>OX155676.1:9691810-10323445 GCA_944547425.1 Eupithecia centaureata | reverse complement strand
GTGAGCTTGTCTCTATTAATTTCCATGTCCATTCCGTGTGATTTTATAATAGTAGTCATTTAATTACTTATTAAACTAATTAGGTACTTATTTATAATTTATAATACCCAAGTGATACGGTCTATAGGATCAGATATCGGTCACTGCAATATGTAGACTAAAAAAAAGATGGAAATAATGACCAAGCTTTTCCGCCCGTAAACTCGAACGCATCTCATCTCATCAACTTGAGTCTGTGCGGTGCATTAGTTTTTTCTTCAATGCAATGCCGCTGTCTAACTAAATTTTCCTCACGTAGACGCAACCTTCTGCATCACAGGTAGAATTTGCCCGCTGCGCTACTGAGTTCTTTGTCAAAAAAGTAAAATAATTCCATAAAAGACGACAATATTATGATGTGACATAAAATTGACTCACTTCATAAAACATTCACATAGAAGAGCTGGGAACGATGTGAGTAAGCCATTTTGTATCCGACCTCCTCCGCCCTTGTTTATCGCGATTATGCGCTACGTTACACGAGACTCCATGCGTCGTCGCTTGAAAAATAAACGTGGAATAAGTAGGTATTTAGTGTTCATAAGTTCATCCATTGCAAGGTTGTATGTTTACTTTTTGTTTAGGTACTTACATATATCCAATGAAGGGAATATTAAGTAATTTTAAGAAGACATGGTACGTACACCTGCGTCGTTTTTTTAACCTACGACATAAAAGGCTTGTTTAAATTTTATTATTTACTAGCGACCCGCCCCGGCTTCGCACGGTTTTATTATACGTATAAACATTCCTCTTGAATCACTCTATCTATTAAAAAAACCCGCATTAAAATCCGTTGCGTAGTTTTAAAGATTTAAGTATACAAAGGGAATACGGACAGAGAAAGCGATTTATTTTATACTATGTATTGATAAATTAATGTCTGTGAGTCTGTCTGTGGAATTTTATGGATTATAATCACAACGATAGTTTTACACTTTAAACTAAATTTACTTTGCGTGTCGTAACTTTGTGTAGCCGAAATAAACAGAACGTTTAATCCCATGTTTCGTAATTTAATCCTAAATTTAGTTAGGAGTTTGAAAATAATATATTTTCAACGGTTTTCTTTTGCAGATAAGCTTATAGTTAACTTTTATTTATATTTATAAGGTCAAATAAGTTTATGTATAGATTAAGTAACGATTAAAAAAAACGTGCATCGTTTACAGATTAATATTAAAATTGAAATTTCTACTTGTGCTTAGTATTTATTATTATTTATTGCTTAGTATTATGTTTGGAATATTGTAACAAATTATCAAACTAATCTACAGAGAAAGCTTTCCAAATTTCTTTCGGTAACTGTGTGAGCACGAAACATATTGCGTATAAGCAATCCCAAATATAAAAGATATTACGAAAGTTTACTGAATTTCGCACCGGAATAGTTTTATAAAGGCTGTTACACACACTCGGCTTGCCGGCTTGGTGCTCTTATGGTTGGCTCATAAAAATGATAGATTACCTTTGTGGCTCACCCTCACTTATATTGGGTTGGTTTTGTGTTCGCTTTCTTCATTACCCATTTCGTGTTCACACAAAATTAAACTTCCCAAGGCTTTCTTAAAAACCTATAGAATTAAAAAAAAAAAAAAATTGTTGGTTGTAGACTAGTTTTTACTTTTCACAAAGAATAATGATAAAAATCTTTTTCACCAAAGATAATGTAAGCTGCGAACTATGAAAATCAAACGATCTGTAGATTTTACATTACCCTCACACATCAGTGAAACTCGGAGTCGGAGCTCCAAAGATACCATGAGTTGTCTGTATTTTACACAATTGTTTTAGGAATTCTTTTCGATTCAGCGAAGTGCGCTCGCTACGACTGTTTTATCTTTTGTTTACGACTGCCAAGCATTATATATGGCAGTTGAGCAAAATTTAAGTCTCGTTTATGCTTACTTTGCATTTTGACGAAGTAGCTGGGAGCTTCCCGTGGTACCTACTGAGCTGCGGGGCCGGAAATGTTATGTCATGACATGACACTGTTACGTATGTATACTAATTGTACATATTTATCTATTAATAAGGTTTCAGTGGAATGTAAACTGGCTATCGTATCATTGCAGCCATGAGAGGCCTATTGTGATCGCTTCTAAGTTTGTTCACCCTTGAAGATGCGGAGTTCATAATTGGCTACATATTCTTGCAGCTGCTTCCTAGCAAAAATCCTACAGTTCCTACTGTAGGATTTTCTTCGGGGTGATGCCTGATGTCTCTTCGCCCTGGGTTCTTTGCCCGTATAAATGCTTCATTTTTGTATTAGTACTCTACATATACCTAGTAGATGGAGAGGCGTTTTCACCGCCATTTCACACAGTGTGCATGTTTGTGAGTCACTTAGCTCCCAGTTTGAACATGTGCTTCAGTTCAACAAGTTCAAGATTCGTTTTTATATTACTGCTCCACGCCGTCACTCATATCTAGCAGATGGAGAGGCATTTCCATCACCTCTTCGCAGAGTCTAAATGATTGTGTCATTTAGCCCCAATTTGAACTTGTGAGAGTCCAGTAAATGCTCTTTTCATAATTATTGCGAAGGTTGTTTTTGCTTAGCGCTAGGATTCGGTTGGTGTACCGTTTATCGAATCGATCGGCTTTGATCAGTGATTTTGAATGGCTCATGCCCGAAGAATTTTCACAGAATCACTTGTAGCAGAGGCGTCAATTTCATATTAAAACCCCTACGATGACGCATGGACGAATATGATTATTCAAACAGTACCCAAAGATTAAAAACTCTTTTTTGGTGTTTACAAAAGATAGAAGAGTCTATATTCTAGTATTTTAAAATCCTGGAAGTCCGATTTACAGAAAGCCCTATGTACTTATACTGTGCTTGTCCTATTTGACCTTGCAGGCAATAAATAAATTTTTTGGTTTAAAAATTTCTTACAATTGCTTTTTCACAAAGCTATGTAAATCTTATATGCAATCTTTTATTCAAAAGTTTTCAACTGTCGACGACAATATCGAAAAATTTGCAAGTATATTGTATTCCGAACATTTAGAATACAAAATGAAAGTGTTTTTCCAATAGCGACTCAAGGAACACGAGTTCTAGCTTCAATTTCATTTTAGGAGGGTAATATATTATTGTGTTAACTGGTGAACGAAGGTCTCGGTTAAGTTATTGAGAGCGTGATTGAATATCAGACTAGACATTGCTGGCTAGAATATTTCTGAGTTTGTTGCATCTTTTTAAATATCGTATATGAATCTGGAATAAGGAAATTTGCAGAAGAACCAATGCCACTGACATAGTACTCAAAATTAGCTTAGGTATGTGCAAAGTGCCAATGGGCAGGTCGTAGAACTGATAACTGTTGGTAAGTAAAGGTTCTCGAGTGATGACTATAGAGGTAAGCAGCAAGGTAAGACGATGACACACGAACAAGATGGGATGGAACCATAACTATGTAAATACATTTTACGACACATTTTGCATACAAGCCACGAGTTGGCAAAATGGGATGAAACCTTATAAAAGTAAAGTCCAAACGCTTTTATTTAAGCTCGAAATGATTCCATACTATGTATATTAATAGTCAAGAGCGGACATAGAGCGGATAATAAAAGGTTCTTCAAAACTTCAAACACGAGTAAAGAATAAAGCTTTTTATTCAACTTAACAAGTGCACTAATATCTCATTGAAATGAGTGCACGAACGTTTTCAGTATTTTTTAATGCTGCTATTGACGCTTGATGTTCCTTTACGATTATTGTAGTAACTGTGCTTTTCAATTACTGCCTTTAAATTTGATTTGTTTTAAACTTTTCTACTTTATTCACAAATGCAACGACCGTTTCTCGGAAAGCCAGCTGTTCGTCCGCTCCTAAACTGCTGAACAGATTGAGCTCAAAGATAGCAAAAGAGTAGCTCTAAGTCTTGAAACAAACAAAGATACTTTTATCCACCATGTAAGTTCCCATGGGAAAGAAAATAATCTTTAACTAACTTACTGAATATCAGTCTTGAACTGGTGTTGAATTAGCAAGCTAAAACGCTGAGTGGTTAATTTTTTCAAGCTTAGTAAAAACGTTAAGGTTTTTTTTAACAAATTGACAACATATTTTGTACTTATCATGTTATTTTGAATTACTTATACTTCTCTGCGGAAACTTAACATTAGTCATCAACAAACCGATGGTCCCTATTAATAATGTCGGATATACATTTTTACCTATTTTCACTTTTTTACATAAATAGAACCACAATAAAAAGATGCATGTTATACAATTATTTTTTTATTCGAAAACCATGTAATTACGTCAATTTCTAGGCTAATATTGTCGGTAGTAATAACATTGTCCACGCAACAATGTTGGTAGTGACAGAACCGGCGTTGTTTGCGGGAGAGGGGAGCGCGGATGCGCGCGGTTCTGCCACTTCGCACATTGTTGTTGGGGGAGCGCACGCGCGGCCGATATGAATAGTAATAATTTGTTTTTGTACGGTGAAAAGTGAAGATCCCATCATGTCGAAACGTTCTTAACGGATTTGAGATCTTTACTAGATCTCAAATCCGTTAAGAATATTTTAGGAAACAAGATCCTGTTAAGGAAGAGGCAATAAGTGACTGTCGAGATAATCCTATAATTACCTACAGAACCAGGTAAGCATCCTTTATACATATACCTACTATAGTTAATAGAATGATTGTAGCTTTTACGGCAAAATCAATAATATAACGATAATCTAGGTACCATTTTTTATTAAGCATTAATATTTTGCTTATTGTAGCTATATTCCGGTGAATAAAGTAGGTTCCGGCAGATACAACTATTTTCGTTGGACTTTAAGTAGACAATTTAGTCGGATATACCACTTCCTACATTCTTACATGGTCACATAGTAGACCATTTTGTCGAATGTACCACTTCCAACATTCTTACATGTAACCTAAATGCAGCTTTTATGTCGAATGTGTCACTTTCGACTTTATTACACGTAACTCAAAGTTAGTCAGTCGGTCGGATGTGTTATTTTCTAGTTCTCTTTCCTAAGCGCCGCGTTGGCAAAGTAGGATAGTGCTCGAATTTCGACACAAAGATCGAGAGCTCGAGTCCCAACCGTGTATAAATGGCATTTTGTTCGTTTTTTTTCGATTATTGGTAAAATCAAAGATCTTAAAAAAGGAATACCTAATTTGCTTCTTATTTTACTTATCAGTTGGATCTTTCATTGTTACCTAGTATTTTCGTTCTAGAAAATTATTTATATCTGAAGATCGAGAGTCTTCACCAGTACGTGCGCATTATGATGAGGACTTGACACAGTGTCCACAAGATCTGATGCATGTTGTATTCAATGACAGCGACGAACCAGTAAATACTTCTGTGGCCGAAGAGAGAATTCCTGAAGAGGGGAATCCCTACGTACGTTGTGAAGTCCGTAGAGAGGGGAAGGACACCGTAACCCTAGACTCGAGCCATCTTCTCTACTTTCGCGAAGGTGACAAAGTATCCCAGGGTGGCGTAGGTTTTCTCGTCAATAAGGCTAGCTACGTTAGCTACGTAGCTTTAGCAACGTTCTCCAGTGTCTCGACCAGGGTAGCATACCTGATCCTTCGGCTGCCCAAGCGGTATAGCATGAAGGTAATTCAGGTCTACGCACCGACCTCAGCACACTCGGATGATGAAGTGGAGGAACGTTGTTACGGGGAACTTTAACTGCCAGGTGGGAATCCAGACTGGTAACGAATCCCAAATAGGCCCAAATGGTTATGGAGTTAGGAATCACAGGGGGCAAATGCTTGTCAACTTCCTTGAGAAAGAGGGGCTGTTCTTAATGAACTATTTTTTTAAGAAACAGCCCCAAAGGAATATGGCGAATACGGCATCCCCACACTGTGAGTAAAATGAGATCGACTTCATCATGACGGATAGCAAGCACATAATTCAGAGATGTCTCAGTGATCAACAGGTTCAATACCGGATCTGATCACCGAACGCTCCGAGTCACTCTGAATATCAACTTAAAGCTTGAAAGAAACCGTCTGATGAAGTCCACGTTCCGAACTAATCCAATTCAAATCAGGCGAGCACCGAGAGGTTTCAGGAGCTTCTCGGGGATAGATTTTTGCCCTAGAACCCAGTGATGACGCTGACGAGACCTGGTTGAAACGTTAAGGTTCAAGAGCATTAAGTTCTGCAGAAAACAAGGAAAGGGTAGGAAATCCAAACTCCAAAATAAATGGGAAAGTCTGTGGGAATGTTTGTTATAGGTAATCTCTGTAAATACTTAAGTTATTTAGATGAAATTTGGTACGTAGATAGTTTAGGGCCTAGAATACACATAGGATATAATTTTGAACTTTTAACCTCTGAGAGGGTTAAAGTTTGTATGGAAAATGATTATTCCTTGGTGTGATTCACTCAAAACTCGTTATAAATAAATTGCAAAGTAAATTATTAAACTTGTGTTTTTATTTTGACAAAACTACCCCTAGGAGGCGTGCAATAAATTTCTGAAATATGACAGGTAAATTTCCATAAGGGCAAAGCCGCGGGGTGCACCTAGGTACTTCTTAAGGATGTTAAGTATTAGTAATAAACTTAACTTTAGAAAAATAATTAGGTCTGACTTTTAAATTTTTAACTTTACTATTTATTTACGTTATTTGATATGTTTTTTATTTGTTGATTGTTTTTACGTTCCTAATTTAATTTCTGGATTAAGTATATTGATCTCAAAGTGTGATTTCCTTATTTTTCACTTGTGTTGATGGTAAACTGTTAAAATGTTTAATTTCTAATAAATGAATGGAAAAGTTTCATATTATTTCGCTAGCACACAGAACACATACAACAAACTTATTACTAAATCTCCAGTTGAAAATGTCGAATATACCACTACCTACATAAATTACTTTTAAATATCCAAATAAAATTGTCGATAGTGTCACAACCGACAATTCATCATGCAATTTGTCCACGTGAAAGTGTCGGAAATACATTATTTCCTAAAGTATCTAGAAATTCTAGGATTTTTCTTTATCAGTACTTAGTAAACAATTCATAAAACAATCAGTCCAAATTTCAACATCATTGGTCTCTTAACTTTTTTGCTATCGTAAAAACTAACTTTGAACTGCTCTACTCAAAAGTAGTCATTTTGCAGAACCGACATTGTTAATAGGGACCATCGAACATGCACTAGTTGGAAGATAACCTAAAATGATGAAAAAAACGTTTCCAAAGAAAAAGGCGTATGAAGTCGCTGGAAACTAGTAAATATAAAGCATGCGTATAAAGCGCGGCTACGTTTTTCCTTTAACTATGTTTTGCACGTAAATAAATAAATATGTTGGACAATACACTCACCACCATCTAGCCCCAAAGTAAGCTACTCAAGCTTATGTTATGGGTACTAGATAACTGATATATAAAATACATTAAATACATAGATAGATATTTAAATCATTTAAGTAGGTATACATATAAGTATTGGACTAGAAACTAACAAGACCAATAAATCAAATAGTCTAGACGTAAAATATTTAAAAAATTTAATTATCCAAAAAATTAGAAACCTTCGACGAAATTTGACACTGTGCCATCATACCGTCTGCATCGCTTAATCAACTCACTTTTAAAACAATAATCTTACAAACAAGTTCATTCGTTTGTGATAAGCAATTTTAGGTCAAAGGTTCAAAAAGTAAATGATAATAAAAGTTCTAAAGTTTGTCAACAGATTCACATATCTTTAATTACAAATATACCCTGAGTCTGAGTAGATTTTTTCAAAAACTAACTTACAAGGATCTAAGTTCCACCCACAGAAAGTGTGTTATACTTATTAGCTTAATTATTTATTATTAGCTTTCTTTTCGTATATTCTAATATTAAGTATATGTCAAATAGAGGGAAAACAGGATCATCTTCACGATAAGTTCATGATCATCTCCATACAACCGGATCAACGAGCATCAATATGGTTTTGTCAGGAAAGCACTCAAGGGGTTACTCGCTATACCAATCTTGACTGGGCTAATGTAGTACACGGGCGCATGCAATAACAAAGCGTAGCTACCATAATAATGTGATTCAACTCAGAATAATAATTTGGAAAATCCAAGATATGTTCCCTGTCATCTTGCAACCAAAGTAAATTAATTTTCTTTTATGACATTTGTCCATCAACAGTCTGTTGTCCTTGAATCCAAGCTTCTATGGACTGGCCGCCGATAGAGCAAAGAGAGCGGATACATAATCAAGAAGTTGTCATTACTTACTGTTGACTATGAAATTCATGGTATCACAACGAAGGCTCGCCAGTATGAAATAGAATTGAGGCCTATAAATGCAGCGATCTGCGACATATATTTTAGTTTCTGTCCATCGTTTGCAAAAAAATTAATTTTATTAATTAGCGACTAATTATTAACACGACTAAAAACTACTTCTTTGTAAAGTGTTTAAGTGCATTTTGTAAATAAATCAATGCTTTCTCTATCTGTAACTTGGGTAATTGTAAGTTTTATACATTTTGAGAAAATCAAAATCAGAGTATAAAAGACTCTCTCTCTGATACTGAAACTCTGATTTTGATTAGGTATGTGCTATCAAGATCGTATGGTGACCAATTAAACATCTGTTGGACCCACAGTTTTTTTATGTTACCAAGACGCTAACTAACAACCACTAGTAGCTAATTTTGTCCGCAATTTTCTCTTTGCGAATCATAATTATATAATGTATATATTCATCACTATCAAAAATTACACATAATAAATCAAAACACTTAAAAGGTAGTAATAAAAGTTGAACTCATAAGGTGTAGTTTTTTGCAGATTCTTATGATCTCTGAATCCTCAGAAAAAAAGCTCTCTTCTCTTAAATGTACCTTTTCAAAGACTACAAATAGATACTATTACTAGAGTTAGAATACCTACCTGATGACGTAAATCTTGTAACAAGAAAATTAAACTAACCCAAAAGTTATACGTGAACTCGCTGAAGCAGAAACTTTCGTTTACAGCGTAGGCTAATGAAAGAGGTGAAACCGAAATAAATTTCAGCTAACTTTTGGATAACATTTTTACGTTTTATACTTAGTACCTACCTTATAAATTTATTTCATTACAAAATAACGACATTTCAACACAGTGAGGCATCTGTGTCCATTGCGTTTCTATATATTACTAATCGGTTGTTGGTTTATTATTTTGAAATATCACATGAAAAGTTTCTTCCAGGACAAACCCCTTTTGTTGTTTAAAGTTGTTTCAAGTGTGACGAAAATAAAAGAGTTCTAACGTGATTAGATCCGCCGCACTCCAAGTTCTCTATAAATTTTGAAAGGTTGGTGATTTCGTCACTAAGGCGCAAACAGGACCTGAAGTGGCGCCTCCACTTATTTAGTATTTTTTGATTTTTTCATCACCGCCTAACCGCCACGGGGTCGTCATCCCTCGAGTTGAAGCCGAGGGAAAGAGGCCCAACCGGTCAAGACGTTCAAAATACACAGAAGGATGCTACCCTTCCTGTGGTAGGTTTTTGGTGACTTTTATGACATTATGGCTTCCACGGGCTGAAATAGAGGGGTCAATTCCTACGACGCGACCGCCACGGCAGTTCATCAGCATATCACAGCATATCACTGATGACCTGAATGATGGTCCTGACATTGAGAGGGAACGTAGGGCACTTTCGGTCAGATGCAATATGCTGGCCCGTAGGTTTGCACGTTGCTCTGCCTCAGTTAAGTTGACTTTGTTTAAGGCATTTTATCAAAACAGAATTCTACACGTGCAGCCTATGGGTACGATATACGCAGAAGAGCTATAGTGCCCTACGGGTCCAATATAATAATGGGTTCAGGATGCTGATTCTGTAGCGCATCAGGAATGTTTGCGGATGCACATGTTGATGATATGCAGTCAATTGTCCGCAAAAGGATCGCGTCTCTGATACGCCGCACGTGCGCCAGCACCCACAGCTTACTTTAAATTGTGACTGATAGTTTTAATTTCAATTCTGGCATCATGGGTCACTGGGTTGTAAATCAACATCGGCCGCTCGTCTCACTCGTGACAAAATAAGTTGACATTTAAAATTACTAACATGACATCACAATTGAAATTATTAATTTATTTAATATTATTTGTATTTTGTGTACCTACTAAAAATTTTCAATTTTATACTGTGCTACAAACAAAATGGATGTATTCTATAATGTCTGAATAAATAATTTTTCAATTTCAATTTAAATTTCAATATCGTCTTTATTTATTCTAATGTCTTACGTGATTGGGTGAATATCACATTTAGCACCTATAAATTTACGAACACATTCGCAAAAAACATAAGACAGATGCTCACCATGAACCATATGGAGTATAATCCAAATACCAGACATATTATGTCGTTCGGCTAAAATACCTAATCACCTTCCTTTCCACGCCAAATTGTCCTTTCTATTCAGGATTTGCAAAATCGAAAGGACCCTTCGTACCTACTTGTGTAGATTATCCGATATAAACGGGTAGAAAACGAATTTCAATATGGGAACCGTCATTTTGTGAAAATAATGATTATTCGTAGTATATGTATTTTCATGAACTTAATTGAAAAATATTTGACTGATTGGAAAGATTTATGTACCTAAAATCTTCAATCGTGATTTTCATTGAAAAAAACATTTATAATAAAGATTTAAAAGTACTTACATCTATAGAACTCGGGTAAATAAACTTTTCAGTATGAAAATTAATACGTATATGACCATTGGGTCCTCTTTATTACAGTAAGTTTGTGAGAACCATAAAATTATTTATGGATAAAGTTAATCATTATTTGGCCTCAAAATAACAAGAATATTTTAGATGTACGTACCATACCAAGTCCCCTGTCTGTGTTGAAACAAAATAACTATTGTAATATAAGCAAAACAGACATTTTCTACCTTAAAAAATACCGCTAGCATGGATACACCATGAGAAAGTTCTAGTTGTGTTTTTGTTACGCAAAAACACAGGATTACCTGAATAAGACCTACCCTATACCCTAGTATCTAGATAAACCTAACATAGGATTTAAGATACTACTAACCAAAATATGTAATTTTTTGTGTCAATAAAAAAAAACAAAGACCTACGATTTGAAATTATTTTACCATTTACTTATTTAAATATATATATATGTATATACCTACATGGTAAAAATTTTTGGAAAAAATTTGAATATACATAATTATATATACATGGTGTAACAATATACATGTACTAAGCGAAAAGCTGGGTATTTCTACCCCCCCGGGGAACAACTTTTGTTCAACGACTTTTCTAATTTCGATTGGTATCTCTGAAAAAACTAAAACAAAGTTTTCACATGGCCAGCTGATTTTTTACGAAGTGACAACCCTAAAATCTGCTGTTTCTTATACTTGTGACGATGACCTCAGTATGGTCACAGAATAGATGTAGAAAAGAGTGACAGATTCATATTCTTGAAATAGAAAAACGCCTACAGCATCATTAAGGCAAATTGTCGTAAGTCATGGCTAAAATCACATTTCAATTTGAAGGTTGAGTTACGTGTAGTTAAACATACGAACTAAACTACACTAACACAGTTATGTCTTTTTCTAACTGTTTGTTCTTTCTTGTGTGTTGATCTAATCATAATAACCTACTGACTGAATACACATTGATGTCCACTACTGAAAAGAGCTGTGAATCTGGCGGGTATTGCCATAATCACTTGGCTGGGGATTGCTGATCAAAGAAACGGTATAAGTAATTCACACAATACAAATGCTGCCTTTCATTTGGCGAAGCCCCTTGGTCGACTTTTACGACATCCGACATACGACGAGCTGAGTCGCATGGGTCGGTTAACTTAATTAAAAACTTTACCAAATGACTCTTTCCGTCATTATGTAGTTTATCTGTCCGTTCTGTACCTACATTAATCTTTGACACTTGTATTTCCACAAAGGAACGCGACTAAATTTTATTGGCTGTAGCACTATGCAAAACCATGGCAACCAGCCAACCGCCAATCATAGACAAGTTAGAGAACCATTCATTCATTCATTGACTGTCGGCATCTATCAACATGCGATACACCCAGTGATGCCAGATCTACCGATTTAGCAGTAGATCTACCTGCTTTTTTAGGCGTCTACCGATCTACTGATTTATTTCAAAAATTTAGTGAAACCTACCTGATTTTCCCGAGCGCCTTCTAAAATTTAGTGAAATCTACCTGATTTTCCCGAGCGCCTTCTAAAATTTAGTGAAATCTACCTGATGTCCCGAGCGCCTTCTAAAATTTCGTGAAATCTACCTGATTTTCCCGCGCCTATAGCTCCGTGACTAAATAACCACTAAAACAAAAAATGCAAAGAATCGCTTCCTTTTTACGAATGCACCTAAAAAAAAAAAAAGGTCGCCAGCCAAAATGCGAGTCAAAATACTCGCGAAACACAAATACATATGGTACCTCTAGAATTTTCAGTCGTTAATTTCTACCTACTGATTTTTATACCAATCTACTGATTTTTTACTGAACTTTCTACTGTTTTTTTCAAATTCCATCTGGCAACACTGGATACACCACATGGCGGTGCTGTATTTGCCAAGCGGGCCGAAATATTTTTTAATACGGGTTCCGTAATTTTTTTAATACCAAAATTTAAAGAAGTTCCTTTGTTTAAAATCATAAAATCAAAAAAAAAAAAGCTTAAATCCGTTTTCTACGGGATTTTGTATTAGGTATACCAACTATCAGAATTCACGCAAAGTGTATGTGTGTGTAGCAGGTAGGTACCTACATTGTGAAATACCTATGTAAAATAAGACCAGTACCTACCTACGTATTCATACAATTTTCTACCACATACCTATTATTTCACGACTGTGATCCTAATACCTCCTACTCATGTAGCCAACTAGGGATTTATTAAAATTGAAAATGAACCCTAAAAATTATCCATCTTTTCGGCGAACGAAATCAAAAGAATGAATGATGAACTATTTTAGTGTGACCTTCGTCGCGGTGCCGTGTAGTGCTATAATTACAATTTTTATCTTTCGTGCCTAAAAAACAAGTAACTAGGACTTAAGAATACCTTATGGGTGTGGTGTATGCATCGGAGTGTCACAGAGCTGAAGAGATGAAGAGGCGTGTGTTGGAAGCGTGTGCTTACTTCCATAAAATGTGTGTTGTTTGGAAGAAGGGAGGCATATCGAACCTTACTTACATGCATAGGTATCGATACCTACGTCATGCATGTGTAACTTACTAACTAACTAACCTAACTAGTGCTAAAGTGAGTGAGACATGTTAATGCCTAAAAAGAAACCTACCTTGTGCTGAAGTGTGTGAATTGTCTGTGACTGTGTACCTACAAGTGACCTACCAAAACATACATAAATCCCTTCGTAAGAAGCCATCTAGACAGCTGACAAGCGAGAAAATATGAGGTTTGTAACTTGTACCTACACTTACAACTTTCCTAACTCAGCATTTTAAGATTTTCTCAACACTACCTAGGAACTTACATACTAGCATCTTATTATTATCACGAATTTATTAGGTCGTCTAGTAATCTCCCGCCATAGCTGAAATCTACGAAGATAAATACCTACCTACATACCTGTAAAGTTAGTAGGTAAGTACAGGTTGCGCGAATAGGGTTGTCACTTTATTTTGGCACTAGGAAATGAAAACTTTTTGTATGGGAAACTGAAAATAGGAATTTTTAATTATCTCCCCCCCACAACTGATCACCATGGGTTCCTGAAACCCCCCCCTTCGGCTTAGTAGGGGTAATATGTTATACCTTGTATAAGTACATAGTAAAATAATTTGAAATCGTAGTCTTTTTCAGATAATCCTGTGTTTTTGCGTAACAAAAACACAACTATATTTTCTCATGGTGGATCCATGCTAGCGGTATTTTTTGAGGTAGAAAATGCCTGTTTTGCTTGAAGTACTGGTTTTAAAACTAAAGAAAAAGTAAATTAGATGCGACGCGTGACCCGAGACGTGGTGAGTATATCTGATGCAGCGCATCTGCATTGCCATACGTTATAATGCAGCGTCTTGGTGACGCTTGCGACTGGATTGATATGGATTAGTTGTTCTACCTCTAGACTGTTTGCAACCGTCTGCAGTTAGCTCAATATTTTCAATTGTTAGTACATAGTTTAAATTTGTTTCTATTCCTTGATTGTTATTTTCTTTGTAAAAAAAGAGTATTATCATATTATTATGAAAAACAAGGAGAGACGAGGAAAGGCACCTTAACGTTTTTTTTACTTTAGAATAGTTTTGATCAAAATACAATATATTTAATCGATTTGCTTCAAAAGTTGCGAGTAGTGAAGGAAGGTTTTGAAGGATATTAAATTCGACTTACTAAACCATCGGCATTACTTGCATGCCGTTGTAAGTTAGAGGCACACGCCTCTTTCATGTTGGCCCCCGGTAATAGCCCAACGTAGCTGGAATCTTGACCCGATCAAAATACGAATCGGTAACTAAATTTAATCAAGCAATTTGAATCGTCTCGCATCGGGTTTTGTTTACGTTATGCATAAAACGATGAGGTATTTACATACATGATTAGGCAGTATATTATTACATGATTCTAGTAATTATGTTAGTTTGATGAACTTTTCAATTGGGTTCAACTAACATTTGGACATGAACATGAAAATAACAATGCAACAACTTCTTTGAGTATTTTTAGATTCCTTAAAAAGAGCTCTTAATGGATGCTGGTATACAATACCATTCATCCAGCATCCATTAAGAGCTCTTTTTAAGTCAGTCAATATCTTACGAAACTACCAAAGCCCTACAGTGGAACTCATACGCGGTGGTTGAATTACTATCACTTTTAAATTATTAAATCGATATAAGAAAAAATTTGTGTCCAATATTTATCTGAAATCTAACTGACGAACTAATTCGACTTATTTAGTCATCTAGCCTATTGTGTCTTTGACCTACAGTAGTGGGTGAAGTTGTGATGCGGATGACGATGATAGCTATTTATAAGGTAAAGTAGTGACTCCCTCTAGCTTGATTTGTAGGTAATAAATATGTCTGTAAAAAAAGACCACCACCCCCAGATCAAATGTAACTCAAATAAGTACGCTTCGAAGTTACCTGACTAAAAAACATAAGTAGGTACCTCAGATATAAACAGAGTAGCAATGATATTATAAGTAGCAAAATATCCTGATCTCAAATCAAAGTGTAAACCAGCTTTTAACGGCCATTGGAAGTTAGGCTCGCTTGTGCACTTAGACAGATTGGAAGTATTCTTCTCTTGTGCGCGATCGGGAGTTCACTGGCATGTTTGCTCCACTTCAACATTGTTTACTTTTATCTTACTTTTAAACAGGTAGCATGGGATTGAAACCTCCGCCTTTTTCGATACTTATTGAATTGAAAGCTTTTACCACTAGCGGCATATTCTTTTTGAAAGCAAAGTATTTAAGTTGGTAGAAAAAATAATGTGAGCCCCAAATATTTAACATATATCTTGTCATCTGATATTATTTAACAAATTGAACTTGTACGTATAATTTATATTAGATAACTTAATGTTGTTTTTTCCACTTTCATATAATCATCATAATAATCAACCCTCATGAGTCCACGGCTGGACATAGGCCTCCCTAATGAGTGCCACAGCGCTCTTTCTTCAGCTTGAAATTTATAATTTAAGTAAACAATAAGATCTTACTTACTTACTTACTCCTGTGGCTCAGCGACCCAAAGTGGATCTTGGCCTCCGATACAAGACTTCTCCAGGCGTCTCGGTTCTGAGCTGTCTCTCGCCAGCTATAAGCGTCGAGTTCGCGGAGATCGGCTTCCACTGCGTCAATCCAGCGATACCTAGGGCGGCCGACTGGTCTACGCCCCGAAGCTTTTCCCGTATACGCCTTTTGACAGCCCGATCATCTTCCATTCTCTCTACGTGTCCTAGCCAGCGGAGACGAGCGCTCTTAAACTCGCCTATGATGTTGGGTTCGGCATAAAGATCCTCCAGCTCCTGGTTATTCCGGATTCGCCATGTTCCATCTGTTCGTCTAGTCCGAATAAAGATCTTACGCAGCACCTTACGCTCAGCCACGAGGAGTTTGTTTCTTTCAGCGTCAACATCCAGGCTTCGCACCCGTAGATCAGAATAGGACGTAGCAGGGCAGTAGCAGGGCCAAGTCGCCTGCGTAGCCGATTACTCTGTGCTGTCCGTTGAGTTGGATTCCAACATCCAGCGAGTTTACACTTCGCACAACATGTTCTAGTGCAAAGTTTAACAGCATCGGGGATAGGGCGTCTCCTTGCTTCAGACCCGTGATCACCTCAAAGTCTGTCGTAAGTTCTGCACCAACTTTGACCCGCATCCTGCTTTCTTTTGTGGCAGCTTGTATCATGTTCACCAGTTTACCAGGGATGTTAAAGTTTGTTCAGGATTGTGTATAGGTTCTCTCTGTCCACAGAATCATATGCTTTTGCGAAATCTACAAAGAGAGTGTGGATGCTCTGAGCATATTCCCCAGTAAATGCATAGTTATCACGTTTCTACATAAAAAATTATACGTATATTTTAACCCGTTCTATGCATGTTACTTGCGAACAACGGGGTTGGTTGAATTTTAGAATTTAGTTTTTCTAAGACTAAAATTATTTAGTTATTGTGTTAAAACTAAAAACAACCAACTTTGTTGTCCATTGTAGGCTGGCTACTATTTAAGTGTGATCGTTCTTGATAGAAAACATAAATTTATCTTGGAGAGACTATATCGCCAGTAAACATTTTTTGTTCACAAATAGAACTATAAACTTAAACACATAATTCCTCTGTTTTGCGGTGAAATGGATAGGGTATACCCCCCCCCCCCCCGTCTCGTCACCGTATGAAGACTACTACTTATTTAACTTATTACCTACTTAGATTCTTAAAAAATAAGATTTTAGAATTTGTGTGGGCTTAATCGTTCCAGATTAGAGCTAAAAGCCTAGTGCAAAGGTAGTTTTTATAAAATTGTTTAAGTTGCAGATTTTGGAGAAAAATGACGCTTAAGATTCCTTGTACGATCTAAGTACCCAGGAAATTGTTTAAAATAACTTGTTTAATTAATGAACTTGGAAACTGTTATCGTGAAACTCATCCAAGAGATAAAAATTGTTTCTCTTTCCTAAATAAATTTGAAAATACAGTAAGCGGACTGGCAAAACTTTGAGATTTATTATAGCTATTAATTATATTCTCGAATGGAGACGTGACGTAATTATTTTGCAAAGGCAGTTCGTAATTCTATACTTCTACCACTGAACTTACCAAGCAAATAACAATGTCTCAAGCAGCATTCTGGTCCTATTGGTTTGCGTTATGAAAATATCTTAGTGGTTTGTCTTCAAAAAGGACTGCCTTAGATACAGGCTACTAATCTATATGACTACTCCTAGATACTTAGTCTATTAAACTGTTACTCTAAGCTTTTAGTGTTGGTGAATTTAATTTCAAACTCTGCAACTGAAAACACCTAGGTTCGAAACAATCGTGCATGTGTTTTCACCTCAGAAGTTCACATTCAGGGTTAACGAACCGCATTTGCAGCACAAAAATACAATGCAGTTTGTCAAAATATAGTAAGATATATCGTTTATTGCGGAACAGATTCGAAATAACTCGACCGTGTCGGACCAGAGCTTTATAACACAGTTTTGTTTTTGGTTAGCTGTTTCGTTATGCATTGTTTATATTCCTTGCTTCTCACTTAATTTGATTTAAATTCGTCTGAACCTAGTTTCAGTTACAAGTATAGGTTAATTCAGGTGAGTTATTTACAAATATGTGGGGATGTCAAAAACCAACAAAAAATATCGTAATTTCAGAAATGAATATCCTCTTTTCAAAGCATTCCATCAATGTCGAACCCTCTGAGTGTACCCTTGCGAAAAGAAATCAATCACATTAAAATTTGTCCCGACAACAACTTGTTAACGTCGATTCGATTCGACCCTTTTCCGTCAGTCTTATCATTCCAATCGTTGGCAGTTTTGTGTACCCTTTTGTTATTATTTTAATCTCTCAATAGATAGATATAACCTTAGATTATCTTTATTGCAGCAATATAACTTATAAGACAAACAGTATAATTTCAAGTATAATTTAAGTATTGTGGATTATGTATTTGATAATGATTTGATAGACTACTACTATTTATTCGAGTAACATAATTAGATCACATAGCTCACTAGTATATACAATTATAACAATCTCTTAAAAATCTAAGCCGTCACCAGAAGGCAGAGTACCCAGAATGCTAGCAGCATTGCCACGTATAATTTAAAATTTAAGTATAATTTTAAATACTGTAGCACAACCGGCGGCCTAATCTCTAGCATCGATCTCTTCCGATAAG
Source organism: Eupithecia centaureata (assembly GCA_944547425.1). Lineage (NCBI taxonomy): Eukaryota > Metazoa > Arthropoda > Insecta > Lepidoptera > Geometridae > Eupithecia > Eupithecia centaureata. Next base: position 10,305,001 of record OX155676.1, on the reverse strand, counting down.
CTTTGGATGAACAGAATCAGTTAGTTAACAAAACTGAGAGTGGCGTAAAAAAATACTTAGGAAGATAAAAAGTATTTCAAATAAAAAGTTTAACATAATAAAATGCAGCATAATTTGAAATTTTAAACTGCAAATAAACTGACTTCAAATTCTTTTGACCCTCTGTATCATAGTGTAGGCTTTAACTAACATACCAATCAATCTCCTTTAAAATTGGTATGATTAATTGTACATATTTCGTTACAAAGCAATGACGGTACGTCGTAACCTACAAACCAAAGTAACGACCGAGTACCAAGAAATTGCAAAAGATGGCTTTACTTGTCAAAAAATGAAATTCAAATGTCTACCGCCAGTAATTTTAACAAGTGCATGCAAGTTACAATTTCAAAAATCCGAAAAAATAGTTATTGTGAGTGTTTAGCTGCAATATTGGAAAAATGGACCGGTAAGTGTATCAACTTCATTAAATTATTATGAGTTTTAGTAAATTCATGGTAAAGTTGAGTATTTTTTTTTAATTTGTGTTTGTTGGTCGTCGCCTACATTGACCGATAGGGATTAATTTGGTAGTAGAATGTGGTAAAATTTCATTTATTTTTTGAGTTTTTACATGTTCCAGGAGGACTCTAAGCGGAATTTGGCTGATAATGACATTGACCTGGCGCGTATTTATTTTGATGGTAAAACCTAATATTTTAAGAAACCACTTCAAGGAACTCCAGTGACAAAAGTATAATTGTTTACTGCTACTAGTTGAGGACACCGCAATGGAAGCCTTTCTATAAGCATCCCTAGAATTTTTATTCTTTGGCTGATATTTGTAAATACAACATGCTTACGAACTAAACGTTTTCTTTACATATGCAGCTTTGATTACTACGTAAAATTAGCCATTTTTCACTGGCAAATAAAGTTTACAACATTAATTTACATAATTCCTCTGTTCTGCGGTGAAATGTCCAGGGTACACCCGTCGCCGTATGAAGATTTACGACCTCCAGCATCTATCCCGTTAAAACCTACTCCCGTGCAACATGCAAAAGCACTCGTGTACCCGTGAATGTGCTAAAACTACTCTGCCTCTACACGAAAATCTCATGGGCCTTTCATAATTAAACATTTCCAGGTGTAACTAGGGTGTAACGATAATACTATGTTTAAAAGTGAGTTGACGTATTACCAAGACCTAGTTTGATAGCAATGTGAGTTGATGAGTTTTATTAAGTTTTCATCTTCGTGAATGAAAAACTTCTTTTCTTCAATATTTACAAACCACGGCAAAGCTACGAGTATGTGCACATATTGATGATATAATATATAAATATAATTATTTATGTTATGGGTAAAATTAGGTTTCAGTTAAAAAGATAGATAGACTAAACGAGAAAAGAAAATATAAACAATAATAAAAATGCATTAGTCATACAATTTTATAGAATTTTTACAAAATTGTTTATATTGAATCCGTAGGATTAGGATCCTACGGATTCAATAGCCTTTGAAATATCACTGTATTTTAGGATACATACAGGGCTTCTCCATTAAAAGATTTACAAGTGTCTTGAGTTACCTACTTAAAATATGAACGAAACATTAATATAAAATTAAAAGTAAGAAGTCTAAATGAATATGAAAATTAAAACAAAACATACCTACCTAATAAACTTTTTTTTTTTGGATATAGGTATTTCCTTTAAAATTGCTTTCATTCTAGATGAACCTTAGAAATAGATACAAATTCTATCTTTGGTATGTAAATCCTAGTGTATAAAATAAATGATTAGATTATAATAAAATAGCACAGCTAAAACCGCTCTAGTTTTTAACTTTGCTCTTTTGAATTAATTTTAATTCTTGATGTTTTTGAAGATTATGTGTGATTAGTACTAAGGTCCCATCCAACTTATGTAATATTTTAAAAGTATATGCAATACCTAACCCTGCGGAGCTCTGAATTTCACAGAGAAAAGTAGAAAGTTTGTATATTTTTGTGTTACCAAGTTAAATTATTTATATCGTAGAAGGGTGTGATAAGGCTGTTGTACTTTCTAGAAACTCAATTTTACCGATTGGCATCAGTAATTAAGGCAATCTGGCGATATGCTGTTAATTCAACACGACTTAGGTTTCTTGGAATTTAACATTGGACCGGCCTTTGTAGTCCAACGTTATATATGGTTAACGAGTTCGGTCCTTAAAGCCAAAATTTGATTTATTATTAGACACCAGCTTCTTCGGAAGCTTTGTTCGCGATAAAATTTAAGTCATCTTTTCTCGCTATAGCAGGAGTTTTCTTTACAAAAAAACTTCAGATAAACAAATTATTTTTTATAATTTAACCTCTCAATACACACGAAAGGTACTAATTCAAATCCAGTATGTTGGTAGGAGTACATATTTAATTACCAACGCAGTTCAACGGTTAACAACGGTCTTCAAGCTTTGAATCAATCTCATTTTGAACTCGGCCGATTTACGACAACCGTCTTCGTTTTGCTCTCCATATGCCAGATTTTCTTAAATTGGTTTTAAAGTTTTAACTGTTTTAATTCTTCATATTATTATTTATGGTTGTTCTTCCTAATCAAAAAAATCACTCCTGTATTTATAAATTATAACAATTATTACTTATTTATTCATTTTAGGAGAAAAATTGCTCATAAAACAAGTAGGTAACTACCTAAATCTATGTAAAAAATCTAACGTAATTTGTCACCCGCCATACAATTGTTAATTTGTAACAAAAAATAAGATAGATTCTACATTAGATATATAAGCAAGATTTAGACACTAGCGAATAAGTTGAGGATATTTCTCCCACGCAATATACCTAAGCTGTTTATAAAGGAATGTTTTAAGAATGTCATGGAATTTGAAATTAAACACCAATTTCGCACAATTATCAACATTTTTCAATATGAAGGCTTATGGCTTGATGTAGAGAACATTATTAATTATACCAAAATTAAAGTATACTCAAAGTCAAAGTCAAAGTGCTTTATTTCCTTTAGGACTCTTGGACGTTTACCTTACAGGACTCTTGGACACGTCACAAAATTGCAAATTTTAATTAAAACTAGAAAATAAAGTGCTCACTTTGATTTTTGTTGAGTTGGAGCAAAACTCGTTCCAAACATCTTTATCCTCTAAATAATCTGATATTTTATAGTTAGCCTTTTTACAGAGAATAGTTTTGACAATTTGTTTGAATTTATTTACTGATAATTTTTGCAACTCACTTGGAGTTTTGTTGTACTCGTATGAAAATTTTATCAGAACTTGGGTATTCAGGCACAACTCAAAGATAATACTCGCCCAACGATACTTGGTCAGCGAGATACGCGTTTGGCGGTCGTCGCACACGCATATTCGCTGGTAGACAAAACTATAGAAACATTAGCTTCCCGTTGTTCTTCAATTCATTTCTACTTTCTAGCTTTTATAGCTCTACTCGCTATTCACCATCGGCGGTCGGACTACTGCCTTAATGAATAGGCTATGGACAGACATGCGCAAAACAGTACAGTAGAACGTAATGCCATATTACTACTATGGTATCAACAAAGTTGATATCACTTTGTAATTATTCGAAACAGTACTGTGATGTCGGACATAAGTATCACGTAGAAGTGATTAATATCATTACCTTTTTGCTCGCCCTTGTGCCGCAAGCTCAATCCGCGCCGAGCCACGAGCAGCGCTCGGTTCGACATAGCACTGACAAGCTATGGTCGGATATTTCGTCATGCCAGCCTTAATGATATCATCCGGCGGGCCTTTGTCAGCGCTAACGTATCCGCTATTCTCGAACCGAATGGTCTGTTCCGTGACGATGGCAAGAGGCTCGACGGTATGACACAATTCCCATGGGAGTTAGGGACCATTGTGTGGGACGCTACATGCGTCGACACACTAGCACCTTCCCATCTTCCAAGGACATCCACTAGGGCTGGTGCGGCGGCAGATCTGGCCGAGGATCTCAAGAGGCGCAAATATGCAGGTCTCGACAGAACCTACGCATTTGACCCCCTTGGAGTCGAGACCCTAGGTCCGTGGGGTACCGAAACTCTCCGAGTTTTTATAAAAATATCTGAGCGTCTGGTCGTTGTGACGCGTGCCCCGAGAGCTGGTGAATATCTGGCTCAGCGCATCAGCATTGCCATACAGCGTGGTAAGTGTCTTGGGGACGCTTCCGACTGGTATTGACATGGATCCATTGAGCTACCTTTAGACTGTTTGCAACCGTCTGCAGTTAGCTCAATGGTTTCAAGTTTAAGTATATATAGTTAATTGTTAATTTTTTCTATTTCTTGACTGTAATTTTCGTTGTTAATAAAGATGTTACTAATTTATGACTGACCTCATTGTATAAACAATAAAACTTACAATCAATGAATTAAAATTAAAAAAAAACTAGTATTTACAATTAAAACAGTTGAGTTAACTGCAAAACGTTGCAACAGTCTAGAGGTAGTTCAACTGATCCATCACTCCACCACTGGTCAAAACCAGGCAGAAGCGTCCCCAAGACACTGGCTGCATTACCACGCTGTAAATCAATTATGATGCGCTGCGCCAGATACTCACCAGTTCTCAGGTCACTCGTTACATCATCGACCAGAGGCTCAGATATTTTTTTTAAAACCCGGAAGACCTCGATACCCCTGGGACCTAGTCTCTGGTCTCGACTTCAAGGGGAGCAAATGCTTAGGTTTTGTCGTGAACTGCATATTTGCACCTCTTGAGATCCTCAGCCAAATTTGCCTCCGCACCAGCTCTTGGGATGTTATTGGGAGATGGGAAGGCGCACATGTGTCGACGCATGTAACTAATGTCATACCGTCGGGCTTCTTACCATCGTCACAGAACAGACCATTTGGTTCGAGAATAGCTGGAAAGTTAGCGCTGACAAAGGTCCGCTGGATGACGTCGCTGGCATGAAGAGATATCTGACCAGCGCGGTCCTAGTTCACGATAATTTGTTGTAACACTTGTATTTTTGGTGCCCTGCCTAAAAAGGGATAGTGGCTACACCCAAGAAAAACACGAAAGAAGTTTTCACAATTATATTAAGTACAGTAGGGTTCGTTGTCTCCGAATGTCGTTAGATCCTTAAATATTGCCACTGGCCTTAGCTGGAGAGAGGTCCCACGAGTGATGAGTGGTAGGTAGATGAGCTAGCGGCAACAATAGGCGACGGCAGCGGTAGGGTCAGACAGCTAGGTTGACGGGGACGTCCGGCGTCAAAATGGCCGTGACGTCAGCTGGCAGACTGGGTAGTGCGGCGGTGAGTGTTCGGGTAGTAAGGTCAGATGCCGACGGGAAGGCGTTGGCACGGTCGAGTAATCACTGAAGAACGAGTTGTCTCAGCTTAAAAACCGCAGGAAGGAACTCAGGAATCCACGTCCAGACACTTTAGGAATTGCCCGTTTTAACAGTATGACTGCAGCATCCTCAACTCAAAGCGTAAGCACAATTTACAGTGATCTATGCTGAGGCAGTCACACAAATGAAATACTAAAGCTAAACACAGAAATAGAACGAAAGAAATAGATTTTATAACGGTTTACCTACCTCACTAAATCGTTTCGATTGTGAGATAGAAAGCCGAGTCAAGGAAACAAGGCAGAAAAGTATAAAAGACACTATGTAGATTGGTAAGTTTTGCGAATAAATTGTTTGTCAGCATAGTTTAAATGAAAGATGAAATGTGAAGAACAGACAAGTGAATGATTATGAAATTACTAAAATGATGGCAGAAAGCATTTGTAAAATGAATGATAATTGCGATAATAACTGTAAGTAGTAAGGAAGAAAGATTGATGTAGGCAAAGTATTACGATGGCATTCACATAACAACTACGATAACGGTTAGATGAGATGATGCGTGATTGACCGTTACATCGACTTACCTAGCATAAAACTTACAAGCACTAAATAGGGGCAAGTGCGGAACAAGTGGACACTTTCCAGAATTTGGAATAAAACATTTTTTATATCTGAATTACTACAGTATTTTAAGATTTTAACATTGCGCATGTGTTAAGGAATAATCAGCCTTTCTAAAAATAAAATCACAGTCTCAATATCACTTGTAAGTTACGAAAAAACTCCGTTTTTTTAAAAACACCATATTTGTCCACAGGTTCAACAGACGATTGTACCTATGTACAGTAAAATTGTACCTGTGGACGATGTTGTACTTATGGACAATCACATCAATTAGTCAATAAAAAGAAAAAATAACTATTACAGATCTTCAAAAAAAACTTCAAACAAATGTTAATATACTTAATTATACTTATTTGTATTCAATACGACACTTTTCGTACAAGTTTTGACTTGATTCATCGCTATATAAAGCATGCCACGATAAAAGAAACCAATCGGACTCAAAGTTTCCTCTGTGTGACTTTGGAACACAAAGAATATGATAGCTATGATTGCTAAAACTACATTTGAGCATTTAATTTATGTTTTAGCAAATAGTTTTATACTTTAAACATCTAAAAAATTATAATTACTGTTGTTAAATGATTAAAAAATTTTTCGTCTTATTTCTCCTTCAAAAGTGCGTTGGAAGGACCTGTTTCAGAAATAACATTAACTCCTCTAGCCCCAGGCGGTAGCCAGCAGAGGTGTTGGATGTCTTTTGGAGCAACTTCATCATCATCACTTTTCAAGCAGCTATTGCGTTTATTTTCTGATCACTTATTTTCTTCTTTCCAGCTTGTGTAATATCTTGTTAAAGTGTCATATTTTTCTGGTGTATCAGTTCAAATTCCTAAAGATTTTCCAGGCCTCGTTCTACTTTGAGCACCCTTTCGAGGGCCAGTTTTTTTCAAATGGGCGCACGGTTTCGAGTGTTTTTATGATTCTATAATCTTCAGTAGAGTTCCGAATACAGGTTGTTCTGGTATCAGCCGATGTTTGTTCTGGATTAGCAAAATAGCGACACTGGTTTTGGGATGGCCTGAATAATATTATTTCCGACTGGTTCGTTTTAATTCAAGTTATTTGAAGTTTGGCTGGAAATCTGGTTTCAGTCAGTGTTTCTTGATCAATTCCGGTTCTTCATAATAAGGGTGTTCTTTTTTAGATGGGTTTTCAGTTTGGTAAGTTTAGATTTGGGTTCGGAGGATTAATTACATATGAGGGTAGATAATAGATAAAACTATTGACAGTTTTGTACCTGTGGAAAGTCCATAGGTACAATCATATTTTTGTCCACTGGTACAAATTTAGACATAAAAAATTTAACTGATCTTACTTTGAGGATAAAATAGAAGAAGAATACAGGGAACACACACTATCTAAGCAAATAATACGAAAGATCATACTGCAAACATGATCAAACCGATATCTATAGTACTTTTACGGTAAATCCCATTGAAATTAGGCAAAATAACTTACTTTTTGGCGCAAAAAACTTTCAAAGCTGGCATCACAATAACCACATAAAAAACAAAGATGGTGTCACGTCAAAACGGTCACCCATACACAAAACTTTACGGCCGCGTTCATATTAATAATTAAGGATTGCTAGTTTCGTCAAAATCGATTGTGTCCACAGGTACAAGCGTCCATAGGAACAGCACTTGCCCCTACACACTAAAAACAATAATGCAACACTCACCCAATAATGGGGTTCACTGATTACACTTTTTAGATTTAGTATTGGAAAGATAATTAAATAAAGTTGAACGAAATTTTGCAGAAAGTTTGCTTTATCGTCCACAAGAAGAAAGTGTCAGTCATCCGGTCAAGGCCAAGCTCCCGAGCGCATCGCGTCATTGTTGCCAACATATGCGCAGCGCTCTGAAGTTGAACGCAGCGCGTGGCGCGAATGTTCTAATTAATGAGATAGGAACGAAATCATTACATTGTGTGACTGCATTAGCGTGCTAGCATTGATGAGACGCACAGAAAAGTGCACCCAGCTGAATACACGTTGCGATACGGAAAGTCGCAGGATCCGGGACAGCCAGTGTTAAATGAAGGAAGTGCTTGCAACCCATTTAGAAACGGCTTGGAGTACTACGGATGGACTACTAGATTTTTTTTTTCAAAGTGTTCTACGGGTTAAATCTAATAAAATTGGCTGTAACGCAAAAATATCGCAGTTTACTGTGTCCCACCAGCAGCAGTTTGAAATAGCCGATAGGTATGGATAAACAATTAACTACCGTACCTGAATTATAAAACCGAGATTTTAAAAAAATACGATGAAGATTTATTGCTAGAACAAATATCTATACTTATAATAAAACTGTAACAGGTCCAAATCTGTACATTGAAGATATTTTGAAAATTTTTTTTGGAGGGCACTCTATTATCGATACTCAAGCCAAAACTGTAATTTTTTTCATTCATGTCTGTCTGTCTGTCTGTCTGTCTGTCTGTCTGTCTGTCTGTCTGTATCGTAAACGCGCATCACGCCGAAACTACTTGATGGATTTAAATGAAACTCGGCATGATTATAGGTCATACTACGAGGAAGGACATAGGATACTTTTTATCCCGGAATTCAGTAAGGTTCCCATGGGAGAGGGTATGAAAGTAAAATTCCTTTACCGCTCATCACGCCGAAACTGCTGCATGACTTGGAATGAAACTTGGGACGATTTGAGTTCATACTACAAGGAAGGACATGGGATACTTTTTATCCCGGAATTCGGTAAGGTTCCCCTGGGAGAGAGGGTGAAAGAAAAATTCTTTAATGACTTGGAATGAAACTTGGGACCATTTGAGTTCATACTACAAGGAAGGACATGGGATACTTTTTATCCCGGAATTCGGTAAGGTTCCCCTGGGAGAGAGGGTGAAAGAAAAATTCTTTAACCACGCATCACGAGGGAAGTGAATGAATTCGAATGGAACTCGGGACGATTGGACATGGGATACATTTTATCCCGGAATTCAGTTTGGTTCCCCTGGGCTATACGGGTTTTCAAAAATTTCTCACAGCATTTGAACGACGCGCGCGCGTCGTTCAGATGCTGTGAGAAATTTTTGAAAACCCGTATAGCCCAGGGGAACCAAACTGAATTGAACTGATAAACGCGTAAGTTTGTAAGGATGAATGGATAGATGGATGGACGTTTGTTACTCTTTCACGCAAAAACTGCTGAACGGATCTGGATGAAATTTGGCACAGAGATAGATTATAAGCTGGAATAAGAAATAGGCTTTATTTTATCTCGAAAATCCCACGGGAAAGGGAATTACGCAAGTAAAATCGCGAGTACTTCAAATACTAATCATGCGCAGACGAAGTCGCGGGTACCAGCTAGTCTATGTTAAAAATAGAGCAGCTATGATTAATGAGTGAAACATTCTAAATAGAATCAGTAACATAACTGAAAATTACCTATACCGCGATTTAAAAACATAGATATTTTTTGTAAACAATTTACCTACCTAGTTACAAAACCAAAGGAATATTGATGTAACAAATTTTACGATATTGGTATATGATCAGATTAAACTGCAAGAGCTCCAAACATTCGTGGTTTTGACAGTTTTCATTCATCATTCCATTGGTCTTTCGTTCGTTATCAAACTCGAACTTGCATCTTTTTCGATGTGCTTGAGCAAATATGCACGTTTGAAGATTTGACTTTGGTTTCTAGTTGTGAGCTTACTGTAACCCTGCTGTTGTCTGTTATTCTTATCAGTTTTTTTTAAGTTTTCATTCATTAATGCCATTGTTTACAAAAAATATCTATGATTCTAAATCAGAGTATAGGTAGGTACCTCCTTCATCCAAACTTACATACAAACTTTATATTCGTAAAATAAAGTGTAACATTTCCTATATTAAACGCCATTTATGTGCAATGTTCACAGATAAATAGTTGCTTGGTATGTGTATACCCAAATTTTATTGTTGAGAGTGATTTGGCCGATCCCAGATTCTGACATGGCATTCACTCATTCATTATAAACTTCCACTCGCTCAACAGAGACAAATTTTGTAAAATTTATCGTTGCAGATGTGGTATTCATACATGTTGTCTTAGTCACCAAAAATAATAAAAATGTCTAAAACTAAAACAATAACTAGGTAGGTTGTAGATTGTACTTGATATATTTGTATAGGTAGTAGGTACTCAGACCCGCTAGCGACATCTTTGTGGCCGCTTCTTCAAGGCTTGTGATGTATTGTGAATATGTAAAAAAAATATAAGTTATTGAATTGAAAGCTCTTTGCAAACGGAAAGGTCGGCAAGCGTAGTTAAAGATGCGCTCAGGCCGGGCGGCATGACAATCTGCAAAATACCTACTGCAGGCAAATGCTGGATGCTAAAAGAAAGAAATGTCACTATGGTGCTCATTTAAGGAAGCCTGAAGTCAGGGTTGGCAAGAATACAACTACGTTTGCCAAGTCACGGTCTCCACTCATAGACGCGTTTAGCCTTACGGTTGTCGGTTCATCGTGAGACAACAACTTCGTGAGTACAAGGATCGTAGGTATTTTAACCGACAACCGTTAAAATTACAGACTTTTTCCTTAATTTGATAATACTCACCTACTCGTTACTTACATATAAGTAGTACAAAGTAATTACTTTCCCATCCACTGATTATTATGCATCAGAGCACTAAAGCTAATGGTACTTAAAGCAATAGTCCGGCTGGGTATTTGATCGTATAATTTATAGTCAATAAGAGGGACACACCTCAGAACACACCGCAACGTAACGTAAATAATATTGTGTCAGTACAGTCATTTTCAAAAGTTCATAATAATCATAGGAAGCATTCTGTAGTCCTCCTGTGGCTACGTTTTGCATTGTCTAGGTATCTAATTATCTATTTACCTATTTTATGTACTTAGTTAGGAATCCGTTATCTAGTACCCATAAATTATCTCTCCTTATTTTGGGGCTAAATGCTGTGTGGATTGTCCATTCTCATATACTATATATGTAAATAATAACAAAGCATAGCTACGATAATAATGCGATTCAACTCAGAATAATAATTTAGAAAATCCAAGAGCGTATAAATGCAGCAATCTGCGACATACATGTATTACAAGCAGTTCCTAGCGGTTTCAACCGTGTAATTCCCATTCCCGTGGGAATTCCGGAATAAAATATGTATTATTCCAGACTATAATCTATATCTGTGCCAAATTTCATCCATATCCGTTCAGTCGTTTTTGCGTGAAAGAGACAAACAAACATCCATCCATCCATCCATACTTACAAACTTTCGCTTTTATAATATTTTAGGATTTTATTGCGTTGTGACCAGTCTGTCGACGGAGAGCTTATTTTTACCTGCTTTATAGTTTTAAGGAGCGATGTGTCGCGCGAAAATTATATTGTTTCCTTATATTTTTTGTTTTCTGTCACTATCATCATGTAAATCCATATTAGTACACCGCTGGACTAAAGTTACTATTGCACTAACATAGGCCTCCCTTATTGATTGCTATATGTAGGTAAGTATTACTCCTATCATAATTATTTTTAGTTTTATCACTTTTATAACTGCACTTGATTAATCAAATAATTAATTACGTTAATTTATTTATTTTTGCTATGTACGTACACTTAGAGCTAGTACGCACTTAGCGGCTGCCCGCAATGCGGCACGCCGTCCGGCTGACCGGTAGCTCAAAATTGTATGTAACCGTATCATCTATACGCATTAAATTGCGGCTGCCATCTAACCGGTCCGGTCGCTCGCAGCGCTGCGGCCCCTCGGGCGGGCAGCCGGACGATCGCTCTACGCACTACGCGTTTTCACTGCGGTTGCCAGTTTACCGATAAATACCGACAGCCTCTTCGACGTCCATCTTGAAAATGGTCGAGTCGACCGCTCGCGTGCAGCGCGGTCGCTGTATGCACTATCCGGCTAGCCGCGCTGCGGCTGGCTGTTCGGTTAGCCGCAAGTGCAACCGCAACCCGCGGTCAGCCGTTCGGCCAGCCGCATTGCGGGCAAGCCTCTAAGTGCGTACTAGCACTTACAGTTTTACACTGACGCCATGCCGCTTCCATATTTTGTTCTGATTAAAAACTTTCTTCAGCCGTGTGGTGCCGGCTTAGAATAGCATTACCCCAACTCTTCCCGTGGGTGTCGTAAGAGGCGACTAAGGGATATACCGGGGGGTGGGCAGCAGCACCCCTCTAGAACAATCCCATCATCAGACTGCGATCCCCAACCCGCATGCCCAGCGTGGGGATTATGGGCATTACCCCCCAAATGATAGGAAACGCCAAAAAATGGCCCCCAGTACCCGGCCGCCTCGCTATTCCTGGCCATGGTAGCGGTCATGGTAACGGCGGGGCAGGGGGTGCTAAGAATCACCGGTATTTAGGCTACCACACGCTTACTAAAATGACCCTGGCAACGTTTAACGGACGCACTCTGAGGCTTGACCATCATTTAGCGCAGTTGGAAGTGGAGTTAGAGAACATTAAATGGCATGTTCTCGGGTTATGTGAAGTCCGTAGAGAGGGGGAGGACACCGTAACCCTAGACTCAGGCCATCTTCTCTACTTTCGTGAGGGTGATAAAACATCCCAGGGTGGAGTAGGTTTCCTCGTCAATAAAGCCCTCTCTAGCAACGTTCAAGAAATCTCCAGTGTGTCGACCAGGGTACCGTACCTGATCCTTCGGCTTTCCAAGCGGTATAGCATGAAGGTAATTCAGGTCTACGCACCGACCTCGGCACACTCGGACGATGAAGTGGAGGATATGTACGAAGACATATCCAAAGCCTTACACAACACCACTAAGGCTCACTTCAACGTTGTTATGGGGGACTTTAACGGCAAGGTGGGAATCCAGACTGGCAATGAATTCCGAATAGGCCCGCATGGTTATGGAATCAGGAATCACAGGGGGCAAATGCTTGTCAACTTCCTTGAGAAAGAGGGACTGTTCTTAATGAACTCCTTCTTTAAGAAACAGCCTCAAAGGAAGTGGACGTGGCAAAGCCCCGACACTGTGACTAAAAATGAGATCGACTTCATCATGACGGATAGCAAGCACATATTCAGAGATGTCTCAGTGATCAACAGGTTCAATACCGGATCTGATCACCGAATGCTCCGAGGCACTCTGAATATCAACTTGAAGCTTGAAAGACACCGTCTGATGAAGTCCACGCTCCGACCAAATCCAATCCAAATCATGGCGGGCACCGAGAAGTTCGAGCAGCTACTCGGAGACAGATTTGTTGCCTTGGAACCCACTGATGACGCTGACGAGAGCCTACACAATCTGGTCGAAACGTTGAGGGATGAGGGCATCAAGTTCTGCAAAAAACAGCGAACTGGCAAGAAGTCCAAACTCTCGGATGAGACTCTGGATCTGATGACAAGAAGACGGGAAACCACCCAAGTGTCTTCGGCAGAGAGGTCAGACCTGAACAAGCGAATTGCGAAGATGGTACGGCGCGACCTTCGGAGCTCCAACACACGCCTCATTGAAGAGGCGATAGAGCGAAACCGAGGGTCCAAAGTATTCACTCAGCAGCTTGGCAGGAGCCACCTGACGAAGCTCAAAACGCACGATGGGAGGACCGTACTGTCGAAACCGGAGATTTCAGCCGAGATAGAGGATTTTTATGGCCGTCTGTATACTGCACATGCCCCTCGTTCCCGACGAGATGACCTTGATTCTAGAGCCACCCTGACACGCCACTACACCGACGAACTGCCAGACATCAGTCAAGACGAAATCGTGTTAGCTTTGAGGCAGCTTAAAAATGGAAAAGCCCCCGGTGAGGACGGTATAACTTCAGAGCTTCTGAAGGCAGGAGGAGCCTCCGTTATACAGGAGCTACAACACCTCTTCAATACCGTCCTCCACAGTGGGAGAACTCCTAAGGCGTGGAGCGGGAGTTTGGTGGTGCTCTTTTTTAAGAAGGGTGATAAAACTCTCCTTAAAAATTACAGACCCATCACACTCCTGAGCCACATCTATAAGCTGTTCTCACGAGTGATCACGAATCGTCTCGCCAGGAGACTTGACGAGTTCCAGCCACCGGAACAGGCCGGGTTCCGCGGAGGATATGGCACCATAGACCACATACACGCAGTGAGGCAGATTATACAGAAGTCCGAAGAGTATAATCAGCCCCTGTGTCTCGCTTTTGTGGACTATGAGAAAGCCTTTGACTCCGTCGAAACCTGGGCTGTTCTGGAATCCTTACAGCGATGCCAAGTAGACTATCGTTACATCGAAGTGCTGAGGTGTCTCTATGAAGCTGCCACTATGAGTGTCCAAGTACAGGACCAGCAGTCTAAACCTATCCAATTGCGCAGAGGAGTGAGACAGGGGGATGTCATATCCCCGAAACTGTTCACGAGCGCATTGGAAGATATGTTTAAGACGCTGGACTGGAAAGGTAAGGGCATTAACATAAACGGCGATTACATCTCACACCTGCGATTCGCTGATGACATAGTCGTAATGGCGGAGTCGCTAGAGGAGCTGACCCACATGCTGGACGGCCTAGCTTCAGCCTCGCGATGTATCGGTCTTGGCATGAATTTGGATAAAACCAAAGTCATGATCAATGGCCACATTGTTCCGGGACCGATCGTCGTAGATGGTAACCTTCTTGAAATTGTTTCCGAGTATACTTACCTTGGGCAGATTGTACAGCTAGGTAAAAACAATTTTGAGAAGGAGGCCAAGAGGAGGATCCAGCTAGGCTGGGCAGCATTTGGGAAACTACGTCAAGTCTTCTCGTCATCCATACCGCAATGTTTGAAAACGAAAGTTTTCAATCAGTGCGTCCTACCCGTAATGACCTACGGAGCTGAGACGTGGACACTCACGGTAGGGCTGGTCCACCAGTTCAAAGTCGCCCAGCGAGCTATGGAAAGAGCTATGCTCGGAGTCTCTCTGAAGGATAGAATTCGTAACGAATACATCCGACAGAGAACCAAAGTTATCGACATAGCTCAAAGAATTAGCAAGCTGTAGTGGCAATGGGCCGGCCATATCTCGCGAAGAACCGACAACCGTTGGGGTAAACGTGTTCTTGAGTGGAGACCGCGACTCGGTAAACGTAGCGTAGGACGCCCTCCGGCCAGGTGGGATGACGATTTACGAAAGACTGCTGGCAGATGCTGGATGCGTCAAGCTGAAGACAGGGCGCTATGGCGCTCATTGGGGGAGGCCTATGTCCAGCAGTGGACTAATATAGGTTGATGATGATGATGATGATGATGAAAAACTTTCTAGCGATGACTTTTGTGCAGATAACTGTACCGTACCGAATAAGCTTATTTTATAAAGTGACGACGATATTTCGAGTTCAACGCCTACTCGGTTCAATATAAAAAATAACTTGCTCACATCAATTTACTTGATTAAAACACATCAGTTTTTGATCACGTTAACAGCTACTCGAAATATTGATAGTAAAGTAATAAATTTAATGAATAGAGAAACGACGTTCTCCAAACTTTCTTCTTATGAGTTGGCATAGGTACATTTTAGTATTATTTTTAATAGGTACCTACTTAACGTATTTTGCGTCCGTCGGTTAATTTAGTACCAGCTTAACTTAATTTTGTAAGTAATCGATATTTCTTGTAAACAAAGAAGTCTTCTTTTAACGAAAACATTGGAAATTAAAGCGTTTTGGTTTAGAAAGCATTTATTAATTACTAGATGCGCCCCGCGGCTTCGCCCGCGAACCAGAGTTTATTTTTCGTACAGATTTCAGATATGTATTGTACTCCCCCTAGGGGTTATTGTGTAAAAATAAAAAATACGTGTTAAATTATTCACTCCATAGTTTATTTATACTGAGCTTTGAGTGAATCGAAACAAGGAAAAAAAAAATCCATACAAACTTTACCACCCTATTTAACCCCCTCAGAGGTTAAAATTTCCAAATTTTAATAGCCTATGTCCTATTCTAGATCCTTAACTATCTACATACCAAGAATTTAAGAAGTTACAAAGATTACTAATAAGGAAGTTTCCAATTTTTTTATTTATATGTAAAAAAATAATAATATACTTGCAATAAAGCCCACTGAATTTTTTTTTCAATTATCTTCATAAATGACGAAGTTATGATACTTTTCCCGTCCGCTTTAAAACTTCTCGGCGCGCGGCCGCTCACGCAACGTCATGACGTCATAACTCCGCTCGAGTCTAGTAGTTTCTATGCGCGGTAACCTCAAACAAATCTAAAATACTAAATCAAGAAGGAAGGGATATTTATTACCGTTGTGGAATCTGTGCAGGACAACGTTTACATAGTTTTAATATACCTAGCTTGTATTTTTCTTAAGATTTGGTTACCTATACCATAAGAATAAGTAGGTATAGTTATTATTTATTCTTATGCCTATACCTAGAGTTCAAAATATTACCTACATAATTTTCAGTTATCAATGTTATCATCATACCCAGAATAGAGTAGGTAGTACCTATACCTACCTACGCGATATCTCTACAACGATCTGTTTGTTATACCTACCTAGATCAATTTATGTAGAGTGAGTGGGGGCAAGATCGAACGGTTTTTTGATGAGATGGTCAGTGTTGTTTTTGAATCCATGTAGAAGAATAGATATTAACTTTAGCTAAAAGTAAATTAGACATAATTAAAGGGTAAAGACTAGATTTTTATAATATGTCAATAACAGCCTGATAAAGCTGTCCAAAAAGTAGAAAACCGTAATTAAAAATATTATTTTTACTTAATTGAAACAGGGGGAAGATGAAAAGGTGACGGGGTAAGATCGAATAAAAATCTCAAAATCTCAAAAAATCGTAAAAACGTGTCTTAGGCAGGTCCTAGGCAAAGTTTATGGTCCTAAGTCTATAGTGTTAAGTAATTTAAAAAGTTGTAACTGACTGTAGTGCCAAAATAGCTATTTTTAACAAAGATATAACAAATTTAAAAATATAATATATTCCGAACTTACCCCACTGGGGGAAGATTGAAGAAGAGATTCTCAAACTTTGCAGCCAATTTGCATAAGTTTTGACTGAAGAAAAAAAAATATTTTCTATTAATGAAAAATCATATAAAAACTGAAAACTTTTTTTATTTCACATGAAACCTTTAAGAATATTTTTTTTTATCACCATAAATAATTCTTTATTTTTTCTTTTGTAATTTTTAAAGTATTTTCTTTTTCTATTGGATTTCTTTTTTTATTTCACATTTCTTAGCATACCCTATTCTTGTTATTTTTTGTTTTACTTCTTTCAGCAATATTTTTTTTATTTCTTATTTTTCTTGCTGAAACTTACACAAAGATACAGTTTGAGGATATCTGGCTTTTAGTATGAAATCTGAAAAAGGGTCAAGATTAAGACTTTGATATGTTTGTCTTACCCCGTTAAATGTAAATGGGGAAAGATGAAAAGTTGAAATAAATTCTAAAATACGAGAAATAGAGAGATTTAGTAATAATTACATAAATATGTACAAAAAATAATACGCAGATGTTTCAATTAAACACTCGTACCTGCCTTGTAATTTAATTTACAAGACACGGGGCAAGATGAAATCACTTTTGTGAATCCTGAAAAGTACACTGTCTTAGAAAATTGCACTTTACACACAACCAGGCGTTCTCAGCCGCAACCACTGACTGAGTCGTGATAAGTAACAAATTGGTGGCCCTAACGATGTTGTCAGCACTGTAATAAGTACTATAAATCTCGTGTTATTGAAGACTTTTTGTCTTACCCCTTTTTTCATCTTGCCCCCACTCACTCTACCTCCATACCTTCCTTTGTGTAAATAAGGGTTATTTTCTTCGCCTTGATAGTCGAACATTGAAGAGCTTTTGGGAATGAGCAGAAATCCAAAGAATAATCCAGTATCTTATGAACGTTCTAGACTTTCAAGCATAGGTAGGTATGCCAAGGTTCTCGAACGAATCGAAAGGAAGAACAGAGTCAAGTGGGAATGACAGAGATAGATATAGCTTCCGGAATAAAGTGAAAATAAAAGACAAGGACGGCGTAGGTTAAATGTAAGGGATAGAGTTATTTCTAGGATTGCAACGAAAAATCTATTTGGCAGTATACCGTATATTCGGCGAGCCCCCTGACCGAATAGCCGAATATTAGGCAAAAGTATATGGCCGGATTTTAGCGTCGAAACTTGTACAAGTGATTAACTTTTCGAATGCAGTATATGATTATGTACCTATTTCATGTACCAATGACTACTTAAATTATTATGAGAGAAATTACCGTAGCTTTCTCGAGCAGATCTACAAAAAAGCTTCTTTTTAAATCCTAACTTAATATTATAAATGTATGAATGTATTGATGTTTGTTCCTCTTTCACACAAAAACTACTAAATTGATCGAGCTAAATTGATTTAGCCCTGGAATAACACGTAAGCTACTTTTCATCCTATAAATCAGTTCCCATGCAATAGAAATAGCCTTTAGACGTTTTCATAGCAAAAACGCGTGCGAAGCCGCGGGCAGATGCTAGTAATCTATATAAATTAGAATAGAATAAAAAACACTTTATTATACTTAAACCTACCACACAAAGAAAGAAAAGAGAACATAAAAATACTACATACTAAGTCTACATATAAAGGGCGGTCTTATCGCTAGGTACTTAAATAAAGAAATGGAAAATAAAAACTTAAATAAACAGAATATAATAATATAATATCAATATTATAATAACTTATAATATACATAATTTAACTTATTACTTAAATTATGTTCAGAAAAGTCGATAATAAATCTAAATATTATAATAAATAAATATATAATAAATCGTATCTATACGAAATAAATTAATATACTTTACATAGACACTCGCCCACACCACGTTCCATGTACTTAATATGAGAAAAATAACGATGAAACACTCGAAACAGTCGAAAAGCGCTTTTCCCCCTGTGCCGTTGACCCGCGGGAACTTATGACGTCACAGGCCAAATGCCTACCGCTTATTTTCTAATTCGTTTTTGATTCAGTAAAAGTGGAATAACTTTGTCATTTTTCAAGTTATCAAAATAATTCTTTCACCATATTTATTGTAATATATATGCCCTAAAACTTACATAATTAGTTTTTATTTTTGTGAAATTGGAAACTTCCTTATTATAACAAACATTCACACAGACTTTCCCATTTATTGTAATAGTAAGATAAGAAGTAACCCGATATCGCATCATTATCTCTTTGCGTATTATTGCGTTGTTGACGTTTGTGTTTTTGAAAGTAAATTGCTGTATTTCTCAATTTTAGGGTTTTGAAATAAATGAACGTCACTGACCACTTATTGAATATTTTATCCAGAATGAAACTGGGCAGCAGTATCTAAAAAAATCCACACATTTGACTTAAACGTTTCAATTTCAGCCTATCTGTAGATTTGCGTTGTGATGTTCCGGTAACAAACAACAAAAAAAAACAAGTGAACGTATTTTTTTCCAAAAATCTATTAAGTAAACAAAAAATACTTGCGGCCATATTTTGATAGGCAACTCGGTATATTTATATTCTCCTTCTTACAAATAAACATAAACAAAACGATGAGCGGGCTAATTCTGCAGTCGGATCCCATACCATAAGTTCAGCATACTAAATCAAACAATTGCATAAAAGTATAGATGAACTATCCGGTAATTTTGTATCATTCTAAATAGGATACATAGCTCTGTTTGTCGCGTATTAGCATTCAGAACGTCAGCCAGCAATGTAATCAAAACCGAAGCCAACTTCGCAATGTTGCATTATGGTAATTAGGCTCGTAGGTTGAAATAGAGATGTGAGCGGACTCATTGGTTCCGGCTAAAATGTGAAGCACTTGCCAAGTTTGTTGGAATGATTGCTGGCATATTATTTCGATTGTAATACAGCGTAAAGCTTTAAGCCTGGCTTTAAGTCCGGATATTGTACAACAGTGACTGAGTTTATACACTTGACCCACTGCCAAAAATGCTTATGTATGGGAATTATAATCAAGTAGTAAGTATTGACAAATAACACTTTTAGGCTACTACATAAATTAAAACTTGATTGCGATTTTCGCTGGGACATCTAATGTTATTCTTGATGGAAGCTGGCTGATGCTATTAAGGTTGATTTTTTTCTCACAAATTTTTTCGTAATTTATATCTCTGAAAATATTAAACCACACATTCTAAACAAGAAAACGTTATTTCTACCTAAATGTAGGTGATATAGATTCTATGATACAAGTTTGAGTAGGTATTTAATCCAGCAGAAGCCGATATTGCGAAAGTTGAAAGCGGATTATGTACCGCATTTATTGCGATTCGAATAACTTTTAAAGATAAGTTATTATTTCGTCTACAAAACGTAACCTACTAAGTGAGAAAATACCCAAAATATTTTGTTAACCCTA
Organism: Eupithecia centaureata; assembly: GCA_944547425.1. NCBI lineage: Eukaryota > Metazoa > Arthropoda > Insecta > Lepidoptera > Geometridae > Eupithecia > Eupithecia centaureata. The sequence goes on along the minus strand of OX155676.1, from coordinate 10,284,651 downwards.
TAACGACTGTAGACGCTGACTAGCGGTCTATTTCAAATACAACAATTTTCTTTAGTTTTTATTTTTATCGCTGATTGTGAACGAATTTCACTGCCAAGCCTTAGTGCGTCCAGCAGCACCAGCACAGAATGTGTAAATCCTATTGCCATTTAATGAAGTGGGAACTATTATATATTTAAATGTTATCTTTTAAATACTTAGTAAACATTTTCTTTTATTGCTTAATCTATTATTGACTCGTAAAATGGACTTATGAAGGATAGAATAGACACTAATATTTAGTGGTTCAATCCAATTCTACTTTCAATTTAAATTAACTTCTAAAATACTTGATAGACTAAAATAAATTCAGAAATAAATCTATTCGAAAAAAACATATAAAATCCTCTAGAATTCAATCACAGGTACTCCACTGCTATATACCTACCTTTCATTTAACTTGATAAAATTTCATCAGTCCCTTGCTATTTACGAGCAAACGTCAAACCCAACCAGAACGATACTCTATTTTATTTTCTTCAAATGATCAGTCAAAGAGAAAAAAACCCGCCGAAAGCTATTGTGGGTATAAATAAACTTTCGACCTATGTGTAAACGTAAATGCTCCTCAACCGTGAACTATTTGATTATCCTTTGAATTGAACTCACGGTCTTTTGTCCCGTTTTCACTTCAATGAATGTTGCGAAAAAGCCTCGGATATTTGCAGAGGATTCTACAGTTCGTGTGAGTAAAGATCGCTATGAACAAAAGTTCTGGAAATGTTGGTAAGGTGACGTGAGTTTTGGGATGTTGAGTTTTATTGGCAGGTTGATAAAATCTCTCAGTGCCAATATAAATAGCCAGAGTAATATCGCGTTTCCATAGGATTTTTTTAAATCAATGGCAACTTGTTTCCATACGAAGACTAGTGAAACCTAGTGAGTTTTAGGTAGGTACTTGGTACTGTAAAGATGGACGTTGGAGGCGAGTGAAATTAAAGAGATCTGTATGTATGTGTATACGATGATTACATAATAGTTACTACTACACCTCAGTACGGAACGATGGTATACAAATAAGACACGTATCTATCACATTTATTTATTGTATTATCACGACTATGGCATTTCTTCTGTATCTCGGCATAATTTTTCTTATTATAAATAAAAAAAAAAAAATACATCTCAAATTGGTTAATCCAATTTGAGATGTATTTATAAAAAGAAGATCCGCTTGTTATAAGGCAGGTATCAAAGTTTTTGTTAAAATAGCGGTATTCTACCCTAGATAATTATAATAAATAAATAATGCTAGACCATGCACACTACACCAATTAGCTCCAAAGTTAGTTACTAAAAGTTTGTATTATGGGTACTAGATAACTGATATACAGCATACATTATGTTCATGGATATATATTTTATACATAAAAAACACATTGACCAACGGAACAAATTTCTGCAGATCGTACACAAATTTGTTCCGAGGCGGGAATCAAACCCGCAACCCCTGCTTCGCAGGTGGACTCTCGCATGTATGATTATTTAAAGAATATCCACATTTAAAGGTGTTAGTTTCAATTAACCCGGTCAAATAAAGCTTTAAATCCACTTCAGTTGACAGAACCCCGAAGTCGGGGTCGTAAAACGGGGTATTCGCCTACTAAGCCGATTACTGCATGTAATCTGGACCGTGACAGGAGCGCCAACGTCTTCAATTAGCTTTATTTTGACACTGTCTAGTTCAGTACGGAGATAATTAATACTCAATTTTTTTCTTGTTAAGTGAAATGCGGGGCCAATGCGGCTAATGTCACTGAAACGAGTAAAAGAGTAAAAAACAGTGATGGGATTTTAGGGAATCTGTATGAAATGACAAGGGTTGGACCAAATATGTAACAAAATGGTGGCGGCAAAGTTTTATAGAGCTTCTAGTTTATTGACTGTGAAAAGAAAGAGTATAGGTTCCTGATATTGGAGGTGAAATTCACTTCGACTCGTTATGCCACGCTATATAATTAGACTAGGTTAGATAGGTTTTTAAAACAAATGAAATAACAGTAGGATGAGTACTTTTTATAATTTTGAAAGTCTTCTAACCTGGTCTAAAGGAGGAAAGGTCTAGGGAGCTGATTGAGAAAATATTTGGAGCAAATAGTCGTGTAAGGACAAGTAGGCAACCTAGTAACACTAATTCGCCAGTCTGTTTAAAATGGACACACCTCTAACCACGTCCTAGTTTCGTGTGGTTTGTCTATTCCGTGCCCTAAAACATAGCTTTCATTTAAATAATATCAATAGTTACTATTGATTTTAACTGAATGTATATAAACTAACTACATATGAGTACCTACTCCACATTAGTACTATGAGGGTACGTAGTGGCAATACCGCTTACCCATAACCTTCTTAAATGGAGATGTCAGACACAGATATTTTCTTGACGAAGGGAGGGTTAATGAAGTTTTCTTTCACTTTTTGCAATTTAGTGAGTTCACGAATACCATAAATATTTGTAGCAAATGCTTTGAAAAGTTGTGGGAATAATTATGTTTCGTATGTGCCGGATTCAGCTAGGTAGGTATAGGTACCTATATTATTTTTCAACTCTTATTTCATGTTTAGTTTATTGTACCCTTAAATCAAGTTGATTATAAATTTTGAAAATTATTAAAAAAATTAATTAGCTTTTTAATAATGGTCAATTATAAATAGTTAATCAAGTGTCATCTGCCTTAAAATCTGACTCACAAAATGTAGGAAAGAAACACATGAGATATCAGTCGTATATATGTCGGTTTTTTTGCTACCTAGTTTATCAAAATCGCCGTTTTGAAGCTTGGAGGCTGTCCGCCAAGAAAACAAAAAGACTTGAATAATTTATTTATATTTACTACAAATAAATATAACACATGTCTCGTTTGTTTATAAACGCTATTTTTAATTGCGGCTGCGCTCCGAGCGCTTTGTGGAGGCCAAAACACACTATGGGTTGCTTATGAGAAAGTAAGTAGGTGTCCCGTAAGCAGGTTTGCTCATAAGATTTTTAATCTTAAAGTATTTTATTTAAAAAAGGAGTTTGTGTAGCTTATTATTTAAGCCCCAAACAAAGCCAAGTTCCATCGTGATCAGCCTGATAAAAGGGTGGAGGATCTCATTTCCGTAGATTGGAGCCGGACTTCCGAAGGATGAAGTTACGAAGCACTCAACTTCTTTGAATTTATAATGCTATTTGCTTTTTATTTTCTGTATAGTGTTCCGTACCTCAAAAGGTAAAAAGACCTGCGCTTTCAAATTGACTATTACGTGTGTTTGTTTATTTTGTAAAAGAGACCTGCATATGCAATTTTGATGATCTAGCCTTTTTTGGACCCATTACCTACGATGTGAATTTTCAAAATTCCTTGAATAGTACCCATACATCCTAAAAAGAATAAATAAATCAAATTTTATGTCTCTAGAACCAGCGGCTGGTTGTGCACTGTCAGTCAGTTACTCCATTATAATATATAATTGTATATAAGTAGTGATATTGATAAAAACAAGGGCTCGTCTAAAATCGGATAGTAAACCTTTGATAAAGAGCTCGGAGACCATGCTGACTGCTCATTTCCACTCAAAATCCAAGTCCTAAATAAACATCCGTCCTTGTTCTGCTAAATGTTTTAACTTAACTTACATACTTTCGCCTGAAACCATTTTTGTTAGCTTTTATCGAAATTAAATTTACTAATGAATTACTTAACTAGTAGATAATTAAAATTTAATAAATTGTTTAACTTTTTCAATAGTAAATACTACTTTTAATATTTTTTATTCATAACCTGTACATAATGTTGTTGTTTCATTGTTAAGAAAGGTGTATTAGTGTGTTATTTACTACCTACCTTGTCACACCAGCTATAAATAGCAGCGCCAATAAACCATGCAAAGACCAAACTCATGGTAGTTGATCGCGCGTCTAAATTTTGAGTTTTTGTTTTTTTGCAGATTTATTTATTTTTTTAGGTATTTAAAATAAAGCTCAGTTTTTTTATTTTTACCTATCTAGTTTATATAATGATTGTTGAATCGTAAATAAAGTCAAGTTCTAAAAGGAAATCAAAATTTAAATGATGTGAACTTAGTATTTATGTACTTCAAACATAGTAAATGTCAGTACCTAATTTTATAACCGTTTTAATATCTCTAGTTACGAGTATAATCACACTAACACCATAAGAATAAACTATTCTTATGCTAACACCTTCAAATTAAGTTATTATCATCATTGTCAAACCTGTCGATAGTTGACTGTAGAGGCTGACTGCTGCTCTGTGGTTTAGGGCTCCCACACAAAACTGCGATTTGGTGGGATGCGATGCGATGCGATGCGATGTGATGCGATGTCACACGAACTTGATTTGCGAATTTCTGCGATGCGAATTTGTGCGGCGAACCGTTTTGTAGGGTAACCATACCTTCAAGTTTAGTCAGTCGTATTGGACGTGTTTTTAGGAAGCGTAAGATGGATCCCAAAAAGATAATTGAACCGATTTAAGCAAAAATGATCCAACCCACACAAACCTCATTTCGAGGTAATCGATATTTAAGTTTGTGGCGGTATTTCTCTAGCTTTGTAATACAAAATGGTGTGTGGTAGATTGATTTAAACAGGATTTGTAAATAAATGATACTATTACAACATAATTAGATCACATAGCTCACTATGTGTTATGTACTCAAAATGTTGTTATTTTAATTTAATTTAATGCTATGTAAACTCAACTTTTTTGCTATAAATAATATAAAGAATAAATTGTTATTATTATTAGTTTAGTAGATAATTGGGAAAACTTGCGCCTGGATCATTATTACAAAATTAATTTAGTATGGAAAGAGCTATGTAGGGTGCAAAAATTAAAATGCAAAAATGATTCAAAGTATGATAAAAATTAGTAATCATTTTTGTGTTTTAAAAGACAAAACAAACAAAATTGGCCCTACTCCTCGTCCAAATCAGAATAAGGTTCATCACATAAACCATCTACATCGTCTATTATTGCAGCTTCCCTTCGGTTTCTTAAATTAATCAATGCAATCATCTGGTATCTAATATTAGATCTGCTGGCCCTGTACTTATTTTATTTTATTTATTTATTTTTCGTTAAAGTACGAAACACACAGAATCCGGAGGCGTGGCGGAGGCGAAGGCGTGCGAGATGTATTCTATGGAATCCTATGAAAGCCTACACACACACCGCAGGCCGTGGCGAACGCGGTGCCATAGGAAAAACCGGCACGCCTTCGCCTCCGCCACGCCTCCGGCTTCTGTGTGTTTTGAACTTTATGGTTTATTTCGTTTACGTACTTAGATGGAATAGCAATTTCAAATATTAACTTGTCAAAGCTTAACTTGTTTTATATCATCATCATCATCATCATTTCGGTTATATGTTAGGGTAACCAAAGCAACACAAAAATGATTCAAGTGGCATGAAACACTTATACATTTTAAAAAATGGTCTTCGACATGACAGTTGTGGGTTGGATCATATGGATTTTCCACATTTGTGAACATAGAGGTGTGAGTCTTTGATATGTTAAAATATACCTTATACTGATTACATAGGTTAAAAAAACTCGAAATTGACTAGGTTGTGGGTTGGATCATTTTTGCATAAATCGGTCCAATTGCACTGCTGTTATTGTTAAATAGATATAAAAGAAAAAGAAGATTCTGGATTCATCCATTTAATACGATTATGAACACTGAAGGGAACTATGAACTATTTTACTCGAAATTACTATGAGTTGAGAACTGAAGCAGTTTTTTTTACAACACAAAGAAGGCGGCTCAGGCGCCGCGCATCTTGCTAAAGTTGTCTTAGAGCGGACTAAAAGGGGGGTCACCAAGTATGACGTAATATGACAGGAATGCGCGATGCAAATGAGATCGGACGTTATCGTGCGAGCTCGCAGATATTTGCGATGCGATGCGAGCTCGCAGTTTTGTGTTTGAGCCCTTACTTCGTGTTATTCTTTTTTTTTTACTCGTAACATTATATTTAAATACATAAAAAACTAACTAAAAACAAAAGTTAGTAATCGCGATCATAAGATCTGACGAGTGGAGAATGCTAGCAATTTCTAAAGAATTAGACGCGTTACTTCTACATTCTACTTCAATGTTCTGTACCTTAGAGTCAAGGCACACTGATGCCGAGTCTGTATTTACATAATCTCAAACTTTTGCGACTCAAGCTTGACTAATTCGCAATCTTCCTTTTACCACCCCTTCCATAGGGGAAACATTGAAAATATTAACTGATCTTAGATCGTTTATTACAAATTAAGTTTGTTCACGAGCATTTTCAAAAATTACCTACTGCCTGTTACTAAACTCTATAGCCCTCGTATTCTTATTAAGTACCAATTTAAATAGCTACGAGTCGAGCAATATTCTTAGCTAGCTTATCACAAAACGTCTCACGTCTGTTACTCCCAAGCGGCAGCTTAACCCATATATGCCCAAAAGCACGAAAACGACCCAAACTTTCTTCTCCCGCTTGGATGCCTCCAAATTGAAAATTATTCATAAGAAATTGTGTTTAACGCCATTTACGCATTTTATGATAAAATAGCTAATCACCTGAAGTAAATTTTACATCAAAAAAGCTCAATTTCAGTTGAATAGTTGTGGTGAAAGTTATGACTTGATTTTTATGGCGAAATTTTTGCACCCGCTGAGACAAAACTGTAAGTAACTATTTATTTATAAGGATTTTAGTTTCTGTTTTTGAATGATTAGAAAAGTAAATATAATACTCTAGATACGTACGTACAAAATTTTGATAATAATATGTTTTTCACTCTGTTATTAGACCGAATATTTTGATGAGTCACTACCGACCCTCTGGACAGATATGATACCAAATGTTCTCTTTTTTTCTAAGGTCACGCCGAATTCTATCTAACAATGAAATAGTAGATATCCTGGAAAGTTTGCGTGAAAACGAAGGTCTTTAAAACGTTGAGGTCTATTTAGATATTTATTTAATTTTCCTGACAAATGCTTTGCGAAATTAGCATAGTTATTTCGTAGTTTTATTATGTGCTTCCTAAGCTAGGTATATTGTTAATTTTATTTATTCGGATTACCGAATTTTTGGATTAGGAAGTAATCTTCCTAACTATTGAACATAGGTATTAATACATTAGTAAAAATATAAAACTGGCGTGTAAAAATAACATACTGCGTTTGATTGACCCCTACTTTTTCTACTATTATCAGATAGTTATTTGCCCGCGGGGTCGATAGCGACCCTTCAAAAAAAAGGCACTTTCAGTAACTGAAACTCAAAATAAAAAAATATGGGTCTTATAATATTCCATTAGCAACAACATATGCAAAAATTATGAAAATCGGAGACCTAAATCTTTCTGGGCATATATGGGTTAAGAAATATTATCATACTTTGCTCTCGGTATATCAGTTTATTCTCATCCTTACTGGGCTGTGAAATAGGGCCTAATGATCAATTTTAGCGCTCATGAAGTGCAAATTGTCTGTCATACTTTCAAATGAGACAGTGTAATGGCGAATTTAAGCATCAAAAGAATATGAATGAGGAACGAGCTGCGAAAATTGTCGCTTCGCAAGATATTTACATTTTAATCGTGATCAAACACATAATTCTAAAAATAGGTGTGAGTTAAATAACAGATGTATTGATGAATGGTTTTTTAGGAATAAAGTTAACATAATTGAATGCTACAGAAAACATGATTCTTGAAATAAATTATCTACATTGAAGCTGAAAGTAGTCTATTCAACAGAAATGAAAGTCGTATCAACAAGAAGAGTTCCTATCAACGGAACTGAAATACAAATCAAAAGCGCACTAAGTTACCTGCTCACTCCATGAGCCTTTCAGAAAAAAAAGAGAGGAAAACTTAAAGGAGTATTTTTAAGAGGTAAACATGTTCGTATGGACAAAAAGACGTTGCGTCTACAAGCAAACAGCATGAGACGCACTCATTCAAGTTGTATCTACACTCCACTTACCTACCTAGCTGTCGTGGTGGACGTATTCATTCTGAAAGGGTACTTTTCAACGGTACTTTTAACGTAAGAACTAGAGCTAGAAAAAATAATTGTTTCAAAAGTAGGACGTGCTGAGACGATCAGCGCTAAATATTTTGATCAAATTAGTTTTTAATATGTATGTGTAGTATCGTAAGTAGTTCAAAAACTTAAATAGTTAGATAGTACCTACCTATTTATTTTACTACATCATATTCTCCTTTTATAGTCGGTAGAGATAAGTGTATCAAAGTGTCAACCTAGGACATTTTAAATCATTTCTTTATTCTTTAAACAAAAAAGATTTTATTATTTACGAAAGATAATATAAAAATATTGCTATATATTTTATAGTTAATAATATTTTGAATGAAGAACCAAAATGTTGGAGCTGCGAAAATTAAAGACTTAATCCGTACCTGAGTTACATATTTTTCAAAGTTGTCGCGTTCTCAGCGATGTTCCCTTTATCACAAGCTCATTCTCAGCAAATAAGCTTGGATTTGCGTTTTTATTCTACTTTTAGCCAACAAATAATGACATCACAAATCTAAAAAAAAACATAAATGTACTTAGGTACGGTCAGGAGTCCTAGTACAGTGAGACCTATATTCTAAATACATTGTCTTGCAGCGATCGTGTTGCATACGACCTTATAAAATAAATCAGATAACACTTAAATGAATATTAGCATTTCTTTAATTGGTGCACCAGTTTTAGATCGCTGTTGCTGCATAGCAAAACGAAAGTTGTATTGATAGCCTAGTGTTTGTTTTTGCATTAAAAAAAATGTTTTGTTCAGAATTTCTCATAAAGCTATGAATTGTCTGTTAGAAACGTTTTTCTGTAAATATTACAGTTCAGGTACCTGCCTTTTCTGCCCCGTCTCAAAAATACACATAAAAAGTAATAAAAGAAGTTTTACTACCCTTATTTAATTCTTTATCCGTCTGTCGGTATCAGAAACTAGTAACAATGATTCAAAAGACGAATATCTTTTCAGAAATGAAAAGAAAACATTGAGGCGCTTACCGACATAAAGTTCTTGGCACTCGCAAAAATTGAAAAGCAAAAGCTTCCGTTAAGGTAGGAAGCACAATCACGCTCTCATGCCCCTTTGAAAAGAATGGAAGCTCTCAACGACGATTTGAATAGGTGGATAAGGCTCCTATCACACGCCTAGTCAAGCATTGATTTTATCTTTATTACAACCCGAGGTGGAGATATCTACGATGATGAAAGATGTGGAGAATGGGCCTTATAATGAACGCATACGACTATTTTATAACTTGAGAATAATCATAATTTGTCATATGACTTGGCAAACAAAAAGTTTTAAATAAAATTAATTTTATAAAAAATATTCTGGGGTATTTTACGGGTTAAATTACCTATTTCCCCGACGTTTCAACAGGATTACACTCTATCGTGGTCACAGGATGACTGGAGATCTGCGAAGTGGGAGTACCAGTTTTGGAAACTACCCTCACTTTTTCTTCAGATATAGGAATTTCCACCTGCGTTTGCAGATGCAAACCTTAATATAAACAACGGAACAGATGTTCCGATGGCGTAAGTTGAGGAAATTTATTTTTATAATTTTTTTTTATTTCATAAACTTAACAGACTTTCATAATAAAAATACTTTTCACATAATTTATGTAACATACTAAGTAAAATACTTAGTTACACATGTTACCTACTTTTTTAGTTTTTCTTGGCCCGCGTGGAAATTATCTTCGTTTAAACTTTGTTTGAACCAAGTTATATTTTTACTATTTTGTTACAACATACTTGGTTCATTATTTACATTTAGGTTTATTTACCATGTTTAGTGTATTTGCGAACCAGGGAATACTTTGTTAAATCCAAATTTCAGAATCATCAGAAGTAGAAATATAATTTTCCATAAAAAATTTCCCACCCTATTAAATGCACTCAGAGGTTACTTTTTCAAAACAAAATTATCTTATTTGTTGTTCTAATCTAGATCCTAAACTATTTACATACACACCAAATTTTATCTAAACAAGTTTCACAACTTCACAACACAAACTTTCACTTTTTTATATAAGTTGAATAAGGATAACTAAAGATTTGAAAGTTTTATGGATGGATGGATGTACAGTTGTTTGTTACCTCATTACGCCAAAACTAGATACTGAACTGGATCGGGCCGAATTTTGAATAGATGTTGTTTTTGGCATGGATTAAAATATAATCATCATCATCATCATCAGCCCATATTAGTCCACTGCTGGACATAGGCCTCCCCTGATGAGCGCCATAGCGCCCTGTCTTCAGCTTGACGCATCCAGCATCTGCCAGCCTTCTTTTGCAGATCGTCATCCCACCTGGCCGGAGGGTGTCCTACACTACGTTTGCCAAGTAGCAGTCTCCACTCAAGAATACGTCTATCCCAACGGCTATCGGTTCTTCGCGAGATATGGACGGCCTATTGCCCCTTCAGCTTGCTAGTTCTAAACTTTGTGGTCGGTCGTCGGTCGGTCGTCGGTTAACCCCTCTAATGCGTTCCTAGTCGTTGGCGACTTTAACCTAAGTAGTATTTCATGGTTACCGAGTGTCAATTTTAGTTTTTATCCGACAAACCTAAACAGTACAGATGAGTTTTTATTAACTGATTAAATGTGTGCATTAAACCTCAGCCAACATAATGGCATTGTTAACAAAAATGGTAGAATACTTGATTTAATATTTTCTAATCAATCAGTAACTGTTTCTGAGTGTGTAGATCCTCTTACGCCGATCGACTTGCATCATCCTGTCTTATTAACTAACGTGAAATCGTTTGAAATGCCATTGTTGAATTATGCGCCGTTACGTTATTAATAGTTACTTATTTGATAAAGGTGATTATGATTCGATGAATAGAGCGATTGGTGAGTTAGACTGGAGGGCTATGTTTTCATCGCGCTCTATTGACGAGTGTGTTTCTTTATTTAATGAGAGTATTCATGATCTTCAAAACAAGTTCATGCCCACGAAAAATATTTAGAACTAGTATTTCCCTGTTTGGTATAGTTCGGCACTAAAAAAAGCAATAAGGGAAAAGTATATAAATTCTATAAGAAATTTGAAAATTACGGTAATAATAATAGTCGGATGACTTATTACCGTAATTGACCTATAAAATGTTGCGTCCTAGAGTTAAAAAAATGGATGTAAGCTAAATTGAATCAACTGAAAACTATATCTTAAATAATCCGAAACATTTTTTGACGTACGTTAAAAATAGATCTAAATTTTATTTGATGCCAAGTTCGGTAACTAATAATAATGTTAATTTCTCTAGTGGTGATTCCATTTGTAATGCTTTTTCATCCTATTTCCAATCTACTTTTCTCCATTCTAATGACACTGTTCCATGTCAGAACACTCTCATTATAAGTAGTAATCAGTCAGAATCTGATATCTCTGCTGACGTAAATATAATTGAAATTGTTCCAGCTGACATTATGTTCCTACTTAAAAAGTTAGATGCGTCGAAAGCACCTGAACCTGACAATATATCTTCTAAATTTCTTTTATGATGTGCCTCTGCTCTATCTTATCCTATATCACTTTTATTTAGAAAGTCTTTTAGTTCAACAAATACTGTACCTAAATTATGGAAATCCGCATTCATCACCCCTGTCCATAAGAAAGGGTCTAAAACAGAGGTTTCTCACTGCAGACCTATATCTAAACTTTGTATTATAGCTAAAGTATTTGAAAGAATTATTTATAATAAAGTATATTCAGCTCTTAAAAGTACGTTTAGTCCCCTTTCAGCATGGGTTCTTGCGAGGTAAATCAACAGTTTCAAATCTTATACTGCTAAATGTCAATGTAACTCAAGCCATGAACAATGGTAATCAAGTCGATGATTACCATTGTTCATGTCGATACACCGATTATAGTAAAGCATTCGATAGAATAGATCACTTAACGTTGTTAAATAAGCTTTCTCAATCAGGTATGAGGTGATTTGCTAAGATGGTTTGCATCGTATGTTGATAATCGATCTCAGGCAGTTGTTCTCAATAACTATATCTCTAGTTGGGTTCCTTTTTCCGGTGGGGTCTCTGCTAGGCACTTACTTATTACATTATATGTTAAGGATATCGACTTATGCTTCAAATCATCAAATCTGCTATGCTTTGCTGATGATATGAAGATATTCTCAACTGTTACATCCAATCTTGACATGGTTGCTCTTCGGTCAGATCTTTCTCGTCTTGAATAATAATAAATAAATAAATAAATAATAATAATAATAATAAATAATAAATTTATTTCTTAGGTTCTTAAATTCTAAGTACAATTATTAAACTATAAAAATACATTTAAAGATAACTATATTAGTTAGGTTGAGTTGCACTATGACAATCTTATTGCACCAATAGAGAAACCCGTTTGCTTCCTACACTAGGTCTTTGTAGCCTGTGTTGTAGGATAACAGAGAGCATGTCCAAAGGTACAAGAAGTTATTATAAATTTATGAGTGTAGATCACATGCAACACATATCTAAACTAAACTAAAACTTGGTACAGGAACTTAACTTAGACTATTGCTTATAACTAAATTAGATTTATACAAAAAAGAAATGAATTGTACCTAATCAGTATACATAGACTGTTACCCGCGCTAGGTCTATGCAGCCTGTATAGCGGGTAACAAAGAGTTAGACAAAGGAGAGAGAGAGAGTGCATAAAGGAACTTATAACTAAACCAATTAAAATGAGATGAAATGACAAAGGCTTGTCTACTAGTTTTCTAAGTTAAAAGTTATATTTACAATTATTATATTATTATTATTATTGCCCATAACTGAGTAGGTAAAAGCCAACAATATTTTTATTACTACCTTACTTGTATGCATATGTGTATAATGAGTAATAAGTAGCGAGATTACTAGACAAATTAAGAGCATAAAAGAATAAGTTTTGATGTATTGTGAGATAGTTTGAATATTATATTATTAAATATTAATTTGAAAGTAAGAGACCTATTTTAATGTGTTCAGGATATTTTCAGTATCCGAATAGCTAAGATTTTGCAGATGTTCGGTAATAAGAACCTTAAGTTTGCAATAGTTAGCATCGATTATTGTTATGTCTCTACTAATTTTGTTGTATAGCCATGGCCCGATTTTTGCGAGAGCTTTTTTGCCAAAGCTTGTGCGTGACTTTTCAAAATCAAATATCTTGTCTTTCCTGCGTTTATGCTCTACAGAAATGTTTTTTATTAATGAATGCTGTTTTATGATTACAGCTTTATAGAATAACTGTCGGACATTCAGTACCGAACATTCTCTGTATAGAGTATCAGTCGGGTAGAGTCGGGGTTTGAAGGTTATCACCTTAAGTAGAGCTCTTTGGGCTCGTTCTAATGAGAGGAGGTGTGTCCTTGCTGCATTACCGTAACAAGGAATACAGTACGTAAGAATAGATACAGCAAGGCAGTGGTATACTTTGAAAAGTGATCTGTAGTTAAGTACGTGTCTTAATTGCTTAAAAACGTAAATTAATTTTCTAATGCGTCCAGATAGACTCTTTATGTGTTTTTCCCACGTGAGATTTTGGTCTAAAATAACTCCAAGGTATTTTATTTCTTTTGAAGCCTGAAGTTGAGTGCAGATACACGAGTTGACAGAGGTACAGAGAGGATTGTGGATTTTTAGGTTTAAAGGGGTTTTCGGTTGGGTTCTAGCGTTAATAGTAAAACTGAGATAAGTTGTCTTTGATTTATTTAAAGATAGGAGATTGCGACTTAGCCAAGTAGAGACGGAAGCTAGTCCACGGTTGGCTATAATCTCTACCTCGTTCCATGATTGACTGTGAAACAGTAATACTGTATCGTCCGCGTAGGTGACAACTTTCCCGTTGGACAGGGGCATGTCACAAAGTTCATTAATGTAGCATAGAAACAGTGTAGGTCCGAGTATACTACCTTGTGGCACGCCAAAATCCACACCAAGTTCGTCACTTAAATGGTTTTCAATTTTCACAGACTGTGTTCTTTCTGATAAATAACTTTCAAACCATTTTAGGACGATATCTCTAACTCCGAGTGACTGCAGTTTTGCAATTAATATAGGGATTGAACAGGTGTCAAACGCCTTCTGTAGGTCCAGAAAAATACCTAGAACTCTATCACCCTTATCAAGGTTTTTGATGATATGCTCGGTGACGCTTAACACCGCATCCTCTGTACACCTATGAGCTCGAAATCCAAACTGGTTATCTGATAGTAGAGATTTACTCTCGAGATAGTTTTTAAGGCGATTATTCATCAGTTTTTCGAGTATTTTAGATAGAACTGGTAGCAATGAGATTGGTCTATAATTCTCCACTTTATCCTCTTGACCGTTTTTGAAAATAGGTGATATTATCGATTTCTTCAGGACTCTTGGAAATATACCTTGATTGAAGCTAGCCTGACATATCCTTGTGATGGGGTCTAGAAGATATGGGAGAGCTTTTTTTAATAGGGTTGTAGTAATTTTGTCCCATCCTGGCGTACATTGGTTTCGTAACGCATTAATTATAGCACGAACCTCGGAATGGTCTGTACCGATCAGTCCCATAGAGGTGAGAGAGTAAGAGTTACTATGGGTCTTCGCAAGTTCTATTTCAGTTGTCTCCAAGTGCTGTAGAGTTGCGTGTGCCAGGCTGGAACCAACGTTTTTGAAATAATAGTTTGAATTGTTTAGGGGGTCATTATTACTTGAATTACCTTGAAGAAGTTTATCTACTGGATTGTGTTTTACAGGAAAATTACAGATGCGTTTGATTGTTTTCCAGGTTTGCTTACTGTTACGTTCGTATTTTTGAAATTCTTGCCTCTCATAGCACCGTTTCAGTCGTTTCAGTATAGTATTACAAACATTCCTGTAGCTAACATAGGAGTTACGAAGTTCAATGTCTAGTGGGTATCTTTTTTGAATCAAGTGTAGTGTATCTCTACGTTTCATACATTTTATTAAACCCGGCGAGATCCACGGCTTCAGATTAGGTTTTCTTTTGTTTGTTTTGCACTTAGTTGTGTGTCGTAAAATTAAGTTAAAAATTATGTTAATAAAGTTTTCAGTGCCTGATTCCACGTTAGAAACGTCTAAACAGCTATGCCAGTCTATTTGAGATATAGATTTGCACAAAGCCGACTATTGCGTATTAAATAAGCTTGAACTGAATCCCAGTTAATGTTTTGCTACTACTTTTACTCGTAAGCCTCGGGCTATTCCGACGTGCTATGCACTGGCAGGTCAGCTTCTACCTTCTTTCTTCTTGAGTCGTGACTCAAAACTACTCTTTGACGTCCACACTGACAACACAATTAGTAAAGCTTCGAGATCACTGGAATTTGTCATGCGAATATCTAAGCTTTACCAACGTCAAAACTTTTAAAATTCTATATTGCACGTTTGTAAGGAGTCATCTAGAATACGCGTCTCAAATATGGCACCCGCGTTATCAGAAATATATTGATCGTAATGAAAGTATTCAGAGGCGGTTCTTAAGATACTTGTGCTTTAGAGTAAAGATTCCTTAAAAATCATTTACCTATGATGAACTTTGTAAGAGGTTCCATTTCTTGCCACTTAAAAATAGACGGGACATAGCTGATTATATTTACATTCTTAAGATTATCAACAACGATGTGGACTGTCCTGAACTTCTTGGCAAATTAGACTTCAATGTACCGCGTAACAGCTTAGACACAATCCCCTACTGCATGTCCAACATGTTGGAACTAATTATAGACAAAATTCATTTATAGTGCGAGCAAGTAGAACTGTCAATGATTTCAGCAGGATGTTGGAAATTGACCCTTACAATACCAGCATTCACAAGGCAAGGCGATGCATGACTCTCAACTTCTTTTGCGCATGATTAAATTTACTTTTACTTATTACTTACAGTTTTTTATTAAGTTTAATTTTATTAATTTAAGTACGCATTTATCGACGAAAAAAAAACAAAGTTGTGTTCACACTTATCTAGTATTTAATATGATTTTATTAGTGAATGCCTATTATTAGCTTTCTGTGTCTATTTTAAATTCTATTGTAATTAGTTAAGCTGATGGCAATCCGAATTAAATAAATAAATAAATTTCATTTAACGATGTTGTGTGTTTTAAACAGTTTTGTGTTTTAATGCTAAAGATGCAAAAAGCACCTATAGTGGTTCCCCCTCTTATTTTATCATATTATTCCCGTTATACAAAGGAATTTCCAAAATTCACACGTACAGTTTGTTAAACCTATCATAGGATTTTTTTTAGTGCATCTGTAGTAGTTTTATTTTGTCTAGTTTAGGAAGAGATACGCAGTTGCCTTTTGTGACCACCAAACTCTGTATATACATAGTGTATGTGTGCATAGAGTAAAACTAAATGAATAACACATTTATATTGATTATTTCAAGAGTACTGAAAGATCTGTACCGTAGCAAGAAAGAAAAATCAAGTCTATTTTAATATTATTGTCTAGCGACCCGCCTCGGCTTCGCACGGTTTCATTATACGTTAAAACCATTCTCTTGAATCACTCTATCTATTAAAAAAAACCGCATCAAAATCCGTCAAAGTCTATTTTAATATTATTGTCTAGCGACCCGCCTCGGCTTCGCACGGTTTCATTATACGTTAAAACCATTCTCTTGAATCACTCTATCTATTAAAAAAAACCGCATCAAAATCCGTTGCGTACTTTTAAAGATTTAAGCAGTCAAAGAGACATAGGGAAATAGGGACATAGGGACAGAAAAAGCGACTTAATTTTATACTATGTAGTGATTATAGAATGATCCAGAATGAAACTCAACTACATAAAATATTACAATTGCTTAGAATAATAACGATAAAATCTGGATTATATAGGGTATAGAAGATAACCTCCTTCTTTGTGTACATAAAATTTTAAATAGCCTACCATATAGCTTTTTTTAAACCTACAATAACCTTTTTATATTAGTTATGTTTTGCGATTCCTACTTATTTAATCTAAAGTTTACTTTAACCTATATTCAGTTTGTCCGTACTTACTTTGCACAGCATAAAGTAATCTAAAACGTTCACCTAGAATTACTACTAAACTAACTAGTAAGACCTAAGCGTAACAAGGAATGTAGGTACATGCATAAATAACTTCATCGGACAGAGTTCTAATAACCGACCCTTTAGCCATACTTGTTAACCAGACTGCCTAGTTCTAGTATGTATAATTTGAGGATTTTAGCCTGGCGTGGTACATCGGAACCTTGCCCCAGCCTACCTGGGCTGTTGCTTGTTTAGTGCGTCGTTGAAGCTTTCTTTGGCAACCCCACATAACCATTCTTAGTCTTACATGCATGTTTGGTGGTAAAATAACCTTACTAGTTAATTATCTACTAAATAACAAAGCAACATTATTTCACTTTTACTTGTTCCATTGCTTTTCTATAGGATAAGTTTAATAAGGTTCTGAATGTTTAATAAGGCTTTTTAATAAAAGATTATTTATCTACTATATTATTTTAGTTATAATACATTTCTTTATTAAAAAAAACTTTATTAAAACAAAGGATTATATATCTATCTGTCGCAGTCGCATTGTATAATCCGCCGTATAACATTACGGCTAGCTGTTATCAAAAACAGGGCCGTTTTGAAATACGGCGGCTTAATTATTAGCTGTATTGAATGCGGCTGATTAAAAAACCGCCGGAATGTATTCAGCGCCATACGTCGTTCAACACGGCTAGCCATAATGTAATAAAGCGAGACCGCCTCTTTGACAGTTTCTGGTTCCGATTCTTAACACTCGTGGCGCTGCCTGACACACAATAACAATGACGTGGGATACAGAAAGTGTGTTACTAAATTGCGAAGTTATGAGTGAATCATACAAAGAAAACGTGCTAAATATGTTGCTGAACAGTGACTTTGAGAACAATTTTCAGGAGTAATTAAAGAATTTCTATTCTTCTCAATGTGGAATAAACCATGGACAAGAGCGAGACCGAGACCGAGTTTCAGATAACAATATTCGGAAAACAATATAGGTATTTTATTGCAATAGCTATAAATAGCTTTTTATTTCATATACTTAATCTTACCTTTTTTTGTTTCTTATAACTAATTTTGGATAAGTTTAATTGTAGTAAGTATTTTTAGATGGTTGTCCCTTGTGATTTATAATATTAAAGATAAAAATTGTCTTAAGCCAAATATTTTATTTAGTAAAAAGTAACTATGCTAAACTAACTTTTGATTATTAAGAAATTTCGCAAGAAAAACTGATTAGCAAAATACCTATATTTTCATTTTGAACATTGTTTTAGTTTGTAAGTATGGTCATGGTCACTTTACAATTTAAGTAGTGGTACGATGCGGCTAAACGTGGGATTCCTTATTGAAGAACGTATCTTAATGACAATCCGGCTAATCGTTGAACCGCCGCATTTCAAAACGGCCCTGTTTTTGATAACAGATAGCCGTAATGTAATACGGTGGATTATATGAATAGGTAAAAGTTAAGTATAGATAGTTGGTTGTTCTTTTATCAGTTTCTATTCTTAAAAGGATTTTTGATGTTTTTGATCATATAAAAAGTACAAAATAAAATAAACGAAACACACAAATAAAAATGAAAGAGTCTGATCTAATTTATTATGTAACTATGTACGTATCTTATTTCTATTCCTTTGCTTGTAATTTTCGTTGTTAATAAAGAGGTATCTTAGTGAATTAGGTTTCTGAAAAACTATGGTTTATAATTTAATAATACGGGATGTATGCATGTAGAATTGTAGATAGGCACCTACATAAAATATAATAAAAGGCGAAATATCAGCCCTTACGTCGTATTTTTTACATTCCCTACTTTTTATGAGGGGATCTAAGCTTTAAAGAGGATAAAGCTGTCGAGAAGCTAACAAACCCAGGAAAAGTTACGGTTAACCCTTTACTATCATTTATCTTGTAAAAGTAAAGAGTGGAATGATCGATTGAATCTGACTGGCAACTTTGCTGCCAACAGAATCATTATTCATTCAGGAACTCTTTCGGGCTTAAATATTATTATTAACTGTGAGACATTAGATATGCTTGCGTCTTATATTAAAACTCTAAATAAGTAAATATAATTGTTTGTATACGAAACTGCCTACCGTGTTACACATTAATGACTTATAGAAATCCTAGTGTCTATATAAACCTTAATTAGGATGTATTTTTTTGTCAATAAATAATATCTGTCTACCTAATATCTCAAAATACTTCCTATAACTCACGTACACGTAGGAATTCTTATTTGTTTAATCATTTGTCGTATAGAAAGCAAAAGATTCAATAAAGTGTAACAAATATTGTATTATTTCGTTCCCTAACAACCAATTTTCATCTTATCTTCAGAAGTCAAGACGTTCTAGAGAGGTCTTAAAAGTTAGCAGCGACTTGGTAAAGAAACGTACAATACGTTTCTTCACAAAGCAGTTGCTATCTTTTAAGACCTATTTATAACGTCTCGACTTCTGAACTTAACTTAAATATCATATTATCTATTTTTTTTTGTACTTTAGTAGGTACTTATCAGGAGGAGTAAAATCATTTAAACTCAGCATATAATATTAAATAGAATTTATCAATTTTGAAGTATAATAATTATTAATGCAAACTATAAAATTGATTTATTATGAAACTTACGCGAGTGTCTGTCGGTTGTATTGATGCGGTTGAAGTGCATGGATGATTGAGTAAGTAGTTTAAAAATAAATTGCTAAAAACAAAAAGTTTTGTTCAAGTCTCTTATTAGTCACTATTAGCTTTATTCTATAAAATATGATTAGGTTAGGTTAAATGGATGAGGAGGGAAATTTCTTCAAGAACTTCCGCGAGATGGATTGGTTACTTTTGTCGTATATAGATTTTTTTAGTTAGGAATGAAGTCAGATAATTGCATCATAATGTTATGAGCAATTATAATTATGTACCTTTTTACTTCTGTAATAAATAAATTATGTTTTTTATACATGCTATTTATTTTTTGTTATGTTTATTTATTTTTGAATCGTTGCATAATTTTGTTGAAGACATATTATTCTGAATATTTAGGTGCCTGAAAATTTAGGAACCTACAATTCACGCAAAAACACGAGATGTCATGCATCTGTAGTAGACACTGATATAAATTATTTAATTTTACCTCCAATCCTATTAAACAGATTTCTTTGTTAAATTCTTTACAAACCCACGGTAGAGTGCGTTTCACGAAAGAAGTCCCCTAGACGCAGCGCTGTAGTAGTGCGACCGAATGTTGCCAGCAAGTAACTTTTGACTACCCAGAAAAAAAACTTGTACATTTAGATACTTATGCATTGTTGGATCCTTAACAAGAGAGTGCATAGGTGTCTTCTAGACCTTCGTGATCGATCACAGAGCATATACTCTATCTATATCAACTCCGTGTTCGTGATACATCTTCGGCCACATCGTCGCTTACCATCATCATTATTCTGAAAGTAGAAGAGCCTGTGTCTACCTAAATGAAAAAAATATAATCGGTTGTCAAATGTTTATTGAATAATTATGATCAAGTGAGGTTATGCCTGACATACTGATATCACTGTCCGTATCATTCAAATCACTATAGTCATCCGACTCTTTCGCTGTCACTTGCTGTAGATATTATAAACTGGTCCGTTACTTCAAGACTTCATATTTTTTCAATCGGGTTAAGTCACAATGATAAGGTGGTAATTCTTATTTCACAGTATTAAACTGGTGTTTTTTTTGTCGGATGGCACAGACAGAGGTCAAAATCATCCAAATTAAACTTCTTTGGATGTGGAAGACCATTCCCCGGTGTGACAATAGTTTTTGACGTACTTGCAGCTGTTTTGCCTTCTTTAAAGTCTCCACACACTGAAGCCGGAGGCGGAGCGGAGGCGAAGGCGTGCGAGTTGTATTCTATTGAATCATATGAAAGCCTACACACACACCGCAGGCGGTGGCGGCGCGGTGCCACAGGAAAAACCGGCACGCCTTCGCCTCCGCTCCGCCTCCGGCTTCTGTGTGTTTCGAACTTTAGTGATTCTTGATACTGGTTTTTCAGAAACACCTGTAATACAATAAAAGCAATTAAAAATCTTAAAGTAATGTCTCGAAATAAAATGTACTTTTAAAAAACCTTATGTCTCAATTATTTACATAAATAAATGTTTACGTTGATTGCAACATTTCGTGCCAATTGCAATTTAACTATACAAAAATATACAGATAAGTACCTAAACATATTTACAAATTAAACAAATTTGTATCAAATCATGTGAGATTAAAATCGTAATCAAAGGTAAAATTTAATGAAATGAAAAAAATGAAATGAAATTGTGATGATTGTGGAAAAAGCCCAATATAGTTCTCACCGTTTTAAGAAGTAAAGTTCTCAGTTTTATAATATTTCTTTAACTAAAGTAGGTATAATATATTAACTAAGATGAAATATTTTTGTATGTTTGTAACGAATAAACTCGAAAACAACGGGACCGATATTCTTATCAACTTATTTGGATCATAACGACAAAGTTGTGACGTTTTCTGTGGTGGAGAGGGCACGTTTTCCATAGCGAAAGTAGGTAGGTTTATTCGGGTTTTTGCAATTAAAAGCCGGGATGAAGAGCGGACTCTATAATATGTGGTTGCCCCGCGGCTTTGCCCGCGATCCAGAGTTTTTTAATACAAATTTCAGAAACCAAGGAAAAATATTTTTTCAATGAAACTCCTACCACCCCTTTAAAGGATTTTTTAAAATTAGATCGTCTAATATTAAAAATATTTTCTTCTAAGTTAATAAGTTAAGTAGTTACGGAGATACATCATAAGAAATACAGGTGCACGGACTTTTTCGTTTATTATATTAGTTAGTAGGATAAGTAGGATAGTATAATATTACCTTAAACGCCTCGACGTATATGGATAAAAAGCAAATAGAAAAGATTTTTTCAGACACGACAAGAGCTTATCCAAAACGATGGCGCAAACAGCCGAAAAGGCACAATCAAAACCCCGAACGCATATCGCTACAACGTGATAAGAAAACCAAGTCATTTTTACGAAGGTTTCTCATCTGTGTCACGAAAAGCGTGCTTTTATTGCGAATTTTATTAGATGCTTTGTCGCTTTAAAATTGTGCGCATACTGTGTACATGCTTAGAATAGTAACATAACAACAAGAGCCCGTTTCTTAATGGCTGCTGTTATTCTAAACTAAACAGAAAGGCACACAATGTGTTGAAAGTTATGTCATAATGTCCCCGTTTAGGTAAAATTAAAATTATCGTTAAAAATAAAATTATCATAAAAAAAATCGGTTCCTACGGTACTCATGCACTTCATCAGAAAGGAGGGGGGGGGGGGGTAAAAAGAGGACGTTAAAAAATCCTGAAAAATGCCTCACATAATAATTAATACACGCCCCCTTATTTGTAAATTTTTCATATAGGTACATTAACGTCGTTTCTATGAAACATTGCTATTGGTGCTATTTTATGTTGTCTAAGAATGAGGAAAAGAATGAAGGAGAATTTTCTTAACAGAAAAAAAATTGCTTTATTATAAAGGTGCTTTTGGGTATCTGCAAAGCCTCACAAAATGTCCCCTTCAACACCGCTCTCTGCACTCTTTCCAGTGGAAGAAGTTGTGACTTTGCAGCACCCCCCAAAAAAGACCGGATAGCATATAGCACTAGGGACTGGCAGAGCATAAAGAACTATTTGTTGCCGCATGTCTTGCGTACTGCGCATGTTGGTATATTGTGACACCAAGGTATTTTATAGTTGAAACTCTTTCCAGGATGTTACAGTTGTCACTTGATGATTGAAGACACAGGTCGGAGTGTGCTTGGATGTCGAATTTCGGGTTAGGGTTGTCCAATTTACAGAGAGAGAATGTAACACACTTAGTTTTAGTCGTATTTAGAGTAAATATATTACTGTAGAGATACTTGGAGACTAGGTCAAAACCATCCTGTGCTTGATTGAAAAGGCCCTGTTAACTCATCTTGAATAATAGGACTGTGTCATCGTCAAACGCAATAACGTTGCAAGTTTTCATCTGAAGCTTCGTTTATATAGACCAAAAATAGAGTCAGCCAGATTATTGACTACGTCTGCCGAAAACCAAACTAGTTTTTTGGGCTACGTTTGAACTTTTCTACAATTGTCCTTGTCTATAATTTATAACTTAACTTATACTTTATTTATAATAACGCCAGTGTTACTCATTATATTTTTATCTCATACCTTATGAATAGGTAAAATTATAGATAGATTAGATTTTTGAAAAAAACTTTTTTGTTGAATGAGAATTCTTTTTCAGGGTTAAGATCGCCTATGTACATATCTTAATTAGATATTTTCATGCTATGTACTATTGTGTACTAAAGAGTTATAGAATCTTTGTCAATGCTTCCCCCGTACGAATTATATTCTCATTTTGTGTACGATACATTTATTGCTTTCATAGTGATTTTGATGTAGGTAACTACTAATTTTATTTGGCTTTAATTCTGAAATGATTAAAATATTTAATGCCTTTTCCCACCAGAATTATGAAGAGAGAAAAATTCCATCCCCTAGGCACTGTCGGTTTAAAAATCTGTCCATAAAAGCTTTCCTATCTTACAACTGATACTAAGCCTGCTTTTTACCTTTTCTTTTGAATATTCAACACCTGCTACTCCCCGACTTAATTAAGGGGAAGGTATAATCAAGAGCTAGCAGTCTGTTTTAATGCCTTTTTAACTTGTCCTCTTAATTTATTTTCTTCTATCTCTTACTTTGATAAAGCTGAACGAAGAAAAAAGGTTCGACTTACTCGTGCTTCAGTGGTTTTCTGTCCTTGGCGTATTAATACTGGGATTAAATAGAGACATTTTCAGTTTTTCTACTTAGGTATTATCACTGTGACATGGATGATATAAAAGTCTTTTAGGTGGAACTGTTGTAGATCATTACTCACGTAAAAAAAATTAGGTATCAGCTCAAAAATAAAATGACTATCTTACTAGTACAAATCAAAATGGTTTTGCCATCAGCATTATATTTGAAACTTTTTAGCACGGTGTGAAAATCCCCCGGATACGAACTTTAAATTCGGTTTGAAGTTTAAACACACTTATAAATGGCATACTTCAGTGAATTCACGAAACTGTGTGGAGTTTTATCTATAGTGTTGTTTCAGAAGAATTTTTTCTGGATTCATTTTTTTATTAGTAATTCATCAGATGAGGGTTTGGACTATTTGAGTGATTATAATTTGACTGGGAATGGCATAAGTTTCGGAGAATTTACCCTCGTAGTTTTTTTTCTAATATCCACTTCGTCCTCCCGTAAATATGATAAAAAATTTAAAATGATTCCTGTACATGTGCAGGATTCTTATCTGAGAAATTCTAACGTTTTTCACAAGCGCCTCTATATGTTGACAACATTGGTGCGATATTAAAAGTCCCATATCAAGTTGACGTTATTTATTGCCCCTGTGGTTACTTCACCTGTCCGATACAAGTTGCTTCAGTATTTCTATCTTTAAAATCTACCCTTAAATCAACAAGTGCCAATGAATTTTAACTTATTAGGAACTGGATAATTTTGCTAACCATACTAAACATTTCCTACCTGTCTTAGGGGTAGATTCGTAAAAATTAAAAATACGTGTTTATTTATTTACTTTTCAGTTTATTTATACCTAGCTTTAAAAGAATCAAACCAAGTAATAATAAATTTCCATATAAACTTTACCATCCCCTAAGAGATTAAAATTTCCAAATTTTAATACCTGATGTGTTATTTTAGGTCTTTAACTATCGAAACACCAAATTTCATTTGAATAACTTAAGTAGTTACGGAGATTACTTATAACAAACATTCACACAGACTTTCCCATTTATAATAGTACTAGCGACCCGCCCCGGCTTCGCACGGTTTTATTATACGTATAAACCTTCCTCTTGAATCACTCTATCTATTAAAAAAAACCGCATCAAAATCCGTTTCGTAGTTTTAAAGATTTAAACGTTCAAAGGGACACCATGACATAGGGACAGAGAAAGCGACTTTATTTTATACTATGTAGTGAAGATTATTTTTTATCAATGGATGAGTTGGTTTATTTGTTTCTATGATAAAAAATGAATCAGAAATGTTTTATTTTTTCTATAACTTACATAATATATTTAGAATAGGGCCAATCTGTATCCGCTACCAAAATATACTAAATAGAAGCATTTGATTAACTATTTCAAAGGCATCAAAAGCCTCCAGAAATCTGATTTGAAACTTCCCGAGGCCCGATCAAACGGGTAATTTTGTTCGTTTTTGTTCAGCATCCTGTTACAGTCAGGTCGGCAAAGGTGCTTGGAAAGGAAATTGTATTGTAGCCTTCATAGAAAATGCAGAAGCTTTATATGCATTTCCTATGTGCTTTATCGCGCATATTACGAGTACCTACCAGAGAAAAACAACCGGTATTTATTTTATACAAAATATTAAGTATTTGCACGTCAGGCACCTTAAATATTACAACTGTTATCAGTTTAATATTAATTAAATAGAAACAAGTAGGTAAATAAAATTGTTTCTACCTCGAGAGCAATGAATCCGGGTCACTCAAAGAATCCAAAAAATCTCGGAAAGTAAGAATGCTAGGTTAATGCAATAAATTGTATTTAATAGACAATTTAATACTCCTTAAATGAAAGTTAAAAAAATATGAGTCACCATACATTTTATTTACACAAAATTACATAAAGAAAAAAAACTGCTGATCTCTCCTTAAAACAAAAATAGGAAACATGAAATTTTTGAACTTTATGACGATTTTCTTGAATTTCAATACTTCGTATTACCTCCTCGTGCTTCCATTACTGCGTTTACGCGGTTTGGCATGCTGTACACCAAGTTCCTTATACGATTTTGGGGAATATTCTCCCATTCCTCTGTGAGAGCAATTTTGAGCTCAGGAAGCGTGATTGGGGGAGGGTTTCGTTGTTTTACGCATCTCCCTAGCTTGTCCCAAGCATGCTCGATCGGGTTGATATCCGGGCTGCGCGCTGGCCACTCCATACAAGTAATGTTCATCTCTTGAAGGTAGTCATTCACAATCCTACCTGTATGAGGTCGGGCATTGTCATGCATAAATATAGCATCCTCACCCAAATTGACCATAAATGGACCAACGTGTTCGTTGAGGATTTCTTCCACATATCTTACGCTAGTTAAAGAGCCGTTTTCTATGATCACCAGCTCTGTGCGACTTTCAGAGGAAATTCCGGCCCACACAAGTACAGACCCACCACCGTAGGCTACTTTTTCTTCGATGCATGCTTGCTTGAATCTTTCCCCTGGTCTTCTATACACTCTGTGTCTTCCATCGTGCTTGTAGAGCATAAATTTTGATTCGTCGGAGAACATAACTTTCGACCAATCTTCAATACTCCAATTTACGTGGTTCTGGGCATATCTTAGTCTTGAAATACGATGGCCACGCTCCAGTTTAGGGCCGTTTGCAGGTCTAAGGGGTTTTAAGTTAGATTCAGCAAGCCGACGTCTTACTGTCCATGCACTTGGGTTACTTCCTCCGAGGCGTCGAAACTGATTTGTGAGTTCAGTTCCTGTGAGAAAACGATTTCGAAGCATGGTGTTCACCAAGTATCGGTCTTCTCGTACTGTGGTACACCTAGTTCTGCCCGTTCCTGGTCTGCGTAGGTTAGAACCAGTTTCTTCGTAACGTCGGAGAACTCTTTGTACTGTTGACAGCGACACACCGACAGTCCTGGCTGTATCGCGCTGACTCCGGCCGGTTTCCACCAATGTAAGTATTCTGGTGCATTCTTCAAGTGTAAGCGACATGATTTCAGCTTGAATAATGAATATTGAGCACTATCAACCTGGTTTATGTACCAACATGAATGACAGATTACAAACAAAAGCAAAAACAAATCCTGTAATTTCGTAGTTCCATCTTCGACAGTGTTCCCTTTTCAAATTTGATTTTTTTATGATATAACTTTACAATATAACTAAGAAGTTTTAATACTTTCATTGAAGGAGTATTAAATTGTCTAATAAATACAATTTATTGCATTAACCTAGCATTCTTACTTCCCGAGATTTTTTGGATTCTTTGAGTGACCCGGATTCATTGCTCTCGAGTGTATTTCAATATTATAATTTTATTTAATTATGTTGCTTAATTCGTTTTCTAATTTAAGTGTTTTTAACTTAGGTACCCATAAGAGAAATTGTTTTTATTTCTGGATTGTTATTTAATTTAATTATACTTCATGTTTACTCATGTTTGTTTGTTTTAGTTGTATATATATTTTTTTTTTTTGTAGTTTTCTTTATTAAATTTTTAACTCACCCTACGTTAAACATTTTTTAAAATTAGTTCAACACACAAAACCAACAAAATTGGGGTTTATAATAATGCTGGACAATCCACACAGCACCACCTAACCCCAAAGTAAGCTACTTAAAGCTTGTGTTATGGGTAGGTACTAGGTATTACAAAAAACTTTGTAAAAGGTTTTTTTGAAATCACATTCACTTATCGCTTGAGTTCTTTTGAATGTTCAAAACAGACTGCATTTTTAGTGCACCTAGGGCTACAAACAAATTTCAAAGCTAATATAGCACGACACCTTTTTATTAGAAACTCGGTGAAAATTCTGTCGTGTTGTTTAGACCTAACTCTTTTTGACATTCAAAAATTGTCTTACTTCCTTATTCATTTCATACTATAAATTTAATAATGTTAGTAGACTTACGCTCCTAAATAAAGATGTTGGGCTTCATAACGTTAGGCCATACTCATTTTTTACTCCATCCCATAGGACGTCAAAAAAGATTGAGGCTGGGAAATATAAGCCAGCGGCACCATATTGCAAATTGTTTGGGAATTTATAAGACATGCATGGCTCCAGTTTTCTGAGTTTAATATGAGCTTTTTATACATACTTAAGTACATTAAATAAATATTAAATAGGTTATTCTCTCATTTAACAGTAGGATTGATTAATTTGACTTGATGAATTTGAATTTGACAGATTTTATCTGTTAGCTTAAGAACGAAATCAAGTGTATAGTTAATACCTACGATTGAATAAATGAATATGAATATGAATATGAATTCCTACTGTTAATAAAAAATGATTAATTTACATACAATTAAGGTAAATAATAATATAAATGTCGCTGTTGGAGTGTATAATCCGCCGTTTTACATTACGTACGCCTAGCTGTTTTCAAAAAGGCCCTGTTTTTGAAAACAGCTAGCCGTAATGTAAAACGGCGGATTATACAATCCGCCATCAAACTCTATTTATTCGTTCGTTTCCATGACGTAAAAAATTACCTTTTCATTTAAATCCACACCAATTATAACTTTCCGTTTGTTTACAATAACTGAAGCGCGGAGTGAACTGAACCGTCATCGCGTCATCGTCGTTTCTTTTTAATCTAAATTACCTCTATAATCGAATAAACATATATGTTCGCTTTTGCTTGTATTTTTACGTTTTGATTATAATACACTAAAAAACCAGCCATGAAACTATTTCAAAGTTTTCAAGCAAAAAACATTCAATCGAATTCTATTGACTTCAACTGAGTGAATAACGAAACAAGCAATATTAGGGATGACTCAAACACTACTGGTCAGATCTTAATCTAGTTTTTCTTTATGAGTATAGACTCGGCGATTATTGAAAGGAGTTGAGACATTTTGCGGTAGAGTCTTCGTCACTCACATCAAAGGGATTGACTAAATGACGATGAGTATTGGGTCACCGTCGTCGTCGTATGACTGTCTCCAGAATATATACCTATATATTCCAAATCAATCATGTCAATACACATTTTTATTAAAAAAATAATAAAATATTTGGAAGACAAAACAAATAAAATACTGATTTACGTTTGTTTAATTTTGAGCTTAGTACCAAAGATAAACTAGAGGTTTCAGAGGTTTATCGTAAATCCATAGAATTAGCTTTTGATTTTGTTGTCCTTAATACACTTCTGAATAAATGTGAAAAATACGGAATAAGAGGCCTTGCTCTAGATTGGCTAAAGAGCTATCTGACTGGGCGGAAACAATATGTAGAAGTTAAGAACTTAAGTAATAAAAAAATGTTATCGAGTACGTTTAAATCTGCCACTAAATTGAATAAATTTGGTGAATAATAATAAATTTGGCAGTATTCTGGACCCGTTACTTTTTCTTATTTAAATAAACGATTTGCCAAATATCACAAAGAATAAATGTGTCCTTTTTGCTGACGATGTCTCGATTGTAGTTGCCAATGAGAAGAAAGATGGAACTCTCTGAATTGAGTGTCTTACCTCAGAGGCTGAATCAGTGGTGAACTGGCTAGAATGTAATAATTGTAAGTTATTACATTCTAGCCAGTAATATTTCAAAAACTAGATATGTACATTTTCAAAATTATAGTTATAACACTAATTCTAATAATAATATATTTAGTAGCATTTTGACATGTAGAAATGAAGTAATAGAAAAGACTGACGAAATAAGATTTCTAGGTAAATTGGATAAACATATAAATTGGAAATCGCATGTAGAGCAAATGTGTAAAAAACTTATTCGTTTCGTTTTTGCTCTGAAAATATTAACTAGAACATCAGGCCAACGATCTGCATTAACCGCGTACTATGGCTACGTCACCTCAGTACTAGGCTATGGTCTTTTGCCTTTCGGTAACTCTACGCACATAAAAGAGCTTTCATTATTCAAAAAAAGTGGTACGAGCTGTTTTTGGAATCGGCCCCTTAGAGTCATGCAAGCCTCTTTAAAAAACACAATCTCCTAACGTTAACTTGTTTATACATCAAAGAGCACTCTTCATTTTTTAATCATCACTACATAGTATAAATCACAGTCGCTTTTTCTGTCCCTATTTCCCTTTGACTGCTTAAATCTTGAAAACTACGCAACGGATATTGATGTGGTTTTTTTAATAGATAGAGTGATTCAAGAGGAAGGTTTATACGTAGAATAAAACCGTGCGAAGCCGGGGCGGGTCGCTAGTTATAAGGATAAAAATATCTCGGTTTTAAAAAATAGAGATCCCACTAGGCTTATATTGGCCTCACACAAAACTGCACTGTATGGTAAAATTACTCTACAATGATCGTAAAATATTGAACAAAATTCCAAAAGACATGAGAGAACTGCCCACTTGTAAATTTAAGACAAAACTCCGAAGGTGGCTCTTGGAAAAATGTTTTTATGACATAAAAGAATATTTTATTCATGTCAATAAATAACTTAGCTAATAATTGGGAAATAATGAGTAGATAACCTGAAAGGTGCTTATGCGGCAAGTCATGGCCAATCAGAAATAAATTAATATTTTATAAATTTGGAAAAATTTTTACCTTTGTTCACATTTTTGGACTTTGTGCCCACAATTTTAACAATTTTAAAATTTTTGTTTTTGGAATATACTAAAAAAAACAGTGTTTTTGAACACCGTTTGAAATATTTTGGTATCCAAAACCAGTTATTTTCAAGGCAAGTTTAAAGCAGATTTTATTTTTCTTTTTTGTTATATTTTCCGAACGGGTCAAAATAGAAAAAAAAAATGTTTCTGATTGGCCTTGACTTGCCGCATACGCACCTTTCAGGTTATCCACTCATTTTGGACACCCTGTATAAGTTAAATATTGTACGTCCATAATTAATGGATAAACTGTTGTTCTACCTAGCTTTTAAGACCTTTTTGTACACAGTTTCAACAATATAATAAATTTCATTTAATTTCATTTCAAAATAAACAAGACCCTGATCACGGTAATATTATATTACCGTTAATCAAATTATTTCATAGCGAACCTATAAGTTTTAAATAAAATCGTGAATATAAAATTTTCACTACGCTAGAGATGATAGGTTGTAATAATTATACTTATATATCCACTTGGCACAGACTGCACTGCACATGCCACACAAAACCAGTATTTAAGTCCTTAAATAATAAATAACATGTGTCAAGAGTTGCAAACTTAGTTACCCGTAGTAATATTTCCTGCTGCTATGTTAGATTATGTTAGAACACAGAAATTAGTTCGAGATCCGTAGTGCAATTGCGTTTAATTTTTTTTTAAATAATTATGCAATATTATTTTTGGGTTCTTTCAACAAAGCAACTGAGTACAAACGCATTTTACTATAAAGATAAGTAGCATTTTTGAAAATAATTTACTAACGCAATACGCTTTTTCCATTACAATGCAACCAATGCATTGTCCAATAATATTTAAAAAATTAAAGTACCTACGAGCACAAAGATCCAAATGATTTCTCCAGATACGCAAAGAATCAAAACTAATCTGCCATCTAACTTTGAATGCTAAGCCACTGAATACAGAGTTGAAAGAACTATTAGACGTGTTCTCAACAGTCGTGAAACAGCCGTTTATTACGGAGCAGACGCGATGGCTGTAACACGCTTTATTAACGTGTAATGATGACAGTGGCCCAAGATAGAATGGAAAAGCGAGCTTAGGTTATTGCAATACATGTTTGCACATCAAAAATAAATAAAAAAATGTGCAAAGTTATTTATTTTTCTCAAAGTTATGTTAGGTTTATAAATTAAATAGCCACCCGTCCCGGCGTCGTCGCACGGGTATTTAATTTAACGAAAATTTCTTAAATCTTATCTTATCTTACTATTATAATAAATGGGAAAGTGTGTGAATGTTTGTTATAAGTAATCTCCTTAAGTAAATAAGTAAAACAAATGAAATTTGGTAAATAGATAGTTATGGACCTAGAATAACACAGAGGCTAATATTTTTTTGAATAATTAACCTCTGAGGGGGTTAAATAGGGGTAAAGTGTGTATGGAAAATTATGATTCCTTGGTTTGATTCACTTAAAACTCGGTATAAATAAACTGCAAAGTTAATAATAAAACATTTTTTTTATTTTAATGCAATAACCCCTAGAGGGGGTGCAATACATTTCTGAAATTTGTTAAAAAAATCTCCGGTCAAAGCCGCGAGGCGTATCTAGTTATAAATATAGTTTAAAATACGTATACATTCAGGCAGGCGATTTCAAGCATTGACTACCCCGGACCCTAGTGACGCCTACATCGCTTATAGGTCACCGAACGGAGTGAAGAGCATGCGACTTTTTTCTAATACTTACATTTTTAAACTCGTGACATCTTTCGAATGGAATATCTGAAATGAATAATTCAAAAAATTATCTAAAGTTATGGAAGCATTTTTTAATATAAAGTAATTTATTTTGATTAGGATTAATACCAAAGTATTTATTTTCTTTTTCCTATGTTGATATTTCTCATCCCCTTGAGGTCCATTTATAATTTGGTCGTAACTTTTCTTGAAATATGTAGAGTGAGTGGGGGCAAGATCGAACGGTTTTTTGATGAGATGATCAGTGTTGTTTTTGAATCCTTGTAGAAGAATAGATATTGACTTTAGCTAAAAGTAAATTAGACATAATTAAAGACTAGATTTTTATAATATGTCAATAACAGCCTGGAAAAGCTGTCCAAAAAGTAGAAAACTGTAATTAAAAATATATTTTTTACTTAATTGAAACAGGGGGAAGATGAAAAAGTGACGGGGTAAGATCGAATAAAAATCTAAAATCGTTAAAACGTGTCTTAGGCAGGTCTTAGGCAAAGTTTATGGTCCTTAGTCTATAGTGTTAAGTAATTTAAAAAGCTGTAACTGACTGTAGTGCCAAAATACCTATTTTTAACAAAGATATAGCAAATTTAAAAAAATATTAAAATATATATTCCGAACTTACCCCACTGGGGGAAGATTGAAGCAGAGATTCTCAAACTTTGCAGCCAATTTGCATAAGATTTGACTGAAGAAAAAAATATTATCTTGTAATGAAAAATCAAATAAAAACTGAAAACTTTTTTATTTCACATGAAACTATGAATATTCTTTTTCATCACCATAAAATAATTGTTTATTTTTTACTTTTGTAATTTTTAACGTAAGTATTTTCTTTTTCTATTGGATTTCTATTTTTATTTCACATTTTTTGGCATACCTATTCTTGTGTTTTTTTTATTTTACTACTTTCAGCATTTTTTGCTTATTTCTTATTTTTCTTGCTGAAACCTACACAAAGACCACTGGCTTTTAGTATGAAACCTGAAAAAGGGTCAATAAGAAAACTTTGATATGTTCGTCTTACCCCGTTAAATCTAAATAGGGGAAACATAAAAAGTTGAAATAAATGCTAAAATACGAGAAATAGATAGATTTAGAAGTAATTACGTAAATGTCTACGAAAAATAATACGCAGATGTTTCAATTAAACACTCGTACCTGCCTTGTAATTCAATTTACAAGACACGGGGCAAGATGAAATCACTTTTGTGAATCCTGAAAAATACACTGTCTTAGAAAATTGCACTTTACACACAACCAGGCGTTCTCATCGGCAACCGCTGACTGAGGTATGTAACGTATTGAATTTGTGGCCCTAACGATGTAGCCAGCACTCCAATAAGTACTATAAATCTGGTGTTATGGAAGACTTTTTGTCTTAACCCTTTTTTCGTCTTCCCCCCACTCACTCTACAATAAAATTTGAAAAGGCGAAACATAAAAGAAAAGAAGTTACTAGAAACTATAAAACATATCATCGTCATCTACTTGATTGGTGTCAAGGACTCACCCCTTTGAAGTTCTTTTAATCTTGAGTCGACTTGAGTTCTGAGAAAGTATTAATAACAAGATAAGAATTTACTCGTCTTCTCTCTAAGTGAATTATTTTCTTTCTATTTCCTTATAAGACTTTTTATGACAGAAAAACCAGTGTGAATACTCACAGAAGCTTAACCCTCAAGCACTGATATAGGTCTAATACGACTCCCACGCCTAATTAAAACATCTGCTATTTCTCTCTACCGGACCGGATCGTGTTGTAGGTCTATGTACCTTCAAGTTTATCGCGCGTATTTGGGATAAGTATCGAAGTTTCAAATTTTTTTGTAGGTTTGACAGACTTAGTTTGGAACATTTTCAAACATCCTATATTTTCTTTTCTATGCATACGTTTTTTTCAGGACAGTCAGACAAACCATCAGACAGAATTCATAAAAAAAATATATCAAAGGGACTAGTTCAAAACCATTTGGAGATCAGCTTATCTAATCCTCACATTCCCGAGCACATTAAGTCCACTATTTCACAAATTTTGAACAATCCTCGGCTGGTTCAACGAGTTAATCCAGAGAGTGAAAAACTTTCAAAACGGAAGTAGTGCAGTATAAGCGACTATGAAAAAAAGAGGAAGCCCCAATATAAATATGGGCTTTATTCAATGATCTTTGCTCGGAACCAGGATATTGTGTTTTGTTTTTTATTAGAAGATTATGTTATTAAGATTTTTTTTTAATTATTTTTATTTTTGTTATTTTTAGTAAAAGAACTGAACAAATTAATTTAATTAGTGTTGTTACTGAAATATCCCATAAAACTTTGAATTTTTAGGAATATTATAAAATTTAATATAAAAACATTGTTTTGTACTCACATTAATAAATAATTAATAATTCATTACAAAAATTAAATTGTATTGTAAAAAAATCTGTTTCGTTTTAAATGGGAGTCTTAAGGACCTACAACAGGTATTAATGACAAAAATCAAGGTGTCAGTGCTTGAGGGTTAAAACAAGCTATAATCATCATAATGATAGTCAGTATCAGACTGGAAAACTGTTATTTTTGTATCCACCTTTGTTTCCTCTTGTAAGAAATTACTACTATTCATACCTGACGAAGCTTTCCACTTTTTCTTCATCCCACCTCTTTTTACCACTATAAAAACAACAATCAGGCGACCCCTTTCATGCGACAATATCTTCGGTCTTCATTACTCCTCCAGTGTCCATAGGCACTGTTCCAGTTTTAATATTTCAAGATTTATGGGCCCTGCGGAGACATTCATTTCAGCTTTTGTACAATTGAGGCCGCATAATTTTATACAATTACCAATATTGAATTGAATTTTGTAACAGTAATTTATGAAGTTCATAATTCAGAATGTTGATTGTGAAATTTTAGAGCGGCTTTTTGTGCACGTATCAACGTTACGTACGTAAATGGATGGACAGGAAAATTAATACTTCAACTGAATTGATTTTTTTTTATTGGAATAGGATATTTGCTAAAAGTACCTTCAGAGCCAGTCCACACGGCGCGTTGCGTTGCGTTGCGTCGTCGCAACGCAAATATTTTGACGCATAGCCGGCCACACAGGCGGCGCTGCGCCATCGCAGCGTTACTTTACTACGATGCAGTCTTAACGTTCCGTCGTCGGCGCAGCGGCGACGCACACCCCCTCCCGCTTCGTCTCGGGGGCTGCTGTCCGTCATGTGTGCGTTGCGACGACGCAGCGCGCCGTGTGAACACCTTGGTTATTTGTATGTAAAACAACGCAACGGTAGCGCTGCGTCGACGCAACGCTGACGCAACGCGCCGTGTGGACTGGCTCTCACTGTGTAAAAGAGTGAACTTGATTTATATCAAAAAAATGGAACTTGGCCTAGATTTATATAAGTTTAGTTAG
Organism: Eupithecia centaureata; assembly: GCA_944547425.1. NCBI lineage: Eukaryota > Metazoa > Arthropoda > Insecta > Lepidoptera > Geometridae > Eupithecia > Eupithecia centaureata. The sequence continues at coordinate 10,248,964 of OX155676.1, read as the reverse complement.
AGTAACCTTGTTGGCAATGCACGGATTTTTGATACTAAACCAGAACAAACCCGAAGACAAGCACCAGTGTTATACGTAGCTTTATAGAGGGTTATAGAGGTATGAACGTAATTTTGTCCCGAAGTATAGGTACAATTATATGGGATAGTAACCTGCGAGACGCTGCAAGAATCCCTTAGAGTGTGATCCAGCGTTTTGTGGGGTATATTAAATATGACCTTTACCTGACCCTGTATTGTGACCGAGAATACCCACGTGAAACATCTAGCTTATTTGCCGTTGCTATTTCTTATTTTATTACAAAAGGTTCATTTTATGGGCTTGGCCGTCAAAAAGGCTTCCGTGATTAATTCATTCTTGCTGGGATTTTCCAAAGGACTTGGTTACGCAAGAGTGACTCTTATTTGTTTTGACTTAAGGGTCTAGACAGACGGACTGCAATTCAACTGCAATCCGACTGCCAAATGGCAGTTCAGATGCAGTTGGAATGCAGTTGGCTCGACTGCAATCAAACTGCACGTCGACGGGCAGTTGGATTGCAGTCGGATTGCAGTTGAATTGCAGTCCGTCTGTCTAGACCCTTATAGGAAATGTTAATTGCTTTGTAATTTATTCTTATTTTTTGATTATTTTTATGCCAAGTACTTACTGTGGTAGCTGATATTATGTAAATATAAGGTACCTATTGAAGAAACTATTGAGTCAGACAATAAAATATATAATATTTTTATGTTTCTTTATTTATTTATAGAAAACGCTGACTTTCAGGCATGTAATTAAATACGTTACACACTATTTTATCCTTTATACACATTAATTACCAATTAGGTACACGTTTTAATTGCTGCGAGACGTGTAACGACCTAACGCAATCACGGTGTCATGCACGTTGGATTTATGTAGTTCAACCTTAACTATTCCTTTCATACCTGAAATGGCACCTATTTTAACTTGTCTTGATTTGTACGGAAGCAAAATCATAATTGTAGGTACTATAAATATATTTTTAAACAAACTCCAAATGCTCAACTACGAGTAGACTAGGAAACGTGATTCAACGTCAAGAAAGTCAATCTTATTGTTATTTTCGATTTTAATAAATAATCAAATTCAAATTAGACTAGGGTTAACGTCAATGATTTCAGTCACAAGGCTGATCATGATGACATTGTTAGTGCTACAAAACTCATAGGTAGACAATATCTAACGCACAAAATCTACCATGAGCTCAATGTTCTAAATACCTAGTCACTTAACTCTATGGTGTCATCCAATTCACTCAGTGCCTATCAGACTCCGATTGCGTGTTGTTCTCTGAATTTAAATAACATCTGAATGATAAAACCGTGAACTATCAGAAAATAGGTTTATAAAAGTTATGCAAGCAGGTCATAAATCGTGTCATTGGTGTCGAATTTGTGAGAGAAATGTAATAACTAATGATATGGTAAGATTAAATGTTGACATTGCTCTAGAATTAATGGTTCACTTACTGGGCAGTGTGCATTTTTGTTATTTTAGTTTATTTTATGGAAGAGCCTATGTACCTAAATACAGTTACATACAAAGTTTGTCTTATAAATAAAAATAAATATCAAGTCTTTTATGGCTAGATGGTGCTGTGTGGATTGTTTAAAATTATTTATTTATTTTTATAATGGTACTAGCGTTAAATGATGGTGAAAATTGTCGAACATTATTCATTTGTGTAGGTATTTTATTTTTTGTATTATGCTGGTATTTTTGTTCTTTGCTCATATTTTAAGGATTAAAAAATATTTGTAATGATATTCTGATATTATTTAAAACAATTTATTGTCTTAAGTAGAGTGAGTGGGGGCAAGATCGAACGGTTTTTTGATGAGATGGTCAGTGTTGTTTTTGAATCTATGTAGAAGAATAGATATTAACTTTAGCTAAAAGTAAATTAGACATAATTAAAGGGTAAAGACTAGATTTTTATAATATGTCAATAACAGCCTTATAAAGCTGTCCAAAAAGTAGAAAACTGTAATTAAAAATATTATTTTTACTTAATTGAAACAGGGGGAAGATGAAAAGGTGACGGGGTAAGATCGAATAAAAATCTAAAATCGTTAAAACGTGTCTTAGGCAGGTCTTAGGCAAAGTTTATGGTCCTTAGTCTATAGTGTTAAGTAATTTAAAAAGTTGTAACCGACTGTAGTGCCAAAATACCTATTTTTAACGAAGATATAACAAATTTAAAAAATATATATATTCCGAACTTACCCCACTGGGGGAAGATTGAAGAAGAGATTCTCAAACTTTGGAGCCAATTTGCACATTTTTGGACTGAAGAAAAAAAAATATTATCTATTAATGAAAAATGAAATAAAAACTGAAAACTTTTTTATTTCACATGAAAACTATATGAATATTCTTTTTCATCACCATAAATAATTCTTAATTTTTTTCTTTTGTACTTTTTAAAGTATTTTCTTTTTCTATTGGATTCTTTTTTTATTTCACATTTCTTAGCATTCTTGTTATTTTTTGTTTTACTACTTTCAGCAATTGTTTTCTTATTTCTTATTTTCTTCCTGAAACTTACACAAAGATACAGTTTGAGAACATCTGGCTTTTAGTATGAAATCTGAAAAAGGGTCAAAATTAAAACATTGATATGTTTGTCTTACCCCGTTAAATGTAAATGGGGAAAGATGAAAAGTTGAAATAAATTCTAAAATACGAGAAATAGAGAGATTTAGAAGTTATTACATAAATATGTACAAAAAATAATAGGCAGATGTTTCAATGAAACACTCGTACCTGCCTTGTAATTTAATTTACAAGACACGGGGCAAGATGAAATCACTTTTGTGAATCCTGAAAAACACACTGTCTTAGAAAATTGCACTTTACACACAACCAGGCGTTCTCAGCCGCAACCGTTGACTGAGTTGTGATAAGTAACAAATTGGTGGCCCTAACGATGTTGCCAGCACAGTCATAAGTACTATAAATCTGGTGTTATTGAAGACTTTTTGTCTTACCCCTTTTTTCATCTTCCCCCCACTCACTCTACTTTATTTATGTACTTGAGATTTCGGTTTCTTCCGGTAAACCGACTTTAATACAATGGTGATAACTTTTTGGGTTTGAATCGTTCTAATCCCGCCTTTCCCTCGCCCAGCATCTTTATTAGACAATTCATTTAATCCCTAATTAGAGTCCCAAAAAGGGCTGGAGACTTATAGCCAATACCCATTAAACCTACAGCTAATCGAGCTCAACTGTTAACTTCGAAGGGAATGGTCGATCCCGCCCTGGAGGGTGCTAAACGCGATCCAATGCCCATCCAGTCCAGCGATAAATCTCAGAAACCACCGTAGCTTTACAATGTTATTTATTTTCATAGACGAATGGTCTATGTCTTTATGTATATTAAATGTTATGTATATAATATATGTACTTTAAGTTATATATCTTTGTGTATTATGTATAATGTGTATATAACTCTCTAGTTTTATTTATTCCGGCTTTTTCATACAATACTATGTCTTTATAGGTATAAAGTATTACACCTAATGAAGTAATTTTTTACAAAATGTTGTACTTATTAGTTCCTGTCAACTTATGCTGGAATATTGGCTTCTATTTCAGTCAACGAATTAGCATTGCCATTGCCAACGCTGGCAGCATTGCCACGTGACAATGCTGCCAGCGTTTTGGGAATTCTGCCTTCTGGTTACGGCTTAGATTTTCAGAGTTTGTAGCTGTAATGAGTAGTTTTGTTGTTTTTTCAATAAATAATATTTATGTTCTACTCTTCATAAGTCCGTATACTTATTTAAGTCAATAATTATTGGAGGACTTGTTTTCGTGAATCTTCTTTCATAGAACGTTGAATACATCTCGTTTGAAAGAAGATCATAGACAACTCGATAAATGCAGAACTGGATATTTGCTTAAATAACTTTATGTTTGCTTTTTCCATAAACAATACAAGGACATAGTAGAAAATTAACAATTTTAACAATTTGAGAATTTTTGTTAGAACAAGGCTTGAGAATTTCGGTTTCCAATAATAATTACATAGATTCAATAAAAGTAAGGATTCGTAATGTGTTCTGCAGTCTATCAAAGAGGCGTAAAAGCATAGCTATATCTGATTAAAAAATTCATTCTATACTAACTCGTGCGTGCTTTTTACGGAAAAAATCACAAAATTCATTTAATATGACGTTCCAGGCGTAAAACATTAGCTATAATAAATTTCTTTTCCCGCAGATGTTCCACAAGGGCCGTTATTGGATCCCTAACAGCGGGATTTCATTTTCACATATTGTTGGTAATCTTACAATAGGAAGATTGCTTATTATTTTCCCACTCCTGCTCACGGGTTTTTGGTACCGTTTATTAAAATCTTTTTCCGGAAAGTACAAGTAATATTAGGAATGAGTTTTTGTGAATAAATGCAAGTACGTAGATATTCAATCATTCAGTTTTAAATCTAATTTTTTTATACAGCCATAACCGGGAGAAAGTCATTTGGCAATATTAGCCGACAGTTCAAATTGTCCTGAACGCAAAATCGAATAATATAAAATATCGCATGGATCGAAGTTTATTAAACCGCTCCATACAGACGTATGAAACTAATAGAAACAATCTTAGAATCACAAGAAAGCAGATTATAAGACCGCACCCCAATATTTAGCTAACATTAACACCAGCTAAATAATAAAATATCCGGACAAGGACTGCCACAGACGCCTTTAGGACATTTGTCATCTTAATAGCAGGCGAAACAGCACCATAAAATTATACTGCAAATAGCCCAAATAGGTAGACTGCTTGTATAAATCTGATTTGATAATACAATAGCTACGAAAAACGATGTATATTGTACTACATAAAGAACATTCTGTACAGAATATCTGAAGACTGTTCAATGAACATATAATATTTGTCCCAAGGCAGGAATCAAACCCACAACCTCGTGTGTCGTAGGCGAACCTTCGCTCTTCATGCAACATTCGCCTTGTGACACAGAGAATTGGACCTATGTCTTTTTTATACATCTGGATTAGCAAATAGGGTAATTTTTATCACGAAAAATAGCATAAGAAACCTAGGACAGAAAGTATTTACTAGCTATCGTTAGCAAATTCTGTCTGGGGGCTTCAAAAATTCATTCTAAATAATATAGCTTTGAAACGAATATTATCAATTTTGCTGTTCATTCGGTCCATTTACAATTACTGTTCAGTAAAAGCCCGCCTTTGGTGGTAAAATCTACCTCCAAGTTTTTCCATTATCTCTGTCCCTTGCTGTCCTAGTTCACACAGGTATCTATTAACTGATCACATCCCTGATATCGTCACATCACCTCTTTGTTGGTCGGCCGTCTGCGCTTGACGTCTTGAAGCTTCCACAAATGGGATTATTCGAGAGGTTATGGCTAATTTGTTACTATGTGCTTAGGGAAAGCCGCTGTATTTGGCCCACCCATGGCAATTGAGCTCTGGGATCTTTATCAGATTAGATAATATTAAATATAATAATAACATCACCTCTAATATCTTGTTGAATCAAGAAAGCTCAGTTTAAACAATTGAAAGCTCCTCGTAATGCGGACTTTGCAAGTGAGCTACGGCCAGACTTAGCAAACAAGTGCCTTGCGCCACACTGTCGCTTTAGCCTGAATAAATCCTGCTAACTTTGTAATATCTGAAAAAATCTGAGGATACGACAGCACTTCGAGCGTTAGAGCGAGAGACAAATAGTAGGGAAGGATTTTACAGTGGTGAAACAAAGTGCTTGGTTGGACAAATATAAACTAAACTTGTGGAAAAACACAATTTTGGTACTTACTTAAATATTAACATAAGTCATAAATTAGTCTGCCGAAATACCTGTGGCTTGACTTTACTGTAGATGGTAAAATAAGATGGTAGTCGTCATAAACTATTTATTTATAGGTACCATCCCGTAAAGTGTAGGAGGGAAGACACGTCTTTGCCCAGCAATTTTAGTGCTCAAAAATACTTTCGAGTTTATTCTGTCAAATATACCTACTTGGTATTGGTAAAAGTTTTATCATGGCGGTAAGTATAATAAAAACATTAAGGTTTCAAATCCCAAACAGGAACATCTCTTACTTGCTTGGGTATTATTTCAATTTTGATGTAATTCATTACATTTGCACCAATGATTGATTAATGTTCTTCAGGAATTCAGAATACGTTGATAAATTGTATTACAAATATTGTTTTCATGGAGTTTCTTCGCATTATTTATAAATCGAGTAGGTACATGTCATAGTCATAATCTAAATCGTGTTGTAGTTGAATCTCCGGTAAAAATAGACCAGTAAAAAATCAAGGGCTGCGCGTGAAACCGGCAAAAGGGACGCTAGATACCCGTCACTAATCATCGACAAAGACAGCGAAAACATTTGCTAAAGTTCGCCGGTAATAGAACAAATACTACGAGAAATAACATCCTAAGGAAGTATTTGTTGTCATCATTAGGTGTATTACTGAGACTGACTATTATCACTTATATAATAAAATATTAAATAATAATATTTTATTATTGACTGACTGAATGACTGAGAGGCGAATAAAGAGACTGAATATATTATATCGATACCTTAATTTGAAAAACGAATAACTCCTTTTCAGAACATGGGAGACTAAAAACTTTAATAAAAATATTCTGAAAGATCAAAAGAAGAAACAAAAATCCCGTTGGAAATTGTGGATCATCTTTACTTAAACATCCATTAAAAATTAAATTTTTGGTAACCATATAGACTTAATAAAGATTTTTGCAGTTTATATTCTATTTTATGTTGACAAAAAATGAAACAAAAAATGTAGTTGTCAGTTTTTTTTTAAATATGTTTAAAATAAAGTAGCATCAAAATTAGGCTTAACTAGGTATTATTTTAATAGTAATTAATTAATCATGCGGTAGGACATCATAGTAACCCTGACAATCAAGGGGCTTTGATGATTTTAATTGTTGCAAATCAGAGTACTTTTTTTTGTGATTTTGCATCGCTACCATACCGGTGATATCGCATTTAGTCATCGAGACAAGTAAAACAATAAACGAAGTTTGATAATAATATCTTTTTATATATTATTGATGCCCAACGCCCAGCGTGGCGCTCAAAATGGAACACTGCTCGATAAAAAAGCGTCACGTTTTAAAAGCGCTGCTGTCATATGAACACATAAGTACTTTGAAATGCATTTGTTCTATTTGTACGCTTTTTAAACGGGCGTAAAAAAGCTCCCGTGCGAATGAAGCCTTAAAATGGTATAGGCGGGAACTTAAAAATGCCAACTTCAAAGAAAACTTCAAAGCGATGTCGTCTATCTATTCGATATGATATGAATCGAAATTTAAAAATAAGTTCTTTATGTTATCGATTTCAATTGGATCTTGATGAGTCTCAGATGTGTAAACTTTAGTTTACTACTGGAATTTGCACAACTTTTTGGATAAAAATGTCAATTACTTATCAATAGGTAGGTACATGACTAGGTACCTACTTAGTACCTTAGTCGAAAATAGTAGGCAGTTAGAAAAATTGGGGCTGAGATTCAAAGAACTTCGCCAGTCTTCTTTTCCTGAAAAAACACACCAATTTGTATTCCAAAAATAAACTTTTTTTTAACGTTGCCTGATTTCAAGTGTTCTTCTTTGTAAATGTTAGTATAAATAGGCGTTAGGTTTTAAATACAATAAGGAATTCCAGGTAAAATTGGGGCAAGTTTATTCAATAACTTGAGTCGGTTATGTCATTATAATCGCGACTAAATGGTCTAGCTATCAAACTCCTTATAAATCATAACTCTGACAACTGTGTGATACAAAACGGATAATAACATAATGAATAGTTTCACACCTGGTGAGTATCTGGCGCAGCGCATCAGCATTGCCATAATGTATACACAGAGTGGTAATGCAGTCAGTGTCTTGGGGACGCTTCCGACTTTTATTGACATGAATCAATTAAGCTACCTCTAGACTGATTGCAACCGTCTGCAGTTAGCTCAATTGTTTCAATTGTTTAAACTAGTTTTTATTTGTATTTATTCCTTGATTGTAATTTTCGTGGTTAATAAAGGACTTTCCTACTTCCAAAACACTTTTTAATGTGAATAAATAGAAATTGTAGGTTAAGGCCAAAACAGCAATACTTTGTAAAACAAAAGAGCTTGCGTGCTACCTAATACCTTGAACTCCGCTTGGCCTAATTAAAACCTTTTTCAGTTACGTATTTTACGAGCCAACACATTACACTTTGAAATCGTGTTTAAAATTCTAAGTGACTTTGGCGTTGGTAAAATCGCTGAAAAGCCGGAGTTCGGAGTGGAAGGTTCAGAAGTTAAAAGTAAAGTGACATTATTAATCTGTACTGTATCTGTTATCGAGCTTAGAAAACGAAAATTATAAAAATTAGTTAAAATATATAATTTGCTTACTAAGATTATATTCTACAGTTATATACAAAATATGTTATATGACTTGCTTCTTACAAAACCAAATACATAAATGAGTGGAAAATATTTCACGACACTAGTTTCATCAGAGCAAATCGCAAAAGTTCAAAACAGGTTTTGGTTCTGAAGATTTATCAAAGTTTGCCAAATCCATAATAAATTATTATTAACAACAGAAATCAATCATTAATTTTAAAAGATTAACGAATTGAGGAGCCGGTCTATCTTATTTGGCTTTTATCTAAGTATATGTAAAAGTTCAATATCACAAATAGAAATTCTGTCACTTAACAGCTGTGAACAGGTAGGTAACCAAACGGTTATTAATGAAATTTGGCAGGCAGATCAGTATAGGGACGGATTTAGGCTCTTAATCCCGGACAAAGGCGTATGAAGAAACAAGCAGCAGGTAGTATTTTTTGATTAAGTCAGAGCTTTTTAATACCTACGACATTCGTAAGGTAGTATAAATGCACGGTGTCCGAGGTTTGGTTTTAGACAAGTATGAATCAAAAAGCACAAAGCTCTTGCCAGTTTGTAGGATAAGGACATTTTAACCACTGTCTTTGGGTATAGCAACAGACAATGAAGACAATAAGATAAGGGCATCATAACTACCATTTACAAATTTAGTTATACAAAATTAAACATAATTAGGTCATAAACGTAGATTATTTGCAGGAATATGTCAAGTCCCATAAAGGAATCGCCATGGAAAACTTCTAGGAGTTTGTAATTCTGAGAAAATATTTTATGAAAACTTCCTTGCTTCAGTTAACCACACAGATCCTGTAGAGTAAGATTCTGGTTGACAGGTATTTTCAATGTTTTTCAGCGTATTTCCTTTTAATTTCACGACACAGTGCCCAGGATTCAACTTAAAAATAAGTACATACAGATAGTTTATTATGTCTTGGAGCAATTAAGGTTACCTATTAACAATAATTAGCCCTTGAAATCCCTGTTTATGGTCGTATTATGCGACCCCTTGACGCTATAAAATACCCTTCAATAAAATATCACGTGCGCCAGCAATAGAAAATTATGTTTGACCTAATTATGGTGGTAGTTACTGTTGAGTACAAAACGTGAAATTGTGACTTGACTGATTTATACATTGTGGGCTGGTACTCTATAATTTTATAATCGTTTGGCTTTTGGGCAAAAAAATAAGAAATAAAGCATGTTTTAATTACCTCTTCGGTAGTAATTAAGACATAAGTACTTAAAAATAAATTTCCTTAACTTTTATAAAAAAGGTACTTACTCAAAAGCCTTTTAATGGGGTAGGTACCTGCCTAATCAACAAACTTGACTTTGGTTCCACATCAATTTAATCCAAGACTAAGAAAAAAGCTTTATCTCAAGTATTTTAGAGTTTCAAAGTATGTTCCACATTGATATTATTCTCCGCATTTCAGAAACATCAAATTTTATCGTCGCTTGCCTACCTACCTCGGTAAACGAACCGCAAAATATTGTGTGCAATGAATATTCAAGCGCTGATACTGACGTAGCATAAATTGAGTCAACTATGTGTTCCACGGCGCCGCGCTACGTATCGCTATTCACACATGTTTTTGTAACGTACTTTGCTTTTTGCACCAAATCCGTTAGAGTTTCCGTCTATGGTAATAGGGATCTAAGTCGGGAGTTATGAGTCGCCTATTCCTATTCGCGTTTTCAGCTTGAGTTTTTTGTTGGAATTTTTACGTGACTCTACAAGATTGTCCAGTTATAAATTCGTAAAATTTTAATTTTACTTGATTCTTTTAGTCTGATAAGTTCTCTGGTAGTGTTATGAAACGTTTTAAATATAATTTTTCATAGTATTGAACTAAGTACATACATTATTATTATTACTCAAGGGCGAAACTTTGAATGATGAACAGTGTTTAAGAGTGAGTGTATGCAGGTACAAATTTTTAATTGTAGGTATTGCTTATGGAGGGATTTCAATGATACGGTTTTACAGGACTTTCCACTTTACAGCTATAATTTTAACTATCGCAGTATTTTTTTGTGAGGCAAAATGCTTTAAATATTTAAAAATACTTTAAACATTCGATGCATTTTATTGTACACCATAAATACGAAAGTGGTCTATGCATAAGAACACTCTCTCTGCTCTTGGTAACCAAGTATTTAAAGTACTACCTAAGTACTGCCTTTCATATGAATATCACGTTCACAAAGCAAACAGATCAAAAAATAATATATAAGTATCTGAAATCTCTGCAGGATATATCGAGGTATATCTACCATATCTCTTATGGGTCGATGTGATCTTATTTACATAAAAGGACCTATGGAAGTGTGTTTTCCTCCCCGGACGATATTAACTGTAAAAGCTGGATGATTGATATGAGCTGGATCTATTCAAACATGATTTATGCGACGGGCGCAGTATGTTATTTTGAGAAATGTAGTGTTTGCGTCTAAATATTGGGACGGACGGTGATAAAGTAGCTATCCAGAGGGATTTATTTGAACTCCTTTGTACAGAGAGATAAAGATGATGTGTAAGGCCTACCCCCCTATTTCGAAAAGGTTTGATAGTATTTTAAATATTTTTTTAAGTATGAACGTTATAATAGGAAAAAATAAAATTTATTCGAAGTTATAACTTTACCTAGTAGGTAGAAGGAAGAAGTGACAGCGACGCGGCACTCAAAATTGTAAAGGAGTTTGAAATGACCAAATACACTTACATGTATGGCCGATTCACACTATAGTAGGTAGTAAAGTCACAGTTCAGTCTCAGAGAAGTTCAGAATTCTCAGGACTTAATATTGACCTTATTGATTGGTCAATGTAAAGTTCTGCATCGGATTAGAGATTCTCTGAAACTTGATCTGTGGCTTCACTGATATAATGTGAATCAGCAGCAGATTAGCTTTTATTAACAAAACCAATAGCACATTTTTCAAACCAAATCATTATATATGATCTTTCAAAACATGATATAAATAGGATGCAAAATGACATAAAATTGACATTTGAAATAATTATTATTCAACAAAGACGGGGACAAAGTGCGAAGTAAGAAAATAAAATAACGTTTTCTCAAGTGATCGTTCTCATTTCACGTCAATTAATCTTTCTAATTAATATTTTTCATTAACTTTGATAGCTTTTTAGGCATTTTATTATGATCGCTATTTATTCTTGTGCATTTATTAAGTATTTGGTGAGGAAGCAAAATTAACATGAATTTATATATTTTTCCTAACTTATAATTTAATCGGTCCTGTCATCGGTCGTGTCCAGCTGTGGACTGATATAGGTTGATGATGATGAAGATAATTTACCCAATAGTCTGATTGGATAACCATAATCGATATTGGATCGCGGATCGCGGGACCGCCTATCTATTTTGGATATTCTGGTGTGGACCCACCTTAAATGAAAAATACAGAGTAACAATTATTTTATGCGGGATTGATGCTTTGCAAAAGTATTTTTTTTTTCAAGTTACTATTATAATCATTTCCTATAATGTTATCTATAGTAAAATTTACTATAATCAGTATTTAGAGTAGGTGCTTGCCTAAAGGTAAGGTGTTTTTCTTTTACCCTGTAAACCTTATCTGGGTAATATATATATATATGCCTTAGGTCCTTACATGTTCGTTCACCAACGTATAATTCTATGCTCCACACAGATTTGTTACTAAATTGAGCATCCTCATGAAGATGCAAGTAAACAGAAACATCTATTTTATGTCTTCGTCGTTTACAAACAGCGGTTGATGCGGGAAAATGCAAAATGAGTTGCTCGTGACAGGCCGATCCCGGGAAATGTATAGAAGGTACTTTAAAAGCACTGTCTGGAGCTGTTTTCACCATGTTTTCGATAAGGTTCCCTTAACAAAACTAAACCATAAGTAGTTTCTTTCTTCGGTTTTACACGCTTTTTTCCAAGCATGCAAAAAATAATATACATACATACGTTATTCTAGTAAAAAAATATTTGTTATAATTATATATGGAAACTGATAAGCACTTATAATTGCAATCCTTAAAACAACAACTTAATATTTTTCTAATTTGAATTATAGACTTCAGCCCGATTTCTTCAGTAGATTTGGTGTAAAGAGGCTATAGATATCCAAATACGAGTATCTATCCAACTTTAGCATTGACATGAATGCTATCTACTCATTTTAGAAAATTAAATGTAATCACCTGCCTTAGAATGTATTTCGATTTCTTTGTACGTTATCTGGCAATGAAGAAAAATATTAAGTAGGTACCTTCAAATATAATATACTGCATAGTCGAAACTCGTTACTAAAAATAAGACCAGATTTTAAAGTAGGATAAGCGCTTTTTGAATTAGGTATCCCTGTTATTTTAAAATTTGAATGCTTCATAATTCCGATAAAGTTGAAAAGCCCATGATCGATCGCAGACATGGTATTTATTTGAGATCGCTGACATTAATGATAACAAATCCGAAATAAATACCTGAATTCAAAAACGAGTCGTATTTCTGCAATTATGTTAGTACCGTATCTTTTTGGTAACGGATACCTACCTGTTGCCAATCAGAGAATATTGCTTTACCATAAAAATTACTTCAAATCTCAACAAAAAAAAACGGGCTTTCAGTGTAGTAAAAAGGTTTTACTGAACCATGAAAGTGGCAATTTCCTTCTAAAACTAAGGCTCCATTACAGCTCAATGCAGTCCTAAGTGCGAATTTCCTTGAGAAGTGGTTTTATTTGCAATAGAAGTATAGGAAAGAAAGCCCTGTGTGCCATTAAAAAGTTTAAGTTTACATCTAGCAGAGTCCAGTTTTATAGTAATTATAATTATAAGTAATGATTTTGAGAATCACCCTTTTGGAATGAATTAAAACGTTTGTTTAGGAGTTGAGCGGCAATTATTGTGGAATGCCCACTTTCCATACCCACTGATATTTTTCATGCTAGAGTTGAACTTTAAATATAGCCTGCTAATTGACGACCGATGTGGGGCGGGCGAAGGTGTGCCTGTAACTTAGGAGGTTGCGTGTTTAACCCTCGGCATGCCTGGTAGGGTCTGTCAGACCCAGCGCAACAGTTAAACCGTTGTAATTCATTCAAATTTGAATTTTGCGCGTAACCACTCTCAGTAGCTGACCGTAGTGAACTTCTAAACGTCCTCCATCTACTTCCTGAGACCAGGATGCGTTCCAGTAGTGATAGGAAGTGTGTAAAGTGCGCTCGGGTCTCATAGACCCCACCAGGCATACGGCGTGATATTTTTATGTTAGTATTAAATTAGTTTCTTTTTGTGATTTCAATTCTTATTTATTAAAAATAAACAAGATATAATAACTGCGAGCGCGATTTTGTAAATAAAATCTAGATTATGATTATTTTAGTTTGGTTTATTGAAAATTTTACGAATTTTATGAGTTCTATTCATGAAGATTTTTTTCAATTCATCATATTCTATTGTATTCTTTATAGTTCAAAACAGGGAGCTAACTACGTGACAAAAACATCATAATTTTTTTACTTGAGGAGGTGGACGAAGACCTGAACATGAAGTTGTTTTCAACTATAGTGACGAAGAGTCTCATGACTCAGGAGGAAAATCATGAAACATGTTTGGATGCTTTGGCGGAAGACATTTAGGAAGCAGTCACTGGTAAAAACTCTTCTAATTCCGAAATGGACGTGCCACTGTGAGACTTGACTTTGCAAGAAATAACTTACAAAGGTAAAGACGGAACTTTGTGGCACAAAATTCCAGCTAGATCAAACGTTGGAACACGTCGTGAAAATAGTATCTGGAACACCGGGTGTTATAGTATTAGTGAGAGATGCACCTTTGGAGCCCACTTGTTTGTGAGCGAGTCGATGTTGCTGGATATACTTATGCACACAAATGTGCGGATTCGAAGAACTAGGTCTGGTTTGTATACTTCAAATGACTACGCTTATGTAGAGACTTCTATGAATGAGTTAAGGCCTTTATTGATCTAACTTACCTAGTGGGATTATAAAAAATGGAATTAAGATATTTTCGCTCATTTGCGAACATTTTACACATTGAATTTAGAGATTTACGCAGGCGAGCAACCAGAGGGACCGATATAAGGTCAGCAATAAGCCACGTGATGTAGTCGATCGCTTAGTTGCACCTTTTTCCCAATCAGGGAGGAATAATATGAACACTTGCTGAACTACCATAAACTAACCGCTGTTGATACAATGAAATCAATAAAGCTTGCTACCTGAAAAATTCAAAGCAAGTAAACGAGAACTGAATTTATCGCTGTTCGGATTTCAACAAAATATGACTTTGGTATATTACATCCCAAAACCCAGAAAAAATGTGTTCAAGCTTTCATCTCTCCATCATGATATGGAAATCGAACTTGAGTCAGGTGAAAAGCAAAAACCAGCAGGTAAAACATTCTCAAAACTAAGAGTGGTTGTTGTTGACAACGTTGGAAAGATTATTTAGATCTTATAATGTTTCACGAAATTTCATAATATGGCCTCTTATACTATTTTTCTGGTTGCTGAACTCTGCAGCAATGAATGCAAAAAAAATCAAATTCTCAACAAAAATAATCGGAGATGTTTCACCTACAATCAAGACAGAAAAATAATCGTCTTTGCAGATCTTCATAAATAAATTGCCAACCGTATTGGTGTCCAAGATGGCCCACCGGTAAAAAAAAACAGCTCCAGGTGTCAGGCGTAGATGTCACGTTTGTCCGTCATAACAAGACCACAAAACACAATACATTTGTGAGGTGTGCAAGGCCACTTGTGACTGGATCATTAATTTTCCAGTGCGTAAAATGCTTCGAAAACAAAGCTCATGAAAATGATGATGATAATGAAGAAAATTAATTATTTTAGTATATAATACAAGATATTATATGTGCCTAATATTCCCCAAAGTCAAATTGAGATATCATTTGTTTTAGTTGATTTGCATGTTTCTAAACAAAAGATGTTTGATTTTACGTTAAAAAACGGGTACTTAGTTTTATAAGAAATTTTATTGTTAAAAATTGTGGATTCGAACACTTATTTTATTAAAAACCCTAAAGTGCATCTTTATTTTTATTATGTGATCGTAAATTAGACTAAATAACATCGTTTTGTTAGCGAAAAAATTATTTGAAGATCCGGGTCTCACAGACCCACCAGGCATACCATGTGACTTTTTTCCACCAGGCATGCCGAGGGTTGATTTCCGCCTTGGGACTAATGTTTGTACGATCTGCAAATATTTGTTCCGGGGTTCTGGGTGGTTTCCTTGTATATTAATAAAAAATATAATTATACATGCTCCATTAACCCAATTTTTTCTTAGATTGGTGTTAAATGATGATATGTGGATTTTCTAGCATAGTTTATTTATTTTATTTAATAATTATTTAATCAAGGGTAATCTACTAATATCAAAACTCTACCTACTAGTTCCTTTAATCTAGTCCTACTAATATTATAGTTAGTTTGTAAGTATGGATGGATGGATGGATGTTTGTTACTCTTTCACGCAAAAACTACTGAACTGATGAAATTTGGTACACAGATAGATTGTAGTCTGGAATAACACATATTTTATACCGGAATTCCCACGGGAACGGGAGTTACCGCGGGTGAAACCACGAGGCGCTGTTAGTACAGAATAAATTGAGAATCGTCTTCACAAACGTGTTTGAGATGGTGGGCAGAACCTTCAGTTCACGAAGTATCATAGAACCCTTGAAAATTAACGAAACCAAGGCCAACAAAATCAATGGCTTGTTAGGTAGGTACATTATAAAGAATCCACTTCATGGCTATGGATAACATTTATGTATTGAGTGATACCATGGTGATACTAAGTAAATTAAAACTACATTAGTGACATTGTTCGTCTAGTATAAAAAAGGTAATTGTTATTTGATAAATTACTTACGGTACATACTCAACTCAGGTCTTTGCACGCGAGGTATGCTGATAGGTAAGGTACTGGGTAAATTACTAAGTTTGAGGATTAACTAAGATGATTATCAATTAAAAAAAACTAGAATTTGAAATATCAACAATTGAGCCAACCGCAGACCGCTGCAAACAGTCTAGAAGTAGCTCAACTGATCCACATCAAAACTAGTCGGAAGCTTCTCCAAGCTGTTCGCATCGATCAGACGTTCAATTTATTTTGTAAGCCTAGAGATCCTCTGTTTTCCAAGGACGTAGAGACTCCGAGGGGAGCAAATGCGTAGGCTCTTCTGAGATCTGCATATTTTCGGCTCTGCGATCCTGAGCCAAATCTGCTGCAGAACCAGTCCACGCGGCTGTCCTTGGAAGATGGGAAGGCGCCAGTATGATGACAATTATGTACCTAGCGTCCCACAAAATGGGCCTCCCCAACTTCCAAGTGTCAAGTGTTATCATCGGGCGTCATACCATTATCACGCAACAAACCATTTGATTCGAGAATATACTACAATACATTCAGGTATAAAGTTTTTAGACCCTTGTTCATAGCCGATTTCAAAATGGACTTCCGATGGCGAATTTTCAGTGCGATTAGTACTATAAAGTTAATAGTAGTAACCCATAATATTGGAACAAGTAACTGTCAAAGTCAAAATAGTATTATATTAATAACTAGCGACCCGCCCCGGCTTTGCACGGTTTTATTATACGTATAAACCTTCCTCTTGAATCACTCTATCTATTAAAAAAAACCGCATCAAAATCCGTCGCGTAGTTTTTAAGATTTAAGCGTTCAAAGGGACACTATGACATAGGGACAGAAAAAGCGACTTTATTTTATACTATGTAGTGATAAATAGTAGCTTTTTATCAATAAAGTAAATGTTAACCCCTCTTACCATTCTAAGTTCGAAATCTTTTGTTCACAAGAAAAATAACTTTTCCTCATATCTCAACTTCGTATTATTTTTTCACGAAATATTAGGAAAACAAGTGAAAAAATCTGCAACATTCAAGGTGAGAATATAAATTACCCCATTAACAAATTTACCAAAACATCAGTCAGAAGCAAGTTCACTTTTGCGAACTTTGTTCATAAAACGTTTGCCGACACGCCTATGTCACTTTTAAAAGCTCATTTTAAGGCTGCCTGTCCATTGACGCGGAGAGAGGCAGCGGAGCGGAGAAACGAGGAAATATTAACCAATAGGATTGCTATGAAATCTCCGCTCCGCTTTTTCATGCAATCCTATTGGTTAATATTTCCTCGTTTCTCTGCTCCGCCGGCTCGCTCCGCTCCAATCAGGACAGGCACCCTAAGACTGGACTTTTCACGAGTGAGTAACGTATTTTTAAGATTTTATTTATTAGGAACGCGTTCTATCCCAGAAATGAGCATAAATATATTTTTGGAATGTTAGTGAATAAGTTTCTTCTAGGGAATCTTGGGTAGGTACTTCTTCATTTACCTACTACTCTACTTAAGTGAGATGGTAACTAAACACACAAAAAAACATAAGGCTGTTTGCCTTTGTACTTGTCAAGCCAGGTGTGATAAAAATTTAAGTTGCAGGAACAAATTATTCAGTTTCTGACTATAACCGACGCGACGTAAAGAAAATATTTGTGGTGGCTAAATGTGACGAATGGCTCGGCCATTCTGACCATATCTTAGATATTTTAGATTAAGGTAGGTACTAACATATTTATACTCTAGATTCGTCACATGATCTAAAGACTATTTTCAATCACAAGAGTAGGTATTTATTAGTATCAGTAGGTAAATAAGATAATGACAAAGGTAAGTCGTCACATTGAAAGTGAATCATTGTACTCTAGAACTATTGTGTTTCCTGTGAATTTGCCGAGAAAAGCCTGTGAACATTTGTCATTTTAATCACCTGATGGTAGCGTCTGCGGTAATAAAATTATTCTTCAGTAAACATTTTGAAAATTAAATTCTAAAGCTTCGCGTTCAGAGTGATATCTTGTTGTAAGACAAAATGATTGTGTGTTCAGATTTATATAATGCTTTAAAATCAAAAAAAATATTTCAAAAATGTTTTGATAAGAGATATATTAAGCAAAATATGTGAAAGTAAAAACTCTTAAATTAAAAATGATTACTAATAGCTTAGGTATACAAATGTATAAAAATGTTTACTAATAATAGCTTTAAATAATAATTAATATTTCGATTAAGTTTTTACGGGAAACCTTCATAGCGCTTATTCTTTCAGCATTGTTGAATTATTAAGTTTCAATTTATTTGAATTGACATAATATAGGTGTCTTTCGTTTACTTTTAAATAAAAACTTTTTCGAAAAGAGTAGGTAATAATCACTATCAATAAGATCCGCATGCGATCCCATTCCGTTCCATCACGTTGGTAGGTACATACCTTCCTGTTTGTTTTTGGTCACAAAAACGACACTTCTACGCCAAAGGACCGTATAAATTTTAGCACCGTCATCCAACACGCAACAACGTACCATTTTATTACATTTGAAAGAGAAAAGCAACGTTATGTCGTAAGACATTGAGCTTCAACTTTCTTAACAAGTTGGTCTTGACGTTGTGTCAACCACTGTACTTATTTGAACTACAATATTTTACGACGAACCGATAAAACGCAATATTCATGAAAATACACTTGTATCAAAAATGGAGACGTAGGTAGGTATTTTCATATGTTTATAGACTTTGCCTAACTACGATGAAAACCATCTCTGAACTGAAGTTAAGAATGTCTATGAATTCAGCCATAAAGTCAATTAAATGTAACTTACATTATTATTCATTAACTTGAAAACCGTAGCTGAGTTCTACAATCACTACATAGTATAAAACAAAGTCGCTTTTTCTGTCCCTATGTCCCTATATCCCTATGTACCTTTGAATGCTTAAATCTTTAAAACTACGCAACGGATTTTGATGCGGTTTTTTTTAATAGATAGAGTGATTCAAGAGAAACGTTTATACGTATAATAAAAATTTAAAATTAAAATTTATTATGAATACATTTCATACACGTGCGATGAAATAATCGTTTTAGGGAATAGTCGTTTTCGGCATTCACAATTCGTAAATTGTGTATGTCAATATAAAAATACAATAAAATGAGTTGTAAAAATAATCGTATAAAAATTCATCATCATCAGCTTATTCTAGAGTTCAATTCAAAAGTACTTTTGGAGTATCTTATTATTACAATAAATATGAAAGTGGGTGTGAATGTTGCTTATAAATCATCTCAGTAACCACTTAAGTCATTTTATGTAGATAGTTTAGGACCTAGAATAACACAAAACAGTAAAATTTTGAAAAAAAGTCCACACACACACACATAAATAGGGTAAAGTTAGTTTGAAGGTAAAGATTGTATGGAAAATTATTATTTCTTGGTTCGATTCACTCAAAACTCGGTATAAATAAACTACAAAGTGAATCATTATACACGTATTTTTGATTTCTATAAAATAACCCCTAGGATTTGTGCAATAAATTTCTAAAATTTTAGGAAAGAAAATAATTCCTGATGCGCACATTCACTCAAAACATGATAAACAAAACTTTGCAAATAATAAAACACTTGCATAAAAGGTATTATACCTACTTAATATAACTTGATTCAAACAAACAAATAAACATGCACAGAGCAGATAGATCTAAGAATTTAAAGAGCGTTCGTTCGCTCCCTGCGCCGCCGCGTCGACTCTTAAATGCAAAAACCCGAATTATTTCTCAATACAAAACGTTCGCAATACAACCCTCCCCAATCCCCACTACAGAATCAAACGTATTATCTCAGTCTTTGATTACCATTTGCTCTCAATTTTACAAATAAATTTACACGCAGGCGAAGGCGAGGGGTGCATCTAGTTTAAGGTATAATAAATTTTATTCTTTTAGGTATCTTTATCTTTAATTTTGGGTTTGGTTCGACGTATCGATCCGTTAATATTGAAATTACCTGAAATATTTAGGGCAGCAACCTGGCTCTACTTGCTTCAATAATATTTATGTTTTCGCAAACTGGATGCCTAAAGGGGTTTTTGTAGAAATTATGTTTAGAGATATAACTTTCACTTACCTACCTTACCCTCATTGGCACCTGTTGGGTTAACCCAACAACGTAGATTATTATTTGAAATATTTTCGGTTAGGTAACCAATAAATATAAACAATTTGAATCATCATCGCCGCGTCTTGAGCGATGGCAAATAAATATTGATGTCTGCAGATTGATAAATATGTATTGATCAATTACAGAGAATTTCCACAACATAAATTTCTCACATATACTACAATTATAACTTACTATATTATATACTTACCATAAAAATATGTCATTATTTTGATCTAATGGGTGATTCTCCCAAAACTCGTTTTTAGACTGACTTCTGTGGCACATTTTTTTGTTGAAATTGCACATAATGATAGTATATTCTAAATGAATATTTAATTTTTTGGTAGTGAAGGGAACTTTATTGGCTTTATGGTTACGAAGTTATTTAATTTTAAAAGTATGGTGTCCACGGAAATCAGCATTTATATCACCGAAATCAAATATGGGTTGGTTTATCAAAAAAATATGTGTTTTCGGTAGTAAGTAGATCATTAAGTTTCTTAAAGCTAAGGAACAATTATTTGACGTTTGTAGTTTCAATCAGTTTTTACAAAAACACCTTTAAGTCATTTCTGTAAATATTAATAATTTTTTTATCAGTTTATTAAATCACAAAGGTTATATTACATAAGTACTAGGTATTTCAAATATTATTTATATCCTGTAAGACGTAGATTTAATTTCTATAGTATATCAATGATAATGAAAAAAAACTAAGGCAATAGTTTGCATCTAAATCTTGAACGTTGAGTTCACACAATTTTATAATCAGTCATTTTGCTAGGTTCTAAAGATGGAATTATAAATCAACTACTTATCAAAATAGGCCTATCTTATCCCTCTCTTTTTTCTTTTACTTAGAGAAATAGGCGTATAATATTGAGTAAACATTGAAGAAATTTTTTAAACAAAAATCACAATAACAATGTTTATCTTTGTTTTAAAAATATTATAATTATTCATTTTGTATGTATTATAAACTCTTAACCTGAAAAAACATTATAAAAACATTAAAAAAATATTATTAAGATGTTAATCAACCCGCAAAATCCACGGAAAACACGGAAATCAGTACCACGGAAATCAAAAATAAGTACAAAATCCTAGAAATTTTCTTAATTTGCTGATTTATTTTACATTGAAATATGCAGTCGAAATTAGGAACACAAAAGGCATTAATTATTACAATCATTAAAGCAATAGGATTAGTATGAACAAATTTATAGTTAACATGGTAATCAAAACTTCTAGATACCAAGCCACGTAATAGTGATTACGTACCGAAATAATAGAGTGACGTGGAGACGTACATACGTGTTGTACACGTGTGTGGATTATTGTGAACCTGTGTAAATTAGTGCTCGTATTTAAAAGAAATGAAATAAAAATTTAATAACACAGGAACATGAGACCCGGACGCACCACGGAAGTCAGTATTTCCAAGGATTTTATTTATTTTCACTTATTTAAAATAGGAATATTATACAAACTAAAATGGCCTCCACTAATATTTTTGTCTAATCTACTATCAAAAAAAAAATCTAAGGGCCAGGTTTACTTTTTGTATGATTTTTCGAGCCGGACACGTATTTTTGAGCTCTGGGAGAATTACCCTAATTATTATTACGAGGAACTCAACCGGGCTTTATACCAGTAAGCTTGTAGATTTAGGCTGACCGCACACTATAGTCAAGACTGTCTTAAGACAGACTATTGCCTTATAAAAGTAATGAAGACGCGCACACTTGAGACAAGACGTCTATTAGACAAAATTGTCTCATAGACTCTGCGACAAGACTGACTAACGACAGTCGGCTTCCCCTTTGCATGTATGGGGGTGCGCACATCAAAGACAAAACAGTCTTGTCTTGTAGTGTTGCCGGCAGTCAAAATGAAAAAGCTCCGACTCGAACGCCAAAATGGTCCGATATTGCAAAAGGTCCGTTTTTATAAATTTGTGAAAAAAATTATCCGTCGTAACGGGGATATCGTCGTAAATCTTCCTTTTTTATTGTTTTTTATTTTGCTTTATCTATGATGAACTTCAGTAAACTTAGCAATTTTTTTTTCAATAGTTTACTTATATTTTTAAACATTGATAGGTAAATATTATAGGTACTTACTTAATTAGCTTAGTATAGAACTCAGATGTATACGAATAAGCTCAATTAGTGCAAGAAATTAGGTAAGAATCTCGGAATTCGAGATACCCAGCTGTAAGTCTGTAAATAATATATTATATACATATATAATATACAAGATATTGGCACCCTAAAAGTTGTCTCAAAACCTACATATAGTAGGGTGTGCGCAACTATTAAATTTCAAGGTCAAAGGTTACAAAAATCAGTTTTCTGCGCTTTTTTTGTAAATATCTCATCTCCCATTATCCATACCCTTATATTCAATATTGTAGAAAACAAAATTTTCTACAAATTGTGTAAAATATTTTTTTATACGGTGAACTGTTTTCGAGATAGAGGGCGGAGAGCGCGCGGTCACATCACTTCAGGTCAACCGATGCGTCCGGTCTATGTATCTATCTTGACCTTGAAATTTAATAGTTGCGCACACCCTACCATATCGTCGCTGTTCTGACTAAGTGACGTATCTGCAATTTTGACCTAACTGACATTTTTATGTAGTTTTTATCTACTTTTGAAGACGAAGCGATCTGTCTAATCGGCATATCTGTATCTACTACCTGTTTCGAAAGAACGAATGTCGTATCTACATTTCTTAAAAATTAAAATCACACTAAGTGCCCTAAGTGCACTAACAACGTAAATAATTTTTATCCACACAAAATGTATTCAGAGAAATTACAAGCAATATTACGAATTTAGTAAGACACTAAATATATGTAGTCGTAATTATTTTCTTAAATATATACATTAAAAAGCCGTTTTGAATGTTTTTGAAATAAGAATTTGAAGGTTTTTCATTCTTGTCCAAATCTATGCAAAATATCAGCCTGAGCCATTGTGAAATTTTGGCGTGAAGAAGTATCAAACAAACACCCACCCAAAATGTCGTATTTATTCCAGGCTTGGAACTACCTGTATACATAAATTTGGCCTGATCCGTTCAGTACCTAGTCTTAGCGTGAAGAGGTAACCAACATCTATTCGTACACACATTCGCATTTATAATATAAGTATGATGTTTATAGTTACTCTAATGGAATACAACTGAAGTACTAGACGTTCATTCATTTCATGGTCTAGTCCATTGTTACCTTTTAATGGTATACAGTTCTATTCCACAGGTACGCATATTGTCATATTATCGTCGTAATTTTGCAGATACTTATCAGATCTTATTCCACTATTCGTACTATTACTAGTACTATTCGTTCAGTTTCAATAATTCTTGCGTAGGAAAAATAACGTAAGAAAACCTTATTTTTCGTCATTATATATTAAATGACAAGTCACCCAGTTGAGTTAAATTGATTTGTTAAATTTAAATTAATATGGTAAAGTAAGACTGATTGTATTAACACAACAATTAAATATAGACTCAGACTACGACTATGTTTAGTTTAATATTGTGAAATGATAGTGTTTAATTGTATTTTATTAAAATATTAAGTTAATCTATCTTACTTTTTTGTTTGTTATAAGTAATCTTTGTAACTACTTAAGTTATTTAAATGAAATTTGGTATGTAGATAGTTTAGGACTGAGAATAGGAAAAAAGCTATTAAAATTTAGAAATTTTAACCTCTAAATAAGGTGGGAAAGTTTATATGGAAAGTAACTTTCCTTGATTCGATTAACTCACAACTCGGTATAAATAAAGTATGGAGTGAATAATTAAACACGTATTTTTTACACAATTTCCAACCACTAGGGGGTGTGCAATACATTTCTGAAATTTAAAATAAAGAAAAAATCTGAAATAGAAAAATAACTCTGGTTCGCGGGCGAAGCCGCGGGGCGCATCTATTAGAAAATAAGAGTGATACGTATGTATGCTTACCTAATTAACATTATAATTTGTTTTTTAGTAGTAAGAGTAAGAGCAAGTAAGAGCTTAAAATAATAGCGTTTATTCCCATAGATAACTTTTTGTACGTATTTTCTGGGAGTTAAATGTTATTTTTTTCTTCCTAAGTTTGTTAATTAAGTACTTACTCGAAGATTATCTTAGAAAGATCTCATTTCAATTTACGAAAAAAAATGTTCCTGTAATAATATTACGAAGTAGGTTATAACTATAATGTACCAAGTACAACATTGTGATTTATTGTTACCTACCGAATCAGTGTGACCAGATTTGAATTGACAAATCTACTGTAACATAAGGTGAAAAATTACCGAAATCTACTTATAATAAGCTGGAGTCTACTAAAAATCTACTATAAAATTAACTGGGTTATCAATCAATTTAACATCAGGAATTCAGTCACAATAGGTAGGTTTTATTCTCATTGAAGGTTCATTTATCACAATTACACAAATCAAACAAAAAAATCAAATAAATTAAACATCAGAGTTTCATCATAATCACACAAATCAAATAAATTTATCTAAAACTTGACGATCAATGAGGCACGGCGGGCGATGGTCCACGGTTGCCCTAGTAGCGACATAATGACCCGCCTAAAAGTCGCTATAATTTTTTTTCTCGCTAAACGTGGCATTTTGTCCGCTAAACATTCATAAAATCCCCTAGTTCCAGCGACAAAGTCGCTAGAACGGCAACACTGAATTTATAATGAATGAAAATAGATTGAACAATTATTTACCTTCAGGGGAAGCCCCGGCTAGGCTTTGAGTGTTTGTTCTTTGAGTACGTGTGTTTAGAAAGAGAAAGACTGATTCCGATTCACATAATGGGGGAATTCCCATAAAAGAATAGATTATAGAAGAGAGTTGCCATCTTCTTTCGAAAAAATACTACCAATATACCAAAAAATTGCAAATTCTACCAAAATATACTGATATTTTTTTTCCTACTAGCAGCTGTTGCAAGTTCCTCAAAATCTACCGAAAAAGTAGAAATCTACTAACTTTGGTCACACTGTACCGAATAACCTATTTTTAATGTTTGACAATGATTGTTTAGCTCATTAAAACTACACTTAGCGTTTTTATATTAGATTGTACCTCACTGATAAAATTAAACGAATTTCATTTCTAAAATACCCAGACCTAACTGAATTAATAAGCCGTAAATTTTAAAATAAAAGTTCAGACGAACTGTCGTATCTGTTTTAAATCAATTTACTGAATTACCCAATCATCAAAATCATAAAAAACACACGTAATCAAGAAGACCTTGCATTGAAATATATAGGTGTGCATTTTCAATGTAATCGATTAATATTTAAGCGTCTTATAGTAACAATTGTATGCGAGTCCTAACAAAAAACAGCAGATCTACATTTTGGTCATTCAGCTTCTACAGCAGAATGACCAAAATGTAGATACGTCACTTAGTCAGAACAGCGACGATATGTAGGTTTTGAGACCACTTCTAGGGTGCGAATATACAATTATTTACAGACTTACAGCTGGGTATCTCGAATTCCGAGGTGAACTTACTATATTGACTGGACTAAATCCATCAAAATTTATTAAGAGGGAATAATGACAGATCTGTACCTACATACTCGTAGGAATTAGGTACCTATCCAAACAATATATATTTTTATTTTAAGTGAATGAATTAAATTGTTATAAATAGTAAGGTCTCCACACACTGAAGCCGGAGGCGGAGCGAAGGCGAAGGCGTGCGAGTTGTATTCTATTGAATCATATGAAAGCCTACACACACACCGCAGGCGGTGGCGGCGCGGTGCCATAGGAAAACCCGGCACGCCTTCGCCTCCGCTCCGCCTCCGGCTTACTGGAGCCGGAGGTGAGGAGACCTTTAAGTTCGAAACACACAGAAGCCGGAGGCGGAGCGGAGGCGAAGGTGTGCCGGTGTTCGCCTCCGGCTTCTGTGTGTTTCGTACTTCAGTGTGGGGAGTAAATCTGTTTGGGGTAATTCTGAAGTAGCCTAAAGTAGCCATTCTAATTTTTTTAGACACCCTAAATGGCTACTAGTAGCCGGATTAGACTTTTGGTAGCCATTTGACCCCTAAGGTAGCCTAAGTGGCGATAATTCGCCTAATCTGGCATCACTGGACGCAGACGATGCGCGATGCAAAACAGTTCTTGTTTTACAAAGACTTGGTTTTTTAATTTTTAACTTAAATTTGGAGGTTATGTTAAAAAAGTGTGTACGTAGACATTAGGTTACATTTTTCTAGCCAAATCGAAATAAACCGTTTTTGCTCTTAAACACTCACCCCCTTCCACTTCCCGACTTCGCATCGCCCCTAAATTATTTTTCCTTTAATTTTTATTATATTCTCCTTTTCCAATGGGTTTCATCCTACTATTTTTATTTTTCAAAAACCTATCTAGGTGCCCTGGTCTAACATGCACAGTTTGTAACAAAAGTGAATATCATACATAGTTAGGTACGAAGTAGCATTGTATCTAAATTCACTTTACAGCTAGTTATTTCAAAAGAAAAAAAGTGGCGTGGAAAGAATTTGAACAAAGAACAGTGTGCATATTACGTTTCGTTACAAGCATAATCATATCTATTTTGAGTAATTCTGAAGTAGCCTAAAGTATTAAAGTATTAACTAGCCGTTCTGATTTTTGTAAATGGCTTATTCGATTTTTGGTATCCATGTGACCCCCTAAAATAGCCTAAGTGGCGACAATTCGCCTAATATGGCATCACTGGACGCAGACGGTGCGCGTTGTAAAACAGTTTTGTCTTAGGTGTGCGCAGTGTGGTAGACAAAACAGTTTTGTTTGTGTCGTAAGTCAGACTTGTCTATGTGAGACAAAACTGTCTCAAGACAGTCTTGACTATAGTGAGCGGTCAGCCTTATTATAAGTGAATCCTAACCAATTCCACATTATGTATCTATTTCGCTTATTATTATCATTGTTTTATTTTTTAAAGTTTAAACTTTATTTGTTTGTATAATACAATTTTGTACAATAATTTTCTTTGTTTAAAGGTTTTTGTGCCAGATGTCAACAATTTTTACTTTATTTATAAAGATTTGTTGGACACGTCTTACAACATGAGAGTTCCGAGTTGGCATTATTTTTCTTGACATTATCAACATGCTTTAATATATGTACTTATAGTCATATTCACTACCGCCCGTGCCTTCGCACGCGCTTTTCGGTTTATAATTACAGGATTAAATGAACTCACCTGAGTGAGATTCTATCCTGATTATTTAAGTTTTCAATTCCTTATAATATTCTGTAGTATCGATCCATCGATGCGATCTCGGCGCGAATTTTTAACACTGCAACACAAAAAAAAATTCGACGGCAACACCCTATATGTCAAATCAAATCATTACGTTCAGAGATTAATAAAGGTACAGGGGCCTGAGCTATGAAGGTATATATGTATTTTTAAAAATAGCGATGGGAGGGGGGGACTTTCTACTTATAAGGAATTGAAAACTTAAATAATCAGGATAGAATCTCACTCAGGTGAGTTCATTTAATCCTATAATTATTTTTGTTTTCAATTCCTTATAATATTCTGTAGATGTTCAGAGTATTTGAAAATCATCCCCATATTTAGTTTGAACCGGGAGTAGACATGGAATTGTATAACAACAATCAAAATAGCCAATTCCCACAAGATAAATATTTATCCACATCTGTATTTAATTAGACTTAAGACTTAGTAACTCCTTTGTACTTAATGATATGGTAGGTAAGTACATAACATTTTTGATAGCTATCCACACATACTCATTTTCATGTAAGTATTATGATTTATTAAAAGTCCAAATTACCAGTTAAAATAACCACTATAAGGTACCCCATCATAAAAATTAAACAAAAATTTTGGGAAGGAAGAAACAGCACTTTCTACACCAAATTTTTTATTTCCGCCATGTGGAGGCCCAATGAAAATTTTTGACTTGAAGGCCCAACTGGCAACTTCCATAGTAAAATCCGGTCTATGAGCTCTAAATTAACAAGATAACTCTATAGGTACCATTTCTTTTCTTTCTTTGAGCCAATGATTTTTCTAGTACTTATATTAAAAATAATAATAATATTTTCTATAGTAAAAAATTTATTTTTTAACAAGAATAAAAATAAACAAAGTTAAATAATAATAATAAGTAAAAGTTGATCAATCTTGTATCTTTTCATTTGTTACTTTATCATAATTTTAATGTAAATTAAATAATCTGCCATCGGCTAACTGTAACCAAACAATAACAAAACTATGCTGCCTGGTTAAGTTTTCTATTACATCAATTATAGTATGTTGGTATACTCATTAGTATCTACTGTAAATTATTGTCATGATAGAAATCTATTATTGAGAATAAATTATATCTCGAGCTTTGTCATTCCTACCATTTTGTGTCCAAATCATCTACAATGTCCAAGGTAAAAAGACATAACTAGCGAGTGTTAGCGTAGTTTAGTTCGTATGTTTAACTTCAAGTAACTCAACCTTCAAATTGAAATGTGATTTTAGCTATAATTTTGTGACATGACTTACGACAATTTGCCTAAATGATGCTGTAGGCGTTTTTCTATTTCAAGAATATGAATCTGTCACTCTTTTCTACATCTATTCTGTGACCATACTGAGGTCATCGTCGCAATTATAAGAAACAGTTGATTTTAGGGTTGTTACTTCGTAAAAAATCAGCTGGCCATGTGAAAACTTTGTTTTAGTTTTTTCAGAGATACCAATCGAAATTAGAAAAGTCGTTGAACAAAAGTTGTTCCCCGGGGGGGTAGAAATACCCAGCTTTTCGCTTCGTACATGTATATTGTTACACCGTGTATAAATTGGTAAAATTAATCCAAAAAGATGGTTAAAATTTAATAACTTGGGCTGGGTAGGTTCCAACCTTTAAAATTGTCGATTTTAAGAAATCAACTTTGTAAACGCAGCTATTGAACGTTTGTATGTTTAATAAAGACTTTGTCAATCTAGTTAGGCTACAGGTATACTTAGCAAAGTTACTCGGTGGTTTTTAACCGTGTTCAGTGGGTTAGCTACAACCAATCTACATTTTAACTTCTAGTCCATTTAAATTAGTACATTTAGCAATGTTCTTTGTTGTACCTAAGCGGGTTTACTGGGTTATCTATAACCAAGTTGCATTTTTACTTCTAGCCCACTTGAATTGGTATATTAAGCAATGTTATTAGTTGTTCCGTGGCGGGTTTATTGGGTTAATACTGCTAAATACTTATGTGCAGGTACCTTCTATTTCCAATTGACCACAATACAAGCTACAGATTTGAAGTTCAAACTTGCGTTGTACTAAACCCAGAACCTGGATTAATGCTTATGAAATTATCCAGCAAGAAACCCTTTAAGTCTGTAATATAACAAGTATGTCAATAAAAACAGTCTTGCCAAGGTTGATTTTTATCATCCTTGACAATTGCAACTACTTTAGCTGTTATCATATGCCAGGCAGAGACTTTATCTATGTTTCTATTGGACTTTTAGATGCCTCATTCATTAAATGCAATTTCAAAAAGGCTAAGTTCCATAGCCAATGTATTAGGGAAATTCAAGTTTTGGACATAGGTACAAAATAACAAAGGTATTCTGGTTAGGGAACCAAACAGTAAGGTATCATAAGAATTTCTCTTGGAAATCTTGTATTAATGAAATTACTAACCTACTTAGATCTGATGAAGAAATATGAATAATTTCTTCTTATTTTGCCCAGATAATCAACACCATATACACAAATTACATTTAGCATTTCCCCCCTCCGTTTAAAGCTCATAATGAATATATATTTATATATAAATAAATACTTAAGGCCATAATTTTGATAGTCAATAGCACACCTACCAAATATTTCCTTATTTTAATAATTCTCTGTTAAGTGATTGTAAGTTATTTTTTATGCAATGGAAAATACCTAAAGTTTCACGTTTTTAATTGTAAAGCTTAGAAAGGCCTGCTACCATCTTATTATATTGTTAGTATGTAACTAATAACTTATTTTTCATTTAGACACTGTCATTTTTCATTTTATATGAATATGAACAATCAAATTTGATGAAATATCCACTACCTATAATATAATGTCATTGTTTCCTGCACAATTACTTTCCAAAATACAGTATATCTAAACCCTTCAATCTTTTGTTGACTTTTCAATGAGTATAGTTAAAATACCTTACATAAATTTATATGATGTCAATCTAAAATCTGCTTTAGACTGTTATTTGAAAATCAATTGTTTATTTGTCCTCTTATTTATATTAGTCATTTATTTTGTCATCCATTTATTTATGTTTATAACATAATCCTTTATTGCCTTTATCATAAATAATGCAGGATATGCTGGATATTTATAAATTAAATTAAACCATAGTTGTCAAATGAATTCTTGAATCAAAACCAACTTATTATTAGGGTTGCTTCCCAACAGGGTAGCAACAGGATTGAATAGTTAAGTTTGGAATTATTTAAGGTCCTAATAGGTCCTGTGACTTCTATTCATGGTCTAATGAAGGGGCTGCCTTGCTAGCTGGCCTAAAATTGTTACCTGTTGCTTTTGTCTTCATCTTTTAACATGGTACTAAAATAACCATTAAATTACTGGTTCTTATGTATAAGCAACCATTGCTTAAGACTGGTAAGTACTGCTAGGCAGCATCACACCAATATAAAGTTTTCAGATGGGTATCTGTCTTGAGACAGGCTTTTGTACAACTAAATACAAGTTTCATCCAAAAACATCATGATTAAATGAATGACATGTTATTATACTCACAATGTGTGTGATACCTTCCCATCTTTTCATTACTTTTTCATTTATCCTGAGAGTAGATGTCAGATTGTAAAGGACAATGTAGATGGCCCAGAGCATTGTCTTTCTAGTTAAAGTTTTTCCTATCTCTAGATCTCTGGGATCAATAGGGAAGCTCTTCTTTGAACTTGGGTATCTCTATCATTCTGATGTATGATCATCATTCTGCATTTAGAAAATAAGAATATCTCTCAGGTGCTTAGTTCAATGCCTCAACAATGTAAAAGTGTTATTTAAATTGATGTGTTCTTTTTCATGTTTCTCCATCCAACTGCAACATTGTATCTTTATCCATCCCAACGGAGAGGTACACAATGTCTTGCAGAGTGTAAGATATAGTATAAGACTTTACTTCTCCTGTAGTCTGACTGTAAGGGCCTCTGGCTTCGGCTTTTTTGAAAGCAACATTGTATTTAGATATCCACCCCACCGGGGAGGTACACCTGCATGGCTAGGTGTAAGATAAGGTAAGACTTTACTTCCCTGAAGTCGGTCTGTAAGGGCCTCTGGCTTAGGCTATTTTGATATAAGCAACATTGTATCCATATCCACCCCACCGGGGAGGTACACCTGCATGGCTAGGTGTAAGATAAGGTAGGACTTTACTTCCCTGAAGTCGGTCTGTAAGGGTCAATGGCTTAGGCTTTTTTGATCTGAGCTAGATTGTACCTATATCCTCCCCACCGGGGAGGTAATCCATTGGATAAATACATTATTGCACCGCAACAAGTAAAAATAGGTAAAAGCTCACTTCTACTATAGAACACATGAAAATCTCGTGGAGAGTTAAGATGTAGGTACTAGCCATGGTCAACTTCTTGTGAAGAATTAGATAATTACCAGGAAAGCTTCTTATGAAGAACTCCTAGACCCGTAAAAGCCAATGGAATAAGTGCCAAGTGTTTTTTCAGGTAGAACATATTGGAGGCTTCTAGGATCCTTTCCAACGATGTAAGGTACACATTGTTATTATCTTCTACTTTCTGGAAAAGAAGAGTGCGACCCAATTCAGCACCAGGCACTTTGTTTGTCAGAACAATCTCATTTAATAACCTCATTTGTGTCGGTATGTAAGTATGATGCTTTTGATTGAAATCTTGATGAAAAAACATCCTTCGCACCAGCTTCACGCTGACAATGATATTATAGTCTATAATTCATGTACAAGAGCTTCTTTAGTACTCTCAATCAAACCTATGCACACTTTTCCAACTTTGGCGAAAATAGTAACTTTTTCACCATAACTTCTATTGAGTATTGTCTCCTTGCTTTTCACAAACACATCACAACGATTTACATCAACGCGAGACGCTATTTATCATTAGTTTTCAATTTATAACAAAAACATAGTAAAATTTTGCAAACACCGAGAAACGCGCGAAAGAACGAATGATTTGATTTGACATATAGGGTGTTGCCGTCGAATTTTTTTTTGTGTTGCAGTGTTAAAAATTCGCGCCGAGATCGCATCGATGGATCGATACTACAGAATATTATAAGGAATTGAAAACAAAAATAATTTCTATTGTGTAGGACAACGTCTTGTCTGTGGTCTAGTTAAAGATATAATAACTAGTATTTTTCTTTAGATTTGGTTATAGAGTTCAAAACCGTACGTATTTTTGCAGTTAACATAGAATAGAATAAGTCCTTGTTAACCACAATAGGCCATAGATCATGTAATAGTTATAAGAGAGCAATTTATGTACCTATCTTTATGTAAATAAGGTTTATGTACTACACCTTGTCGAATAGAACAATCTAGAGCTTTCGGGAATTCGTTGTAAGCTTTGGAAAGTTCTGGAATATGCGAGATCATTCCAGAACATTGTAGAAACTTCCGGAAGCCTATAGAACGATTTCGAAGCCTGTAGAATAGTGTAGAACATTCTAGAAATCCATAGAGTCATTCAGTGCCTTAAGAATATTCTAGTCTTTCAAATGTACGCAAAGTTTCTCGAACGAATCGAAAGGAAAGACAGAGACAAATAGGAATGACAGAGATAGATATAGCTTCCGGAAAACTGTGGAAATGTAAGACAAGGACGGCGTATGTAGAATGAAAGGGATAGAATTATTTCTAGATATTTATCGAGTTTTCTGGAATGTTTGTTTTGTTCGACGGACATATTATAAAAGGCCGAGCTTGTCCGCCGAGATTCATTCAGTTTTTAGTTGTGATATAGTAAACATTCAGTTTTGTGATACGATCGAGTAAAGCATTCAGTCTTTAATAGTGAACAGTGAATAGTGAACTTACAGTAATAGCAATCCAGTACTGCAGTAAGAAGAAAAATATAGAAGCTCTTCTCACAGAACAGTCTTTGATTCTACGCCATCTTCACCTTCAACGGAGTTCTCCAATCCAGCAATAGAAAGTGTGCACCCGCTCATTCGTATAGGCCCTCTAATTGGGATCGCACATCTATATTTCTAAACAATTTCAGTCCAATCGGTCCAATGGGTTTGGTGAGAAGACGTAAGAAATTTCCAACTATAAAGTATAATAATAGCAGAACCTTGCAACTTCGTCTCATAGAATTAGATATTTGAATCTTTGAATTAAAATTCCATGAAAAAATCAGAAGACGCTGGAACATGACTAGTTTTAGTATTTCAGCGCATCAGCATTGCCATCAGCATGGTAATGCAGCCAGTGCCTTGGGGACGCTTCCGACTGGTATTGACATGGATCAATTGAGCTACCTTTAGACTGTTTTAGACTGTTTGCAACCGGCTGCAGTTAAAAAATAAAAATATCTATTAACGGCTGCAGTTAAAAAATAAAAAGTATAAAAAAAGCTCAAAGGTTTTAATTGTATATTAATTATTTAATTTTAGATTTAATTTTTTCTAATCCTTGATAGTAATTCTTGTTGTTAATAAAATTGATTATTTTGTAAGGGCAACCTACTACATGTAAAATTTTAACATGACTACAGAGCATTATTAGTTCATGTTCGGTTTTTTGAAACTTGCACTTTGCATGGGAATTTTCAAAAAAAATTGAATCTAAATAATAATTAATAGTTATATAATAAATAATAATATATTGAATCTAAACGCAATGAGAAATTCAAGACATAAATCACGGCACGTGCCTCAGAAAGTACGATAATTCGGTAGTTCTGCCCCAGTTCTACCAAGTCTTGTCAGAATAAAGACCACACTAGCTCACTTAATATTATGTTCTACACACATTGCGAATGTAACTTGTCATTGGTAAACGGGAATGATATTCGGCTAGGAGGTCATCATGTTACGGTACTCACCTTCATTAATAACTAATAACTAGGTGGCGGCAGATCTGGCCGAGGATCTCAAGAGGCGCAAATATGCAGGTCTCGACAGAACCTACGCATTTGCTCCCCTTGGATTCGAGACCCTAGGTCCGTGGGGTACCGAGGCTCTCCGGGTTTTTAAAAAATTATCTGAGCGTCTGGTCGATGCGACGCGTGACCCGAGAGCTGGTGAATATCTGGCTCAGCGCATCAGCATTGCCATACAGCGTGGTAATGCAGCCAGTGTCTTGGGGACGCTTCCGACTGGTATTGACATGGATCAATTGAGCTACCTTTAGACTGTTTGCAGTTAGCTCAATGGTCTCAATTGTTAATAATGAAATATAATAATGAATAATGAATAAACTAGGTATGTCTGTTATTAGTTACAAGGTGGCCTGAAAAACTCACGTGAAACTGATTTTAGTGCATTTTTAATTTTTAGCTATTAGATCGCTTATTTCATATTCTAAACAATTCAAAACAACATCTTCTATTCAAGTGCAAATTATCTAAGCAACGTATTAACGTTGCTTAGATATTTTGCACTTCATAAACTTTCTTAAAAATTAAGTTTTTACGAAAGCTTGCAAATATTATGAAATTTGAACAATGGATCAAATTTACAAAAAGACTACAGGTTGTTCATACTATTAGAAAAAGGTAGATACAGCCTACTACTACTGGTAGACCTAATAACAAATAGAGAGGGTACTTTACTCAAGTTTATCAACTCTTCAGCAAAATTATTTCAAACACCCACCTGCCCACCTTTACCTTAAAACTCATGAAAACAGGCAACGATCATTCGTAGTCGTGCAATTTACCGGTCTGTTGTCAATTAGGCCAAAACCGGGCTTCTACAGAATTTCAAGCAATATTCACGCGATCCTGAGCTCTATTCTCAAGGAGTTTTGGCAAAATAATTAGCAGGTAGCCGTGCGCCTATTGTTCACCGTTTTAATTTTCCCCCGGAGTAAGCGGTAATCTGTTAAGTCATTTATTGAGGCAGGGTGCTGTTCTACTCTGTATAATTCGACGAAATTATTATGTTCCATCTAAGTAAATGCCTGAATATAAGTTCAATATAAGTTTACTTTTGTAGTAGGTACTAAAGCAGAGCGCTGTGTTTAAATTTGTGTTTGTGTGTGAAACTTTTGACCAAAGACCGGCTAGTGAAATGGGTGGAACAGTATTTATGAACAT
This sequence comes from Eupithecia centaureata, assembly GCA_944547425.1. Taxonomy (NCBI): domain Eukaryota; kingdom Metazoa; phylum Arthropoda; class Insecta; order Lepidoptera; family Geometridae; genus Eupithecia; species Eupithecia centaureata. The sequence goes on along the minus strand of OX155676.1, from coordinate 10,213,072 downwards.
AGTTATTTTTTTAAGGCAAAGAGGAATTAAATAAAAAACAACGACCGATGTGGTGCGGTGGGCGAAGGTCCGCTTGCGACGCAGGAGGTTGCGGGTTCGATTCCCGCCTCGGACCAAATTTGTGTACGATCTGCAGAAATTTGTTCCGTCAGTTTGGGTGTCTTCTATGTATAAAAAAATATCTATCTATGTAATGTATTGTATTAAGTATATCAGTCATCTAAACCGTCACGTTACAGCCCACTCGGCTTTCTATTATAGGGGCTGTACAAGCTAAAGAAATAAGCAGTTCCTAACATATCTTACAAGCACATAAGTATTAATTGTATAAAACAAGTAATAAATAAGTAATAATCATTACACAGCGTAGCGCTCGAATATAAAACAATTTAATTGTTACAAGACTTTCTTGTAAGAAAAATTCACACAGCCCAGAGTCAGGAAGCTTCCGATATCCCGTGCCTTGGAAAGCACGTGGAAAGGTATGCCTTCCCATCGGAATATGAGAGTTATGGAATAAATCTTGGACGTGTGTTTTTTCACTATTTTTTTTACTATAATATCATGTCCTGTGTACATGGCTAGGCTTGTGGTCGAAATTCGGCATGGAGAGGATTATATCTAGTATATTACATAGGACAAAAATGTTCAGCGTAGGATCCCACTCTGAATATTGTCAACTACGATCGTCTTTACGCTTTGTGATAAAAAAATGAGGATATAAATGTAGATACATTAAATCTAGTACATTTCTACTGATTTATTTTCACGCAATACTTGGCTACCATTTTCTATGAATAAGCTCCACGACAATATTGGGCGCACCGCTACGTACGTACGGTCATCTTACTTAAATTAGAACTCTGATCCTCGGATTATCGGAATAAGCTGGGTTCCTCAGCCGGGTACAGCCAATTATCAACCCTTTCACCAAAAAATCAGAGTAATAAAATATGTCAACATGGTGGAAAAACGAAAAATGTATTTGTGGAATTGTTTATGTTTTTCATGGCTCTGTTTGATTGGAAAATGATTGAATTTTTTCATTATTTGTTTAAAATCTAATAAAATATTATATACAACAATTTAGTTTGGTACAGTAAAATATTATAAGAACAGTCACTGGAACACCGGCCGCGAAGCTCAAGCGGTCGGTGACTATAGGACTGCGGAAGAACTTTCTGCCACAACGCGCCGAGTCCAGGTGTCCCGCTTCTTGGATCTGTCCCTTGATCCATCTTCCCAGCGACAGTTTCTTAAAATATTGATCGAGGTTCTGGACCATTAAGCCGTTAACCGAACTGACTATCGAGACGGTGGTTAGAAATCAGAAATCAATATCTTTATTTCTTTAGGCTTACAAAATAAGCACTTAGACAAGTCAAATTTAATACTTTATTACATAACTATCAAAATAATATAAGAAATAAAGTGATAATTGATTTTCAGTTCGCCTCACTTTTTTGTTACTGGATCAACATCCATGTAAGCATATTGCTGACAACCTCGTTAGCAAGTCAAAAAATTTGCTAAGTTTATCTTTCTCAGCTAACGTGACAATCATGTATTATGATATCAAGCCACATCCATAGCCATACAGCCCGTCCTTCTACCCGATGAATTAGTTCATTATCAGCTATAATAAGCAAGTCCTATCTGTAATGATCCAAATAGATGTAGCGTGGTGTGGCTGCTTTTGAGAACTGGCTCTGGTGTTTACCTAGTTATAGTCCAGAACTTGAGGACCAGTAATGTCATATCGGAAAGCATTTGCTGTTGAATAATTTTGGCTACTAGACTGTTGTAAGAGTTAGCAAGATGTGAAAAAACCGAAAGTAATGACGTCTTGCCAGAGTCCTTCGAAGATAACACGCAAACGAAAAATATGGACCGTGCCATCATTCATGATATTTTTAGGGAATTGTTTGTCTTTACCACCTTATAAATAATTGCACAAGCAAAACCGTCACTTTCGATAAAAAGTTCAACTAAACGGAGTCAGTTTAAAGAGCTCAGGAGATCAACTTTAGGTCATGTGAAGAACTTAAAGAATCTCCATAAAGATCCGTGAACTTAGTACTACAAACGTCTGAGAATTGAATAACTGACGCAACACTGTAGTACTGATAATGAACTGAGCGGATACTTTGACGGAACCCTGGCTTCAATGATATGTGTGAATGGAACTGAACTTTTGGATAGTCACCGTTAAATTGTAAATAACGTTAGATTACAATCTATCTCGCGATATTGTAATCTGTCGACAGATTGTGATCCGTAACATTTGTTTAAAATTTAACGCTTTATTTTTCGGTAGATTATAATCTATCGAAGTGAAACCGTCAAATTGTGAAACAGAACGCACCTAGCGCGCTGATTGGTTGAACAGCTATGCCTCACCCCGCCATATTTGTTTGTTAATTCGTTTGCTGTCGATTGTAAACAAACAGAATTTTGGTGATTGTAAATTAATTTCGTGTTGAAACTAAGTCATATCTTTAGAATAAGTTATATAAAATTGTTGATATTTTTTATTGTTGATATTGAGCCTGTCGACCAACAAAACTCAGAAATACCTTCTATTGTTAATCAGGATAAATTTACCACAGAGTTACAAACCTATTACAGCGGGCATAATGAAAATAGTAAAAAGTACAATGAAGAAATCAAAGAATAAAAAGTGTTTTAAAGTTGTTATACGATTAGGTAAGTACAACACAATAAAATTATGTTTCCAAAAACATTAATATATTTTCGACTTTTTTTTTAAATTTTGTTTTAATTTTGTTATAGTTTTTTTTACAAGAAATTTTAATTATTTTTTCAATTTTAATTTCTGTTTCAGGAGATAATATTTTTACGTTTCTGATTTTCTTATTTTGATACCATGTGATATCAGAATTATTGATTAAGTATCTACTTAATAATAAATAAATAAATAATTCAGGACAGCCCATACAGCATCATCTAGCTCCAAGCTAAGCAGAGCTTGTGCTATGGGTACTAGATGACTGATATACTTTATACAATATATTACATAGATATTTTTTTATTATACATAGAAAACACCCAGACCAATGGACAAATTTCTGGAGATCGTTCACAAATTTGTTCCGAGGCGGGAATCGAACCCGCAACCTCCTGTGTCGCAGGCGGACCTTCGCCTACCGCGCCATTTCGGTCGTCAAAAATAAAAAAAAAAATACAAGAACTTAATTATTCTTGAAGTGCATTTATTTTATTTGACTGACACCTTTGTTTCATTCCTAACTCTATGGACACAGAACAGTCTACTATAAGGCCGACCAATCAGGGATCAGGTCTTCGCACAGAACACAGTTTGAAAATTGTAAGATTGTGATTTGACGGTTTCACTTCGATAGATTATAATCTACCGAAAAATAAAGCGTTAAATTATAAGCAAATGTTACGGTTCACAATCTATCGACAGATTACAATATCGCGAGATAGATTGTAATCTAACGTTATTTACAATTTAACGGTGACATATACATAATATACATAATGGATTAACTAACTAAGAGGGGGAAAATAAGGGGATTGCTAATAAAAAACTATGTATTGCTTGAACCGTTTTTTATTATATCTTTGAAATTTTACATGGATCCCCATAGATAATTAACAAACACATGTTATAGGCGTCATCCTAATTGCGAGCGAACGTACGATGGTGCGATGCGTTTTTCATCTCACGATCAAAGTGGTCGTGCGATGACCTAACAGGTGTCCCAATAGATCGCGCGATGTCCATCGTGTGATGCTGTCGACGATGATGACGCCCCTCGCGCGTCTACGCATCGGGTAGGTAACCGATTAGGACACTCAAATGAGATCTGTTACTTTGATTACATGATCGCACGATCAAAGGCATCGTACGTTACTTGCGAGGTTCAAATAGGACACTGATGAAATCTGTATGTTTGAACTCATCGCACGACGAGAACGCATCGTGTCATCGTGCGATCTTCGCCAATTAGGACAACGCCGAGTTTTCAGATTTTTTTTTGAAAAAAGAAATTGAAAACATGAGTTTGTGTTCTAAAAACAAACTTCGTTTTAGTCAGATTTCAAAGTGATCCTTCATAGTCAAAGTTTGTTTAAATTATTTTAATTTTTAACTATATTCCGGAATTAAGGTGATACGGGGGCACTTTAATTCAAAAACTTGAGTGTTGTGGTAGTTGTAAAAGTCATTAGAATTCTGACTGAATCTCAGTGACTTTAAATTATGTGGTATTTCTCTTGAAATGAAGAAAAATATTTTTTGCAAATATTTACGTTTATGTAATATTCTACATAATTCCACGTGATCGGAGTTCTGCAAGTCTTGCTCATAAGAGATTTAAATTCAGCAGTGAGTGACAAATCAGACAGGGTAATTTCTTTTTTAGACACGTTTTATTATTAACTATGACTTCACATACGTTTTACTGCGCACAACACAACATAATCCATCGTCAATCAAACTTATTTGGGACCACCTCAAAATCAACTTTTAAGGGCTACAAAAAATGTTCATCAAAATCTATTAGGTAACGATTATCGCAGATATCAATAAAATTTGTATGGCTCTCAATAACTCAATTGTGTTTTGATTCCTCACAATAACTCAATTGTGTATTTTTGAATTTAAGGGATAGATAGTAACTTTAAGGAATTAAACTTTTGAGGCCTCTTCAAGATCTTTTAGTAAAAAAAATTGGTAAACCATTGGCAGTGATATCAAATAATATAAAAACAAACAGCTGAATAGAGAACCTCCACCTTTTAAGCAGTCAGTTAGTAAAAAATGTCGTATTTGTATAATTCTAGACGAGGTACAAACAAGCTAAAAAAAATACAAGCTCTACCCAACTAACATTTTGGTGTCAGTTACAGGTATTATTATTACTTTTAACTGTTTAACGGAGTAATAATGATCTCAGTTGTAACTATAAACTTTATAAGGTAGTTAAAATATAAATTGAGCTCGAAAAGTGTTAGTAGTATTATACTGAACGACGTTAAACAACTTTTAGAGTTACAATAGTGCTAACTGCAACAAGTATACTTAAGATGTTATAGGTTTAACCTGTTTATAACACCCAAATCTATACAACGGTGCTCGCTGACTCTCGTTAACACTTATTGTTGTTTAGTTTTTTCCGTAAAGTTCCTTATAAGTATTTTGGTGTTATATTGATTATAAGGTGCAGACATTACTTTTAAAACAGAGTTTGTCAAGAGTATAAGTTCACTTTATGCTTAGCCGGTAGTATTGTCTTGGCTATAGTAATTGTAGTTACTTAAGACTATTAATACACTGTAAAGAGTACTAAAGACTGACAACATTCTTGACTAAAGATGTTGTATCTCGAAATGTGTAATAGAACACTTAACAAAGACATAAAGCTTTAATGTTCGGTCGCCATTGTTTTGGTCAATTAACTTATATATATTGAATAGGTTGTTCAAAATTTGACAACAAAATACTTCATTATTTATGTAACTTCTGTCATTCTACTGAAACCTCTTAATTTAACATGCTACTGGCTAATAAGGAAAAAAATAAAAAAATAAAAATTTGAAATTTCTTTATTATTCTTCATAATTTTTATTTAAAATCTTAATTTAATCCAGGGCGCGTTAAAATTGAGATGAGAAACATGATATACATTTACAGTAAAATTACCGCGGCAGATTATGTTCACTTCACAATGAAAACTTTAACTCCTTAGTATTTGTATATTCTCCTCTGTCAATTCTGTTACGCCATTCACTGATAGTCACATAATTTTATTAAGTAACAAAGTTCATAGACTTCCCGTCGTAAGATACAAAATGCTTGAGAATATTCTAACTAACTACTAAGCGATTAAGTGTCAAACAAGTATCTTTAATAGGTCTTGTAATATGTTAGGTGATATTTCATTCTTAACCGAAATGATTCTAACACCTAAAGTATTAACCAACTCATCTACAAGACATTTATACCGGTTAAGGTATTAGCTGAGAATGAATAAACACTCTTGTGCAGGTACTTAACACCCTTATACCACCCTTATACAGGCTTTATAACACCTTTACCTGCAAAATCGTGGGCCTCTTTCGTGGTTATATGTGAGTTAGAGCATGCTCTAACTCCATTCTTACAGGTATTTTTAACACTAAGATACTCGATTGGAACCGTTATAAGTATGATATACAGGTTATTTTAACGCCAACGTGCTAGTTGGGTACTGTTCTGGGGCTAAGAAAAATATATTTAGAACTAAATCTTTTGCAAAACGAAGCGGCGAAGATTAACGATGTTCTTGGTATTTAAAAGCCAAATTAAACAGTTCTAATTTATTCACGAGTACATACCTACAGTCTCCGGCTGCCCTGATAGCACTGTTTAGCGTTACACCACCCACACGATTTACTGTTAAATATGTATGTTAGTTGAAATGTCCGTGACTTTCTGTTCTAATTTCATAATTCACATAATGTGCATACAGTCTCTTGTGTAAATTCTTTGTTAAGTACATTGTCATACGGTGCGATTATTGACGGACGGAACACTCTCGAATAATAAGCTAGCTTAGTGAAAGGTACAAAATATGCTATTGGCGCATCTATAAAAATAAATCCCTATTTCCCTTGGTCACGGCATCACGCGTGAACGGCTGGAGCGATTTTGCTAATTCTTTTTTTGTTGTGTTTGTAAGGAGAAGATTTATGAAAGAAAAAATAAAGAAAACTGCGCATTTAATTCGAATTTAATTTACATATTTAGGATAGGACAACTTATTTCGGGTAAGCTAGTTATTAATAAAGATGTCTTTATTTAAACGACGACGTGACGATATAAACGTAATAGTATAATAGTTGCTAAATTTATAAATAGAAGCAAAAACATAAATCACAACTACATCGTTCATGGTGCCAAAGTATAGAGTTGTACTATAAAGCGAGGCATCCAACTTCAGATTCCAATTTAATGAGTTTAAACAAGCATGGGAATTTAAAATTTTTAAAAGACACCAATAATGGAAGTAAATAAGTTACGTTGAAATAATTATTCCATATATTATTTCTGGTTAAAGACCAAGAGGCTTTTACACAGGAGTACATCATTGGCTCTTAAGAGACAAATCTAACAGGGATGGTAAGACAACTAGGCAATTTTATTACGCGCACGATCCCTGTAGTAAAAAAGTCGGAAGTGTAGTAGATGCTTTGAGAACGACATTCGATGAAAAAGTACACTGTTTGGCACATAAACCCTATTGAACTGATTTGTTTTGTTCCATAGATTATTTTAGATCTAATTATTTCGTTTATCTAAATGAACTTGTTAATTACCTAGTTGTGTAATTTTCTCGAAATTAGTATTATGTAATGCACTAACGCCATTCTAAAATAGTATGCTTTGTCACGCTGCTAATAACGCGTGATCTTATGCCTGCCCTATTGGCTTCAGTGGCCAAAATTTAACTTTTTCAAAAAAATATTTATTTTTAGGTACTTGCTAAAACTACTAGACACAGCTTCACGGTAAACGCTTGTCTCTACAAGTTCTCCATCCTCATCCATCGACATTAATTGAACCGACCGGACCTGTGGCTTTAATAATTAATGCCAATTATGAAGTCAAATACTACAGGCTAGGGATTATTCCTTAAACTTAGCTGGTACAAGAAAATGACTTCCCTCCATTGCTGCTACAACAAGGTGACTTAAGTAGTCCTCCTGCATGAAAAAGCAATGGGCACGTTGAATCATAATTTTGTCGTCAAAGCGGTTGATTGAGTGAGTGACTCACCCGACCAGGCGTTTTGCACCTGCTAGCAAGATGTTACAAATTATAAATTGACTAGTGCTGGCTTAATTCTTAAAATAAATATGGTTTTTGCGAAGGGTTAAATGATTTTTAACTTAATTACGACCGATGTGGCGCGGTGGGTGACAATCGGAGGTTTTGGGTCCTATTCCCGCCTCAGGACATAGGTAATGTTTGTACGATCTGCCAATATTTTTTTCGTGGATCTGAGTTTTTTATGTTCAATTATTAATATTTATCAATGTCATGTGTTGTTTTAAGTATATCAGTCATAAGAAATGAAATAACATCGCAAAAATATTCAAATTCGGCGGTACGTGAACCACGAGGCTAGGCGGTCACATGAACTCGTGGCGCAGTTGGTAGCGCACTTCCGTACTGAGGAAGGGTTCAATTCCAGCCAACTTCGAAAATTTTTACGATGTTATTTCATTTCTTAGATTTCAAAAGTGCGAGTGCATACGCACTATAATTTAATAATTTATTTTTATTTATTTTATTATTATTTATTTGGGAAACAAACAGTTATAATAATTAACTAAACGTAAACATACTTACATGCCCAGCGTGGGGATTATGGGCAATAACCCCCACATAATGATGCCATATATGGCGCTCATTAGGAGAGGCCTATGTCCAGCAGTGGACTATTATAGGCTGGTGATGATGATGATGAAACATACTTAAATAATTTCTAAACCAGCTAAGTTTCTTCCATTAAATAATAGATTATTTGGAGGCAGACAGTTCAGAACACATTAACAAAATTTTTACTAAACAAGGAAAAAGAAACTAACAATACAGTGTTGAAAACAAAAAAAAATATTTAAAACACTATCTATGAATATTAAACCAAAAGCAAAACAAATAAAGAGATAAGTACATCAATGGTTTCTAACCGCGGCTCCACATTTATGCCGTGAATTAACGCGCGAATTCTCGCCGTGAATTCACGGCACAAGTTGTACCCTCCACATTCACGGAATGTTTACAATCGTTCGTGAAACCCGCCGCGAAATGGACGTATGTAGGAGCTGCTGCTGCAATAACTTTGCAGTAGCTTTGTTTGCTGCGGCAACATATCACTACTTAAACGTCCAAAACAAGAAAGTTTTTGGATAAAATGTAGCCTAAGTCAGACTATAATCTATCTCTGTGCCAAATTTCATCCAGGTCCGTGGAGCCGTTCTGGCGTGATTGACCAACAAACAAACATCCATCTATCAATCCATCCATATAAATTTAGTAAATTTAGTTTTAAAGTAGCCTATGTGCTATTCCAGACTATACCTATGCGCTATCTATCTCACTTCCAAATTACATCCCGATCCATTCAGCCGATCTGGCGTGATTGAGTAACAAACATCCATCCAACCAACTGAGCGACTGAGCTTACTAAATGTGATTACACCATTCCGATTTAGGAGCCGATGTAGATTTAGAGCGTCGGAAGCCATTCTTCTTCCTAAATCGGATGCTACCTTCCTACATGCTATTAAATTATTCTGAATTTAGGAACGACTAAATTAAGTCTCCGATATTTAGGAAGGTTTAATACCCCTTTAACCGATCAAGGTATGTTTGTTGTTCACGCTCGACTCCATAGCGCGCGCGCAGCGATTGCACACGTCCGTACGCCCTTGTAGTCTGGAGTAAACTGGCACGGGGCCGTGAATGTGGATGTGTACGCGTGAACGCTGCGCGAAAGGGGCGCGAACCCTTTGTCGCGGGATAAAATACCGACACTGATCGGGGAAAAGGCGTGAAAACGCGTGAACCCCGCGAAAACCATCCACATTTACGTTCACGCCTGTTAACGGAGCTTCACGGCACAAATGTGGAGCCGCGGTAATAATATTTCTATCAGTAATCCAGTACCCATGACACAAGCTCTGCTTAGCTTGGGTTTAGATGATGCTATGTGGATTGTCCAGCATTATTATTATTATTTAGTAACGGTTATTTTTATTTAAATAAATTTTACAACTTTTAGGAAAACCTACGGCTAGCCTTTTACAGAGCGCGCAGTTCGGGCAGGAGATCGTTCACTCCTATGGCGTTCCATTCTCGTGTCGGCGTGAGCGGGGTTAGTTGCGGACCCTATAATAATAGAATAATATAATAGAAATATTGAATTTTCGTATTATATTGCGTGTATCGGAACGCGAGCCACTTCACATCTATTAACGGGGGTTCCCCGCGTCGTATTTCACATTGAATATTTGAATTTAAATCACATTGAATATAAATTGATAGGAATCGATTAACATAGTGCATGATAATCACGATAGTTATCGTGATAATTATACAAGAATATTATATTTAGCTCGATAATTTCAAATTTTGCAAATACATATATCTACATATAATGGTCCTCTATACCTCCTCACACATGACTTCAGAAATTAGTACAGACTTTAAAGAGTAGTTAGTAATTAATTCTTGACAAATATCCGTGAAATCAACTTTAGAAGCAAGGTGTACTGAGCATTCTAGGACATTAAATGTATTATGAGTGCATTCTAATAGCGTGCTCATCCCAGAAACTATGGCGTTTGGTACTAACTGGAATTTAATTATAGTCTTGAAAGCATTTTAACGACCAAAACATTTCTATGCCCAATATGCCAATGGAAGTTTAGTTCTGTGGTAATTTGTTGATATTGTTGTAGACAAATACATTTAACTGTTTGAGTTAAATGTTATCAATAATTCACTTAATTTTCAATTATCTCCTTCCTTCCCGTTTTCAACAATGCCACGAACGAAAACACCTCTCCACCGAGAGCGGCAATGAACCAATCCCTATCTCTAGTCAGTAAGAGTATCGACCTTTACAATTTAACCTTGGAAGCCATTAAAGCCTAAGGAAACCTACCGAAAAAAGTGTAGCAGTTTCCTTCGGACTCCGAAGGAAACTGCTACACTTTCTCCGAAGTTCGGAGTACCTATACGGATGGGATTAGATAGGACTATAATCAGTAAATCAGTAAATCAATATCTTTATTTATTTAGGCTAACAAAATAATCACTTAGACAAGTCAAATTTAATACTATCACATCCTAATCATCATCATGATCAACCTATGTACCTATACTAACTAGTGTACTGCTCGATGTAGGCCTTCCCTTATGTGCACTATAGCGCACTGTTCAGCTTGCCGCATCTAGCATCTGCCCGCAGACTTTCGCAGATCGTCATCCCATCTGGCCGGAGCGTGTCCTACATTACGTTGGCCGTGTCGCGGTCTAAACTAAACTGATAATATTTAGGAAGATGACTCCCTGAAATAATGCACCACTATAATAGTCCAGCTAGGTGAAAGTAAAGCGGTCAAAAATTTTATTCGGTTTGTTGAGGTAGACTGCAGTAGGTTACTGCAGTACCTCAACAAACCGAGTAAAATTTTTGACCGCTTTAGTTTCAGTTCCCAGTCCATTCTGTACTAACTAAGGGCTCAAACACAAAACTGCGAGCTCGCATCGCATCGTAAATATCTGCGAGCTCGCACGATAACGTCAGATCTCATTTGCATCGCGTATTCCTGTCATATTACGTCATACTTGGTGACCCCCCTTTTAGTCCGCTCTGAGACAACTTTAGCGAAAGAGCGCGGCGCCTGAGCCGCCTTCTTTGTGTTGTAAAAAAAAACTGCTTCAGTTCTCAACTCATAGTAATTTCGAGTAAAATAGTTCCCTTCAGAGTTCATAATCGTATTAAATGGATGAATCCAGAATCTTCTTTTTCTTTTATATCTATTTAACAATAACAGCAGTGCAATTGGACCGATTTATGCAAAAATGATCCAACCCACAACCTAGTCAATTTCGAGTTTTTTTAACCAATGTAATCAGATTAAGGTATATTTTAACATATCAAAGACTCACACCTCTATGTTCACAAATGTGGAAAATCCATATGATCCAACCCACAACTGTCATGTCGAAGACCATTTTTTAAAATGTATAAGTGTTTCATGCCACTTGAATCATTTTTGTGTTGCTTTTGTTACCCTAACATATAACCGTTCTAATTTGCTACAATGATTCAAACTATAATATTAAGCTGGTCCATCAGTTCAAAGAGCTCAGAAAGCTATAGAAAGAGCTATGCTCGGAGTTTCTCTGAAGGATAGGATTCGTAAAGAATACATCCGAAAGAGAACCAAAGTTATCGACATAGCTCAAATAATTAGCAAGCTGAAGTGGTAGCAGTGGGCCGGCGATATCTCGCGAAGAACCGACAACCGTTGGGGTAAACGTGTTCTTGAGTGGAGACCGAGACTTGGCAAACGTAGTATAGGACGCCCTCCGGCCAGGTGGGATGACGATCTGCGAAAGACTGCTGGCAGATGCTGGATGCGTCAAGCTGAAGACAGGGAGCTATGGCGCTCATTAAGGGAGGCCTATGTCCAGCAGTGGACTAATATAGGTTGATTATGATGATGATTATATAAAACAAGTTAAGATTTGACAAGTTAATATTTAAAATTGCTATTTCATCTAAGTACGTAAACGAAATAAAGTATATAAAGTTTAAAACACACAGAAGCCGGAGGAGTGGCGAAGGCGAAGGCGTGCCGGTTTTTCCTATGGCACCGCGTTCGCCACGGCCTGCGGTGTGTGTGTAGGCTTTCATAAGATTCCATAGAATACAACTCGCACGCCTTTGCCTCCGCCACGCCTCCGGCTTCTGTGTGTTTCGTACTTTAACGAAAAATAAATAAATAAAATAAAATAAGTACAGGGCCAGCAGATCTAATATTAGATACCAGATGATTGCATTGATTAATTTAAGAAACCGAAGGGAAGCTGCAATAATAGACGATGTAGATGGTTTATGTGATGAACCTTATTCTGATTTGGACGAGGAGTAGGGCCAATTTTGTTTGTTTTGTCTTTTAAAACACAAAAATGATTACTAATTTTTAACACACTTTGAATCATTTTTGCATTTTAATTTTTGCACCCTACATAGCTCTTTCCATACAAAATTAATTTTGTAATAATGATCCAGGCGCAAGTTTTCCCAATTATCTACTAAACTATTACAATTTATTCTTTATATTATTTATAGCAAAAAAGTTGAGTTTACATAGCATTAAATTAAATTAAAATAACAACATTTTGTATTACAAAGCTAGAGAAATACCGCCACAAACTTAAATATCGATTATCTCGAAATGAGGTTTGTGTGGGTTGGATCATTTTTGCTTAAATCGGTTCAATTATCTTTTTGGGATCCATCTTACGCTTCCTAAAAACACGTCCAATACGGCGGACTAAACTTGAAGATATGGTTACCCTACAAAACGGTTCGCCGCACAAATTCGCATCGCAGAAATTCGCAAATCAAGTTCGTGTGACATCGCATCAAATCGCATCAAATCGCATCGCATCGCACCAAATCGCAGTTTTGTGTGGGAGCCCTAAGTCATTCAAAATTATTGATTATTGCCTTCGACAAACGCACATACGGCAAAATGACCACTTTAGGCGGTCAAAAATCAAATATGTATAATAATATGTGCATTTTACCTATAAAGGTGTCAGACCTTTAACTGTTATTTTGTGAAATGTTTTGACAAAATTTTTAAAGTACCTATCTAAAAGGAAATTGTAGATAAAAATAAAAAAGTATTGAAAAAAAATTCAGTTTATTTTACGAAAAGTAACAAATTATGTTGTAAAACATAAGAGCTAGTTACTGTTACTGTCGTCACGATCATCATCATCATCGTCATCGTCATCATCATCATGGGTCGTTTCTACAAGAAGTGAATTTGTGCACTGCGACTACCTGTGAAAAAGGTCTAGTGTCACAATGAGTTGGTTTGAGTTCCTACAAATTATAATACTAACAGTCAACAAACGCATAAGTGGAAATATTTAGGATAGAAGGCGGCACTAAGCGGAACTTTTTTTGAAAGTCTTTAGGAATTATCATTTTCTTGTGAAAAATAGGAGTGGAATGAAATAATCATTTATTATAACTGTAGTAAAAAAGAAATGAAATGTTAATGTTATTTTAAAGAACATACCTGTGGCTTCCAGGTCCATTATGAATATTGTGATTTTTGCACAATGTGACCGAGAACAACACGTTATAATACAGTTCGGGTTTCGTATGCAACTAGCTGTACACTGACAATGCTTACCTGTCAGAACCTCGGGCGCCATCGTTATCAATATAACAAAGAATATTTATGGCTATTACGATGGTATAACTATCTGATTTCATGAATACAAAAAAAAATAGACAGTATCTCTATTTTTGACCGCCTAAAGTAGTCATTTTGCCGTATGTGAAACGGTTTCCCAACCGTATCTTCGCATTTTGACAAAGAGCCCTGGTAACTCTCGACTTAATAACCACATGTTCAGACTGGGGCTAAGCTACTCACAATCATAATATAGACTCTCTGAAAAGGTGAAGGGAAATACCTCTCCACCTGCCTCCCTCCTCTCCCTCCTCTGCTATGTGAGTACGGAGCACTAATGCAAAAAAGTAACATTTATATGGCTCCCCGCAAAAATCCTAAACTTCATAGCAGCTGCAAGGGTAACGCCGCATCATCGACACATAAAGTAGCGATCACAATTATTATAAGGATATCATGGCCGCCGTGATATGAAAGCCGTCAGTAGTCATTTTAAACCTCGATTAGGACGACTCATCAATAAATGATAATCAAAAGGTAATCTTGGTGGCATTGGTAACGCATTCCCGTACAGAAGGTTTCGGTCCCGCATGTCGTAAATTTATGCATAAATACTTGGAACAGTTAAGTTCTTTTGCGTACTAGAGTCGGAGCTGCAGCTTACGTCTGTAATTTCTAACATTTCTGATCCGATTATCCGATTAACCAGCGAAGCGTGGTGATTAACGCAAACATTTAGCTTTGTTTATTTAGCCCAAGCTAAATAGACATAAAGGTATACATAATTATTTATCTGATATTTATGTGTTCTGACGAATGGCTAAGGAAAAAGATGTATTTAATACAAAAGCAGAACATGTTGGATATCATTTTGAACAACCGCTCACGATGTATGCAAATTAGTTGAGCATACATCCCCAAGAGTCTGGCCACTGCGGAATATCCAAGCACTATAACACCTTGTCACCTCTGCACAAGGTTCAATATGCACACGAATGGACGATAAATGAATACTTTATAATGTATATGTAACATGAACATGGCGATGTCAGCGAGAATGCGACGTGGTGAGAAATATTTAATGGTAACTTTGTTAATAACATTTTCGTTCTTATTTTGCAGATTTAATTAGATATTTATAGTAGAAGTTTAAAGTTTAAACCAACTAATAGTTGAATCACGCACTCCATGTCTCCATTCGCGTGAAAAGTGATAAAAAGTAGCCTCTACTTATGTTTATTCTAGACCAGAACTACGTCTATTTAAGAAAGTTAAATTAATCAAAATTTCCGGTTTTTTATGAATATTGGCTTCTAGAATAAACGTACATTGAACTTTCTGAGAACTCTTACGATTTAATGACGTAATATGACCAAATAATATGAAACGCGGGTAATAATAATACTCAGCTTTTGCTTGTTTGTAAGCTTTACTAACTTGATAGTAGAAGTCTCAACTTGTCTTAGTTTAATTGTCTCAATATCGAACTGTGTACTAATCTATTTCATTTTTCTCAATTTTCAGTAACAGTAATAATAATACTCAACTTTTGTTTGTCTGTAAGCCTAAACAACTTTATAGTAGCAATTTCAATTTGTTTTACTTAAGTTTTCTCACTATCCAATTGTGTATAATCTATTTTATTTTTCTCAATTCTCACTAACAGTAATAATAATATTACACTTTTGTTCTGTCTGTTCATAAGTTTTAGCGGAACTTTTTACCACTACCTCATATAGCAATCTGTGAATTGCGTTGTGGGCTACATTATTACCTAGGTTTATCTTAGTAATCTAGTAACTTAAAACTGTATATTTTGTAGCCGTTTGCTTTTCCTGAATAAATAAATAAATAAAAACGGATTATGGTTTCTCATGCAGAAGGGTCTTTACCTACTTACCCTGTCAAGGAGAGACGAGTACCATATACTACATGTATTAAACATACTTATGTTACAATCATTCGACCCCCTATACCATTTAATTGCTTACATCATAAAGCCAAACCTAATTTTTCGTCAAGTGTCTGACATGGGTTGCGTTTTGAGGAAAACAGTTTTGGCTGATTTAGTATCTATCCCATATCCCATAGACTATACAAATTAACCAAAATTTTCAGTAACTGAGTGTGCAGTGTGCACGCTTTAGCAAAGTTTGAAACTAAATTTTAAGTGCACTGAACCACTGGGAAAATTTGTCACTATGTGTAGTTCTGTGTAACACTATGTGTTATATAGAACTACAGCTCCGAATTCCACTAAATAAAATCTTTTCACCATTAAATAGTATCGTGTCAAAATGACAGTGTTAAACTCTTTTTGTTATTCTATTAGCACAAAATTTTTGAGGTTCATTCATAGCTGTGACGATTACCTTTATAACTACCAATTTGACATTCTAATTATAGTCTAAGATCCAACCCTACGAGTATATTGACATTCACCTGGTTGATAATAAAATCAAACTTATTTAATAATAAAAATAGGTAAATATTAAAATAGGTAAATATTAAAAACGGGTTGACAAAAAAAAATCCGGGACAGAATATTTTTTTATTTAAAAAAAAATCATTTTTCATAAAATGTTGAAACATGAAAATAATAAAGAAAATTTTATAATGAACTTAAAGTATAAAACACATAGAATGTGCAGACATAGGGTTGACTATTATTTACCTTGACGAACTACTGGGTTGACAGGTCTAAACAGGTGTGTCGATACCTACCAGTTACTTTTACTTGATGTGATAATAGAAAAAAAAAATATCACCATAAGCGCTGTTTTATTGTGAACACGATGATATAGGGTTGAATGCAAAAAAATCGGTCCTAATAGGGGTATACAAATAAATATATTATATAACAAAAATCTGTGCAGGATTTTTTTTGTCAACCCATTTTTAATATTTTTTCTAATATACAAAATTTATTATAAAATAAGTTTGATTCTATTATCAACTTGGTGAATGTCGATATTTTTACTATTATGAAAGTCTCTTCAAGCGCAAAAAATATTAGAATACCAAATGCACAAACGTCATTTTATTGATCATCTTGATATAATGCTACTATTTAGATCTTTGTTTTGAAATTACTGGAATTTGGCCCCAGGACTACTACTACTGTGAACTTAAGCACATTATTTAAGCAATGATCTGAAATTGATGTTAATTGTGATAAAACTTCAGTAACTTATTGTTAGCACAGACTGCTCATAGCAGCAACGTAAACAGAGGTATTTAATAAAAAGTACACGTAATCTAAAATTATGTATGTTGTAACAGTGATCTAATATGTTGCAGATTGCGATTTGATTGATAGATTTGTTTTGTTTTTGCTTCACCCAGTAACTGATCGAGTATAATTATTATTATCGTGTTTTTGTTAATTTTATACTGTGGTTTGCTACATTTGTACTCTAAATACACCCAATATTGAAAAGTTATCTAAAATAACGAACGTGTTCAATAATGTTAAATATTGTTCGTTATTTTGTAGGGTTGCGAAAAAAGTAAGTTTGACAAATGGCAGCCTTAAAATTTTACTGCCAATTTTTAACAATGTAATAATCTACTAATAAAAATAAGTCGGGTTTTCCTTCCTGACGCTATAACTCCAGAACGCACGAACCGATTTCCACGGTTTTGCATTCGTTGGAAAGGTCTCGGGCTCCGTGAGGTGTATAGTAATGTATAATAAAACCGTGCGAAGCCGGGGCGGGGCGCTAGTCATATATGTAATTCCACCAAACAAAAGAATTTTCAAATTTCACAAATGTTCGTACAGTTTGTTAAACCAATCATAAGCTTGTTTTTAATGCATCTGTAGTAGTTTCCTTTTGTCTATTTTAAGAAGAGATTCAAAAACAGAGTTTGGTGGCCACCTAAGGTAACTTCGTAGGTATCTCTTCCTAAACTAGATAATAATTATGAAACTATTTACTACAGATGCTTTAAAAAAGCTTATAAGTTTAACAAACTGTACCTACGTATGAAATTTAGAAATTCTTTGTTTAACTGAATTACATGCCAGTTTAGATGCTGCTTGCGCCTTAACTTTCTTTTTTTACTTTAGAAAACTACGTCGAGTCTTCTCGTCATCCATACCGCAATGTTTGATCAAATAGTGCGTTCCACCCGTAATTATCTACGGAGCTGAGACGTGGACGTGGACACTCACTATCTACACTCTATGGAAAGAGCTATGCTCGGAGTTTCTCTGAAGGATACGTTTCATACTGAATACATCCGAAAGAGAACCAAAGATATCGACAAAGCTTAAAGAATTAGCAAGCTGAAGTGGCAGTGGGTCGGCCATATCTCACAAAGAACTGACAACCGTTGGGTAAACGTGTTCTTGAGTGGAGACCGCGACTTGGCAAAACGTAGTGTAGTGTAGGACGCTATCCGGCCTGGTTGGATGACGATCTGCGTAAGACTGCTGGTAGATGCTGGATGCGGTAAGCTGAAGACAGGGCGCTATGGCGCTCTTTACCTGTCCCCTGTCCGGGGAGGCCTATGTCCAGCTGTGAACATTAATTATGTTAATTAAGAATTTTATACTTAAAATTCTGGATAATGAATAACATTATATAATTTATCTAATATGTGAACTGCACAGCACAGTAAACTCTTATTTCAGCAGTAAATGTATTGTCATGCTATTGTATGATAGCAAGGTATGCCAATGCATCATCCAACTGAATTAGAACGGGTTCGCTTAGGTCAATACAATTAGCTATAATTGAACAGTCGCTAGGGTAATAAAGCTCAACGGAATATGTTCTTAGGGTACATGGGCTTAAATTTGTTAATATTTAGTGTGCATTTGGGTGTTAAAGTGATGTGTCGTGCTTCTTGTTTCAAATAAGTGATTGTTGTCTGCGTACACTTTTGGACATTTTGTGTTAAAACATTGACGGTACTGACGGTGTGTAAAGTTATAATAGTTTAGTCTTACATAAACTACATGATTCAAAAGTTACTTTAGTTTTTACAATTTACATAATACTCGACAATTATTATATTATTTTATTATTATTCTATACATGCTTATTCGAAAGTCACTGACCATTCGTAAATTGTAGATTTTGACCATCCCACGATCACTTTTATAAAGATGTTCTTAGTTTTGTATTAAGTAGCTATTTTAAGATTTCACAGTGTTCCACAAATTAAAAGTTAGCTTGAAAGTCTAAGTTAAGTCTGAACCGCATTCAATAATTCAAGGTCAAAATGGAGGAAATTAATTAAAAAAAATTGAATATATAGTGTCTTTTTAAAAGTGATAAAATGAATGGTTTCATTGCTTTATGATTGCGACCGGGAGATTGCGAGGGAGATTAAAATACGATTCGGAGGATTGGAAACAGAAACCGTACTCTGAACATGTTATTATTGAAATTGTCCCCCTATTTAGGATAAAAATAATTTGATTCTACGCGGATAAAGCGCAGGGTACTTGATAATCATTGATTTCTTTTATATCTACAAAACGGTGCTTGTTTAAAATGCTTGTTTCATTACATACACCCTGAAGCCAAATACAAATGTAGCTATGTACAACATATCAGTGTGACCAGATTCAGTATTTTAATACTTTTTCAGTATATTTTGTCCATTATTTTGAGTATGAGTATTTTTGTAGGTATATTACCGGAAGTCGGTATATTTGCGTATATTTTGGTAATGAAGTTGGTAGCACCGTAAGGAATGGTCCTAGCGAACGTTGGTCTTCGTTAATCAATGTTCGGGGAAACCCGTGAACATCAACTATCTAAACAAACCCCGGATGCAGTCTACTTTAGAGATGATCGACATTCATCAATGGTGAATAAACATCGATGTGTTAGCAGTTAGAAAACATCGATGTTTTGACATTGATATCATCGGATTCGATATTACCTACACATAAATAAATAAATAATGTTGAACAATTCACACAGCATTATCTAGCCCCAAGCTAAACAGAGCTTGTGTATATACTTAATATTATACACTACATAGATAGATATTTCTTATTATACATAAACAACATCCAGAACAACCTGAACAAAAATCTGCATATCGTGGGCACATTAAGTCCCGAGGCGGGAATCGAAACCTCAACCTCCTGCTTCGCATGTCAAAACTAAAAACAATTATAATATTGAAAGGTATTTTTTTTAACTAGGTACATATTTTCCGATAGTTCTATAGTCTGAGTTTTCCACTAGATGTCACTGATCACAGTAGTTGGAGTAAGATTTTTTTTATTATTTTGGACAGAAAAGAAAAACAACTGTGAAAGAAATTTTTTTTACAGTGTAAGAAAAAATTACTGGGAATTTTGTAATTTTTTTTCGCTAACTTCGGTCATATCAATCTCATGAAATTATTAGACAAATTTATTTGTTACTGAAAATATTTATCAATTTTAATTCTTCGAAATGAATGCGATATTTATTACTCTAACATTTATAGCGATGATTGATGATGATTATTACAATAAATATGTTAAGAAAATCAGTATTTTTATAGGTATATTTGCCCTGCATAGGTTGGCATATTTCCGTATTTTCTGGAGGTGCCTTGGTATTTTCGCAAAAAATAATCTGGTCACACTGCAACATATCCATTTCAGCTAACAGTAAATTCTGAAAAAACAGTCATCTTTTTTATATTTTCAGGGGAATTGCCTGAGAAACTTTCTAGAGTTTATTTCAAGTTGCTTCTGTGAACGATAAAGGTAGTTCCAGTTGCAACTCTTATTAAGGAACAGTAAGTTTTTATTTTGTAATTTGACTTCTCCAAATAAGTAGTACCTACCTATAATACTCTATTTCCGAATTCAAACCATATAACACAGTTTCAAAATTGATTTTCTTTTGTTTTGTTATTTCTTTATTTATTAAAACATAAATTGAAAGACACTAAAAACCAAAAAAAGTTTGTCCAGTGTTCACATCTTACCGCGGTGTCAAACATTTGGTTAAAACTTGTGAAATAAATAAATTATACATAAACTACTGTACGTGTGTTCCTAATACGATATTTTTAACAATACATCATTCGCCATGTTAAAGTCTAAGATAATTTATTACTTATCATAAATTCTACTTCTAAAAATATATTTTTTATCAGTACAAGCCCAAATAAATAAATAGTCATATCTCATTCAATTGTATTTTTTTTTCAACTAGTTAAACAATTTTAAATATTAATTCAACCTCATGTAAATCATTAAAACCTGGTGCGATTGACACTTGAGTTTAGTCATGCTTTAATTGCATGAGTAAACTCAAGTGTTGTATGACTTAGAGTACGTACCTAAGCTACCATATTAGCAACATTAAATTTCGAAAATGTGTACCTATAGTTGTTTTCAAACGCAGTTGTGGATTACGGCTGCAAAACTCAACGTGTATTTCTTACTTACTTAGGGCTCCCACACAAAACTGCGATTTGGTGCGATGCGATGCGATTTGATGCGATTTGATGCGATGTCACACGAACTTGATTTGCGAATTTCTGCGATGCGAATTTGTGCGGCGAACCGTTTTGTAGGGTAACCATATCTTCAAGTTTAGTCCGCCGTATTGGACGTGTTTTTAGGAAGCGTAAGATGGATCCCAAAAAGATAATTGAACCGATTTAAGCAAAAATGATCCAACCCACACAAACCTCATTTCGAGATAATCGATATTTAAGTTTGTGGCGGTATTTCTCTAGCTTTGTAATACAAAATGTTGTTATTTTAATTTAATTTAATGCTATGTAAACTCAACTTTTTTGCTATAAATAATATAAAGAATAAATTGTAATAGTTTAGTAGATAATTGGGAAAACTTGCGCCTGGATCATTATTACAAAATTAATTTTGTATGGAAAGAGCTATGTAGGGTGCAAAAATTAAAATGCAAAAATGATTCAAAGTGTGTTAAAAATTAGTAATCATTTTTGTGTTTTAAAAGACAAAACAAACAAAATTGGCCCTACTCCTCGTCCAAATCAGAATAAGGTTCATCACATAAACCATCTACATCGTCTATTATTGCAGCTTCCCTTCGGTTTCTTAAATTAATCAATGCAATCATCTGGTATCTAATATTAGATCTGCTGGCCCTGTACTTATTTTATTTTATTTATTTATTTTTCGTTAAAGTACGAAACACACAGAAGCCGGAGGCGTGGCGGAGGCAAAGGCGTGCGAGTTGTATTCTATGGAATCCTATGAAAGCCTACACACACACCGCAGGCCGTGGCGAACGCGGTGCCATAGGAAAAACCGGCACGCCTTCGCCTTCGCCACTCCTCCGGCTTCTGTGTGTTTTGAACTTTATATACTTTATTTCGTTTACGTACTTAGATGAAATAGCAATTTTAAATATTAACTTGTCAAATCTTAACTTGTTTTATATCATCATCATCATAATCAACCTATATTAGTCCACTGCTGGACATAGGCCTCCCTTAATGAGCGCCATAGCTCCCTGTCTTCAGCTTGGCATCCAGCATCTGCCAGCAGTCTTTCGCAGATCGTCATCCCACCTGGCCGGAGGGCGTCCTATACTACGTTTGCCAAGTCTCGGTCTCCACTCAAGAACACGTTTACCCCAACGGTTGTCGGTTCTTCGCGAGATATAGCCGGCCCACTGCCACCACTTCAGCTTGCTAATTATTTGAGCTATGTCGATAACTTTGGTTCTCTTTCGGATGTATTCTTTACGAATCCTATCCTTCAGAGAAACTCCGAGCATAGCTCTTTCTATAGCTTTCTGAGCTCTTTGAACTGATGGACCAGCTTAATATTATAGTTTGAATCATTGTAGCAAATTAGAACGGTTATATGTTAGGGTAACAAAAGCAACACAAAAATGATTCAAGTGGCATGAAACACTTATACATTTTAAAAAATGGTCTTCGACATGACAGTTGTGGGTTGGATCATATGGATTTTCCACATTTGTGAACATAGAGGTGTGAGTCTTTGATATGTTAAAATATACCTTATTCTGATTACATTGGTTAAAAAAACTCGAAATTGACTAGGTTGTGGGTTGAATCATTTTTGCATAAATCGGTCCAATTGCACTGCTGTTATTGTTAAATAGATATAAAAGAAAAAGAAGATTCTGGATTCATCCATTTAATACGATTATGAACTCTGAAGGGAACTGTTTTACTCGAAGTTACTATGAGTTGAGAACTGAAGCAGTTTTTTTTACAACACAAAGAAGGCGGCTCAGGCGCCGCGCTCTTTCGCTAAAGTTGTCTCAGAGCGGACTAAAAGGGGGGTCACCAAGTATGACGTAATATGACAGGAATACGCGATGCAAATGAGATCTGACGTTATCGTGCGAGCTCGCAGATATTTACGATGCGATGCGAGCTCGCAGTTTTGTGTTTGAGCCCTTAATAACGTAATTTCATTTTCGTTATTAAATTTGTAAGTAATTCCAACCAGAGTAAATCACTACATAGTATATAGTAAAACAAAGTCGCTTTCTCTGTCCCTATATATGCTTAAATCTTTAAAACTACAAAACGGTTTTTTTTAGATAGAGTGATTCAAGAGGAAGGTTTATACGTTTAATAAAACCGGGCTAGCCGGGGCGGGTCGCTTGTCGGGGTCGGTTAGTAAATGCAGTCATATTTAATATTTTTCAATAGTACCTACAAAATGAATTAGTTAAGGAAATTATTAAAATTTGTGTGTGAAATTATTAAGGGCGTTTACACATAAATTTTCATGCGGATTTATAACTTCGGATTTATAATTTGGAAACATACAAAGAAACTTTCTCCATCGAGTAGCCTACCTGTGAGTGTGAGTGGAGTGTCTGATCCGCAATGCATTGCTAATGTTTTCATGAATCAGTTTAAGGTTGAGCCAAGCTTGTCAACCAAGCAGGTGCAGGTGCTCAATACTGAAGTCCAAACCGGTAATCATCATCATGTGAAGGTTGAGACCGATGAAGTACGTAAAATCATACGAAACATGAAGAGGGGAAAATCACCAGGTCACGATGGACTCAGTATAGAGCACCTGCAACATGCTGGTGTCCACCTGCCCAGGGTATTGGCTATACTGTTCAACCTCTGCATTGGCCACTCTTACTTACCAGAGGACCTTATGAAGACCATTGTTGTACCTGTCATCAAGAACAAGACCGGCGATGCCTCAGATGTGTCCAACTACAGGCCTATATCTTTAGCCACGGTGGTTGCGAAAGTGTTGGATAGTATGCTTGATAAGCACCTAATGAAGCACTTAAATATTCGGGATGAGCAGTTCGGATTCAAACCCGGTCTCTCTACTGAAACTGCAATCCTGTGCCTCAAGCATACTGTCCAATACTATACTAGTAAGAAGACACCAATATATGCCTGTTTTCTGGACCTGTCAAAGGCATTTGACCTGGTTTCTTATGACATCCTGTGGGATAAGCTAGTAAGAGATACCACTATGCCAGGTGATCTTATAAATATCTTTAAATACTGGTATCTTAATCAGGAAAACATGGTAAGGTGGTCGGGCTCGCTCTCTGAGGTGTATAAGTTGAAATGTGGTGTGAGGCAGGGGGGGATAACCTCTCCGAAGCTTTTTAATTTGTACACAAATCAGCTGATTGATGAGCTCAGTAGAACCATGATAGGCTGTTCTATCCATGGTCATAGTGTTAATAACATCAGCTACGCAGATGATATGGTTCTGCTGAGCCCATCAATCAGTGCTCTGAGACGGTTGATTAATATATGTGAAACATATGCAGCGGCCCATGGACTCAGGTATAATGTAAAAAAGAGTGAGCTGCTTCTCTTCAAAGCCGGTACGAAGACTTACTCTGTACCAGAGGTCTCGCTTTACGGTACCCCTCTTAGGTGGGTCAAACAATTTAAATACCTGGGTCACTGGGTCACTGACGATATCACAGACAATGTGGATGTAGAGAGGGAGCGTAGGGCGTTGTCGGTGAGGTGTAATATGTTGGCCCGCAGATTCGCACGTTGTACAACGCCAGTAAAAATTACACTTTTTAAGGCGTACTGTACCTCTTTCTACACGTGCAGTCTGTGGGCTAGATATACACAGAAAGCCTACAACGCCTTACGCGTCCAGTATAATAACGGTTTCAGGATGCTGCTGGGGCTGCCGCGGTACTGTAGCGCATCGGGGATGTTCGCGGATGCGCATGTGGATGGATTCCACGCAATCATACGCAAGCGCGTCGCATCCCTGGTGGGCCGCGTGCGCCGCAGCTCCAACAGCCTCCTGGCCGCCGTGGCGCAGGACCTTCGCTCCAGCATCATGGGCCACTGGGCGATGATGCTGAAACCGGTCTCATCGCTGGTGGCTCAGTGATGATAAGTGTTAGGTTTAATTTTCGATTTTATTGTGTTTGTTTATTGTGTGATTATTATATGATTGTGTGTTTATGGATGTACTATCTGAAATAAATTATTTTGATTGATATAACATAAAACCATTTTTAAGGACCCGAGACACCAGTGTCAAATAGAATCATTCCACAAAATCTGTGTACGAAATTACTGAGCTATATGAATAGTCAACTCCACTTCGTTAGCAATTTCAGTTTTCGTTCGATAAAAGTACCGATCGAACGAAACTAATTTTTTCGTAATGGAGTAGACCTTCCAGTACCTATAGAAACAACAAATGACGATCGTGCTAGTTTTAAATAAATGGTCTACTACACCACTGGGAAATATTTGAAATATCTTAGATCTATAAATAAACATACATAGATGCTATTTTAAATATTTAAGAAAACAGCTTAATCAACAGTAGATTCGGACTCAACCGGAAAAACCCAGAGCCTTAACTTTTCTAAGAGCGAAGGTAATATATGCAAATGAGTGTAACTTTATTCCCTTAGAGCTATTAGGACGACTTTGACCGTTTTAGATTATGCCTCTGAAGGGAAAAGTAGGTATCCGCGATAAGGATTATCTCGATTTTTAACACATTATGTAAAATTTGTCTACATTTTCCGTGTTATCAACCCTGTGTAGTAGTTAAAAAGCTATCTCGTTCTCAAACCGTGCCAACATTCGTCTATTTTAAATTAAATTTGTAGATATATATAAAACGTTTCACCCCATTTCCATGAAACCTTCGAGAATTCCAGAAATAGATTACCGGTACGGTATTTGAAGTTTTATATTCTTAGTTGTAAAATTATTTGTAAGTTTCAGGCAAATTGGACTACTGTTTACTTACCTTACTATGGAAACTTAAAAAAAATCTTGAAACACGTTTTAAATTTAATGTGACACTAAAAATATGATGGATTTTCTAAAAATCCCTTATTTATCCGGCTCGAAGAAATGTTAGAGGTACCTATCGGGATAGAAAGGATAACTCCAACAACGGCTTGTAGATCGCAACTGGTTTATTGATTAGGTTTAGTTAACATGAAGACAAAATACGGAACATGAAAAGGCACGTAAAATGATAAACATCACGCATTACACGTACGGTATTGCTAAGCTAAAATAAAGGAATTAATTGAACTAGCACGTAACTTCGCTCTAAATAACGTTGTACTTTTTACATCAGGTGTCTTTGTAGTAAAAGATACCTGCAAATTTAAGCTTTCTTGCTTCAACAGTTTGGGCTGGGCGATGTCTTCATAAAATCATTTGTTCCTCAATAAACTAGAATTTGGTAGGCGATATCAGACGGTTCACTCGAGAGAACATTCACTCGAATGAATGCTTCATTTTTCTTTCATTCCATGTTCACACGACTTACTGCGAATGACAAAGAAAAGAACGTTCATCTGTTATTTACTTTCAATATTTCATCGGGTGAAGTCGTTTTTAACATTAAGCCGCCAATTTTCCGTGACGCAACGGGACGTGCCTCTGCTACCGGGCTCGAGACAAAATGGCCGAATCCGAGTGAATGTTCTCTCTGTGTGGAGACCGTTCATTTTTCGTTCATTCATGAAAAAATCTGACATCGTCGGATCGGTTCATTATTGAATTCATTCGGCACTCTTGTTTCACTTTTCGTTCATCTTTGTCTTTCATTCGGCATCTTTCACTCGAAATGATTCGTCCGAACCCCAAGTGAAACATGAGTGCCGAATGAATTCAATAATGAACCGATCCGACGATGTCAGATTTTTTCATTCGGCATCGTTCACTCCCACTCCGAATGAACGAAAAATGAACGGTCTGCACACAGAGAGAACGTTCACTCGGATTCGGCCATTTTGTCTTGAGCCCGGTAGCAGACGCACGTCCCGTCGCTTCACGGAAAATTGGCGGCAAATGGTAAAAACGACTTCACCCGATGACATATTTAAAGTAAATAACCGATGGACGTTCTTTTCTTTGTCATTCGCAGTAAGTCGTGTGAACATGGAATGAAAGAAAAATGAAGCATTCATTCGTGTGAATGTTCTCTCGAGTGAACCGTCTGATATCGCCTTAAGGCAATCATTTGGTATTCCAAGTAATTTATTTAAAATTTAATTAATTTTATTACTGGGTTGTATTGAATTTTTTTTTGTTTGTTTGTACATTGTTTTGTTCTCAATATGGAAAACCTGATATTTCACGTTATTGTACATGAGTTCCACCGCGTTGGCTCACCAAGACTGCAGTTAGCTACTTAGTAATGTATTATGGGAAAGCTTTTGTAAAAGAAAACATGGTATGTTTCTGATCCAACATCAGAAACAGAAACCTCAGAAACAGGCAGGCCGACCACGGGATTTGTTATGTAGGTCATACATAAGAAATCCCGTGGTCGGCCTGCCTACAGACATAAGTAAGTGAAAAAGCTCCTAAAATGCGAAACACATGAATTAAGTTACTTTATTGATGTGCTTCACTAAAATGGGGTTTGTATATAAGAAATTGTTTACTTGACATTACACAATGTAAAAAAAACAGGGGTTTTAGCGAATCGTATTGTTGTGATGAAAATGGATCCTTTACGATATTTTTGACGACCGATGTGGCGCGGTGGGCGAAGGTCCGCCTGCGAACGCAAGAGGTTGCGGGTTCGATTCCCGCCTCGGAGCAAATTTGTGCACGATCTGCAGAAATTTGTTTCGTTGGTCTGGGTGTTTACTATGAATAATAAAAAATAGCTTAAATTTCATTATATACATATCTAGTACCCATAACACAAGCTTTGAGTAGCTTACTTTGGGGCTAGATGGTGCTGTGTGGATTGTCCAGCATTATTTGTTTATTTATTAATTATTTATTTATAATTGGAAACGCTTATGACAATGGTTAATTCCAGGAAAAAATAATCGTGACCCAAAATTGGTAATTGTCTGGTCCCGTGCTGATGTCATCCAACAAGTACAGCTTCTTAAAATCTGTCCAGAAAATTACGTCAGATCTTTATTTTCAACAATTGCAAACCATGATGGAAAAGCTTGCCATTTAGTAACCGAAACTAGTGTGTTTTAGAACTTTGAGTCATTAAATAACTCTAAATCGTAATAATGATATCGAAAATTATTTATTAATCATAACTATATTAATAATAATTTTTGAATAAAAATATATTTAAATCAAAAATCATGAAGCAGTCAAAACCGCCTCCAAAGATTTGATTGATTTCCGCCTTCACAATTTTCAGCAAATAATGTATGTACATCAATTGACGAACTAAAGAACCGCATAGATATTAATAGCACTGGTTCAATTTGCTTGCAACTCACAGAACACTAAGAATATAAAAAACCAGCTAAGTGCAAGTTAGACTCGCGCACGAAGGGTTCCGTGGGTATCATAAAGTAAAGGCAAAAAATCATTTTTGTTGTATGGGAGCCCCCATTCCCAATTATTCATTTTATTTTGTTTTTAGTATTAGTTGTTAAAGCCGCAACAGAAATAGATAATTTGTGAAATTAATTTGTGAATGAAATTCGCAAAATTTCCAGTGTAGCCCTATCAGCGTTCCTATCTTCCGTCTACAGCACTAGTTCTTTAGTTGAAAAAAATTTAAACACGTCTGATTTGGTCCGATCACAAATTTCTTTCAAAATTTCATATTTAGACGAAGCTAGAACGGCTTGGCATAGTGCTTGCCCCGATGCTGCTCCTCCAAAATCTCTTTCGTCCCAACGGCAATGGGACGGGCCTTTGTGTGAGTTGACCCGGAATTGTTTGTTACAAACGTGCTCCAGCTCGGCAGATCGTGCCCGTCTCCTAGCCGTTTCTAAATGGGAGTCAGAACATTGGCTGCAAGCACTTCCTTCTTATAACACTGGCACTTTATTGTATCCCGCTACTTTCCGTATCGCAACATGTATTCGGTTGGGTGCAAGGTGTTGTGCGCCTCATCAATGCCAGTGCGGTACTGCAGTCGAACAGCTTGGTCATCATGGATTATCGTGTACTAGGTGAGGTGCAAATATACAGGTCTCGACAGAACCTACGCATTTGCTCCCCTTGGATTCGAGACCCTAGGTCCGTGGGGTACCGAGGATCTCCGGGTTTTTAAAAAATTATCTGAGCGTCTGGTCGATGCGACGCGTGACCCGAGAGCTGGTGAATATCTGGCTCAGCGCATCAGCATTGCCATACAGCGTGGTAATGCAGACAGTGTCTTGGGGACGCTTCCGACTGGTATTGACATGGATCAATTGAGCTACCTTTAGACTGTTTGCAACCGTCTGCAGTTAGCTCAATGGTTTCAATTGTAAATACTAGTTGTAATTTTTCTATTCCTTTGCTTGTAATTTTCGTTGTTAATAAAAATTTGTGAAATTAGTTAAATATTTAAATATTTATATTTATTATTTATTAAAGCTAAACAGTTTATGTCTAGCTATCACGATTCTTGAGAAACAGTCTGGTGTCAAACAGACGGACGGACAGACGGACAGACAGGAAAGTCTTAGTAATAGGGTCCCGTTTTTACACTTTGGATACGCAACTCTAAAAATATAAGTATCGTGTTTTACGATTTTCAAAATATTCATAAAAATGGGGTTAAAACGGCTAGGTATAAAAAAAGATTTGAGCAAATCGTATTGTAAGCGCGAGCGAAACCGTGGGCTAGAAAGCTAGTTTCAGATATTAATAGGACATAATATAGAAACAGAATCTTTGGCCATATCAAAACCTCTAGTAGAAAGTTTCCGTTACCCATTTCAGTTCAATTATCCAGGTGACATTTGTCGAGTCCGTATCGATCTACAAAGCTAGCACTACTGACTGGTTATCTCGTTGGGAATAAAATAGCACAAGTATAAATTATCTTTTTATGGATTTGGCCAGCTCATACGTCTCACAATGGAAACGAGCAAAAACTATTCAATGTTAAAATGTGAAATTTTAATAAATTAGATTTTTAATTTATAAAAATATTTGGTAGTTTAAAGTACCTACCTAATTTTCGATTTGAGATTTTGAAAATCTAGATTCAATACCTATCTTAAACAAATTTCCTAGATTCCTCATTATAATTAAAATGGACTAAACATAGGCAAAAATTAATAGATTCAATAGGATGCAAAGAGGATGCAGCGCTGCTTTTTTGAGCTGATTTTAAATCAGATCACCACCCACATCTATGATGATGATGATGATGACAATTGACAGAGCAGACACTGACAAGTTATCCTTTGGGAACGGAAAGTGCCACCCGGCAGGATCCATGAGAGACACCTTTTTACTCGTGACCGACTTTCCGTAAAAGTATAGTCCTACGAGGAACTAACCTCTAGCAACTAGGCAAACCAAATGCAGGTGTCAGGAAAGTCAACTCTCGTGACAAAATGAACGCGGTTGTTATAAATCTAAAACGTTGACTCCTTTTTGGTCTAATAAAGCTCTAAGTATCTAACTTTTCAGCTGGCCTACACCAGTACCTACAGGTCATTGAATGATTCAAGGAATGAACGCCTACTGAAAGTACCATACATTTTAAAACTTAAGAATAATATACAAAAAGGCCTTATCACTGAGAGTTTTTCCCAGGCAACCTTGAGGAGGAAAATAAAATTTATTTGGCTGCAGCGTAACAGGTCAAAGATGTGCTGTAGCAACTAATATATAAAATAACTTTTATTTATTTATTTTACTTTTATTTATTTAAAAAAAATAGTCAGTTATCGATGATTACTTGATAGCTTCTTAATAAATAATTTATTCAAAACTATCATCAAAAGCTAGTTCTAAAGAACAAAAGCTAACGCGTAATCATCGAAACCATATGACTGTCGTGTTTCTTTGTTCGGCGATTAACGACATGACGTCGATTCATTCTAATTTGTTTGTAAGAACTTGGCACTGGTTAACGATGACCTGTGTTAGTCATATTTTCTTTAGAGATTGCTGACTTTAATCTAAAACCATTGAGAACTTTATACATTGTCCATTAAGTAAAAATATGTAAATTATTTTTAATGAACCGACTGCGCATGAAGAAGTGGCTTTTGCGAGGGTATGGTGTATACCTAAATAAAAAATAATAATTATACTTATATACTTCATTAAATATTTAAATTTACTTTGGAACAATGTATCAAAAATAACTAGAATTATTAAATATTGTATTGAATAAATTAAATTATGTAATAATAAAACTAAACTTATAAGCGGTTGTTTTAATAAATCATAACTTGGCCAAAACAAAGCTTATTTATACAATTAGCGGCCCGTCCCGGCTTTGCCTGGGTAGACATAAATATTTTCAAACATTTTGGGATAAACGTAGAGGGCTTCCTCACCTTATTGGTTTTTTTATTGAAGAGCAGGACACATTGTATAGTCTACGCGGGCAAAGCCGCGAGCGGAAAACTAATCTTTGTAAAGTAAAAGTAAAACCGAACTGCAGAATGATATTAAAAATATTTTTTTGAATATGAACATCATTAAAGGAAATTGTTTTTGACACTCAATTATACCCTTAGTCAGTATTCAACAAAAACTCAATTTGCGGTTGTTATCGGCCATAACCTTTTCTTCATAACAAGTAATAATAAATCCTTCATGCTCAATCTTTTATAAAATTGGGATAAAAACCGTATTCTGATATATTATTTTAGGAAAGGCTTTCCGATAGAATGTTGTCTTAGTCAACTATATTGCAACATTGAATTCCCAATATATGAGAAGCGCAGGCTATAAATTTGGGACCAATCAAATGATTGTTTGTTATAAATGTTACTTACATTCTTCCTAGATCATGTTGTGTGAATTATCCACCATTTTATTGTAATTATTTACTTATTATACTTACCTCAAATTTATAGGTACCTAAATTATCATGTTACCTACAGATGCATACAAGAGAAAGAATATTTAATTCGCAAAAGATTATTGCCGAAGAAATCTAATTCTTTTCTTATGTATTTAAGGCCAAGTAAATTTTTATTCCTATCAGCTAAAGTTTCAGCGAGACGGCCAAAACATATTTTATTAAGGACGGCAGTTAATACGGTAGCTAGAGAAAACTTTATATATTAATTTACTTGTGAATAAGTCTGTCAGAGAGAAGAGTCACTCAGTTTTACGCAAGCGCAAAAGGCCTCGTCCCCTTACGCCCTTATGTTAGTGCGATCGTGGCCTCCGATGAGTAAGCACGAGGCTTAACCCTACGCGGTCATTAACTGACGGGATAGCGTAAAAATGTAGTTACCGAAGTGTTAAAACTTCAGTGAAAAAATTAGTGGGCGATGAACGTCACATGCTAATGTATAGCGGTGGTTGGACAATTGAGTTATCATACTTTTGTGGTTGTTGTTTTACGTGAAGTGGTTGACGATTTTCTTTGGATGTTGATTGAGTTTGATGGTGAGTATGCGGCAAATTTCCCGCACTACATTTTGACACGCACTGTAACGTGATTTTCTCATTTGACATACTGTTCACACACTACTGTTTTTATTATAAAATTATGTGACTTTAAGTTCATCTGTTATTTGGCATCCTATTCTATTGAATTTTTTTTTGAATTTGATTGTAATATCTTTTGAGTAAGTAGGTTTACATAATTACGAATAAACTATGTTTTGAGATTCACTAAGTGTTTTTTCAGGAAATTATGTTACACGGGAATGGCCGATGGATTTTCCTCGTGCCTTCATTATCTAGTTCCTTCTCCATCTAAAATTATGATCACCATTTCCACAGTATAATAATTATATCCTTTATAATATTATCAAACAAGACAAATAAATTGTCTTTCTTTCTCATTGCTATAATGTAACTCAGCCCCAGAATTCAACCACGATATATGCAAAATCCAATCACAAAAAGGTCCAGTTGAACATAAAGCCTGACTCTGTTCAGACTCAGTTCTTCCGAGATTGAATTGTCAATCAAAATGAATATTTGATGCTGTATATTCCACGTCAAAGTATTTCTATCCAGTGACTAAGAATAAATTAGTTTACTAGATACATATACTAGCGATAAGATTGAAAATTAATTGAATAAATAAGCATTTGCAACTTACACAATAAAAAATGCACGCACGTAGGCCTTATCTGCTAAAAACTACATTTTTGAAACGAATTTTTATCTGAAAACAGTTTTTTTATATTTTTTTCCATTTGATATCCCTTGCAAGCCTATCTAGGCAGACTAAATCCGCAGGCAGTAAGTAAAAATACATTATTATAAAGTAGTTACCTTTAGGTAGGTTATCCCTGTCTTCAGTGTTTGCGTGACTGACAACCGAAAACTCGTACCTCACGCTAAATTGATAAGGTGTGTTTTGGTGCGTCATCAATAGGGTTTTGTAGAATTCCCAAAGGATGGCTGTTCATAATAAAGTTTAAGGGTGGCTTCACTATACCTGTAAAATCAAAAGTGACAAGAATTTATTTCAGAAACACAGAAAATTAAAATAAAGATGAAATCAAGTCTATCTATAAGGCTGTTAGGTTCCGTTAAATTCCCTTTGAGCCTAGTAGTTCTTACAAAGTCTATGGCAGGTACCTACCTGTCTCATTGTATAAAGAATTGCAACTCAAAGAAAGCTCGTTACAGTCCGTTTGGAGCAATAATGCAATTTCGTGCTCTATTGGCTCTACAATAACAGTCAAGTTAACCTCAACCATTTAACAACGCAAGAGTCTCTAATGCTTACATAAATATCTCACGCTTAAAAAATGCCAAATAAGATTCAAAATTTCCATTATCACGAAAACCACTGCTAAATCACTAATCACCTTCAATATTTGTCGCTACACATCTATTTTTTAGGCTGTTCATGTGAATATTATGATTCGTTTCAATTTTCTATTTTCAAACTTCGCATTGATAAGCTTTGCTTTGTTGAAAAATTTTATTTCATAGAATGACTCTATGTGATTAACCTATCATTTGTGTAGAATTATAGCTTTAGCATCCATAGGTACTGTGTACCTATTCGAGATAGAAATACCACGAACTACTATGATATACCACAAGTTATTATGAAGAAAAACGTAATTTTGCATGTGAAGCATGTTTCATCACGAACAAAGTCAAATGTGTACTAGTTAATTTTTTTCGTTATCATAGGGCTGAACGACCACTCAATAGGTTAAGGCCAGTAAAATATTCATCAAAGGCCAAAAGGTAAAGATTACCAAAGAGCGGGAAAAAATCCTCGAATTGCGTATAAAAATTATTAAAAAAACTCAAGAGCTCTCGCCCGGTCCCCCAACGTCAAAGGACCGATCCATTAATAATAATCCTCACCTCTGCCTACTACTACTTAACGGATAATCCGTTAATCTTAATCAAGTACCTTACTGATGGCTGACTTTGCTCAAATTATACTCTCAAATATTTATGATAAAATTTAGTAAGTTTTTCCTAAACCTTCCTTACTAAAATAAATAAAAAAGCCTTAATTGCCTCTTAAATAATAAAACAAAGTGAGCATGACTTTGGCTATCATCACATCCTTTTTTGTCTGTTTGGACTCACCCGTACACTATAAATTTACTGAGAAAAGCATGGAAATGTCCTAACTAAAATTAAATGTAACTGGACAGAAAACATCTTATAGAACACCAGCTAAGCACTCCTTGAAAATGTTGGCCTGAATGAGACAAGGACTGCAAGAAATAACAAAATACCTGACCTGAATAACAAAGTGTGACTCTCCTTTCTTAACTTAACCAGATGCTCGCGTAAGTTTCCTTCGACGAGCGGGCTAGAAATTTGCTATTTTGTTGTATTTGTCTCCACTATTTCAAAAATTTCTATAAATATTTGTATTTGGTTAATGTAAATGAATAAGAGTATGTAAATGAATAAGTTCCTAAATAAATCAATCATAAATTAAGATATTTAGCATGATTCAAGTTCTTTGAAACTTTTATGGTGTTAACGTGATTCCATCGTATTGACAAATTTAAGGAACTTAAATACGCTTTTTTTATTTAAATGCTAAGCTCTTCTTGCCATATCTAAATTCATGATTATGAATCCGACAAACCTACAAATCTACATTAAAATGTAGTTCAACTTAGCAGAATAAAGGTGATAATGTAAGCGTCACTCTTGCGTTATGCTATGAAATTCCGAGGGTAGCTTATCCTTTTGAAGTATAAAAGGGTAGTATCTAAAAGCAGAGGACTTAGGAAAACGTGTAAGGAATGTCGGAACAAGAGACCTAAATATATATAATCGCAGTACCTACCAGTAGTAAGTAACAGGGAGATCAGGATTATAAAATTATGGTACACTTTGACTGACCTACTAACTGCGCCCCGCAGCTTCACCCGCGTGAAGATTGATGATAAATGTATATAGATATTTAACTTATTTTAAATTTCTTTACGTTGTTTAGGACCACCGTTGCTTTACCATAACGAAAAGTGTCCAGTTCTGGATATGACCACTTCTTCAATCATACATACTTTTCTAAAAACCATAATTCCTAAATGCTTAATAATAACATTTTATAGAAATGGCTACTTCAGTAAATGTTTACATACTATGCATAAATCGCCTACGAAAACATTGAAAATTTTGTTAAAATATATAAAACAGATTATCTTACCATTTTAAATATATATTGGAACCAAAATTCGTAAAATGGCTGCAAAATGCCATGCCTTCCTCAAAATTTTATTTTAATTTCTGCAGACGAATTTAACTGTCGCAGTTTTTTGTGGTTGTAATTTTATATTTTACCTAGCATCTGCCCGCGGTTTCGCACGCGTTGATTCTATGGAAACGTCTCAAAGATATCTCTAACCCATGGGAATTTATTTATGTGATGAAAAGTAGCCTGTATGTTATTCTAGGGCTCGAAAATAGTCTGTTCCAAATTTTAGCCCGATCCATTCATAGTTTTTGCGTGAAAAAGGAACAAACATTCATCAATTTATACATTCGGATACATCTATACATCCATACAAACTTTACCGTTCATTAAATTAGTCGTTTCTGTAGCTAGTTAGTAAGCATAACGGATCAAAAACTCGATATCTGCCTCTTAATTTTGCTGTGAAATGTGAACATTATTTCAGTAAGTACTTTGGTTGTTAGCTGTAATTTATGGAAAATTCATGTTTCCGTCGTATGCCTGTTCAGGAATATAATAATATTTAAAGGAATTCCAGTAATGGTTGTTAGGTACTGAAATTCATAAACAGTGTTCGTCAATTAAAAAATCAGTTTTGCAACAATACTTACAACTGTGTTTTATTTGGGGACATTTATCAAAAAAAAAATTCTAATTAAACATAGTTAATGCTGGACAATCCACACAGCACCATCTAGCTCCAAAATAAGCTACTCAAAGCTGTTGTTATGGGTACTAGATTACTCATATAATATATTATATACATAGATCGATAATTTTTATTATACATAGAATATACACAGACCAACGAAGCAAATTTCTGCAGATCGAACACGAATTTTTTTCGAGGCGGGAACCGAAACCGCAACCTCCTGCGTCGCAGGAGGACCTTCGCCCACCGCGCCACATCGGTCGTCGTAAATACGACTAACGAGTATATCATCCAAAAGTTTCGAACTGTAATTATAATTAGTTGGGTAGGTAATGTTTTGAAGTGAATTGAATTGTGATGACTTGCATGTAAATCTACAAAAATAGGATTAATCTTGTATTTGTATGTTGATAGAAAAATGATGAATCAAGTTTAACTCTCAGTTAAACATCTAATTTGTACAGAGGAGGCAGTAGCGTGATCCAATGATTGCCCCAATCAACCACGTAGGGGTGGCTCTCCCCATAAACACCCCTTTACAATTGTTGCGAACTATTTCCTCGTTTAGCAGCTCTAGCTTTCCCGGTCGATACTATCTAAGAATCCATCTTTGAAGTGAAAAAGTTACAAGTTACAAGGTTGGTCGAGAATTTGATGAATATTTCCGGCTTCAACTTTTTCCTCGACGGTAGCAATTTTCTGCTATTATTCTCATTATGAACACCTTCTCATTTTACGGTAGATCCCAAGAGATGAATTCAATTTTTATTTTGTGCTTCAAACCCATAACGATTGGTTAAATATAGGCAGTAGGCAATGAAGGCATGTACCTACTTCTAAACATAACTAAATGTGTAATATTTGACGCATATTCTACCGTATCCCCTGAACTATTTATCCAATCTTGATCTTGAATGAGATGTCAATCGGTCACTATTCGGTCCGTCAGATTATATGTTATTTTCTATATCGGTATATAAAAAACAGTCTGCAGAAATAAAAATATTGAAGTACATTTTGAGAAAGGCATGGCATTTCGTATCCGTTTTTTTCATTTTGGTTCCAATATATTTAATATAATCTTTTTATTTTTTGTTGATCATAAAGTCCAAATAAAATAAATATAGAAAACACACACTAAAGTTAATAGTTAAACTTTAGTAGCTGACTCTCCTCAACTACTACGATACTCAACAACATCCGTAGCTTCCTACCCCGTGTGAAGCTACGACAATTGGTTACCTCTACGGCGTAGCAAGACTAAGTGGTAAATAATGTGGCGTAAATAATAGCAGAAAACATACTGTACGTCTTTTATATCTCAATAGTTGTTCGTGAATATATTGTACACAAACACTGGCGATATTATCACAACTTCAGACGGTATTATATTAAATAGTTTTAAGCGCGTCACACACGGTGAAGATAATATAAAATATATATTATCTTAGAGCATATTTTAGAATATCGCTCACCATAGAAATCCTATGAACCATCACACACGACGAAGTTAATTTATATTTTATCTTCAGTATCTTAAGATACCGAGCGAATACGCAAATATGGAAATATATATTTCGTATCTTAATATGTTATCAAGGAATACGTGTGGCACCAACGCAGACTCGTAAGGAAATGAACAGATTTTTTAATATTATCGTATCTTAGCCGTGTGTCATAACCTAAGATACTATAATATTTTATATTAGGGCATCTTAAGATAAAATATTATAGCATCTTCACCGTGTGTGACGCGCTTTAAGGTCTTAAAACCATTTATTTAATAATATTATCTATTATTATAACAATAATAAATATTGCGTCTAACGGAGGTCCCAATTTAAACATTTAAGAGCAGCCAACCCGTTTTACTTTTCATACAAATGCTTGTACGTGATTATGGCGTAGTAAACGATCTTTTTAAGTTTCTATAGTAACAAAAATATATAAATTGAAGAAACAAACTGATTCAAATTTTATCTGAACTTTGAGCGTTCATCGTGTAATTAACTAATAAATTGTACAAGTAAAGAAAATATTTCATAGAAATCTTGCAAATTTCATAGACATAACAAACTTGTAAGGCTTACTGAAAAACATGTAATTCCTGGAACAAGTTACGCAAGGATGCAGGACCTACTGCTGATCTAAAGAACCACGATAACTTTTGTCGACTCGGCCAAAATAAAAATATAAAATTCGCGGCAAACAAAGACTTGTACGAGCTATATAAATGGGCCGGCTTATACACCCTTGAAACACAAAGGCACATAATTTAGTAACGTCTCGTATGGATCTAAGTAGACGGGACACTTCTACAGACGCTTTTTTCCCTTCCGCTATGAATAAAAAGGCACTAAATAGGCGCACATTCTATTCGAGAACTCAAACCCTTTTTTAACTATGACACACAAAAAAAATCTTATTTCAGTGCGCCGAGGACTAACAGAACTACGATCGTGTCAATTGTTAGAAATTTTGACTGATTTTTAAGAGTTCTCTTTACTCTCTTCTTATTATGCTCCTATTTCTCCATCAAAAGAAAACCAATTTTTCGATTTTATATAAATTTAGAAATCTAGGTTATAATATTCTATTCTGAAATAAAAAAATGAGTTTGGTAAATATTAGCATCTTTACCAAACATATTTACCCATACCCGTGGCCCGCCTGCTATTTATTAGGTATATAGTCCTCAACAATTCAAATTCCTATAGAGGACTTGAACCTACTTAAGGCGTAAACAGGAGCTATACTAGCGCCACCAACTAGCGCCACCGCTTATTTTGCCGCATATATAATCATTCATCACGTTAAACAAAGGAATTTCCAAAACTCAGACGTTCAATTTGTTAAACCTGTCCTAAACTTTTTTTCATGCATCTGTAGTAGTTTTATTTTGTCAAGTTTAGGAAGGGATACGAAGTTGCTCATGGTGGCCACCAAACTTAGTTTCTGTTTATGCATGTAAGGTAAGTGCCTACCTAACCTGCTTAAGAAGCGCGAGGGAACACATAGAAAGTAACCAGGCCTTTTGCGTGTCGGGCCACGTGCGTGATGTGTTGCACACTTTGCACAGTTCATTTAAAAAGCGCGTTGTAGCTATTATTGCAAATATGATAGTAATAATTGGTTTTTGAGTTCATAGGAGCGGGAGAGAGTAAACCTTTTTGGAACCTAATCGCAAAAATTCAAATTACCTCACAAATTAAGTAACTGATTAAGAGATAGGTACTAAATAAACCGCCATTATTTCACCGTTTTTAGTATAAAGCCTCATTTACATGATACCATTTTCTTGCCTGTTGCATACAATTAAATTGAAGCAATAAATAACTTGCATGGTCTAAACAATTTATTGTATAATAATATAAACAAAATTATTGCTTTCAATTAATTGCATTCAATTATTGCTCTTGAATATACAAGAAAATGGTATCATGTAAATGAGCCTTTAGTGATGTTATTGAAATGTGTCTGATACAATTATTACATGTGATGAAGCCTTAAGGGTTCCATGTTTTCAACACAAAACATTGAAAATTTAAATTATTGGACTTAAAAAATTTTCGTGCTTCGCAGCATTTGTTTTTATAAGCTGCCAGATGTATTGCGATGATTTATTTTAAATTATTATTAGAATCAAATACTTACACAGTATTAGTAATGTGAGTTTGGCGAAGATAGAGTCATCAAAACTTTACAAAGTAGTATATTTTTTAAAAACATGAATAGTTAAGCAAGCAACTAAGTAAATGGCTCCAAATATTCGGAGTAATCTCAAGATAACGTTAAGTATACTTAGTTAGTCTTATATGTACAAGGCGTGCCTAAGGGAAATCTCCTAAGAGTGTGTACGTATGGCTTAATATACAGGGTATTTTAGCAAATATTTGATGGTAAATACATTTTTGTAAGTGAAAATTAGATATTATGTGAGATTGACGACCGATGTGGCGCGGCGGGCGAAGGTCTGTCTGTGACGCAGGAGATTGCGGCTTCGATTCCCACCTTGGGACAAATACTTGTGCCATCCGCAAATATTTCTATAATAAACTAGCTTTGCCCGTGACTTCGTCCACGTGAAATAGTGACAATGAACAGTCATATTAACCTTACATATTTCCGGACGAGGTACTTTCGCTTTCTAATATTGATATGGAAGTATGGATAGAATTGTGGATCGAGTTTTTTTTAGGGATTTCGTGCATAATTTATTAATTTTGCTGACAAAAATCTTTGATTAGAAGTATGATAAATAGTGTGAATCAAAATTGTGTATACAAATATCAAAAAAATCAACGTCTTATATTAAATAAACAAGACGTTGGTTGGGCATCGAACATTCAGTTCGATTGAACGTAACCAGATTGAATGTCAAATTGTCGTATGAATAAGGATCCGATTATAATCACAAGCTAAGCTAAAATGAACAAGAATTTCCTCAATTTAAACAAGGCTTTTAGGCCTTCACGTAAAATCGGTATGCAAAATTATTCAAATCTAATACAAAACGTTATTCCATCATAGAATTGGAGATCTCAACCGCCTAATTACCTATTCCAAGCCAAATTTCTATCATTGTCGTTCCGAATGACAGCGGCCTTAAGCAAATCTTGAAGGACTGAGAGATAAGTACGTGATTATTATAAAGGCTTTCATCATGAAATGTATCACAGATTATATTGTGTTACTAACCTACTTTCACGGTTGTGAACTAACCTATTTATACCTACAAGTTGAGTTTGAATGTGTAACTCGTGTTTGTAACTCCTTCTATGAAACTGTTCAACGGATTTGAAATTTTATTCGGTCCCAGAATAGCTATACCCAGGGTACGGATCACTTTTGATCCCAGAAGAATTCTAATATTACCGTAGGATCCGATAATTTAAATATGTATGTACCTACTGTGTATAGACCTACTTTTTGCTAAAAAACTTTAACGTTAATCACTGTTTGTTTCGCACAGTCTGTTTTCCTTTTACTTTAAATTCATATTATTATATTGTAAGAACCTTATTTGCCTTGTCAACTCAAAATATTTTATGTGCTAGATCTAACTACCTGTAATTGGGAGATCACGAC
This sequence comes from Eupithecia centaureata, assembly GCA_944547425.1. Classification (NCBI taxonomy): domain Eukaryota; kingdom Metazoa; phylum Arthropoda; class Insecta; order Lepidoptera; family Geometridae; genus Eupithecia; species Eupithecia centaureata. Next base: position 10,171,337 of record OX155676.1, on the reverse strand, counting down.
TTGTGATACGTCTTGATGTTCTCTCTAATTTGTGTAACTTATGTTGGTAGTTTTAAATAAATAAACAGCGCTAGGTGTAGCGAGGGAACCGCAGCATAGGGTCATTATTGAGTTACTTGAAGTAGGTACGCATCAAGTCGACATAGCTAAGATATCATATAACAGGGGTTTCTATTCTACACAGCCAATATAGGCATTACCTAATGGTATCGTGGTATTGTATCACCACCATAAACATATATCTAAACATAGTATAAAGCAAGTATAAAGCAGTGCAGTGCGATGCGCGCTCGGAAACAAACGTGTCTCGCTTTTGCACTGTTACGAATTTCATAATTTCGCGACACGCGCGGCTCATGCCGCTGCCCGGTACCGCGATGGCTGACAAAGCCATAATCGTCAACGAACTGTTGGCGTTCATACAGAACGCCATAGATACAATGGACGAGATCAGCATCTTGCAGATCTGCAAGTCCAACTTCAAGGAGGCGGACATCTGTAGTGGCAAGCTGCTGCTCTTCACCACGCTCGGCAAAGAAGCCCGCATGCCGTCCCGCCGGAGGGATGGAGGGGAAAAGAGTCTCCAGGACATCGTGACGCTGTTCAAGGAGACGGATCCTGACGACGTGCCGGATTTCGTCGCTAAGGAGCTGCATAAGCTCCCACCGGTGGGATTCGACCACGTCGACGTCACCAGGCTGCTGAAGGACATCACGTTCCTGAAAACTAGCCTGACTGAAGTGCTGGCTAGGTTAGAGGCGTCGGATACTACCATCTCCGGATTGCGTGCTGAATTGATGTCATTACGTGACCTCAATTTAGTTAGTAAATCGCCCGCCTCAAATAATGTCAACATGCATCGAGGTGCAAAGTGCAACGTTTCGGTATCGGAATTCGTCGATTCATCAGAGTCGCCGATCGCCGCTGCGTTTACACCGAACGCGTGCCCACAGCCCGCCGCCTGCATCTCTCGTCCCGCAGAGAAGCCGACACCGGTCACACTGGCTACTCCCCGACAACGTGACTACGCTTCTGCAGCGGCCAGCAACCCTGCAGCCCCTCAAACTATGGGGAAGAAGCAGAGCTGTGAACCAATTCACAGCGCTGCGACCGTTAGGGCTCCACGGAAGGGACCCTGTGACGCAGAGGGCTTTACCGAGGTGATAAGGAAGAAACGGAAGCCCTCCTGCCGGAACCAGTGTGGTACTGCTCTAAGACCTAGCGAGCAGCACTTTAGAGCGGAGGTACCTACTACGCAGATCTATGTATCCCGCGTTCATTACGATGTGAAGCCCATAGAGATAGCGGAGTACATCGGAAAGAAAGCCGGAGTTAAATTGAGGGTCGAGAAGCTGGACTCTCGTCATAATGTAAGCTTCAGCTCATTTACGGTGAGGGTCCCGACGGAGATGTTAAAGACCTTCATGAGCCCTGACTTCTGGCCGAAAGGGGTGAAGTTCCGGCGGTTCAAGGGCCGCCTATCTTGTGATCCCCCGCGCCGAGACACGCCGGCGACCACGCGTGTGCCCTAGTATAATATATTGTGATATATATTTTAGCTTTAAGGTATATATTGATATGGACCGTAGAATAAGTTATATAAGATCTGTCTACTTGTTTTAATGTTGTCCGAAATAAATGAATTTATTATTATTATTAAAGCGATTATTTTAGCAAAATATGATATACGATGATAGTAAAATTTAGATCTTTATACATTGTTCGCGACTGTATCATAAAAAACGGGAGTTTTGTTCAAATAATATTTATTAGGATTTTTTTCAAAAAGCCACATCTGATTCCTTCTACGGAATCATTGGGGGGTGTACCATTATAATTATTCAACCCAACAAAATGTCTACAACTTGTTTTTCTTTTGTTTCAGGAAATGAAGCGGTCAAAAAAACAACTGATTCGAAAATAAGTGTTTTTACTCTTTAGGTAGTTAAATTAATATAATGTTAACTGTGTGGTGTGTAAAATGGACCTTTATGGTCTTTCTGCTGCTTGCATCGACGTCTCCATCGGCAACTCAGAATGCTATTTCAGGTGAGATTTGTAATAAATTATAGATTTTCTGAAAATAATCGACAGTCTCTTTTTCTCACTTTCTAATGCTGTTCAATGCCATATTTATTATATTAAACACTAAGGTATTTTTACCGTTAGTTGGCTGCAATTTGTTGACGAATAAAAAATAAAAGAAAATAAAACATTGAGGGTAAATCCATAGTAAATAGTAGGTGTTCGATTGCTAGGTTTTATGAGTAGTGGACTGTAATTGCGAAATGGATTATGTGTATGATGAATTGATGTGTGACTTTGAAAATTGTGTCGACACAAACGAAAAGGTGATTCAGTCTTATTGAGATGATAGGTAGGGCGTGAAAGATGTGAGTGATGCGGTATGATGTGCTACGAAAAACCACTAACCTTATGAGGACTGGCGCGTCGAACTACTAAGCTCCTTCCAGGACTCCTCGGGGCGTTGCGGCTGTAACTATACCTTTCAGATCCGTACTTCACTGGCGGGCAAGCTAAGCGCTAGCTCAGGGGGGCCGGTCGGAGCAGTAGCAATATAGCCAACGGGTGGAATCTCGTACACAGACAGTCACACACACTTCACGGGCTGGTATAAGCTTAGGAGTTTTTAATAGTTACAACACGACACGAAATTAAATTTAACTATTAATCGAGGAAAGCGGGATAAGCAATTAAGTATCTTCTCAGTTTAAAAATCTAAGACCGAATGACAAAACATAACGATCTTTCTCTGACACATTTGACAGATAGAGGTCGTCGAAAGGTCGAAGGCGTCAATGTCAAAGTCAGAATGCTGTCAATTCTCAACATTCCGACCACCAAAATACGCTATTTCAACAGGAAGCGTATTTTCAACAAAATATACACGAAAATTAAAATAATCTTACTAAATATGAAACAATAAACGATTTGTAATAACAAGTTTACAATATTATTAAACCTAATTATAACAAAACTAAACTAAAATTACTTTACGATGAAGCCGTCCGTTAGAGTTAGTTCGATGGCGGCAGATTAGATTTGGCATCTTGAGCTACCGGAAGCACACACAATTTGACGACAGGCCTCTTACATTCCCCAGATTGAGTCTTAAGGGTAACCACGCGGCAAACATTGTCAGCGCCAGGGTGTAGTTGGGTAACCCGACCCAATTTCCATTTCATGGGGCTACATTGCTCGTTGGATATTAGCACGAGAGTTCCGACGACAATATTGTCGCGAGCGTCAATCCACTTATGGCGTTGTTGCAGGGTGCGTATGTATTCCAGGTGCCACCTGGCCCAGAAATCTTGATGCATCTTCTGAATGAGTCTCCATCGACGGTAAGGATTAACATGATCCTCAAGAATGGGCTCTTCGGGCAATAGAGTAAGTGGCTCAAGAGTGAGGAAGTGGCCTGGAGTCAGCGCCACAAGATCGTTAGGATCCGAACTCAAGGGGGACAGGGGTCGCGAATTTAATAATGCCTCGATTTGAATCAACAACGTGTTGAATTCTTCATATGTCAGGCGTTGCCCGCCGACGACACGAGCAAGGTGAGTTTTGACTGACTTAACTCCTGCCTCTACTAGCCCCGAAAAATGTGGGCTTCCAGGAGGATTAAACCTGAATTCCACCCTCTCAGTCTGGGACGCTTGCGACATAAGGTCTTTCAGCAAGTTGCTGGCTCCGACGAAATTCGTCCCCTGGTCTGATACCAATCGGGAACAACGCCCTCGACGTCCAATGAACCGTCGCAGGCAGGCCAGATAGGCTTCGGAAGTTAACTCCGATGCGAGCTCTAAGTGAACCGCCTTGGTAACCGTGCACACGAAAACACAGACATACCCTTTGTACGTCCTTACACCGCGACCGCGTCCTAGAGCGATATCGAATGGACCAGCGAAATCAACGGAAGACGACGAAAAGGGTTTAACTTGATTTATCCGGTACGATGGTAAGTTGGCCATAAGCGGCGGTGCGGACAGTCGTGGTTTTGCACGGAAGCACTTAACGCAAGATGACACTACGGACCGGATTGATCGTTTAGCCGAAAGTATCCAGAAATCCCGCACTAACAGACTCTGTAATGTCTGCGGACCGGGATGCAGGAACTTCCGGTGATAATCCTCAATAAGAAGATGCGTCAGGCGGTGATCTCGAGGGAGCAACAACGGATGTTTTTGATTGTAGTTCAGATCGCTATGCGAAAGACGACCTCCTACCCTCAGCAACCCGTTTGTATCCAAAAATGGACAAAGCTTTCGAAGCGCCTTTGGAAGCGAATTGGGGCTGTTTTGGTTCAACGCACGAATTTCGGAAGCAAAAGCAACTTCCTGTACATGTTTGACGAGGAAATGCAATGCTTCGTTGGTCTCAATCGTAGATAGAGCTCCAATCGATTTAGCAGAGAATCTTAAATTACGAGAAAATCGAAAACAATAAGCAAGAATGTTGACGACACGAGAAAAAGATGAGAACCGGTTAAGGATTCCATCGACGAAAGTCATATTATTATCTGTGAAAAAGGTCAATACCTTCTGTTCATCGAGTGCAGACTCATCTTTCAAGATAAGCGATGTTTGCGGCCATTCTTCCGGCGGGTTCACTAACCAACTGGGACCCGACCACCATGACTGACACCGAATCAACTCTTCAGGCAGCAAACCACGCGAACCGTGGTCAGCTGGATTGTCGGTTGTTGGAACATGGTGACAGCAATTGGGCGGGATGACATCTTGGATATCTGTCACACGATTGGCGACAAATGTTTTCCATCGCGAAGGACAGGATTTGATCCAAGTTAGAGCGACATTGGAGTCAGACCATGCAACGATATTTTCGACCTGATAGAGGCCATTCAAGGCTAAAATCACAGAAGACATCAACTCAGCCAGGAGGACGGCTGCCATCAACTCCAAACGAGGTATTGAACGTTTACGGAGCGGTGCTACCTTGGATTTGGCGCAACACAAACGCACCTCAGCCATTCCATGACGCTGCGCCGCGCGACAGTAAATAACGGCGCAATATCCACGCTCGGAAGCGTCACAAAATCCGTGGAATTGAAGTGAGGTGAACTCAGAAACCATCCTTCGAGGCAAAGCGATTGAACATAGTGACGGCAATTGGGTTTTTATTTTAAGCCACTCGACAGAAACGACTTGCGGAGCCTCTTCATCCCAATCTACTCCATCCATCCACAGCAGCTGCATGATGTACTTAGCCAAGAAGACAACTGGCGACACCAGACCCAATGGATCGAAAATACGAGCTATATCGGATAAAATAGACCGCTTCGTACATCTGGTTTCAACTGATGCTGTTTTAAACGTGAGCTGATCTGCGTTGGGGATCCACAACATGCCAAGTATTTTCAGCGATAAATCCTGAAGGTCCTCAAAATTGCACATCTTTTCGGAGTACAACTCCGAAGGGGGTAAGCCACCAAGGAACTCTTCAGAATTAGAAGTCCATTTTCGTAGATGAAGACCAGCTGACGACAAAATTTCAGTCAGTTCTTCTCGAATCTGAACTGCTGTCTCAATGGAGTCCGCCCCTGACACGACGTCGTCAACGTATGTATCCCGCTGAAGAATCGATGATCCGAGAGGGAATTGACCATCAAGTTCCGATGCCAAACGCGACATGCACCAGAGAGCTTGATATGGCGCACACGACACACCATACGTCACGGTAAGTAAACGAAAGTCTCGAATAGGCAAATTCGCTTCTTCGCGCCACAAGATTCGCTGATAATCAGTGTCTTCAGGCGTCACCAGAAACTGACGGTACATTTTCTTTATGTCCCCAGTGAACACAATTTTGTGCCAGCGGAATCGAATGAGAATATCGAAAATACTCTTCTGGAGCTTGGGGCCTGGTGCCACGAAATCATTCAACGACCTTCCCTCGGCATCCTTGGCACTAGCATCAAAAACAGTTCTCAGGGGAGTGGTGACTGAATCTGGGCGCAAAATTCCATGGTGCGGAATATAAAAGAAGGGACCAACACTAGACGCAGGAGGAGCCACCTCCTCCATATGCCCGCTCTCTAAGTAATCCTTCATGAAATCGACATAAGCTGACTTGAACTGCGGGTTCACTTTGAACTTATTCTCAAGATTTAGGAACCGTTTCAAGGCAATCTTCCGTGAGTCTGAGAAGTTGGGTTTCTGATTAGGATCTATAAAGGTTAACGGTACCACCAACCTCCCATCAGAATTCCGACGACAAGATTCATCCATGTACCTACTGATGGTAGTTTCTAATTTTGACGTAGGTGGAGAAGGTTCGGGTGGATTTACATTCTCCAGTTCCCAGAACCTTTGTAACGAATCATTTAATGACAAATTAGACACGAAAAAACAATCCTTTTTACCAGTAGGATTGTTGCGAAGACAAGAGAAGTCTGTGCCAATTGTGCATTCGCCCATCACTATCCACCCGAAAATAGTATGGATCGCGATGGCCTGACCTGGTGCACCCTTCATAAGACCAGGCTTTAATGCCGACGACAAGACGTTGACACTGACAAGCATGTCGACTGGCCCTGGAGTGTTAAACTCAGGGTCAGCAAGCTCTAACCCCTTGAGGTGCTCCCACGACGAAATGTCTATATGACCAGCTGGCATATCTTGACAGATGGTCTCGAGCACCGCGGCTTCCACAGCTAGGGTACCCGAAGAACTTTGAGCCGCAGGGCCCATCTCACACTTGACCGATCCAAGAGTGTTGGTAGCTACCCGTCCAATGCCATTGACCGATTGAGCTTTTGAGTGTATTTTTAATCCCAGACGACGTGCGCATGACAAAGTTATAAAATTACATGCGCTGGTACTGTCTAATAGGATCCTAACTCTAACAAATTCATTATGATTATTTTTAACAAACACAATGGCAGTAGAAAACAAAGCATCTGCATTGTAGGAATATGCTGCTAGGGCCACCGAAGGTTCTTTTTCTTGTTCTTGGGAAGCAGAAGGCGTAGGAGCTGGTTCTTCAAAATGAAGTGATTTGTGATGCCGTTGGTTACATTTACTACACAAAACCTTGACAGAGCATCTTTTAACTGAATGTGAAGGCTGCAAGCACAAAATACACAGCCTTTTATCCTTCACATCCTTAAACCGTCCCGCAGGAGACAGCTTCAGAAAAGTTGGACATGCTTCCCCTATGTGACCCTCATTCGAACAAAACTCACAACTGAGTTGAGGAGGAACCACTAGTGAAGTTTTGTTCTTTGATGTTGCAGGTTTTGAAGTATTATGAAATCCATAGCAATTTTCTAATGCCCGAGAGCGCTTATCTAGGAAATCCATTATGTCATCAAACAGTGGTATATCGACATCAGGTCCAAGTTGCAATTCAAAAGCTTCACGAGTAGCAGAGTCTAGTTTGGACCACACCATTTGAAAAGGCATAAAATCTTGGTTTGGTAGCTCATACCTAGCCAATATTGCCAAGTTCTCATTAAAGGTGCGATGAATTCGTTCCAATTCAGAACCACTTTTGTTCCTAACCGACTCACATTTAAGCAATTTTTCATAATAAGTAGTGGCTATGTTCCGCTTCCTATCATAATATTTAAGCAGAGCTCGGTAGGCAGCTTGGTAGCTACTACCTGTCAGTGGGAAATTTTTGATGAGGTCATAGGCTGTTCCCTGAACACTAGACAATAAATAGTGAAGTTTCTCCACTTCTTCCAGTTCCCTTCTATGAATAAGTGAGTCATACAACTCCTTAAATGATACCCAATTTTCCAGTTTCCCATCGAACGGCTTCAAAGTAATCTTGGGTAATTTAGCTAGCCCACCAGAACAATTTTTGTTTGACGGCATGGAACTTTCCCTACTTGCATGCATTATTCTAGATTTAAGACTTAAAAACTTTTTATCAAATGTGATGGTATGCGCAAATTCAGCACTTTTTTCTGCCTTTGACATTGATTCTAAAGCGCGAATTTGAGCTGCGTGAAAATCCCTAGATATCTCATTAATATCCTCAACACTAATTCCCGTCACCGCTGGAGATTCTGAAAGCATTTCCATACGCATGTAGCAATAATCCCGCGCGACTCTGTGTTGATTAGGACCGCGTTCGTCGCGGCTCATTTCCCTATCAGATTCCATTATAATTTACACAAAAATGAAATGAAAATGACCTAAAATCAAATAAACATGCAAAGCAAAACGATAATGAACGATGAATGTAAACAAACAATACCACAGACAAAATTAGCTGTAGTTTTGAGTGAGTGAATGGTTTGATGAATGAATGATTTGATACCATACACAACGAAATTCTACCTTGACAACTTGACGTTCCTTGAAGTTGCAAGTGTAGACAACCGAGCAAAACTTTTGTATGACAGTTGAAATTAAATATTTTTATACCCGCATTATTTTTAACAAAACGAAACAAAGAAACTATTTCTGGAAAACCAAATGACAATGCTAATGTTTAAATCAATAATACCAAAGCAATTTAGAGTTAAACAAAAGAAAATAACTAGGAATTATGCGGGTTTTATCCGGTCGTAGGACCAAATGTTCGATTGCTAGGTTTTATGAGTAGTGGACTGTAATTGCGAAATGGATTATGTGTATGATGAATTGATGTGTGACTTTGAAAATTGTGTCGACACAAACGAAAAGGTGATTCAGTCTTATTGAGATGATAGGTAGGGCGTGAAAGATGTGAGTGATGCGGTATGATGTGCTACGAAAAACCACTAACCTTATGAGGACTGGCGCGTCGAACTACTAAGCTCCTTCCAGGACTCCTCGGGGCGTTGCGGCTGTAACTATACCTTTCAGATCCGTACTTCACTGGCGGGCAAGCTAAGCGCTAGCTCAGGGGGGCCGGTCGGAGCAGTAGCAATATAGCCAACGGGTGGAATCTCGTACACAGACAGTCACACACACTTCACGGGCTGGTATAAGCTTAGGAGTTTTTAATAGTTACAACACGACACGAAATTAAATTTAACTATTAATCGAGGAAAGCGGGATAAGCAATTAAGTATCTTCTCAGTTTAAAAATCTAAGACCGAATGACAAAAAATAACGATCTTTCTCTGACACATTTGACAGAAAGAGGTCGTCGAAAGGTCGAAGGCGTCAATGTCAAAGTCAGAATGCTGTCAATTCTCAACAGTAGGTATAAGTGATGTAGACATATAGATCTAATTCAATCTTGCATTAATCAACTTTGTAATCATTAGAGAACTCACTCTACTCAGTATCTACGTAAATCTTAATTTTTAGAATGTCTGTGTCTTGGTGAAATATCTTTAGTTGATGATATCAGTTAGCTCAAATTATATTTTTTGGATAAAATGACTCATTGATGTTCTTTGTAGAAAACATTATCGTCAGAAAAAAGCGATTTTGTCGTATCTCAAAATATCTAATTTTACACCAGAGCCAATAACTCTTAAATTTTATCGAAAATAATATAGTGATGAACTTTCATGGCGGTATTCTAGATATTGTTCTGGCAAGGGAGAGCGAAGGGTTAAGGGAAGTCCTGGTCTCTAGCACGGAGGGCATGGTCCCCTTGGATGAATACCATCCTGCTCTAGATGTCGAGGTATTGGTAGAGATGACACGTCGTTCAGACCGCATTGAACCGAGCAATATAAATCCAACTAGAGACTGGAACTTTAAACGTTGTGATACTGAGCTTTTGCACAACTGTCTATCAAATGCTTCTTGGGATCAGGTATTACTCGCTGTCGATATAAACACCGCCACAGAGGCTTTCTATGCTACTTTCTATGAAATCTATGATAAGTGTTTACCGACAAAGAGTCGCAGAAATACTAATACAAGGCGATATCCCGTCTAGTTACCCCGATATTATAATCGATAATAGGCGAAAAGTGAAACTCCATGCCAATTGGAAAAAAACTAAGTCTGACGAGAATTATAGGTTGTTTTCGGAATTAAGAGCTCCTAAAGTTCTTAAATCTCGGGCAGCTAGTGCTTATAATTTATACCTCAGAAATATTGAAAATAATCTAGCTCTGAACCCACGTGAATTTTGGCGGCATATCTCTAGTTTGCGAGCTAAGTGTGGGTTTGAAACTAATGTTACCTATAAGGGAGCATCGTGTCCGGGGGTCGCCGTAGCGGAGGCATTTGCCGTTTATTGTTTTATGTGCTTTTCATGTTCCTATTTCATCTTCATGTTAACTTAATAAATAAGTAAGTAATAACTAATTAATAAATAATGTTCTCTTTATCGACCAAACGCCGGTTTATTTATCGTTTTACGTTTTCATAAATATTCTGATATTAGACACAAAAGGGAGTTTGTTACGTTAGGAAAGTGTGAAGAATAGTTTGCAATCGTGTATTTCCCGCAAAGTTAGCATAACATAGCCCGGATGCTTGCTGAGCCGCATTATACATGAACAAATTGTTATAAATACTTTAAACTATCTATTTGTAGGCAAACGCTGCTTTAATAATTACTTACGTACCTAGTTACAGACAGTTTTAAGTTTTTGAGACGTATTTATTTGGTAAGCTATTTCCAGATCGTTTTCTTCGTTACCGATACAAGTGCAATTGACATAAAAAAATTAGAATTACTCATTTGAAATCACAGAACACAAGGAAAAGAACCGAACAAACAACGTCATAAAACCATTGTCATCACATTTATTCGTAGTTTCTTGAGGGTTTAGGGTATTGTCAAAATTCAAGAAAAACACTATTGAAGCATTAAGTTATAGGTTTCCTGGTTTCTAGTAAATCGAAAACACATAAAAATACGACCATTTTCAATGGCACCTTTAGTAGTAAAACACGAAGGGAGGGTCCAAAATAAATCTTGGTGGCAGATAAGGTCGGACTCGAAAAATACGTTCCAACGACCTATATAAAGGAGAATAAAAGCAAATGTTTAATGAAAGTGATAGTGAACAAAGATAACCGTACCTACCTAAATGAAAAGGAGATCTATTAAAACAAAAGTTTAGATTACGCTTGCTCTTAAGAAAGAAATCTGATTATATTGTTTCCATTGGGTGCCTGAGATAGCATGAGATGAATCTCGGATGAGAATTGAATTTTTTAATTGTATATTTTTCGTTGTTGCGTAATTCAATAAACTATGAGACAAAACATGATCTAAGTATGATCTGTTGTAGTACAATCCGTACGATGTAAGTATTGTTAAAATAATCAATCTGATTTGAATTCGGAGTCCATCAAGAATATTATAATATTGAAGAGATCTTTTGAAAAGTTATAACGAATTTACAAAGAGCCAAGGTGATTCCTCAATAAAGTCAAGTCTTTATAAAATCGAAGTAATAATTACAACATTGAGTGATTTTACCCTGACTTTGAAACTTTAATTTGTAAGCTTTCAGAATAATTTTGAGCGCTGTTGGTTCTCAAAAAAATGGATGGTAGGTACAAAGTTTAAGCACTCAAGATTTTTAAAATAATGATAATAATAATTGAGCCTAGCTTCGCGGCCGGTGATCCACCGTTTTGATATATTTTTTACTGTAGATTAGTTTTATAATATTTTTGTATTTTCTATAGTAAAAAATGTATTTTTTAACGAGTATTAAAATAAATAAAGTGAAATAATAACATAACTTTATTGTTCAACATGTTTTTGATGTTGAAAATACTAACATACTAAAATATAATTACGTAAATTATATATTTCGGTGATCTGCATTAATCATTATTGATATTAAAAACGCAAAAGTTTGTATACCTAGACGTTTGACGGATCGGGCTAATTTTTGAATAAACGTAGTACTTGCTCTGGAATAACAAATAAGCTTTTCATCGTAAATCAGTTCACATGGGAGTCTTGAGACGTTTTCTGCATTTTTGTTGAGCTATTAGGTATGCATCGATCCTTTCTTCCGTCTACAGCACTAGTTTTTTAGTTGAAAAAAATTTAAACACGTCTGACTTGGTCCGATCACTAATTTCATTTAAAATTTCATATTTAGACGAAGCTAGAATAGCTTGGCATAGTGCTTGCCCCGATGCTGCTCTTCCAAAATCTCTTTCATCCCAACGGCAATGGGACGGGACTTTGTGTGAGTTGACCTGGAAATATTTGTAACAAACGTGCTCCAGCTCAGCAGATCATGCCCGTCTCCTAGTCGTTTTTAAATGGGAGTCAGGACATTGGCTGCAAACACTTCCTTCATATAACACTGGCACTTTATTGGATCCCGTTTCTTTCCGTATCGCAACATGTATTCGGTTGGGTGCAAGTTGTTGTGCGCCTCATCAATGCCAGTGCGGTAATGCAGTCGAACAGCTTGGTCATCACGGATGATCATGAATCGTCGGAAATCACGTCATGCCAGCCTTCATGACATCATCCGGTGGGCCTTTGTCAGCGCTAACGAGCTATTCTCGAACCGAATGGTCTGTTTCGTGACTATGATAAGAGGCCCGACGGTATGACACTAGTCCCATGGGAGTTGGGGAGGTCCATTGTGTGGGACGCTACATGCGTCAACATACTTGCACCTTCCCATTTTCCAAGGACTTCCATGAGGGCTGGTGCGGCAGTAGATTTGGCTGAGGATCTCAAGAGGCACAAATATGCAGGTCTCGACAGAACCTACACATTTGCTCCCCGGAGCATTGCTGCTGGAGTCGAGCGAGACCCTAGGTCCGTGGGGTACCGAGGCTAACCGGGTTTTAAAAAAATATCTGAACGTCCGGTCGATGCGACGCGTGACCCAAGAGCTGGTGAGTATTTGGCTCAGCGCATCAGCATTGCCATACAGCGTGGTAGTGCAGCCAGTGTCTTGGGGACGCTTCCGACTGGTATTGACTTGTATCAGTTGAGCTACCTTTAGAGTGTTTGCAACCGTCTGAAGTTAGCTCAATATTTTCAATTGTATATACTAGTTTTCTATTTCTTGATTGTAATTTTCGTTGTTAATAAAGATAAAAAAAAGAAAACTGATAACTTACATGATGTTTTGAATTAGTTATAAGTTGCTTGCTCTATTATTATTAAGGTATGTTTGGCAGCTCTCGGGATGGAATCTCAACCAAAATAAATAAAGAATCAAAATCATCAGTAGCGGGATATAGAAAAGCCAAAACGAGTACTCCTCTCGGACTCCATTCGTTCTAGTTTTGCGAGTTTTTGTTGTTAAAAGTAGTGCGGTTTGGAACGCCCCGTATTGGCCTGGCCAGCCGAAAGATTTATATCCCAACAATGCCCGTAGACATTTTTTTTTTCGTAAACTCCATTGAGTTCTTTGGAAAACGTAAATGGTACGTAATGAAAATGGGTTTATTCGAAATATCGCAAGAATAACAGAGATAGATATAGCTGCAGCAGTTTCTGAGCTGGTATGTAATCTGGATCTAAATGGATATAAATCTTATTAACAGTCTACCAGCTCATCGAAATACTTGTTAATCCCCGTCTTGCCGTTGTTTCTGTTTGTTCCCAGCGGAAATCAGGAATTTCTTTGCATTTAGGTTTTCCTTGCCTATTTGCATAAGTATGTAGTGTGATGAAACCTCTGATAAGTTTGGTCAACATGAATTGGCATTTATCCGGGCATAGTTCTATTTAAAGCCATAATCCATCGGGTTTTTAACAGCGTCAGTGTGGCAGCGACCCTCGAATCACTTTGCCTTTATGCAAAATGATGGTAAAAGACCTGACGACTGAGACGGTATGACTCCGATTCCCTGGAAGATGGGTCAGTCTTTTGTTTAGGATAACACTAAGTGTGTAGATGTGGCGAACACAATAGGCCTCTTTGGCCGCAGTGCTACGTTAGCCACCTTGCGCAAATAAAAAAGTGTGTAGATACTAGATAATACGCTAATCCTTCACTCTGCTATTTGGCGATGGCTTACATTTATTTGTTGCCCGCGGATTCGCCGGCATGTAATTTTATTAGTCAAATTTCAGAAATGTTTTGCACGCCTCTTAGGATTAAATTCGTAAAAATAAAAAATTCTTGTTTAATCACTTACTTTAGAGTTTATTTATAACTAGTTTTGAGTAAATCAAAGCAAAGAAAAATAATTTTCCATACAAACATTACCACCCTATTTAATCCCTTCAGAGGTTACAATCTCCAAATATTAATATCCTATAATCACCTTTTGACTAAGTACACAAGTTACGTGGCACCCTGTATAAAATTTGTAGGCCTTCCCTAAATAAATATTATTATATAAACATAAACGTCGGTACTATCGCTGCGGTGGTGGTCGCATCACTAGTCTGTCACTAGTCTCGCGGCAGTGGGGCGACACTGCGAGGTACAACGCTGCTGCATTGCTGCAACGGTATTGTTGTCTACTTCGGAATGTAATTTAATCCCTTATAAACCTAAAGAGAATATATGGGAATCGTAGTACTGCAGCAGACTGTTTGATTTGACTGTTGCAATCGGAATCATAACTTTAGAACTTTTTATCAGCGTTTTGTTATTTAATGAAACAAATTATCTTACTGAAAAAATACGTTAAGTAACAGAAAATGGCAAAAATAATTACCGGCCTGTTTTAATAAGTACATAATCCTACTATAGGTATAATAAACTAGTAGTGCCTCACGGTTTCACCTCGCGGAATCCCCGTTCCCGTGGGAATCCCGGGATATAATATAGCCTATGTGTTATTCCAGACTATAGTCTATCTCTGTGCCAAATTTAATGCAGATTCAGTAGTTTTTGTGTGAAACAGTCACCAACATCCATCCATCCAATCCATACTTACATACTAGCTTTTATAATATTAGTAGGATTAGAGAGTCTTGATAAATAAAATATAGATTTTGCTACTAGTAAAACAACTAAATCACAAATAGTACCATCGGAACTCGGAATCGGACTACTACATACGGGTGATTCTACGAAAACTCGTTTTTTGTCTGACTTCTGTGGCACATTTTTTTTTGTTGAAATTGCACATCATGATAGTATATTCTAAATGAAGATTTAATTTTGATTTTTTTGGTAGTGAAGGGAACTTTATTGGCTTTATGGTTACGGAGTTATTCAATTTTAAATATATGGTGTCCACGGAAATCAGAATTTATATCACCAAAATCAAATATGCGTTGGTTTATCAATAAAAATATGTGTTTTCGGTAGTAAGTAGATTATTAAGCTTCTTAAAACTAAGGACCAATTATTTGACGTTTGTAGTTTTAATCAGTTTTTACAAAAACACCTTTAAATCATTACTGTAAATACAAGTAATTTTTTACAAAAATCACACTAATAATGTTTATCTTTGTAATAAAAATATTATAATTATTCATTTTGTATTTGTTATAAACTTTTATCCTAAAAAACATCATAAAAACTGTAAAAAAATATTATTGAGATGTGTTACTTTACTTTACTTTAATGAACCCGCAAAATCCACGGAAATCAGTACCACGGAAATCAAAAATAATAACAAAATCTTAGAAATTTTCTTAATTTGCTGGTTTATTTAACATTGAAATATGCAGTCGAAATTAGGAACACAAAAGGCATGAATTATCATAATTAATAAAACAATAGGATTAGCATAAACAAATTTATAGTCAACATGGTAATCAGAATTTCTAGATACCAAGCCACGGAAAGTGATTACGTACTGAAATAACAGAGTGACGTAGAGACATACACACTTGTTGTACACACCACTGATGGGGCGTGACTGATAGTTTCTCTCGATCTAACAACAATTTACGCAGATGTTAAAGTACAGCATTTATGAATGAATTAGTGCGCACCAGGGGAATCAGAGCTAAACGACGGACGCAAAGTTATCTCAATGTAACTTGTCAACTAAAGCTTAGTTTTGCGTAGTAATAGCGTCAAATAAGCAAGTAACTATCTGGGTTATTGTGAACCTATGTAAATTAGTACTAGTGTTTTCAGGAAATGATATAATTTATTAACACAGGAACATGAGGTCCGGACGCACCACGGAAGTCAGAATTTCCAAGGATTTTATTTATTTTTACTTATTTAAAATAAGAATATTAAAAAACTAAAAAAGGCCTCCCCTATTACCTTTGTCTAATCTACTTTCATAAAAAAAATCAAAGGGCTAGGGATACTTTTTGTATGATTTTTCGAGCCGGACATGTTTTTTTCCACCCTGGGAGAATCACCCATACCTATGTGTAATCTTACTTGCACTAACGAAACACATGAATGAATCAATCATTCCGAAACTGAAGACCAGTTAAATACCTCATATTAACAACAATACCGAAAACATTCCGACTGGTAATCAACTTGAAGTTCACTTGTAATGGATTTCAAGTTACCCCTTATGATTGATTGAACTCTTTATTGTCCAATGTCCCTATGACACAAAAAGAAATCTAAACTTGGAAAACCAGTTAAACAGGCGGCCTATGATCGAAAGCAGATTTAAGCTCTGTAAACAGTAAAATAAAACATTTACGGTGTGTCATATCAAGTGGTTTTTACAATCAGTAACCAAAAAAATAAGTCCATAAATACTTACACAGTACACAGACTTTCAAATATTAAAGACTCAATTACAAAACTATCATGGCAACTCAGTTGGGCCGGGCTTACCTATAGCAGTTTGATTTTCGCGTGTGAACTATATAGCGATTACGCAATTTCCACTAGAGGAAGAGTTTTAAATGAACTTGTTATTGCTTTCAGACAACTTTGAAAGTTTGATATAGGGGTAAAGTGAGTAAGTCATTACAAATTGAACTTTACTGACAACCTGAACGTTGTAGAGAAATTAAATTCCTAACACATTAAGGAAAACTAAATTTAAATTAAAAACACCCGGTTCTTAGTACGGTCATCTCTATAATTACAATACGACAAGAGGAAGAGCTATTTACCAAGTGATTTGATTATTGATTGATTAGTTAGTTTATTAATCAGCGCACAAAAACCAACGATTAGAAGAGGAATTATTTTTCCATTAATTGTACATGCTTATGATGCTTAAAATTAACAGTTCAACAAAACTCCAATTGAGTTGCAAAAACTATCAGTAAATAAATTCAAACAAAATATTGTCACAAATAATCTTAAGCTTACTTAATATCTGATTATCTATTCTAGAGAATAAAAAATGTTGGGACCAGTTTTGCCTAAATTCAAAAACTTGCATTACATTATTTTGCATTATTTACTTTACCTTAAATAGATTGAAGTGAATATAAAATCTAAGTAATCACTTTATTTCCTAGATTAATATGTTATATTATGAACATTCTGACTTGTCCAAGAATCCTGTGGGCTCTAAAGGAAATATAGCACTTTGAGTTTGAACACCTAGGTTTGACATTATTTTAATATTAGGTACCTAAGTCAAATTTAAAAATTTACCTATTTCAAAATGCTAAAAATAAGCGGCATACTTAATATCAAAAGGTATAAAGGAAAAGAAAAAAATAACTTTAAAACAAGACTCAACGTCTTTTGCGGCGTAAACATCAGGTACACTAGCCACCATTTATTTGATTTCGTTAAAAAAAGGAATTTCCAAAAATCCAACGTACAGATTGCTACCTATCAAGCTTTTTTGAATGCATCTGTATTAGTTTAATTTGTATATGAATGAAGAGATACCTACGAAAACAGTTTGGTTGCCACCAAGAGCAACCTCGTATCTCTTCCTTTCCTTAAATAGATATAAAACTACTACAGATACTTTAATAAAAAGCTTATGATAGGTATAACAAACTGTACGTTTTATTTTTGTAAATTCCTTTATATATCGAAATTATAAGATAAAATAAGTGGTGGCGCTAGTGTACCTATTGTTTACGCCTTAAATTATATTTTGATATGTTTTACTAGGTCATGCGGGCAGGTTAAGTTGCGTCAAACCCCATTGAAATCACTATTGTTTGGCTGTGATGAATAATCTAAATGGTAATGGTCTGGGTATTCAACGGTAATCATCGTTAATTGTGTGTGTGAATAATGATATTTAAGGAGAGTGTTATATGCTCTCACCATACTATTAATATGGTGAGAGCATAAAACACGTTTTACAAATTTACCAAGTTCTTAAATGATTTTTATTTATTTAAATTGTCTATTTACTTGATTTAGAGAAACAATAATTATATATCTAATTATGATATCTTTTGGACGTAGGTATCATTGTTAGGTTTAAAGATGGCTATTCTCATAAAAACAAAAAAAACCTTCTAAAGTGAGATACAACTACTTATAAATTGATTCTTAAAATTGTATGTGATGTGATGAGTATTAGTGATGAATATGTCTCCAGGCCGGATAATTAAATAGTGAGATAGGTTTATTACGTCAGATTACATTCACATACGTAGAATTTTCGTACAATAAAGCGTTTCACAAAACAATAGGTAAGACTACTTAAGTTTAGGTAATGTTACTATATCTATGTAAGGTAGGTAGGTTTTCAGTTATTCATCTATTGAGTCTGAAGACGCTTTTCTATACGCTCTACAACTATCCTTCAAAACATGGATGGTAGGCAGTTTCGTATACAAACACAGCGGTGTCACTGTAATTGTAGCTTTCTTATCTTTTGGTTTAGGGTCAAAGCACCTACAGGTCTTGCGTGAGCGGGCTGGACGAGAGCGCGAGGCGGCGGCGCGGTGCTGCGGCGCGGCGCGGCGCGAAAACAACAAACAGTAAGACCTATTGAAGTGGCCTGCGTGACCAAACGCACGTAGGGTGCGGCGCGACGCGGCGTGAAACAAAGCGAACGCGATCAGTTGGCTTGAATTGTTCGTGCGAACTGGACGCATGACAATGTTTACGCGGTGTTTTGCATGAGCGGGCTGGACGCGAACTCGACGCGGTGCGGCGCGGCGCCGATGCGATGCGATTTAATGCAGTGCGGAGCAACGCGGCTACTCTGTCCTACGTGCGCGCGAACCGTCCTGTACCACCACGGCCGGCGGCCCCGCGCCTCTTCTATTTATTAACTATCATAAATAGAAGAGATAAACTCTTAGCACGTAACTACAAAGGCAAATCGTCAAAGCATGTAGGTTACTTAGGTTAGTAATAAACTTATTAAGACTGTGCTAGTAACTTCTTAATAGTCAAATAATTGAAACATCAATCACGACAAAGTTATCAGTAACAGTTGTCAGTCTCCATTCCCCATTTCTATTTGACTTAACTAAGTCACAAGTTAGTGAAGTTCATGGACACTTAGTTTAAATCGACTGTTACAGAAACTGAAGGAGAAATGGTGCCTTAGGTATGCCAATTTTTGGTGAAGAAGAGAGAGAATGACGGTGGGAATTTACGTTAAAACTAACAATTCTAAGACCTTATAGTACATTACAAAATGCTATAAAACCAAGTGTTTACATGGTTAATTGAATATTTGGGCCCACATAATATGTACATGTGTCGTAAAGCATTTAAAGCTTTAGTTAACACAAAGACCAGTACGAATATATCTATTACTAGTATCCAACTGCGGTTTTGCACGCGTTGTTTCTATGGAAACGTTTAAATGCTACTTCTATCCCATAGGAACTGATTTATGGGATAAAAAGTTACCATGTCTTATGCCCCCAGAGCTAGTGCCACTATTCATAATTTCAGGCCGATCAGTTAATTAGTTTGCTAAAAAAGTAACAACAACCATACATCTGTACATCCATACAAAGGGACAAACCTTCGTATTAAATGTAAACAATAAATAAGAGCAAAATTTGCTCTTTATATATATTTATAGAGCAATTTTTTTTTATTATATTTAATATCAAATAAAACAAAGAAAACCAAATGTACTTACATAAGAACAAAAAATAACAACTTAAGAGATCTATGATGGGTTCCGTGATGTTCTGTTAAAAGTATAGATAATTCCTGTTTTCGCTTCACAATCTCAAATTAGCCCTGTAAGAGATAACATAAAAGTTTAGAACTTTACACACGCTATATTTCACGCTATAACACGATATCCTTTAAATTTAATCAACGGAACAGCCACAACGTGACCGGACCTTATCTATCTCGTGAAAGATTTATAACTAAGGCGTAACCACAGTTTATCTTCATCTTGCTCCGGACTTTATATCTCTATCAGCGGAAGAAGTTAGGGCTCTTTCACCCGAAAGTTTCGCAATAATGAAATATTTCAACTCGTAGTAAATGCAAAGAAATTCACAGCTTTAGACTAACTTCAAAAGGAGAATCTGTAATAAACTGCTGCATATTATGAATGAAAAATATTACGTACTTACTTATGTTTAAAAAAAAAAAATAATCAAAATCTTCATTGAAGCAATAACAGTGCAATGAAAAAGATTGACTTGAAAGATTTGGGAGAGCGTTACCGCATAATCTATGTAAGTACATAAAAGGCGGTTCCAAGCACGGATAAAAAAACATATTGTAACATTGTAAATTATGAAATAAAAGTTTAATTTTTGTATAAATCGACCCAATAGTTTAAACCGTACTTGGTCTGGAAATAGGAACATTAATTCATTTGATTCAATTGTCGGGGTTTTATTCTGAAAACCTTTTGATATTTTAAAGTAGGGAATACACGCTTAGAAAAAATGCCGGGCCTACCTAAGAATTCGTGTCGTAACTAGAAAATAACTGTGTACACTGCTCGTAGCGGTGCACGAAAAAATCTTATCTGCGCAAGACACGACGACGACGCCGCGAACGTTTTTGCGGAGGGGCGGGGGGCGGTGTAGTAGGGTTGAGCCCAGTGATGCCAACTTAGCTCTTTCGGGGCTAGATCCAGCCCTTTTTGGCTTATTCATTCCTTAAAATGATGACTTAGCCCCTAGTCCTATTTCTAGCCCCGAAACCGCGTAAGAAAACTTTATCTGGCACACGGTACAAATATTTAAAAAAATCTGTATTACAAACACGATTCAGTCTTATAAAATTCGGTCAAACTTGCTACACAGTCATATGATATCCCAATAGATGTCACAAAAAAGATTGAATCTAAAGAAAAATATACGTTTATTCTGAACAAGGCCGCAATTATTTTATTTTTTGCTTTGTAGTTACTGCACGAAAAAAATCGTGTCGTGTACACGTTTCGATTGGTCTTGTCTGCGGAAGACACGAAAAGTCTTCGTGTGTGGAACAGGCAAAATTCTTGTCGTCTACACGAAGAATTTGTCTTTTCTGCCGCAGGAACGGCAAATTTTCTTAGCGTGTACAAGCGCTATAGGTATAGGTTTTAATATTTTCAAATATTAAGTTCAATGTAACAACGAAACGTTATCAATAAAGGCTCCCACAAAACACACAAAACACAAAACTGCGATTTTATGCGATGTGATGCGATGCGATGTCACACGAACTTGAGATGCGAATTTCTGCGATGCAATTTTGTGCGGCGAACCGTTTGGTAGGGTAACCATACCTTCAAGTTTAGTAGAAGCGTAAGATGGATCGCACAAAGATAACTGCACTGCTGTTATTGTTAAATAGATATAAAAGAAAAAGAAGATTCTGGGTTCATCCATTCATTACGATTATGAACTCTGAAGGGAACTATTTTACTCGAAAGTACTATGGGTTGAGAACTGAAGCAGATTTTTTTTTTACAACACAAAGAAGGTGGCTCAGGCGCCGCTCGTCTTTCTCTAAAGTTGTCTCAGAGCGGACTAAAAGGGGGTCACCAAGTATGACGAAATATGGCAGGAATGCGCGATGCAAATGAGATCGGACGTTATCGTGCGAGCTCGCTGATATTTGCGATGCGATGCGAGTTCGCAGTTTTGTGTGGAAGCCCTAATGCAAAAACCAAGTGAAAAAATATGTGTCAATAATGGAGCGTTCAAACGTCAAACTATGTGTCAAATGGCAAAGTCACTTGACATGCGTGCAACGTTTTCATCTCGATTTTGTTGACGAGCGAGCCATAATCAAGTTGATTTTGTTATTGATTTCAATTTGTAGAATGAGTCTCCGATGTATAAACAGTTGTTTACGCCTTGATAGAAAACGACAAGACAACATTGCTTATCAGATGAAACGGAGCAAACATCAATTAGTAGTTTATATGTATTAGTAGTTAGGTACAGGGTACAGCTGTACAAAGTATCTACCTAACAAGTCGAAAATAGTACGGACCTACCACTTTTCCATCAAAAGCAAAAGTAATTGATTTCATAACTTATTGTAGGTTACCTACTGTAGGGTCATGTTTTATTGATAAAGTTTTGGGGAGTCAAGATAATGGTCACACAATTGTTTTTAAAAACTAAAACTATACATATATTAATATAATTTATTAACAACGAAAATTACAAGAAAGGAATAGAAAAATTACAACTAGTATTTACAATTGAAACCATTGAGCTAACTGCAGACGGTTGCAAACAGTCTAAAGGTAGCTCAATTGATCCATGTCAATACCAGTCGGAAGCGTCCCCAAGACACTGGCTGCATTACCACGCTGTTGTTTTTTGGAAATGACAATAACTAGTTACATAACCTATCCTTGTTCATTGTTCATAATAATGTCTCTTTAGGTAGGTACCTACCTAATCCTAACTTTAGGAGGTATATTCTAGTATCATTTTGTTTGTCTTGCTAACAAAATGATAGTAAACAAATTGATTTCGTTCATGAACGAGGCATAAAATAGTTGGGACCACAGAAATCAGGTTATCAGGTTATATAGGTATATTGGGAAAGAACTATATTCCAAGAACTTCGCCAGTCTACTTGTTATCATGAATGTCATTATGGTTAGATGGATTCTCATATTATTATTACCACTCAGATTATGATGTAAAATATTTAATCAGGACACTTTCGTTTAATTCAAGGAGTGCAAAATGTGCAAATATGTAGAAAAAGGTCGGTTTTCAATAGCCCGCCGCCGGCACAGGTGCCGCCAAAACAACGAGAGCTGCATAAGGAAACCGTGCTTTTGCCAGCTGGTGGAAATACATTTTACTTTCCCGGGTGCCACCGGTGCCAGCACCATGTCGAAGTCTTCCAATAGTAAAATGGTCAATTTCTTCGTTCATTGAAGCCACACTAATAATAAGAGCGAAAGTTTGCGTAGATGGAGCTAGATATTTATTAATTTTCAGGCTAAAACTACTGAATGGATAAGCCTGAAATCGAAAAAATGTTGGTACACACGGGAAAAGAAGACATTAACTTTATTTCATGAGGCTTACAAAATAAGCACTTATACAAGTCAAATTTTAAGCTATATATAATTATACAGGTTTACTTGTAGATAGACCTGATCCTTACAGGGCGTGAAAGTAGGGTTCAGTACACACAAATTTGAGCCTGAGGTACCCTGGTCTAAAGTCTCACCTTGACGTCGAGGTATGATGATATTTTCTAAATTACATATTTTTTGTAGATTTTTCTAAGTTCTCTTGTAAAGCTACCTACTTAATTAGAATAGCCTTTGAAAGCCTGAGAAATATAGTTAACGCTAGAGCCGTTTTGTCAAAAATATCGCTCACATTATTTCGTGCAGATTATTTAAAACAAATCTACATGTTTCTAGCTATTCAAAAAAGTATAATAGTCAGGGTAAAAGTGTACGATTTTTTGAAAAATTGATATCAAAGGACGCACGTAGGCAGATTCAAAGTTTCAGAAGCTCACTTTTAGGCATCGAAATAAAATGGTAATCCAAATAAAAAAAGGGTTAGAGACTCGCAACGGCGATTCAACCTGAACATGTGGATGGGCATCATCGACAATTATCTGATTGGACCGTATTTCTAGCCTAAACGCTTGAATGGCGAATATTATGAAGATTTCCTGAGAAATGAATTGGCACATCTTCTGGAAGACTAACCGCTTGCCCTAAGAAGAAACAACAGGTACTAACACGAGCGTTGTCCTCTACACTACCGGAGAAGTGTGCGCGGGCTAGATGAAAATTACACAAACAAATGGATTGGAAGAGGCGATCACATACCATGGCCCGCGGGAAGCCCGGATTTAGCTCCGATGGATTTTTATGTTGTTGTATGTTGTTCACATGAAAAGCATCGTATACCAAGACAGTCATCCTGTACTTACTGTAGAATTTCTCCGACAAAGAATTATTGATGCAGCGATTGTGTTAAGGGTTCAGTTGATGATCAGATTTGTGAAAACCGGTTTGTGAGATAGAATGCGGGCCTGTGTTAGGAATAGAGGTGGCCACGTAGAGCATGAATTAAAAAATTAAAGATTACATGGTTTGCACTCAATGTGTGATTTTTTTGTCTTACAAATACTGAAACTTTGAATCTTACTACTTGAGTCCTTTGATATCGTTTTTTTCTAAAGATCGTACACGTTTGCACCGATTTTTATACCTTTTTGAATAGCTAGAAACTTGTAATATTTGTTTTACATAATCTGCACGAAATAATGTAGGGCGATTTTTTTTACAAAACGTCGATTAAAAAATAGTTGGTAAAAATTTTACTCCGAATTCGGATTTAAAGGGCCGACGGCTCTAGCGTTAACGATATTTCTCAATCTTTCAAAGTCTATTATAATTAAGTGATTCAGGTTATACAAGAGAGCACTAAAAATCGACAAAAAGATATGCCGTAAAACGTTACAAGATTGCCCAACTAATTTGACTTTGCCCACCAGGGTACTTTTTTTAAAAGTCTTAGCCGGTTTCTAGAAGGCTATTCAAATGTCAAATCAGTTGACAAAGCGATTAATTTAACACACTGGTCAATTCAAATCGGGGTGCACGAACGCTGATTAGATAATAATTTACTAATCATTGATCATCTTACGATTGTCATTCTTTCAGTTCAGTCATTCACTCCTAAACTTCAATAAAACCATCCAAGGGCGAGTCAGACTCGCACTAAGGGTTCCGTACCATATTTTTTTAATTTTATTTTTTATTACTTAAGGCGCAAACAGTAGCTGAATGGTCATTTTTGGAGGCTATCTACTCATAGAGGAGTCAACTTTATGAGCTGAAAAAAATATATGACTTTAATTGACATTTTATCTATAAATGGAACGTACAAAAATGTTCTACGTGTTCATTTTCCCTGTGAAAAAAATTCACAAAGTTCAGCTGTTTCGGACTTTAAATTTGTATCTACTTCTAAAGGACTTAGAATTTTGTACTTTTTTTTTCACCTAAATGTCGGCAAGAACTTTGTCTTCAATTGGTACGTACGATTTTGCGATGCGACGGTTTTTCACCTTGTAAATATTATTTTTCTAGTTTTCCGTAGGATTAGTGGGCGTAAGAGGTCGCGCGGGCGACGGGCGGCAGTGCCTCGCTGGCTGTTGTACGGGGAGGTTGTGCTTGTCTGCCTAGTGCTCGCACACCTTACTCGTCGAATTTATGTTTTTAATAATTGATTTTATTTGTTCTAAGTTGTGCGCGCATGGACGCTTTAGACGACCCATGTGGCGCGGTGGGCGAAGGTCCGCCTGCGACGCAGGAGGTTGCGGGTTCGATTCCCGCCTCGGAACAAATTTGTGCACGATCTGTAGGAATTTGTTTCGTTGGTCTGGGTGTTTAATATGCATACTAAAAAAATATATCTATCTATGTATATATTGTATTAAAAATATATTAGTTATCTAGTACCCATAACACAAGCTTTGAGTAGCTTACTTTGGGGCTAGATGGTGCTGTGTGGATTGTCCAGCATTATATTTATTTATTTATTTAGTTTAAATAGTTTGTAAAAATATAAGAAAACCGACTGTACATAAGCTGTACATCACCTGTACATAAATATTTATTTTTATCGCGCAAGGACGCTTTTAGTGCTAAGTTACTTTTATAATACCCTCGCCCTAAATATACTTTGACTGCTCAGTGTTGTTGTGTGTACGTGTAGGTGAATTATAAAGAAAATCAGTAAGCTCAAGAAGACCAGAGCTCTGAAAGCCCAAAAGTTGGTGGAAATAATGTAAGTATACCTAACTACTTCCTTCCTACCTACGTTTATTTTATTTCCCTAATTTTGTGCAATTGCTACTATTAGCAATATTAGATTTATCATGTATTTTTATAGGAGATCGAAGAAAAGGCTAATCCATCAGAAAGAAAATATTCAGACAATGGACGGTGAAAATGATGTCAAGTAAGGAACTACAAAGTTTATAATAGTATATTGGAAGTCTATGGTGTCCGCTTTCCATCGTCCAGCGTAGTACCAGGTAAAAATAAATGAACGAAGATGTAAGTAGGTATCTACCTAAATACCTACTTCTTATTTATCTACTACTCATTTATTACATAATTATCTTATACTATTATTCATTTACAGATGTACAGTGACTGAGCAACTTGAAACTGAAGAGGAAATGCCAAGTATGCTAGAGGTAAAATATCCAGTACTTAGGACCTAGCTAATATTAGTAGTATGCTGTGATGTAATAAAATATGTAAGTACAATTATGTTCATGAATTTCATCAGAATTCTAGTATGGTACCTACACTTCGTGAAAAGGCAGCCGAGCAGACTGAAAGCTAATAAGTAAATACCTGTAGATACTTAGTCACAACGATTTATGTCTCTCCGAAGTGAGACACTAGTAGAGGATTCGATCCCGGTCTTTATTTTCAATCCCGGGATTTTGGGATTTGTGAAAGGCGATCCCGGGATCCGTAGACAGGTAAATAAAATCGAAGTAATATATGAAAATCAACTTTTATTTACTTTCAAAAACAAAGTAAAAATCAATTAAAACCACAATTACTTCTTTTTTCAAATAATTAATAATATAATATAATTTTTTTTTATTCTACTTTTTTACGGTAGATGATATAAAATACTAATTTAAATAACCACATAATGGTAACGTCATCAGCAGTGATCGGATATTCAGGCGTTTATTTACCTAAACTTTGAGTGACGACAGAAATCAGAAATCAATATCTTTATTTCTTTAGGCTTACAAAATAAGCACTTAGACAAGTCAAATTTAATACTATAGGTACATAATTATCAAAATAATATAAAAAATAATGTGATAATTGATTTTCAGTTCGCCTCACTTTTTTGTCCACTAGTGGAGGAGGCGAAATAGAAACCACTAGCATGTGTATAACTTATGTGTCTAATACATGTTTGCCTTATAAATAATTCAATACTATTGTCGATGTGGAACTGAGCGACATCTGGCCAAGCACTAACGTCATTGATGTAATCATTTATGGAGTAAAGCCTTCTTGATAAGATTTAGTTTTATGTACTGTTTAAACCTACGAATAGAAAGTTCAGTTGCTTCAGATGGATGATTTGAGTTGGGATTTCTCTAACATTTGGGGTAACATGAATTTTATACATTTTGTTTTTTTAGCATTAAGTAAGAGGTTATTGGCGGTAAACCAATTTAGTATTTGTGAAAGCGAATTATTTACATCGTCATAATTATATTTATTTCTGTCTACTCTAAAAATTAGTGATGTATCATCAGCAAATAAGACTATATCACAAAGATCTTTTGCTAGAAAGGGGAGATCATATACGTTTACTAAAAATAAAAAGGGACCTAATATTGAACCTTGGGGTACGCCTAATTCAATATTTGAGCCCGTAGATCTTTCTTTACCAACATCTACTTTATGAACTCTATCAGATAAATATGATTTCATAAGATCCAGAGCCTTTTTCTTAATTTCTTTATGTTTTAATTTCTCAATTAATGTACTATGATCAACACAGTCAAAAGCCTTAGAAAGGTCACAGAATACACCAATAGCGTTTTTGGCTTTATCCCAGGCCTTCAATATATGCCTTAATAGAACTGTACCAGCATCCGTTGCCGATCTACCCTTGGAGAAGCCAAATTGGTTTTCATGAAATAACCTATTAAGATTGAAGTGAGAGGTTAACTGGGTAAGAATATTTTTTTCAAAAACTTTACTCATTGCTGGAAGTATTGAAATCGGTCTGTAATTGGCCGGATCGGTGTGGCTACCAGATTTATAAAGAGGAACTAACTTACTATATTTCATGAGATCAGGAAAAATTCCTGCGTCGACACAGTTATTGAAAATATAGGCCAAACAAGGAGCCATTTCCTTAATAATTGAACTTAATACTTAGGTGGATAAACCCCAGAGATCCTCAGTATTTTTAATGTTAATTGATTTAAAGGTTTTCACTACATAATCAGCATTTACATAACTAAAGTTAAAGCTCTCATTACATTTAGCAACTGAAGGTTCTAACAGCCATTGATGCTGATGATTTTAGAGACTGGGTAACAACTTTAGGAATAGTAGAAAAGAATGCATCAAAAGCATTGGCAATATCTTTATCATGTATAAGAATTAAATTATTAATTTTTAACCTTATTTCCTTATAACGTGGCTTTGATTTACCTGTTTCGTTATTTATTAGTCTCCATGTTGCTTTTACTTTATTAGATGATTTTATTATAATATTCCTTAAAAACAGGCATTTTGCTGTGTTGCAGACTTTCTTAAATGTTTTAGAATAGTTGGTTACATACAATACAATAGAAACGCAGGATCAAGTAACATAGTTTCTCGAGAAGCATAAAGGTCATATAGTATATTCCTACTTCTATAAATACCCGGAGTGGCCCAATCAATAAACTCGACCCTTTCTCTCACTGTGCATGTTTTAAGTTTGAATACTTCACTGTGTTCCTTGTGTATTACATTCAAAAGTTTGAAAAATAATTCATTGGGGTCATCAGAACAAGGTATATTAGATACTGTTAGTTCCACTCTACTTTGAAAATTCTTGATACGGTTCTCTGTTATTGGCCTGCAGGTATATTTTTCTACAATATTTTTATCATCATAGCTAAAATTAACACTTTGACCATAAGGGTCTGATTGGAAATGCCTAATTACTGCTTTGCTGGTTGGAGTTTGACTGCAGTAAATATTATCTAAACAGGTGGCAGATGTTTGGGTTACCCTAGTGGGATCATTAAAAAGATTTTGTAAACTAAAGCACTTGAATAAGTTAAGCAATCTGTCGGCGAGGGGATTTGCTAAAATATCTATATTAAAGTCGCCACAAACAATAAGATCCTTCCTACAAGTAAATACTTCAGCAAAACTTCTTCCATAGTACATTCAAAAGCAACCTGATCTGCGTCAGGAGGGCGGTATACACACACAATGATATGTCGCTCCAGTTCCTCACAAGAAAGTTCAATAGTCCTCTCAATAGTGAGTTTTACAATATCTTTTCTTTCTTTACATTTAAGACTATTTTTTACTAAAATCAAAGAGCCACCACGTATTGCAGCTTTTCTTTTATATGAACTTACAACGACACGTTCTTTTATACGACACAACATGAATATTCGGGAATTCATATAAATTCCGAAGAATTCCAAAATGTTCTAGAATGTTATTTATTTCGTTGTAATCTTATTTATACATCAAATATAAAACACATTTATTCCGACTCGTTTTTCACTAAAATCGATATTTCCACAAAAAAAAAATTACCAACAAAATACACAAAAGATTAAAGTGACATATATTTTTTTTTATAGAAATTGCTTGAATTTTATAATTCGTGCTCCTTCGGATTCCTGTAAAAGTTGGTTTTAAAAGCTCCTACATGTCTTCGCCCCAACTTTGGGATTTGAAAAATATCCGATCACTAATTTATCAGTCAATAAAAACAAAATTAAATGACGGTTAAACGTATTATTTCAATAAAAAAGGCATGTCATGATTGTTGAAAAAAAATAATTTTACGTAAATTTTACCACGACGTGACAGTAGAGGCGGTTGAGTACCTATTAAAAGAGTGCTTTTTTGTATACTGGTACATGGTTTTATAAATTGTATTATTTGGTAATAAAAAGAGCTTTTACTGATAAAAAAAATCTAGGAATAATCATTACAGTTACAATCATTACAATCATAATTTAAAAAGAAAACTAAACCGATGTTTACCAAAATGATCAGATGTTCCTTTTTGTTATTTTTAAAGAACTTGGTATAATTTTAATTTTATAATTTATGATCATTACATTTACACGCCTAATTTTTTGTTATTTTTAAAAAAAATTCTCAATCCCGAAAATCCCGGGATTTGTAAAAAATAATCCAAACAATCCCGGGATTTGAAAATTAATCCCGAAATTTTTGGGATCGAAAATCGACCAGGATCCCGGGATCTCGTGATTCAGGATCGAATCCCTTAGACAGTAGGTACACCACTCATTTTACTCCGATCCGATCCAAGAATATTTAGGAACTGCGCTGCCTGCAGCTAAGTTCAAAAAAAGTTCACACTCAATCTCACATCGATAGAGTATGGATATGTGAATTCTGTAATAGTTTCTTACGTGAACGTGTACTTTCTGAAATGAAATGGGAATGGGGTTCGAAATGTAAAGGAAACTGGGTAACGGTACATCGCCTTTTTTGTCATCTTGTAGATATCGAGTTAGGTACTTGGTAAAAACAGATAGGATTACGATCCAAATTTACAATGCGATGCAAAATGTGCAGGTCAAAATTTTATGTCGATAACGATCCTCCATGTATTGACTTGTAAACTTGTAATGTAATGTAAATAAATGAAATGTAGTAGGTAAATAGAGAATATAAAGACTTGTCTTAGTGCTTATTTTGTAAACCTAAACAAATAAAGATATTATTTACTAATTTTCGTAATTTTTTTGTCTTGTTCCATTATGCCCTTTCTCCTGTAGATCAGAAATTTATTGGATCAAATCATTCTACCCGAATTATGAGTACCTACCTATTCGTTGATATCCTACTAACATTCATTTTAGATAAGAGAAGTTTGTGTGAATGTTTGTTACCTTTACCCTGGCTTTACCACGTAGGTAGGTAATCTATCTATCATTATTTTCGTAACTACTAAATAGATTTGAACAAACTATTGAATGATTGGAATATTCCACTTATTATATATTATCCACATCAACTAATTTTAGTGGTGAATGAAAATTTCAAGTAGTTAGGTAGTCTATAGACTACTTTTGATGGAGGTATATCTAGCTACAACGCGGATAGCAGCTACTAACACCATCAACCCAAGAGTCACATTACATAACTATACCTAAGTATAGCGAGTTCTGTTCCCAGATTAGGTTACTTACCATCGTGGTTCGTGATACCAATAAACCCGAAGACTAGGACAAGACAAGACTAGACTAGAAGACTAGAAACAAATATTTGCAGATATTGTAAAAAAATATCTAGGAGTGGGAATCGAATACGCATTTCTTGCGTCCTGCCATTCGTTTACCACGCCGCCCGCCGCACCCGCGCTGTCACGAATATTTTCCTTTTTTCGGTTTATGCGCGAAGACTATTTCTCAGCGCGACGACAGCGGGTCTGGCGCTGCCCGGAATGTGGGGAAGGTGCGGGGCGAAATGATAGCCGCGCCCATTCTCTCAAGGGCATCGGCTCTAGTTTGCGCCTTAAGTAAAAATATACTTACAATTAAGTATTTTGTGAATATTTCAAGTGGTACCAGGTAGGCTGTTACCATTGTTACCATGTTACCATTTATTAATATCGACCAAAAATAGTAAAAAAGGCGTTTTAATGGGAGCCCGCCTTAAATATTTATTTTCGACAGACAGAAAGCGAAGTATTAGTAATAGAGTCCCGTTTTTACCCTTTGGGTACGGAACCCTAAAAATGACGCTTGTGGCTTAAGAATAAGTAAGTAGTAATAAGTAAGAGTAGAAGGGAAACTTCGGCTCCAAACGCGCTCAAGGTCAAGATATTAGCCTACACTATTTTCCACGTTAAACGGGTATATCGGTCGGGCTGCCACAGCCGGCGACGCTGCACGCGGTTTTTAATGATCATTCATTTATGTTTACCGATCGCGGCGCGCGGTGGCGGCCGCAAGTATTAGTTGAAATTATAGTTATGTTGTCCGAGAGCCCGGAGCGATTTTGAGGTGAGTTGAATATCATGAATTACAAAAAAATTAAAAAAATAAAGTACAAAATATATATAGTGCATTCTAGTGCCATAAGTAAAAAAAAACATGTCTGGACTCGATTAAAGAAGAGTCCCTTCTACCCAGTTATTATTTATGCTTATGCTTGTGGCGCGCATACTTGTTTGTTTACGTTTGAAAAAGTTCAAAATTGTAAATTAGATAGGTAATAATAGATTGTTTATTATGAAGAAAAAAACTATACCGAAATAGAAAAAATACCTTTAACTACTTTAGTAGGCAAGTAGGAACCCTTTTACATAGCTTTATTACCAATATTTATTAATTCCTGTATTTCACCAAGTTTTTTTATATTATTTATATGTTTCTAATATGCGGAAGCAAAACGAAGCATCCTAGAATATAAGAGGTAATTTAATTTATTTTTATTTAATAGTAAAACGATCCTTATGTTTAGTAATACATAACAAAACCGCTTTAGGAGTACCAACCTGTTGATTTTTTATATATATTCGATTTAGAACTTGGCAAAATACAGCACATTGTTGTAAAAATTTCAACTAATTAGAGCTAAATCACCGATTAGCTAATTATTGATTTGACAAGAGCTTGACCAAAGAATCATGCTTAATTATCGTTCCAGAAACCCATTTTGATTTCAGTTACCTCTCGGGCTTTTACAGAGCAGCATCTCAGAGTGACTACGATCTCAATTTTGTCAAGTTTTGGTGTCTAAAGTGAAGTGAGCAAGCTAAGTTTTGGCTTATATTGAAACCTTGACTTGATAAACACAGTTACAGTATTGATTTTTATAATTATCAGTGAATTAAGTACTTTTTTACGAAGTTAAGTGATTTATAACAAAAAGTTTACCATCCACCTGCACACAAAATATTGGCTCAACTGTCTCAGTAAAACGCGTAAGCGACACTGTCTCCACGGCGCTTACGACCTTCTTCCCGCCATCCGTCGCGTCGAGTCACTGTTAACTAACAGACGGTACGGTAGTACGTGCGAACGAGGGCCTTTATTAGTGTGCCAACATATTTAGCGGTTGCAAGGGGCATTTGTTGCGGGGCTACCTGGAGTAATTACCACAAACGAACGATCGAAGATACCAAACGTGATTACGAGTATGATGACTTCACCAGTTCGTCAGGGAAACTCTTCTTCGCGGTCTTCCAAGAGGCAGGCGCTGTCATCACCCCAGCTTCCATCTCCGGACCTCTCCCCCAACACTGCTGCTGACTCTCCCATTACGCGAGATCAAGTACGTGAAATAATGGATGAGTTGTTGATTAAGCACATGACTGAGTTTAAGAAGCAGTTCACGGCCGAGTTAGTAACGGTCACAGATGAAATTAAAAATGTTAAGCAAGCCGTGGACTTCATGGACAGTCGTATCGAAGACATAGTCAAAGTGCAAAATGAGACGAAAGGCCAAATTAAGATCTTACAGGACCACGAAAGCCAGATGCAGACTAAGATAATAGCGTTAGAAGCTAGGTTGAATGCAATGGAAAAAAATGCTCGTTACAAAAATATTGAGATTCAATGTGCGCCAGAAAAGAAGACCGAGAATCTCATATCAATAGTAGAAAATCTCGGCGCCGTAATTGGAAGTACAATCAAGGCGGAGAATATCCTACGTATAACCAGAACGGCTAAACAGGACCCAAAAAGTAAGCGCCCGCGCTCGATTGTGGTAGAGTTCAACACGCAGCTGGTGCGCGATGAATTTTTGGCCTCTTCGATCCAATATAACCGTCGACACCCAAATGACAAACTTAACAGCACCCACCTAGGGCATTCTGGACCTAAATTACCCATCTACGTATCAGAGCACCTTTCTCCTTACAACAAAGCTCTACACGCTGCAGCGAGACGGGCGGCTAAGGAAAAAGGATACGAATTTGTTTGGACCCGTGGCGGCAAGATCTTCATGAGAAAGGACGCTAACTCCGAATACATCATTGTGAGAGATATGAGTACTATAGCAAATCTAAAGTAAAATATGGCTACGGTTTCTTCAATCACTGCAACGGACTCTATAAGTATTTACTATCAGAATACTCGTGGACTCCGTTCCAAAACACATATTTTCTATAGAGGCTTAGTACAGAGTGATTACGATGTCATAGTTTTGACAGAAACATGGCTAAATGCTAGTGTATTGGATGCAGAGTTGTTCGATGACAGATATACTGTTTTTAGAAGAGACAGATACACAACTGGTTTCGACACGGAGAAAGATGGTGGTGGATCTCTCATCGCAGTTTCAAAAAGACTTTCTGCTGTGCGCAAAACTAACTGGGAAAGCTTATGTGAAGACTTATGGGTCGTAATCCAAATCCCTCAATCGGGAATTATTCACGAACTAGCTCTTTGTGCTATTTACTTGCCTTGTCCTGTCAGCAGTAGGGAGTTAGAGCATTATATCGATCATTGTAATTCTGTTTTTGACCATTATGACGGTGACATTTGTATAATTGGTGATTTTAATTTAAGTAAAATTAACTGGGGCTCAGTCGATAAACACCAACCTAACAGTCAAACATCCAAAATATGTAAAACCCTAATTGAATTTAGTTATCTAGCGAACCTTAAACAGTGTAACTTAGTAACGAATAGCCAGAAAAAAACACTGGACCTTGTTTTTGCCAATTCACAATCCTGCGCAGTTCATTCTTGCTTGATTCCTCTTTGTACTGTTGACCCTTTCCACCCTCCTTTGGATATAAATATTAACCTTAGCAATACTATCAATTTAAAGGCTAACCCTAACACTCAAAAATTTAACTTCTATAAAGCAGACTACGAAGCTATCAACGAATGTTTGTCTAAAACTGACTGGTCAGTTCTTGACGAGTACACAGACGTTAATACCATGGTTGATAAATTCTATATTATAGTCAATGAATTAATCAAAAAACATGTACCAGTCTCTAGAAAGGGCGCCAAAAAATATCCAGCGTGGTTTGATAAGCGACTTATAGGGTTGTTACGCGAGAAAAACAATTTACGTCTGAGGCTAAAGAAATATAATAATCCCATGGATAAATTAGATTATCAAACAGTAAGCAAAAGGTGCGATAAACTTGCATTAAATCTTTACAACACCTATTTAGAAGAAATTGAAACTAGAATTAGAAGGAACCCTAAATATTTTTGGTCCTTCATTAAATCAAAAAAGGGAAGTAACGCTAACTCTATACCAAATATAATGACTGATGGTCACACTACAAAATCCGATGGGTATGATATATGCAACCTTTTTGCTTCCACCTTTTCTTTAGTTTATGTTCAATCAGGACCTGCAACAACTACAGACTTTCCAGCTTCGAATACGCTAGACGCTAGTAACTCTAATTCAGCCAGATTGAAGGCACTACCGTTCAACGAAAACGCGAGTGGGTCTCTTCTGTGTAATGCGAAAATTCCCCTAGAAATTGTCACTAAGAAACTTAAAACCTTAAACACCAATAAAGGCGCCGGGCCAGATGGCATTCCACCTATCTTCATTAGGAAATGCTCGGATAATTTAGCACTGCCTTTATTTCTTATCTTTGACAAATCACTGTCTTCTGGAATTTTTCCAACTAGATGGAAATCTGCTAGGGTTGTACCAATACACAAATCGGGCGATAACAATCTTGTGACTAATTACAGACCGATCTCCATTCTTTCAACTATGGGTAAGATCTTTGAGTCTTTAATATGTCCACTAATTCAAAATCACTTTCATCAGTTTATGAATGATCATCAGCATGGATTCGTCCAGAATAGATCAACAACTACAAATTTAGTCACCTTCGTCGAAGGTCTCACTGAAGCCATTGATAAGCACGGGGAAGTTGACGTTATTTATACTGACTTCAGTAAGGCCTTCGACAGAGTTTCTCATACATTGCTTGTGAGTAAGCTTAAGTCGTATGGATTAACAGGCAACTTAATTGAATGGGTCAATTCCTACTTAAGCAACCGTCTTTTTACTGTCGTAGTTAATGGCTACGAATCAAAATCATTTAGTATAAGTTCTGGAGTACCGCAAGGGTCTCATTTAGGTCCTATACTATTTAATATATTTGTTAATGATATCCCCGCTTGCCTTAACCACTCATTGCCGTATATGTTTGCTGACGATCTTAAAATCTCGCGATCAATTAACTCAGAGCTCGATAAAGCTTTACTTCAACGAGACCTCGACGGACTGCATCAATGGTGTTGTATCAACAACATGCATATCAATACAGATAAATGTTACTTTATAAAATTTAGCCGCAAGTTAAAACCTTTCGAGTCACATTATAACATAGGGGGCACTGTTCTACGTGAAGTGGATGAGATCAGGGATCTGGGGGTCATCTTAGATAAAAAACTAACTTTTGTTCCGCACATTGATAATATTACTAAAAAAGCATCAAAAATGTTAGGATTCATTATTAGGAATGGCAAAATATTTAAAAACTCGCGCACCAAAGTCGTACTTTACAATACTCTGGTTCGCAGCATACTTGAATATTGCCCTACGGTATGGCGGCCTCATTATGCTACACATATTTTAAAAATTGAACGCATTCAGAAACGATTTACTAGGCACTTGGCTTACACAGCTAGGAAGGCTAAAATACTTCGTTCATACTCAGATCGCCTTAAGTATTTTAAAATGTCATCACTTGAAAAACGTCGTATCCAGCTAGACCTCATATTTCTATTTAAACTCCTAAACAACCAAATAAATTGTCCTCCGCTCCTCGGTAAAATTCGCTTCAAAGTCCCTCGTAGAATTCCCCGTAAACCAATCCCTACCCTCGACCTGCCACACCGCTCAACAGTCCTTGGTAAAAACTCACCTATTCCTAGAATCAGCAAAGAACTCAATAATCATTGCGCCCAGATTGATATTTTCTCAATAAAGTTACCTATCTTCAGCAAGTTCTTATCTGAGAACTTGTTAAACAATTCTACATAAGTCACTTCCCAATTATGTCTTTTTCATTTATGTACCTACTTAAACTTAACATAGACTTAACTTAAACTTATCTTAAACTTAACTTAACATTACCTTAAACTAAACTTAACATTACCTTAAACTTAACTTAAACTGAATTTGTTGTTACTCTGTTAACCTACTATTTAGCATGCAGTGTCCACCTATAACTGGTTGTGCAATTAGCTTTAGCTATGAAGAATGTATATTATTTGTAAGAATGATTGTAACACCCACTGGTAGACCAAATAAATAAATAAATAAATAAATATGCGGAAGCAAAACGAAGCATCCTAGAATATAAGAGGTAATTTAATTTATTTTTATTTAATAGTAAAACGATCCTTATGTTTAGTAATACATAACAAAACCGCTTTAGGAGTACCAACCTGTTGATTTTTTATATATATTCGATTTAGAACTTGGCAAAATACAGCACATTGTTGTAAAAATTTCAACTAATTAGAGCTAAATCACCGATTAGCTAATTATTGATTTGACAAGAGCTTGACCAAAGAATCATGCTTAATTATCGTTCCAGAAACCCATTTTGATATTTGACAAGAGTTTTGCTTCAATGAGTTGACAAGCTTGTTAAGTAATCACTGTTCAAAATCTGAGTACGTAATCAACGTTCGAGAAACCCAAATGACACTTGAATAGAGATTTGAACATTGATTAGTAAATTTTGAAGTTGACATGCGTTCCAGAAATCGGCCGTTAGTATTATCGAGAATGTTCTATCTAGTAGCTTTTATTTCTTATTTATTGGTAGAATTCTGAATATGTCACTGACAACACTAAATAACCGACTGTTGCTAATTTCACTTCAATTGACTGTCAGTTGATGTCAAAGTTGGTGGTGTTTTTGGCGGGCCAAATTTCGTGCGGAAAACTTTATTGAAAAACAGTACTTGCAGTTGCAGCAGGCAAGTAATTATTTTACCACTATAAGTTTATAACAAATAAACAATAACTGTCGAATATCTGACGCGAAACCTTTTTTAAACTCGAAAATATTCAGGTGGGCAATGTCAAATTACTTTTTCTGGAGTACTGTTTACGACTTTGCCCACCAAAATATTGTTGTCAGGGTTGTCACTACGACATTAAATGAAAATTGATTTATGTATGTCCTATTATTAGTAGGTCGGTTGGTATCTATCTAACCACCTATTAGACGACCGTTGTGCCGCGTGGGGCGAAGGTCCGCCTGCGACGTTAGTTAGTTAGTTAGCGGGTTCGATTCCCGCCTCGGAACAAATTTGTGTACGATCTGCAGAAATTTGTTCCGTTATTCTGGGTGTTTTCTATGTATAATAAAAAATATCTATCTATGAAATGTATTGTATTAAGTATATCAGTCATCTAGTACCTATAACACAAGCTCTGCTTAGCTTGGGGCTAGATGATGCTGTGTGGACTGTCCGGAATTATTTATATATTTATTTTACTATGAGAAAGTATTTAGTTTTCAGTATTTATTTATTTCAATTCCTCTTTATCAAATAATGTAATGAAAAATTTACCATTTCTACAGTTTTTTTGTATATTAATGCCTTAATTTGTTTTATAAGCTAAATGAGGTACTTACCTTATTATTAATATTTTTTTTTGTGTCAGTTACTAATAACCAGCGTTAAGGTGAAAATTCTACCACGTTTTGTTAAAGCAAAAAAGCTATAATTAATGTAATGGTTATTTTCAGAATGAACAACTAAGAGAGAACATATAGAGACTATTCTGAGGATATGCTATGCATTAGCAGTAGAAATGGTCGAAAAAAAAACAATGTGACAACCCTAGCACATTTTTTTATTTGTATGAAAAATGTCCAAAAATTATTTGTGTCTTTGCCCACTCAATTTAGGCGATTAATTTGCTTGCTTGAACGTTTCATATTAAGATATAAAGTAACATTGATTGCCCCTATTGCTTGTTCCTTAAATCTTGAGATCATACGGTCAAAAATACCGGAATTACGATTTTTTTTGCAAAATGGGCAAACTTGTAATTTTT
The DNA here is from genome assembly GCA_944547425.1 of Eupithecia centaureata. Taxonomy (NCBI): domain Eukaryota; kingdom Metazoa; phylum Arthropoda; class Insecta; order Lepidoptera; family Geometridae; genus Eupithecia; species Eupithecia centaureata. Next base: position 10,132,434 of record OX155676.1, on the reverse strand, counting down.
TATTTTATTTGGCCCGCTCTCTAAATTATGATTTTTTACACATACCGTCCCATTTTATTCGATTTTTAATCTTTTATTTGCAAAGAACAGTATTTATTTATAATAATGTAGCGCAAACATAATTTGAACTATACATACTTTTTAAATTATCTAAAATTAAACCACTAAATCCAAGAAAATTGGGCAAAGTTGCACTGTTTTACGGTGCCTTTAATTTAGAAAATATCGTCATTCTCCGACTTAAGGGTAAGATTTTCATCAAAAACTCAAATGAAACAAAAACGAAGACGCTTAACTTACGACGTAACTATATAATTCTAATGTATTTTATTATTTCTTATTTCTTTACTATAAGTTAAGTAAAAAAACTGACGTGTTATTCAAGTAATTTTACGAAATAAATGACTATTGACTATTGACCAGAGTACCTCAGAGCCAAATGTGTGTGTACTGAACCCTACTATCACGTCCTGAAAGGATCTGGTCTACCGATAAGTAGGTAATAAAAGGTGGGAATTGATTTACATATCTTAAATTTTTTTGGCTATCACTGGAGTAACTGAAAATTAAACCACTAAGATGTTTAACTGGGTCTAATACGTGTTTGTTTAATAATTATATGTATATGACGGTGTGGATCTGAGTGAAATCTGGCCAAGCATTAACGTCATTGATGTAATAATTTATGGAGAAATATGCCTTCTTGATAAGATTTTTTTTTATGCCCTATATTAAGAGCTAGCGCGCACTGGTGACTTTTGTCAGCGTGACTGTTTTCTCATTCTTATCAAGTCCGTGGATATGTATGGAGATGTCACCCAGTTGTCACGTCGTAACATGCGCGCACCTCCATACATATCCACGGACTTGATAAGAGTGACAAAACAGTCACGCTGACAAAAGTCACCAGTGCGCGCTAGCTCTAAATCTACAAATAGGAAGCTTAGGCGCTACAGATGGAAGTTTACTATAGAAGCACACACAATTACTTACTTACTTACTTACCTAATTTGTTGTGATTCAAAATGTTTTTTTTTTTTTATTCTACAGTATCAAAAACCTTAGAAAGCTCACAGAAAATACCAACAGCGTTTGTAAGCTTTATATAAATAAACTGTACGTTTGAACTTTGGAAATTCCTTTGTTTAACGGAATTATAATAAAATAAGTGGGGGCGTCACTTTAGGTGCTGTTTGCGCCTTTAAAGAACTGTACCAGCATTAGTTGTCGATCTACCTTTGGTAAAGCCAAATTGATTTTCATAACTTAAACGTTCTTATCATCCTACTAAATATCACCCAAAGGATTGAAATAACCTTAAATCGGTTTCGTAGAAACAATACTTGCTAAGCCGCAGGCAGGAAGTAAGTAGTAAAATATTAGCATCGTTTTTATTGCTATTATATCGCACCCCTAGAACAACACGGAATTATGTCGAAAAATCTCAAAATCGACTTTATTGCATATTTGAATCCGCAAAGTTTTAACGCGTATACCACTAAAACAGGCTTATTTATATTCACACAGACGCCCAAGAAATGGAGATGTACGTCGCTATTAGTGACAAATAGGTGAAAAATCATACCACGAATACGAATTTATGTCTAGTTGCAACATGGCCACCGTCTTAAAAAATCGTATTGCTCATACGCAAGAGCAAATTATTTAGGAATACTATGGTGTCATTGAAATTTTTGAGACAAATTTTGTGAGTTATTTAGTGATAATCCCGTGTTGGAGAATTTTCCTGGTTGGCGTTTTACTAGTATTCCGAAATACGGCGGTATTGTTAACGAAGGTATGTAAATTTTTGTTTATTATTCCAAAATAGTTCCATATTGTTTAACTAACTAACAATTTCTTAAATAATGCTCTATTGATGGCATATTTAAAATTGGCTATAGTTTATTCAAAAATCAGTTTAAATCAATTTTAATTAATTTAAATTCATATTAATAGTCTTTTAAAACAATAAAAACCTTTTTAAGCAGTATTTTTCTCGTTATAGGACTACCAAAACATGTTTTCCAGATAGTGCTCTATTTTGGAATTAATTAGTTTTATCTCATTTTATGGCAGATGATGAAGGGTCACTACCTGCTGCTGTTCGAAAAGCCAATTGGAGTAGGTAACCATAGAGGCAATTGTCAACTGTTCAAGAAATAGATATGGAAAGGATGCTGAACGCACCACTGGCAGCATCAAACATTGCATTACCAGCGGTTGAAGTAATAGTCGTTGCAGAATCTTGAAGTGATTTGTCAGAAAATAAGGAGATTACAGAAATACTGGTTCATACGTCATTTGGCCCGAGTGATGAATTTGATTTTGTAGATTATTCAGATATAGACCGTTGTTTTACTTTCCCTGCTTAACAAAACAATAGGCCCCTTGTAGTCAATAGAATAATTTCTTCTACTTCCTGCTTGAGAATTGTGTATTGGAGTCAGAGTTCATCATCGTCATCAAGCTCCAAGTAGCAGCAGCAACACCTGCACCGCTCCAATACAACCTTCTGCTACACAGGCAAAATCTCCTGGTGCCAGTACCACTGAGACAACAAGCAATCCGCCACTTAAAATAAAAATGAAACGAAATCCTTGTGGATGGAACTCCTAATTAAGCGATAAGCGATAGAAGATATGAGAAGGCGTAGGTATGTTTCTGTATGAAACTTTTTAAAACAGATCGCTGAACGTCAGATCCGTCAATCTTGTGACGATAAATGAGATGCATAGCAAAAATAGATGGAACCCACAGGAAGGAAATTTTACAAAGTTTTGGGAGCTCGTCACCCAAGAAAGGCAATGAGAAGTACATCGTCAGGCGTACACAAGAAATCAAGCCAATGTAAAGGTATACATCATTACAAAAATGAAGGCTCTTACTTGCATACTGCTTTGAAATAGAGACATTAATATTTTTTATTTTCGGCGTTTAAAGTTTAAATAATTACTAGTTTTTGAATAATGATATTGATTTTGCTAAAAAAAAGTTGAATGAAATTCTCCTTTTGGTAATTTTGTCTTTTATTTTACAAACTATAGGAAAATTCCTCAAAAAAAGTAAAATAGTTCCATATTTTATATTTACACTTATCCAATAACTGGTAAAAAATGGAACATTATTTCATAATTATTCAATAAGAAGGACCTATCTGGAAATATTTCATATTTATTTCATGAGATAATTATACAACAGTGAATTAAAACGAAAAATGCATGTAATTGCTCGCTCGAAGTTTATTGAGGGAAATGAACCATATTATAATGATTCACATCGGATACGTTACATAAAACATTCATGACTTTGTCAATAACTTTTATACAAAAGCAGAAAACGGTTTTTCGTCGTTTCTGAAAAAAGTAGTTTTTCGACTTAGCGCTGTCTTGTTCTAGGGGTGCGATATATTTAGAACGAATAACAGAAAAATCCAAATCAGAGAGAACATAAGGCGTAATTATTGTGCTATTGTTGCAGTATAGTATCTATATTTATATCAATTTTCTTACTAATTTTATAATTTAATTACACGGTGATAAAAATCACATTGATTTTCTACATCAACGCGTAAATTAATTATTCACTCAAAAAACTGCCTAATGTGACTAATCCTGTGAACTGTTTTTTAATAAATGTATTTCACCCACCCTTAAAAATATGGAAATAATTAAATAACCATTATTTTAAGGTTTCTTTCAATACTTGACTCGCACTACCAAGATTAAACTTTATGAGACTTGGTAAGTAACTGCTCGAAAACCTTTCATGTATAGGATGGTATGTAGAAAAAGCCTGTTTAGTAAAAAATTATCCATGCTTTTAGCTTGATTATGTAACAGCTTTGAAAATTTCAGCTAAAACTGTATAAAGGGTAGTGTTTTCCTTTTACGAGTGGATCGCGGTACGCATGGGTAGAAAAGTGTTAATTGCATCCTTCCAAAACAAATTCGATCAGTAACGGCTAGGAATCCGAGGAGATTGGTCGATTAAGATAAGGCATTGGTAGGACCGCCACCGCACCGAGCAGAAAATTAGATAAGTTTCAGACAAAATCCAATAATTGGATTTACGCTTAACACTTCAACGTTTCAGAACTTTGAATACTTAATTCTGAATGAAGACAGGATATAATGGAATGTCGTTTATAAATATCTATAAAAGGTTGGTGTAGATGAGCCATAAGATGAGCCATACCAACGTAGAATAAAACTAATAATCGGGGTCCTGGGGCATACTCATATTGTAAAGATCTTATTTAACTTCTTATAGAGTCCACAGGTGATTGGAATACTGGCTTCTATTTCAGTCACCGAATTAGCATTGCCATTCAGAGTGGCAATGCTGTCAGCATTCTGGCGACAGCTTACATTTTAAGGAGATCGTTACAATTGTAAATACTAACTGTAATTAGTATTTTTGTTATTGTTTCAATTAATAAACATAAAACACCATATTATTAATATTTAATATCGGAAAGTACTTATTTGCAAAGTTAAAATTGTCATTAAATTACGTTTGGCAGACACGTTATTATCACAGAGCACAGACATTTAAGCTCTACCTCTGTTCTAAAAGAATCATCAAGTAAAAAAGAGACGATTTGTTTCAAAATCTGGAATATCCGAAATCAAATGTTGTATCATTTGAATGGAAAAATACTTACCAATGTATGTCAGATTTGGAATGTGATAATAACCCCGTTACCTTAAAAGGGGAAAGAACTAGAAGAACAAGTGGGAGGCCTTTGCCTTACAGTGGGACGACATCCTTCATCATCATCCGCAGCCCGACTTTACCCACTGCTGGGTATAGGCTTCCAAACTTTTGTGTCACTCCACACAGTCCTGCGCCACTCTTATACAGACTACATCCTTATAAACGAGAAATTTTGTTTGTTTGGACGGATATTTGTTTGGTTGGATGTTTCTTTGTCACGCAAAAACTACTGAATGGATCGGGCTTAAATTCTAGCTCTGGAAAAACACATAGGCTATACATACTATAAATTAGTTGCCATGAGATAGAAATAGCCTTAAAACATTTCCATAGGAACAACGCGTGCGAAGCCGGGGGCAAAAACTAGTGCATCACATTTCTTATTCATTAGCAGAAGCAGAAACTAGAATTCCGATCACCTTTAGAGTCTATGAGAAAAGTAATCTTGCATTAATGTTCAAGTCTTAAATTTAGCAACTGTGGGTTGGTTTCAATAAAAGATGTTGTTTTTATATACTATTCACACACAAAAACACGGGTACAAGAAATTACATAAAAAATAATCTATAACCCTTAATTAGGTTATGTATTTTTTGAGGGAGGTCTCTGGAGTGAGTGAGGTCAGAGGTGTGACACTACGAGCTCGGCTTAGCCGATAAAATTGCTGACTTAGCGAAACGCGTTTGCGCGGCGTACTAAATACTAAACTGTGTCACCACATTAACATGAATTGAATGTGTGGTTCTATGTGGTTCATGTTTAAACATTTTAAAAAGTTGCAATGATTCCGTTGGTTTATAATTTGTTTCGTTATAGAAACCAAGATGAGGTTATGTATTATTTTCTAGAGCTTTTAACCTCTTATAGTCAGATAAAAGCTTTGGCCAATACGAGAACCTACAATAAGATTTTTTCCTGAACTTCCCCAAGAGCAGTGTTACTGTTGTTACCATATCTGTTGTATCAGTAGCATAGAAATAGCAAAGGATCGTAGGTGCCTCACTGCGCAAATGTTCAAACAATGCCCGTTTGAAACTGGCTCTTGAGTTCAGCGTATTTTACAATGCTAATGAAGTCAGCCACCACCGCCTCTGTCGTTTGAATTATGGTGTGCGTCCAATGGGTCTGAATTTCGGTAGGTACTTGTCGTGGCAAGTAGCCTATGAAATAAAAATCGCCGTATTAGGTATCTCTACGAGAACTTGTCATTGTTATCCAGTTTTAAATCATGTGGCTCTCGAACTTGAAGCAGCTCGAGAGACAGCGGGACACCTTGGCCTGATTCATAGAAAGCTTACGCTATGCAGTTTTGAAGTGCTGGAACAATATCCCGCCATACCGATAAGGAATATACAGAGTGCTTTATAGAAATTTATCATAAATTGTATTTTATAACATTAGTTTTCATATTGTTAGTTGTTATGTCGTTAATTTAAGTTTGTGTTATACTTAATACGAGTAGCATTTGTTACCAGCTTGACCCTTTTTTTATGGATATTTTTTATTTTGTAAATTTATTGATAATTTTAACGTTATTTGTAATGTTAATCCGTAAAGACAACATGTGGCTCTAACGGAAGACCAGTATTGTTTACTAGCTTGTTAGGCAACCAACTCACGCTGAGGCATAGCCATTTTGTTATATTAGGTACTTATGCTTGATAGTCTAAGTTTAGTAAGTGTATTTTTTATACTTCTTTATTCCATTTTTCTATTCCTATGTTTTATTCCAGGCCTAGAGATACGTCTGTTCAATATTCCAGCCGGATCCAAATCCAATCAAAACCAAGCAACAAACCAGATGATGATGATGATTAAATGAAAAAATTTAGTCGTTATACCAAACACCCTGCTTTTAGTAAAAGAGTAACGCTATTTTTAAGAAAGCCTTAAAACACAAAACAAAAAGAAGGTAATTTTCATATTTTTTTACTTTGTAAGTTAGTTTGTCTCTCAGTACGTCTAGACCAGAGGGCTAATTACGCTAAATCAATGGATGTATAGGATGGATAATGTTTTGTTTGTTGAATGTTTTGTCAAATTGTAATGAATTGGATAAAAATGGATGATTGCCAGTCAAAGTCAAATTTGAAGTATATATATGAACGAATTTTAAGTTTTGTGTTTAGTTATAAAATACTTTCAAAATAAAAATATCGGTATCGAGGTACTTGCCTATTTTACACATAGCCCATCTAATGGATCATAAAGCGAAATAGACCTTCCAGGGCTAGAAAACTAACCAACGGGTCTTTAAACCCCGGCAAAAATTAATACAATTTTCGCGTAAGCACTGTACTTTTAGTGGTGTCTAATTTGATTAAAGAGATTGTTATTGAGTTCTGAGACAGGCAGATAAGAGAGGGGGAACCTGTGACAGACTGACAGCGTAGTAAAGACTTAAAAAAGTTTTTTGCCACCGCAGGTTAACTTGTAACTTAACTTGTAACAAAGCTCACTTTGTCAATAAACTTTTAATTGGGAAAGCAAAACCGATATTCTGCCCGCCGCGGCGCCGCCGCCGTATCGCAATGTTTGAAAACGAAAGTTGTCAATCAGTGCGTCCTACCCGTAATGACCTACGGAGCTGAGACGCGGACACTCACGGTAGGGCTGGTCCACCAGTTCAAAGTCGCTCAGCGAGCTATTCTCGGAGTTTCTCTGAAGGATAGGATTCGTAATGAATACATCCGACAGAGAATCAAAGTTGTCGACATATCTCAAAGAATTAGCAACCTGAAGTGGAAGTGGGCCTGCCATATCTCGCGTAGAACCGACAACCGTTGGGGTAAACGTGTTCTTGAGTGGAGACCACGACTTGGTAAACGTAGTGTCGGATGCCCTCCGGCCAGGTGGGATGACGGTCTGCGAAAGACTGCTGGCAGATGCTGGATGCGTCATATAAAAAATATATCTATAATATAAAAATGAATCGCAAAATGTGTTGGTAAGCGCATAACTCAACAACGCCTGGACCAATTTGGCCAAATCTTTTTTTAAAATGTTCGTTGAAGTTCAAGGATGGTTTTTACGGCGAGAAAAATATGATATTTGACAAATAAATAAATTTCCCCGCGGGCGACGCTGCGGGGCGCAGCTAGTCTATTTAATGTAAATGTGTGTTAAGTATATTCATTTAGTACCCATATCACAGGCTCTTCTTAGCTTGGGGCTAAATGATGCAGGATAAATAATGGTGGATTTTCCACGATTATTTATTTATATTTTTGACATGACGCGATGTTGCAGACTGTCGCCGTCATTTATCACGAATATAACGTAAGAAGGCGGGCAGTGATAAAGACATTACTTTATAAAATAATAACTACTCCCCGTGACTTCACCCGCGTAAAATCTATGAAAAGTAGGCCATTTCCTGTTACCGGCCTACGACTACGTCTACGTGAAAAGTTAACAAACATGCGTCCATTCATCCATCCATCCAAACTTTCGCATTTATAATGTTAGTGTGATTGATGCTTACCTACTCTATCCGCCGGGCTATGTCGTCGCATAGCGGGACTATAGCATAGGGGAACTAACCGGTAACTTCGGTCTGTAGACTACATTACATTGATGCTCTGCTCCATTTCACGTTTGCCTCTGGCGAGGTAAGACCTTACCTCAGTATCGTCAAGAGATAATTATTTACGTGGCACTTAGCTAGCAATTGAATGATGCGTTAGCGAATCACAGTTGTGAAGTTTTAAAAAAGCACTAGTTTAACTGATTACCTTCTTGATTAGATGACGAGACGTAGCTTTCTAGTCAAATGTTTCTATAAACTTTCAACTACTCGTTATTATTGCATGATTGAAAAGATTCATGATTGGTTTTCATAAAAGCACCTGATCTTCTAGCTGATGACTTTATATTCTAATTAAGAAGACATGGACAGTATCTTATCCATGAATGAATTAGACACTAAAACGCTGATGTGTGCTGACTGTAAGATACTATATGAAGCTAAATCTAGTAAAATTTTAGGATCGTGAAAACAAACTGAAATTGATATCATAACAGGCGTGAGCATAATCTCAATAGCTCAAAACCCTTGAATAACCCACAGAATAAAATGATAAAAAATATGCAGACAATGCAAATGCCTATTGCCAACAATTTTGTCATTTCACCCGGGATAAACGCAATGTTTTCTTACTACTAATATGCTACAATCAAACGTGTTCTGTTGGAAGCAGAAAAATAAATTGTTGTTGTTACGTAAATCGTACATAATAAACGTAATGTATGTTGAGATCGTAAATGGAATGGCTGCGCCGGGCACTCCAGCCATTTAGTTTCACTGTAAACATAAAGAAGCTTCGCTATAAATGTTGGTTTATGTTCTTCGTCAAATTTTCTGCCCAGACTTTTTATAAAAATAATTGTTAGCTCAGTCAAAGTTAAGAAAGTTGATTTCAGCCAGAATTTAGATTTTTATTAAAGTTTGAAAAAAATATTTCATATCGTTCGTTCTGTCCTCTGACAGAATTTGAAGGATAAGTTAAATATCCAACTTATTCTTCAAATTCTGTCAGAGGACAGATATTATTCAGAAAAATTCTCACAAATGCCACAAAGTGTACTGAGTTCCATCGAAACACTTGCATGATAGGTACTAGGTATTTTGCAACAAGCGGCCCGTCCCGTCGGAGTTCAATATTTTTTTTTTTTTTTTTAATTGATTTTACCAATAAATATCTTTATTAACAACGAAAATTACAAGCAAAGGAATAGAAAAATTACAACTAGTATTCACAATTGAAACCATTGAGCTAACTGCAGACGGTTGCAAACAGTCTAAAGGTAGCTCAATTTTTTTTTTTTTAATTTTACATTTTACGAGTTTAACACATACACATTTACGCAGACGATTTCAATCATTGACTTCCCCCGTACCCCAATGACGCCTACATCGCAAAGGTCCCTAGGTCACCGAGCGGAGTGAAGAACACGCGACTTTTTCCTAATAAGTACTTACACTTTAAAACTCATAATATCTTTCGAATGGAATGTCCAAATTGAATATAATTCAAAATTTATATAAAGGTATTGAAGCAGTTTTTAATTTAGTAACTTATTTTGCTAAATATTTATACCAAGTTCCAAATGAAGAGCCTTTGGTAGCGGTGTTTAAATTTTAGAATAAAACTACGTTTATGGTGACACAAGTATAATATTTACACAAATGCAACATTTTTGTAGATGTGTTCTACCAAGTCGTAGTTCATTATTTTGTTCTATCATCAATAGTTTTCGCAGCGCACGCGATGAAAGACATTTTGTGGTCCACTTAGTAGGGATCCTTATTTTTTTATACTAATAAATATAACCTATGTTACTCAGGGATAACGTAGCATTTTAATAGTGAAAGAATTTTTATAATTGGTTAAGTAGTTTTTGAGAATATTCTTTACATACAAATTCTCTTAATATTAGTATAGAAGTATAGAAAGGTGCCATGGCGCTCATTATGTCCAGCACTGGCCTAATATAGACTTATGTTGATGATGATGTATTATTTAAATTAATACTTTTTTATAACCTCTTACCTACCTTAGAAATTAAGATAATACATTATTGTCAAACCTAACAAACCTGTCGATAGTTTACTGTAGAGGCTGACTCACTAATAACACTAATGCTCTGTGGTTTACTTCGTGTTATTATTATGATTTTTATTTGTAACATTACACTTAAGTTGGTAAATAAATAAAAAAACCTTTGTATTTTGGCATAATTTATGAAAGATGTAGATAAGTAGCCGATTAATCAGCCACATTTCGCCTCCGTTAGAATGCCTTTCAGTTAAGAAAATACCTTTAAAAAAGCTCAGATCTGCAAGTTGACTCCATTGATTCATCATAAAATTTCAACCTTGGACTGTATCACTCACCTTGACACAAAATCGTCCCAACATTTACCCACGAACGTGATACAATCGTTCAATTCAAACCGCAATTAGGTGAACTAGGCAACGTCTCGAACTATTTCATTGGAGCATGCAATGTTACGAGCGGCACGTAACATTCCTCCCCTTCAAGTACAGTTAGGTATAGCTAGTACGACCAAATAGAACCTGTGTATTGTGTATTCACATTTTAATAAGATAGGTTACTTTTAGCATAAAATTCAGCAATACCACTAACATTATTAATTAATTTGAAATTGACTTAAAATACTTTTGGAGAAAACTCAACATCATTTGAAACTAGAATTTAAATAAATTCGTATCATAATCCTTAAAAATTTAGGGCATAATTATACGAGCTTCCCAATTTTAAAATCAATAAATGAAACTGACTTATTCATAAAGTTGTTCGAGCTAATACACACAATCATTATACCTAGGCCATATATTCAACTTTTTAACAAATAAAACATTATTTTTGTAGCGATTATAACTCGAACTTAGTAGACGTAACTACAGTTACGTCTACTCCTATTCATATATCTATAGGTATCTATACATATAATAAAATCGTAGAGGTCGAATTTCTGTACAATGAAAAAAAATGCCATAAACCGAGTCAGGGAGATGTAAGAAGTATAATACAATTGATTTCATTTTGTTTCAATTTTCTTATTTCTCTGTTTGTCTGTTTGTCTGTTTGTCTGTCTGTTTGTACGGGATAATCTCCGAAACTACTGGACCGATTTAAATGAAATTTTGTATGGTGGTAGCCTAGATCCCTGGTCAACATATAGGATACTTTTCATCCCGATAAATTAAAGAGTTCCCGTGGGATAGCTAAAAAACTTTAATTGAGTAAGTACTGAATACTGATACTGCCATTATCATGTAATTTCATGTTAACTACATTTTGCTAATCGCATTTGAAAGTATACATACGGTACCTATACCAAGAGTGCTCTGTTCACTGCTGAATATCACAAAGGCTGTCTGTCGCGCGGGCTCAGAACGCGCGAGCGGGCTATTGCGGATAATCATGACTCAAAGATATTAAAAAATAAATTGTATTCTATCACTAAAAGCAATATTTTCTGTTGAATTCATCATCATCATCAGCCTATATTAGTCCACTGCTGGACATAGGCCTCCCCTAATGAGCACCATAGCGCCCTGTCTCCGGCTTGCCGCATCCAGCATCTGCCAGCAGTATTTCGCAGATCGGCATCCCACCTGGCCGGAGCGTCCTACATTACGTTTGCCAAGTCGCGGTTTCCACTCAGTAACACGTTTACCCCAACGGTTTTCGGTTCTTCGCGAGATATGGCCGGCCTACTGCACTTCAGCTTGCTAATTCTTTTAGCTATGTCGATAACTTTGGTTCTCTGTCGGATGTATTCATTACGAATCCTATCGTTCAGAGAAACTCCGAGTATAGCTCTTTCCATAGCTCGCTGAGCGACTTTGAACTGGTAGACCAGCCCTACCGTGAGTGTCCACGTCTCAAGTAATATCTTAAATTTAAATTGTTTTCTTATATTTTCTTTACTTTTCTAGGTAAAATTAAAAAAAAACTTTGTTTAACATCGTAAGGTACTTTTTGAAAACAATATTCAGTTTTTTTACTAACTAAGACATAATACTTATGATATAAATAGAGTACTTATGATATAACATTAAAAATTTAAAATTTTTAGTTGTACACTATGCCTAGAAAAAGGTGGAGTCTCTCTCAGTACTCAAGAGAAGCTACAAATTAAGGATGATTAGATCCCAAGAATGTAAAGACTACCGTGAGGCGAGATTCTCTGCGGCTCGAAACGCGAGGCTACTGCCCGCAGTATGGAAAGTCCTTCTCAACGATAAGCCTAACTAACAGCTCCTCTTGAACGCCATACGTTGTCTCGGAAAGTATTGGGGAGGATTACGCGATTGAGCGCTGAACGTGAGAGCCATAAGCTGTCTCGAGTCTTGAAACATTCACTGGAAGAGAGGCCCAATTGAGCTCTCAGCGTAGAGACCTTATTGAAAGAGAGTCTCACTTGAACTCTTAACATAGCCACAGCCGCATCTCATCATCATCATCAACAAACATAGTCCATTGCTGAACATAGGCCTCCCTTAATGAGCGTCATAGCGCTCTGTCTTCAGCTTACCGCATTCAGTATCTGCCAACAGTCTTTTGCAGATCGTTCCCACCTGTAGGGGGCATCCTACGCAACGTTTGCCGAGTCGTGGTCTCCACTCAAACACATTTACACCAACGGTTGTCGTTTCTTCTCTAGATATGGCCGGCCCACTGCCACTTTATCTTTATCACTGCTACTTTGAGCTCCGTCGGATGTATTCGTTACGAATCCTGTCATTCAAAAAAACTGCGTGCATAGCTCTTTCCATAGCTCGCTGAGTGACTTTGAAATGGTGGACCAGCCCTACCGTGAGTGTCTACGTCCCAGCTCAAGTCATTGCGGGAAGGACGCTCGATTGAAAACTTTAGTTTTCAAACATTCCTGAAGACCTGACGTAGTTTCCCAAAAGCAGCCTAGGGATCTTCCTTTTGTCGTCCTTCTCAACACTGTTTTTTCGTAAATGCACAATCTGCATAAGGTAAGTGTACTCTGAAACAATTTCAAGAAGGTTGCCATCTATGACGGTCGGTCCTGGAACAATTTGGCCATTGATCGTGACTTTGCTTTTATCCAAATTCATACCAAGACCGATGCATCGCGGGGCCGTTCAGCATGTGGGTCAGCTCCTCTAGCGACTCTGCCATTACGACTAATAATCAGCGAATTGCAGCTGCGTCTCGATCTCTTGAAACCAGCCAAGAAAGAGATGTATGGCTTACAGCTGATCAAGAATGCCATAAGTTGTCATAAGTCTTAAAGACCTTACTGACAGAGAGTCTCGCTTGAGCTCTCAACGTTACTGCGGCGTCTGCGTCTAAATCACTGGAAACCAGCCAGAAAGGGATGGGATGAGAATGGCTTACAGCTGCTCGAGAACGCCATACGTTGTCATAAGTATCGAGAGACCTTTACTGAAAGAGAGTCTCACTAAAGCTCTTAGCGTAGCCGCATGGCTGCGTCTCGGTCGCTTGAAACCAGCCAAGAACGGGATGTACGGCTTACAGCTGATTGAGAATGCCATAATTATGTTGTGACGAGTCTCAAAGACCTTAACTGAAAGAGAGTCTCGCTTGAGCTCTTAGCGTAGACGCACGGCTGCGTCTCGATTGCTGAAAACCAGCCAAGAAAGAGAAACATGACTTACAACTGATCGTGAGAGTCATTCATTATCTTACGCCTCAAACTTTATTCCAGCGTGAGGAACAATACATATTTTGACGATCTCGAGGGTTACGTAAATAACCCTCGAGATCGTCAAAATATTGTTAGAGCTTTAGAAAGACTTTATGATCGACACCAGCAACGATAACATTTAGCCAGGGATGGCTATGAACGCATACATCAGGAATGTGAGTATTTATTACTAAAAGAAAGGGAGAGAGTAAATGAAATACGACAGCAAAAAACCGAAGAACAACACCAAGCTCGGTTGGAGTCTGATCAAATTCGATACTTGCTCAATAGAATGGTGGTTTTATCTGAAGATTCAGATTATTTACAATACCCTGGATAGAGAAAGAAAAAAGTGCGTTTACATATTATTCGCCAAGGATTGACTATGCGTCATTTTCATTTATACTTTTTGCGAAGCTTTATGTTGGTTCCTCCCGTGTAAGTCGGCCAACCATTGTTCCGAACCAGTTTATGTCGAATGTTTTCTATAACGAAGCATTATAAGGTATTTCGATCTGCAATTGTTATAATTGAAGGAATAAATAATACCACGCGGACGAAGTCGCGGGCATCAGCTAGTATCTAATAAACTCAGTCTTCATTTGAATTATTATTCTAACCTAAGACCTGAGAGTTCACTAACGGATGCTTGAATTTTAAACAGTTGCTTGATTTATTGATAGCTTTATGCCACTTTAGCGAACCTGCAAATCTTTGCAATGTTTAAAACGAAAATCTTCTGATGAACATATTCCTCCCGTGTGTTATGGCGTGGTTTGCCAGTTGTAGTGCTTGGCAGGCGTATTGCTCATCGCAGCAGTGAAGGTTTAAATTTGAATTACTAAAGAAAACTGCTTCATTTTCGGACAGGTCTCCAAAGTCGGCTTTTAAACGACCACGTATTGAGTTATTAGGGTCGATTCCAACTGGATTCTTACGATGGCCACGTCAGCAAGGTACCTAACAACTTACCTATGTAGGCAAAATCGGAACGGAACGTTAACTGACAAAGTGAATTATATTAGCAAAAGCTTGTTAATCGACAACCGATGTGGCGTGGGTGGCGAAGGTCCGCCTCAACTCAGGAGGGTGCGGGTTCGATTCCCGCCTTAGGAGAAATGTATGCACGTTATGCAAACATTTGTTGCGGGGTTCTGGGTGTTTTATATTAGTCTTCGGATACTTTTTCATAAATATCTTCCACTTCATCATCCGAGTGTGCAGAGGTCGGTGCGTGGGCCTGAATTACCTGTATGATACCCCACGATAGGTTACCCTGATCGACACACTGAAGTGGTACCTAGTCGAATATAGTTCGGGTAGCTAAAACCTGCACTTTTAAAAGTTATATTTTTTATATGTTTAATGCTTGCAAAGGAGTCTGCAGAAACGAGTATGGTAATAACATTAATTCACATCAATGATTGGCCGCAGCTTCCGTGTATTTTTAATATCTCTACTGCGATCACCAAACCTCTTGCATAGTGTTTTTATTAGGGCAACACCAAAAAGCTTTTTGGCGGAATTAGCTACAATGGCTAGGCAGTCAGTTAGATATTTAGAGTAACTAAATCGAAATATAAATAGCTCCGTAATAGTCTTGAAGACATATTCGATTCCCTATTAATATATTTATATTAAGGCACTAGCTGGTGCCCGCGACTTCGTCTGCGCATGATTAGTATTTCGAGTACTCGCGATTTTACTTGCGTAATTCCCTTTCCCGTGGGATTTTCGGGATAATATAACCTATGCCTATGTGTTATTCCAGCTTATAATCTATCTCTGTGCCAAATTTCATCCAGATCCGTTCAGCAGTTTTTGCGTGAAAGAGTAACAAACATCCATCCATCTATCAATCTATCCATCCATCGATCCATTCATACTTACAAACTTTCGCGTTTATCAGTTCAATTCAGTTTGGTTCCCCTGGGCTATACGGGTTTTCAAAAATTTCTCACAGCATCTGAACGACGCGCGCGCGTCGTTCAAATGCTGTGAGAAATTTTTGAAAACCCGTATAGCCCAGGGAAACCAAACTGAATTCCGGGATAAAATGTATCCCATGTCCAATCGTCGAATTCATTCACTTCCGTCGTGATACGTGGTTAAAGATTTTTTCTTTCACACTCTCTCCCAGGGGAACCTTACCGAATTCCGGGATAAAAGTATCCCATGTCCTTCCTTGTGGTATGAACTCAAATCGTCCCGAGTTTCATTCCAACTCATTCAGCAGTTTCGGCGTCATGCGCGGTAAAGGAATTTTACTTTCATACCCTCTCCCATGGGAACCTTACTGAATTCCGGGATAAAAAGTATCCTATGTCCTTCCTCGTAGTATGACCTATAATCATGCCGAGTTTCATTTCAATCCATCAAGTAGTTTCGGCGTGATGCGCGTTTACGATACAGACAGACAGACAGACAGACAGACAGACAGACAGACAGACATGAATGAAAAAAATTACAGTTTTGGCTTGAGTATCGATAAAAGAGTGCCCTCCAAAAAAAATTTTCAAAATTTCTTCAATGTACAGAATTGGACCTGTTACAGTTTTATTATAAGTATAGATAGATATGTATGTCGCTTATTTTTATGTATATATAACACAGATATAATTTTGATAAAACTTAAAAGTACTGAAGCATGCAGATCCCCTTGTATTATTTAAAAATCCTATACTTTCAAGGTAGTCTGGTAAAAATCGATCTTGAGCAGTAACTGTCGCTTAGTCTAAATGTTGTTTTGTATTAAAAAATAACATCAAAAATAAAAATCCATTTTATTAACGTATGTAGTAACGTATTTATCTTATATTTTTTGAACGAAAAACAAGCATATAAACTTTCAGTCATATCTACATAATTATATTTTCAGAAGAGCTGTGTCTATCTGGATAATATTTATCAGAAGAGCTTTTTCATAGAAGTAGGCAGAAGTAGGTATGATGATAGTAGATTAATAACATTAATTTATATAATAAAACTAGTGACTCGCCCCGATTTCGCATGGTTTTATTATAAGTATGAATTTCTCTTGAATCACTCTATCTATTAAAAAAACCGCATCCAAATCCGTTGCGTACTTTTAAAAATTTAATAGGGACATAGGGACAGAGAAAGTGACTTTGTTTTATACTATGATGAAGTGAAGTGATAAGTAGTTGCGCTAGTTTAGCTCATGTTTTCGCCTTAAATAATAAATAAAAATATCTCTATCCTTCTTACAGGTTTCATGCCTGCGGTGATTGGGCCGGTGACCCGCGTTGCAGCCGTCGTCGGAGGCGAGGCAGTGTTGCCGTGTGACTGTCGACCAACGATGCGAAACGACAGTCTACTGCTCGTCGTGTGGTATAGAGACGATAACCCAGTTTACAGGTGAGATTAGCTAATACAAATTTATTATATTATTATGTATAATAAAAAATATCTATCTATGTAATGTATTGTATTAAATATATCGGTAATCTAGTACCCATTACACAAGCTCTGCTTATCTTGGGGCTAGATGATACTGTGTGGACTGACCAGAATTATTATATTTTATACTAGCTGATGCCCGCGACTTCGTCCGCGTGGTATTATTTATTCCTTCAATTATAACAATTGCAGATCGAAATACCTTATAATGCTTCGTTATAGAAAACATTCGACATAAACTGGTTCGGAACAATGGTTGGCCGACTTACACGGGAGGAACCAACATAAAGCTTCGCAAAAAGTATAAATGAAAATGACGCATAGTCAATCCTTGGCGAATAATATGTAAACGCACTTTTTTCTTTCTCTATCCAGGGTATTGTAAATAATCTGAATCTTCAGATAAAACCACCATTCTATTGAGCAAGTATCGAATTTGATCAGACTCCAACCGAGCTTGGTGTTGTTCTTCGGTTTTTTGCTGTCGTATTTCATTTACTCTCTCCCTTTCTTTTAGTAATAAATACTCACATTCCTGATGTATGCGTTCATAGCCATCCCTGGCTAAATGTTATCGTTGCTGGTGTCGATCATAAAGTCTTTCTAAAGCTCTAACAATATTTTGACGATCTCGAGGGTTATTTACGTAACCCTCGAGATCGTCAAAATATGTATTGTTCCTCACGCTGGAATAAAGTTTGAGGCGTAAGATAATGAATGACTCTCACGATCAGTTGTAAGTCATGTTTCTCTTTCTTGGCTGGTTTTCAGCAATCGAGACGCAGCCGTGCGTCTACGCTAAGAGCTCAAGCGAGACTCTCTTTCAGTTAAGGTCTTTGAGACTCGTCACAACATAATTATGGCATTCTCAATCAGCTGTAAGCCGTACATCCCGTTCTTGGCTGGTTTCAAGCGACCGAGACGCAGCCATGCGGCTACGCTAAGAGCTTTAGTGAGACTCTCTTTCAGTAAAGGTCTCTCGATACTTATGACAACGTATGGCGTTCTCGAGCAGCTGTAAGCCATTCTCATCCCATCCCTTTCTGGCTGGTTTCCAGTGATTTAGACGCAGACGCCGCAGTAACGTTGAGAGCTCAAGCGAGACTCTCTGTCAGTAAGGTCTTTAAGACTTATGACAACTTATGGCATTCTTGATCAGCTGTAAGCCATACATCTCTTTCTTGGCTGGTTTCAAGAGATCGAGACGCAGCTGCAATTCGCTGATTATTAGTCGTAATGGCAGAGTCGCTAGAGGAGCTGACCCACATGCTGAACGGCCCCGCGATGCATCGGTCTTGGTATGAATTTGGATAAAAGCAAAGTCACGATCAATGGCCAAATTGTTCCAGGACCGACCGTCATAGATGGCAACCTTCTTGAAATTGTTTCAGAGTACACTTACCTTATGCAGATTGTGCATTTACGAAAAAACAGTGTTGAGAAGGACGACAAAAGGAAGATCCCTAGGCTGCTTTTGGGAAACTACGTCAGGTCTTCAGGAATGTTTGAAAACTAAAGTTTTCAATCGAGCGTCCTTCCCGCAATGACTTGAGCTGGGACGTAGACACTCACGGTAGGGCTGGTCCACCATTTCAAAGTCACTCAGCGAGCTATGGAAAGAGCTATGCACGCAGTTTTTTTGAATGACAGGATTCGTAACGAATACATCCGACGGAGCTCAAAGTAGCAGTGATAAAGATAAAGTGGCAGTGGGCCGGCCATATCTAGAGAAGAAACGACAACCGTTGGTGTAAATGTGTTTGAGTGGAGACCACGACTCGGCAAACGTTGCGTAGGATGCCCCCTACAGGTGGGAACGATCTGCAAAAGACTGTTGGCAGATACTGAATGCGGTAAGCTGAAGACAGAGCGCTATGACGCTCATTAAGGGAGGCCTATGTTCAGCAATGGACTATGTTTGTTGATGATGATGATGAGATGCGGCTGTGGCTATGTTAAGAGTTCAAGTGAGACTCTCTTTCAATAAGGTCTCTACGCTGAGAGCTCAATTGGGCCTCTCTTCCAGTGAATGTTTCAAGACTCGAGACAGCTTATGGCTCTCACGTTCAGCGCTCAATCGCGTAATCCTCCCCAATACTTTCCGAGACAACGTATGGCGTTCAAGAGGAGCTGTTAGTTAGGCTTATCGTTGAGAAGGACTTTCCATACTGCGGGCAGTAGCCTCGCGTTTCGAGCCGCAGAGAATCTCGCCTCACGGTAGTCTTTACATTCTTGGGATCTAATCATCCTTAATTTGTAGCTTCTCTTGAGTACTGAGAGAGACTCCACCTTTTTCTAGGCATAGTGTACAACTAAAAATTTTAAATTTTTAATGTTATATCATAAGTACTCTATTTATATCATAAGTATTATGTCTTAGTTAGTAAAAAAACTGAATATTGTTTTCAAAAAGTACCTTACGATGTTAAACAAAGTTTTTTTTTAATTTTACCTAGAAAAGTAAAGAAAATATAAGAAAACAATTTAAATTTAAGATATTACTTGAGACGTGGACACTCACGGTAGGGCTGGTCTACCAGTTCAAAGTCGCTCAGCGAGCTATGGAAAGAGCTATACTCGGAGTTTCTCTGAACGATAGGATTCGTAATGAATACATCCGACAGAGAACCAAAGTTATCGACATAGCTAAAAGAATTAGCAAGCTGAAGTGCAGTAGGCCGGCCATATCTCGCGAAGAACCGAAAACCGTTGGGGTAAACGTGTTACTGAGTGGAAACCGCGACTTGGCAAACGTAATGTAGGACGCTCCGGCCAGGTGGGATGACGATCTGCGAAATACTGCTGGCAGATGCTGGATGCGGCAAGCCGGAGACAGGGCGCTATGGTGCTCATTAGGGGAGGCCTATGTCCAGCAGTGGACTAATATAGGCTGATGATGATGATGAATTCAACAGAAAATATTGCTTTTAGTGATAGAATACAATTTATTTTTTAATATCTTTGAGTCATGATTATCCGCAATAGCCCGCTCGCGCGTTCTGAGCCCGCGCGACAGACAGCCTTTGTGATATTCAGCAGTGAACAGAGCACTCTTGGTATAGGTACCGTATGTATACTTTCAAATGCGATTAGCAAAATGTAGTTAACATGAAATTACATGATAATGGCAGTATCAGTATTCAGTACTTACTCAATTAAAGTTTTTTAGCTATCCCACGGGAACTCTTTAATTTATCGGGATGAAAAGTATCCTATATGTTGACCAGGGATCTAGGCTACCACCATACAAAATTTCATTTAAATCGGTCCAGTAGTTTCGGAGATTATCCCGTACAAACAGACAGACAAACAGACAAACAGACAAACAGAGAAATAAGAAAATTGAAACAAAATGAAATCAATTGTATTATACTTCTTACATCTCCCTGACTCGGTTTATGGCATTTTTTTTCATTGTACAGAAATTCGACCTCTACGATTTTATTATATGTATAGATTTATAAGGTGTGAATTTTTGGCGGATTCGATTCCCGGTGCACACATGCGGTTATTAAATTTTTTTGAATGCATTTTAAATTTACACTAGAATTTTTTTACATGACCTTCCATAATATGTTTCTTCATGATTCATGATTTCGATTCGTTGAGGGAACTATTTAAAGAATAATTATTTTGTCTAGAATAGAAATTCTTTTATTGCACCTGAAAATTGTTCTTAAAGTCGCTGTTCACTGTCATATGTATTTACCACGTTTTCTTGTTTAAATCACTCATAACTTCGCAATTTAGTAACAAACTTTCTGTATCCCACGTCATTGTTGTTGTTATGTCAGGCAGCGCCACGAGTGTTAAGAATCAGAACTAAAAATTGTTAAAGAGGCGGCTAATTTCTCGCTTTATTACATTATGACTAGCCGTGTTGAATGACGTTTGGCGCCGAATACATTCCGGTGGTTTTTTATTCAGCCGCATTCAATACGGCTAAACGTTGACCCGCCGCGCTGCATTTCAAAACGGCTCTGTTTTTGTTAACAGCTAGCCATAATGTAATACGGTGGATTATACAATCCGACTGCGACATACACTCAATGACAGGAGTATTTAAAAAAAAAAGTGTGATGTTCACCATAGAAACACAAGAAATAAGAACAAGTTTTACATTTCATCATTTAGATTACGAAAGTTGGGAAAATTATTTGGGCAATTGTGTACGCTTCTATAATAAGCTTCCATCTAAAGCAACTGAACTCCCTATTCGTAGATTTAAACAGTAAATAAAACAAAATCTTATGAAGAAGGCATATTACTCCATAAAGGCTTGGCCAAATGTCGCTCAGTTCCACACCGACAGTGGTTTTTAATTATTTATAAGACAACATGTATTAGACACATACGTTATACACGTGCTAGTGGTTTATTTTACGCTTACTATTTTTAACTAATGGACAAAAAAGAGAAAGAGAATCAAGTATCACATTATTTCTGTTATTATTTTGATAATTATGCAACTATAGTTTAAAATTTAACTTGTCTGAGTGCTTATTTTGTAAGCCTAAATAAATAAAGATATTCATTACATGATTTATGTGGCACGCTGGACGAAACTCTGCCTGCGACACAGGAGGTTTCGATTCCCGCCTTGGAAGAAATGTTTGTACGCTCTGTAAATATTTGTTCCGAGGTTCTGGGAGATTTCCATGTTTACCTAATATAAAATATTATAATATAATATTATGTTATGTTTTGTATTAATTACCTACCCGTATATTAGTCATCTAGTACCCATAAAGGTGCGTAAGGATAGCGCGTACACTGGGTTACGCTTAGTTGGAAACACTGTCTACACGTACATTTGATACGCGTACAGCTCCTGTACGGATCGCCAGGAACCTGTACCCGAGTTCAATCGATACAGAGCGCTCCGCAAGTCCCAGTCATCGTTCCGGATACGCGTATACTACGCGTACGTACAAGTGTACGCGCAATCTGTATGCAACTTTACACAACCTCCGCTTGGCTTAGGGCTAGATGCTGTGTAGATTCTCCAGCATTATTTATATTTATTTATTTACTGCACAAGCCTATGGTTTATCAACAGTTAATGTTAAACCATATATTACATTCAGTGAATTTCAACCAGCCCTCAACGCTTTTTTTTGCCGTTGTTATACAGGGTGTTAGTGTGAACACCGTTGTCCTTGGCTTGAAACCAGAGGTTCAGCATCATGAGTAGAATCCAAAACGGATGAAAAAAAATGATTCTGTTTTTTACTCATTTTTTAAAGAAATTTTTTATAAACACTAAACGTTTGCACGTGTCGCCTGGTCGAAGTACTTGTAACAAACACGTGACACAAGTACTTCGACCAGGCGACACGTGGCATGTGCACCTCAGTGTCGGATCACCTTCTGTGCGAATATCCCGTCTTTTGAAGGGCACAAGTAATGAAGTTACGATCCAAGTAAGGCGCGGGTATAAGTACTTACGTAGGTAGGTACTTAAAGTATGTAGAGTGACTATGGCATCGTGTACGATAGCGAAGACATGAAATATCAAAATCTTGCAAAACTTAAATAGGTTTTAAGCTTTTCTCATCGGTTTTGAATTCTACTCATGATGCTGAACCTCTGGTTTCAAGGAGAACGCTGTTCACACTAACAAAGTTAAGTAGGTAGGTAATGCAAATTAGAATCATTGAATATTTGATAATATTTGATTGCCGTTTTATCAATTTCTCTTATCTTTTTGAAACACCCTATTACAAAATTCCCAACTTCTTGAAACTAAAAAGTGCTTTCTACCTAGTTTCTTATAATCCAATCCCTATTAATAGGATGGGGTTGCTTACACTTAGTCCTGGGATAACCAATAACCGCTCGGTTCACGTCAATTTACAAAGTCGGAAAGTACTTAAGGTACATTTACCTAACTTGGGACTTAATAAGGTGCCGAGTCGGGTTTTGTTTTCGCTGGGAACTGTTGTATAGAAATCCCGCATTTGGGCTCCTCTCGGCTTCTCTCAGTAACAAAGGTATATAGATAGTAGACTGTGTCTCTTGGATTAAAAAAGGCGTGCGTTAGGCTTACAATATTTTTTTCAGACAACGCAATTATACGAGGAACAATGTAGTGTTGATTATCGGGAAGAATCTTATTTGTGTCTAGATTCTAGTATTAACAGTTCTTATTACATTACGCATTAAGTACTTACATTTTTTTCTTTTTCTAGTGACCAAGATGTACAAAGTACAATATTATTCAGGGCGAAGGAACGTGCAAAAGCTAGTTCACTTAAACTCCTATAAAATAGCTTAGCAATGATTTACGTGTTGATGATGTTTATTGTTTTACGTGCTTTTCATGTTCCCTATTTTATCTTCATGTTAACTAAATCTAATTAATAAACCAGTTGCCACCTAAACACCGTTGCAGTTATATTTTCTATCCTGATACCTCTGACAGCAATGATTATAAAACCGTAGATCCGATAAACAAGATTCATTTCTATATTTGATATATGATTTGATTTGAGTGGTTATCGGGTCCAACATATAGCAAAAATAAGGACAGAATGGCGATTTTTACAAGCCTTTGTCGGAGGAAGTTGTGTAAATACCACCGTTTTGCCGGTAAAGCTTACAAATTTCTTATTAGGTCCTAATAAGTTTTAGACAAACTATAGTTATCAAGTACATACTATATCCTGAGACTATATATATATATTTATCATGTAAAACACAACAATAAATGTTTTTTTTTTTTGGAAATATTATTCATTACTGTCTCACTGCTAGGCAGAAGCCTCCCTTCCCTCCTTCCACACTTTTCTGTTTTGCGCCACTGTGGTTTAATCTTTTGAGTATGCGTCTAGTACATCTTTCCATCAACGATTTGTTCTACGGCGCGGTCCTTTCCTGTTTTGAGGGATAACAATATTCATAATAATGGTTTATTTGGCGGAGCTATTCAATTTTATATTAAACATAGACAAGAAAACAGTTTGCAAATTGACCAGCGATGGTCTTCCGTATAAGAACCGTTTGGATTGGTAAGTATGGATTTCACTTTCTGAAAAACCGAAATATTTACCATTATAGCACATCACAAATGTTTTTACACAAGCACTTTACGTGGGCTTTCAATCGACAGTAGCCACTTAAACCCTTTACGTTAACTCAAAAACAATGCTGCTTATGCAAATTGTTATCCGGTAGCCATTAACAAAGGCGTTTCCTGGTACACATAGATATGCTAATGTAGGAAGATAGATGTAATTACTTATCCAAACTTATATTCCAGAACTACATCTGTGAAATTCAGCTTTATCCTGATTCGTACAGTAGTTTTAGCCTTGAAGAAGTCACAAACATACAACCTTCCATCCATACTTTCGCACATATAATATTATAGTAGCATCTTCTATGAAAACGTTTCAAGGCCCTTTTATATCCTGTGAGAACTGATTTATGGGATGTAAAGTAGCCTATGTGCTATTCCAGGGCTAGAATCACGTCTATATAAAATTTCAGTCCGATCCGTTCTGTAGTTTTTGCGTGAAAGAGGAGTAACCATCCATCATACATCTATATACATACATCCACTCAGAATTTCACGTTTATAGTATTAATAAATATTAAGTGTGGTACACATTATTGTACTCGTACCTACTATGCATACTCCCATATCAAGTAGCGCCCGCGGTGTAACCCGCGATGATGAACATTGAGTTAAGTATTTGATAATTCCACCGGAATAATATTTTATTTTTGCGGGTTTAACATTAGAAATGCTTAATACAGGATATAAAATAATGTGTTACCTATCTTTTTTTTTCCAAATCCGTTTAGCCATTTGGTCGAGAAGAAGTAACAAACATACATACCTAACTCCCGATGAAGATCAGCATTGAATCAGAATCTTTTGCATGTTCTATGTAAGAAGCTTCTATAAGTATTTTAATGAAGAAAGGATCTCTTTGTTTGTGTCGAGTTTAAAAAGATAATTTAACAAATGCCCTGACCGAAAAATTGCTTAATTTATTCAAGTTTTTCAATACATCAAGGGCGGACTTCGGGAATAAAAATTGGGAATAAAAGAAGCAAATGTTAAAAACATTATAAGAGCTTATTAGCGGCGGGATAACAATAGATAATTTCGTAGAATTAATCAAGAATTCCCCTATGACATAGGTGCTGAAACGGAAATACTTCACCGCAAATGCCATTCATTCGATTTTGAAAACACTGTCGCAAGCAGTTTGCGAGTTGAGCCTGTTGATTTATAATTACCTGTTCTCATAATCGATTTAGGTACGTAAGTTATTTTATGTATATTATATTTTTTTTATCTTATGTTTTATTAATTTATTCTTTATTATTTTAATTATTTATCTATTCGTACTTAAATTTACAAATTCATAATATATCATCATCATCATCATCACCAGCCTATAATAGTCCACTGCTGGACATAGGCCTCTCCTAATGAGCGCCATATATGGCATCATTATTATTATATATCATAATATATAGGTACATACAAAACACATTCTGTTAATAACCTTTAAAACTAAGTACATTACTTTCTTACCGTACATTACTTCTTTATCATTCATCTACACGGAAATAAGTAAACCCTGGCGCACACATTTACTCACACACAATAATGTGTGTGTGTTCTCGGGTTACCCAGACTCTTACGAGACTGGTGCCTCGGGAGAACATACTCATACACGCATAAACACCGTATAACAGGACCCCAACCCCCTTCCCCATAAAAAAACCTTTTCAGGCATGTTTGATAAGCTAGTCGGCATTTTGGTGAGCCTAAATCTAAAAAAGTACACCAACTATTGTTATATTACCGAGATACCTACGCTGTTTTTAATTCTTTATAATATTATTTTAAACGCAGCATATACAAACTTACGTTCTCGATATTTTAAGCACACTAATAATATAAATGCGTACGTTTGGATGGATGGATGTTTTTTTTACATCTTCACGCCAAAATTACCCTACAGATCGGGCTAAAATTATGAATTCACTTAGAACTTCTTCTATTCTAGACCTGAAATAAAAATTAGGCTAATTTTAAAAAGTTAGTTTTTGGCATTTCTCATCTTTAATTTCAAAAATAAAATAATTTGATATGATTTTTGGTTAGCCGGGTTTGGTAGTATTGCATTGCGTGGGAAGGAAAAATACATACGAGTATGTTACATAAACTGAAGAAAACTTTACAAAATAATCTAACGCGCCATTTAAAGATAAAACAGTCAAGTTTAAAAAAAAAACTTATTTATTAAAACACTCCAAATTCAACCTTTGGGTGCAAGTATGTAATTATGACCTCAATTATGGAAGTTCATTAACGTATACCGTTTATATATTCTAGTTCCCTTATCTTAATAAGGTAGGTATATATTTTAGGAATAAGGCTTCCGAGTAGACTCAATTAGGAATGATAGGTAGGTTTCTCAAGAAACCGTGCAACAGGAAGCTTTTAACTGATATGATTAGGTACTCTAGCTGTTACCTACGGAGCTGAGATGTGGACACTCACGGTAGGGCTGGTCCACCAGTTAAAAGTCGCTCAGCGAGCTATGGAAAGAGCTATGCTCGGAATTTTTCTGAATGATAGGATTCGTAATGAATACATCAGATAGAGAACCAAAGTTATCGACATAGCTTAAAGAATTATCAAGCTGAAGTGGCTGTGGGCCGGCCATATCTCGCGAAAAACGGGGTAGACGTGTTCTTGAGTGGAGATCGCGTCTTGGCAAACGTAGCGTAGGACGCCCGCCGGTCAGGTAGGGTGACGATCTGCGAAAGACTGCTGGCAGAGTCTGAGATGCTGGATGCGTCAAGATAAATACAGGCGCTACGGCGCTCATTAGGGGAGGTCTATACCTCCCCTAAGGAGCGCCATCATCAGCCTATATTAGTCCACTGGACCTATGTCCAGCTGTGGACTAAATATATAGGCTGATGATGATGTCTGATAAAAGAGGGGGAAGTAGCTTTTTCCATATCCAAAATACAAATATTATCTCCTTGCCACATTATCCTTTCAGGAGGGGTGGTGATTCACTCACTATGACAGAGTTTTCCTCGCCCAAACCGTGTGACGTCAGAATGTGTTCTAAAAACGATTTTATCCGATTCCACGCCGCTGTCTTGTCGTACCTATCGTTGTAACACGTGTGGATTTTTCCAAAGTGAAAAAAGCCCCCGTTATCAATGTGAAAAGAGAGTTACTTTTGCATTAATCAGAATAGGACGAACATTTAAATTAAATTATTTACGACAACTTCAATACTACCAGGGAACTACATGGTTATTCCAAAATAGTTTCGCAGTAGACCAACCCCTGCTCGATCGCGTAGTGAGCAAAACACGAAACGAACAGAATTATTTCAATATGGCTACAATAAATTATGCCGCATCATGCTTACAAGCGGATTTTCATAGGAAAGTTGAAAGGTGTAATTGAATGGTTTGCCGTAAATTATTAGCCATTAGGTTGTCAACCACTCATCAGCAACAAAACTGCTGACATGCCTTTAGGTTTAGGTAAAATTAAAAAAAAGGAAACCCTAACAGCCTTACCACAAAAAACAAAATCACGACTTAGACACGTGTTTATCAGTTGTTTATCAAAAGTCACCCTACAAAACTACGGTAAGGCCGATAGTGTTTATAAACCAC
The DNA here is from genome assembly GCA_944547425.1 of Eupithecia centaureata. Taxonomy (NCBI): domain Eukaryota; kingdom Metazoa; phylum Arthropoda; class Insecta; order Lepidoptera; family Geometridae; genus Eupithecia; species Eupithecia centaureata. The sequence goes on along the minus strand of OX155676.1, from coordinate 10,104,411 downwards.
GGAATTTGTTTAAACACTGCATTATTTAGGTTCCCATCTAAACTGTAAATTCTGATATGGACGGAATTGTAGTTATATTTAGATATCTTGCATTAACATTATATTATCATTTAAATTAGTTATTTTCTCCTCTTATCACATTTTTACAAAACAAAAGTTCATTGCGTAATAATTGAGTCAGACAGATTCACAAATTAAACGATTTCAAAAATATAATTAGCTTTAACATTAAGAAGATGAGCGTATAAACGTATGTAAGTAGGTACTATTTTAATCCTTTTTCCGAATATGAGGTGATCATATGTTTACTATAAAAATATAGGTAAGTAATCAAAAGTCTAGCATAATATGGTCTTACTTTTCTGTCAAGGACCATGCGACGTTTATAAAAATTAGTTTTTTTGACCCCGTATCTTTTTCGCCGATGAGAAGCTCCAAAAAAAACCTGCCGTTATTTAAAATTGTAATCATGTGTAGTAATAGTCAAGCATCTCAAATAAACAGTACAAATGGTCCATCATTTCACAATAAGGTTAGTGTGAATTAGCAAAATATTTTTTCAGTTTAATAAATTGCTAATTATTTTCATAGTTCATTATTATTATTAAAATTATCAAATTGCCTCGCATCGTATCTATCTTTCATTTTAAATCATAATTATGATAAAAAGACATCGTTGCATAAGATCTCATTTTGTCTTATTTATCTACTTATTAATTTTATAACTGGTATGATGATAACATAATGTCATGAAATCGATATATCTTTATCCTTTCTATAATTATAATTAATATTTGAAATGTGAAAGTTTGTATGGATGTGTAGATGCTTAAATGTATGGATGGATGTTTGGTCATCTTTCACGCAAAAACTACTGAACGGATGGGGCCTTAATTTTGAATAGACGTAGTTCTAGCGATTGAATAACATTTATGCTAATTTTCATCCCATAAATCAGTTACCATCGGATAGAAATAGCCTTGAAACCAATCCATAGAAATAACGCGCGACAAACCGTTAATTTAATGATACGATTATGAATAAGTGACCCTAATACCACATCTCTAGTTGACGCTGCGGTGCTGGAAAAGGTACCTGTTAACGTGAACATGTTATTGTGGGTGAACAGAGCTTCTTGGTAGATAAGTTCACCCTTGAGAGTGAGTATGTTGTATTCCTTGAACACCACCCTGCATGAGACGTCGCTCGGGCACCCTACTACCACACTTTTATTTTTATCTTTTTTGCATTACGAAGGTGCGCTGGACGATGGCCGTTCGCGCCCACAGCTCTACTCCGTACGAGACCAAACTGCAGACAACCGCGTAGTAGAAGGGAAGAGCGTACTACTTTGTGCGACGCCGTGCTTGCTAGCCTTCGTAGTACAAAACAAGACCCTATTAGCTTACCGCAAAGTGAGTCTGTATGCTTGTCCTATACAAGGGAACTCCAGGTCGAAACCCAGTAATTTTAAAACATGTACTTGTCCAGCGCCGTTTCACCCTATACTAATGAGGTCGCCGTTTCATTGAGACTGAAACTAATGAGTTATGTTTTTTCTCTGTTAAGTACAAGACCGTTAGATCTAAGCCATATACTTTAAGTTGCCGGATAATCATGAACCTACAGACTGCGCTCCAACTCGTCTACCGTAGGGCCAGTTTCTACTGCGGCTACATCATCCTCAAACATGTAGATCTCAGCTTTATCGATCACACAGCGTGTAATAAAACATTATAGGAAAGGTTATTTAGATATTGATCTTTAGTTTGGTTTTGTTTGAACAAAAACAATAATACAGACTTTTATATAAAATAGTAGTTTCACTTTCAATTCAATAACTGAAAATCCTCGACATTTATCTAACCCTATTAAATTAACTTTTGAATTTCGTGTGGTGATATCATAATATATTATTTTTAGATAGAAGTCATCAGAAGTTTGAAGTCAATTACGTTAATTGTTTAAGATTACAAAATCATTTTGACAAGTCAAGTAACTAATTGTTTTTCAAATTTAACTGTTTATCTATAATTTATTCTAGCCTAAACTTAATTTTACCAAACCAATCTTTGTTTGGGATCATTTAGCCTCGTTCTCGTATCGTCTGATACTAGAACTGCTGTTCTAGTATCAGACGAGAACGAGGATATGGACGAGGATACGAGAACGAGGCAATCCTTATCATTGACGCAGGAGGTTGCGGGTTCGATTCCCGCCTCGGAACAAATTTGTGTACGATCTGCAGAAATTTGTTCCGTTGGTCTGGGTGTTTTCAATATATACTAAAAAATATTTATCTATGTAATGTATTGTAATAAGTATATAAGTCATCTAGTACCCATTACACAAGCTCTGCTTAGCTGGGGGCTAGATGATGCTGGGGGCTAGATGATGCTGTGTGGACTCTCCGGAATTATTTATTTATTTTTTATTTATTGAAGACGGGGTCAAAATACCACTTTAGGAATGTGTTGCGCAATTTAATATGCCCCATGAATAATATCAGTCGTAAATCTCTGAACTAAAGGACTAAGTAGTTTACCTGGTTCAGAATGCGCTTGTATTATTAGTTTAACTAAAATAGTATGATATTTGATATTTTTGTTATACCTACTCACTATTTGCATATTGTATCTTCTAATAGTCGTCTGTATCAGAAAGTTAAGTACCTATTTATTTCTTTGACGCACCTAATCATGAAATTAAACTATTGTTAACTTTTAGATTCTATGACATTTCAAACTAGATAGGTAATACCTACTTCAAGTCGAATTTGCGGCCAGTGTCAACGGAGGGAGACAAGTGTGGTGGTAGCGCATGGTGTCGGGACAAATGCAAAGCACTTGCCTGTCATATACATTCCTGCTGAAGGCTTACAGGATAAATTTGTGAGAGCAGGAGAATTATAGAGGACTAGTGGCCCGGCCCGGCTTCGCACGGACATATTTATTAAAAAAATGGCATAGTTTTGGGATAAACATGCCCTCCCCGCGTTGCCCGCTGCGTTGCGTAAAGCCTCGCCAGACACGGCCGCGGCGGCTTCTCTTTTTCTAATAATATAGTACCTATGTATGTACATGTATTTAGTTTAGACTGACTTGAGTAACATCCTGATGGTCTAAGATCCGACTGCAGGATTAGCCCGCTCATCGTTTTTTGCTTAAAACCTAATTTTTATGTTCATTTGGTTAGAAGCACAATATGTATCTACCAGGTTGCCTATCAGAATTTGGCCGCAGGTATTGTAAAAACCTTTAGCTTATCATTAATCGGCTAGCCTCATAGAATCACAATCTATATCCAAAAATAGACGACAACCATTACATTCGTTTTCATTTATTAAAAAGTGAAAAAAAATGTTGTGTTGTGTGTTTTTTTTAATTTTACATACTTAATTGTATACCTACCTGTACTTTTTTGAGATGTATAATTTTACTAGCATAATTACAGTCATATATTATAACAAAACAGAAAAAAATAACAGTCAAAGAAAAGTACACATATATAAATAAAAATACTTAATAATTTGAAACATTATTCACGTGGCCATCTAAAAGTCTCCACACACTGAAGCCAGAGGCGGAGCGGAGGCGAAGGCGTGCCGGTTTTTTCCTATGGCACCGCGCCGCCACCGCCTGCGGTGTGTGTGTAGGCTTTCATATGATTTAATAGAATACAACTCACATGCCTTCGCCTACGCTCCACCTCCGGCTTCAGTGTGTGGAGACCATTTTTTTTATTTTAAACCACCTAGGTGGCAAACAAGCATGCGGCCCGCCTGATGGAAAACGGTCACCACAGCCTATGGACGCCTGCAACATCAGATATATTACACGCACGTTCTTCCACGCAACCTTAAAGGTTGCATGGAAGAAATCGCTCTTCGCTCGCGATAAGGTCGCCCATTGTACTGTATTTGTAATTTTCTTTTTCTGTTTTGCTTTACCGTGGTGTGCAATAAAGAGCATTGTATTGTATGACATTTAGATAGGGTAAACCTTTAAACTCAATACTCCTCCACTCCATCCAGCATGAAGGTTTGCTCGACAAGCCACTTTTCTACCTTGATTTGATAATATTCAAGTTGGGAGCCGCAGTAATGGAACTATATAGATAAGTATCCGAGTTAGATTGTTATTATTTTATTTGTCCAGCTTGTACCTATGCTATTTATAAATCGGTGCGAGTTGTTGAGCTCTATTATCAGTGTCTCGTATCGGTATGGTCCCTCCCGGTATTACAAATAATCAATGTAGGTAGGTATAGTAACTATACCAAGCACCGCAGAGCAAATAGTATAACTACGCAATTTAATATCACTTTATTAATTTGACCCTTTCTTGACTCTGCAGATAGTTATGTATGTTATGTGCTATTTTAAGAAAAAAAACTGATAAGTTTGTAACTGAGTAATATTTTCTTGTGTTCACAATTTCCCAACAGTAAAAAATTTTTTTTGGGTAATTCCTTTTATAATATAATAATAATAATGTTTTTATTTCAGACGATAGATACATATTATTTTTAGTAACAACTTATGCTATGTTAGTAGGAAGGTAAAGTAAATTAAACTAAAACTTTAATATAAATAAAATATGACACTTTTAGCACTGCATGAACTTCAACCACCCTCCTGAACAAACTGGTGCTCAAGGATCGCTAGTTATATCATTATTTGAAGTTTGTCAGCTGTCATCAGAAATATAGGTTTCAATGAGTACTTTAATTTATCTGAACAAACTGGTGATGTACGATCGGTAGTTACCGAGATATTACAATTTCTAGTTTGATACTATTATATTAAAAGTATAATAACCACGCTCACTACGTATCGACTTGCTGTGTTTTGTGTGAGTATTTTTGATATTGTAGGTAAGTACAATTATAACATCGTTTTCCAATCCGAAAACTTAGTAATAGCCAATCCCAAATTGAAAAGCCTAGTAAGTAGTAATTCCAAACTCAAAAACCTAATATGAGCACTATTTACGAGGTATTTAGATTTGGAAATGTTACATGCTAGGATTTTGATTTTGTTTAGCAGTGTGTGTGTCAGCAAGTGGAGTAACTAGGATTAGTGGGTTACGTAGCTTTGATTCTAAATGAGATAGAAATACGGGTGTTTTTGCATAACACGCGGCTCAAAATTCAAGAAACGGATGACGAAAAAAAGCTTTTACAAAAAAAATGGCTCTTACTAGGTTTTGGTTTGGGACAGCCGATTTGAATGTAATACGTGTGTGTAAATTTAAGTGTGTAAAATTTATTCTAAACATAGTGCAAAAATTACATAACATAACATCAGTTTTCATAGAGTTCCTTATAATAGAGTTAAAAAAATCCCATTAAAAGACTATAATGTTAGATAAAATAATTATAAGTTTATTTACACAGTACTTTTTTAAGTTCCATAGCGAACTTAAAAAATATATCAGTCGGAACAACGGTGGTAAAACGTTTAGGTACGTTGTTTGTGCTTATAAATTTGCCTGAACTTTCTTGTTGAGACCAGTTGCAATTTGACTTCCCAGATCTGGGTGAACCTTGTTGAACATTGAAATAGTTCTATCTTGGATAAAGCCAGAGGCACCTTTCAAGTGACCGACAATATTTGCTACCAAACGTTTCTTTTCCCCGGCATCCATGACCTTAGCATAAAGAACTGCTCCTTGCTTATAATCGTCTTCATCAGCCAAGTCTTGGTATCTACCGACTGGACCACTTACCTCAATCTTAGATTCAAGACGACTAGCCCTAGGACATCCCTCGGGCCCTGAAAAAGAATTGGGGTAGTAGTTGGGGCTACCTTCCTGGTTTTCCAAAGCTTGAGGTCCATCACGTTGGTAGTTAGAAACTTTAGTGCGGAATGGGCAGTTTACTGGCAGTTGCAAGTAGTTAGCGCCAAGGCGGTGCCGATGAGTATCATTGTAAGCAAAAAGACGTCCTTGCAACATCTTATCCGGAGAAGCTTCAATTCCTGGGATAAGATTTGAGGGGCTCATGGCAATCTGTTCAACGTCAGAGAAGTAATTTTTTGGGTTTCTGTCCAAAACTAATCGTCCCACAGGTATGAGAGGATAATCGGCGTGTGGCCAAATTTTGGTCAAATCAAACGGATTCATTTTGGATTTGTTAGCTTGATCAATAGTCATGACCTGTACGTAGAGAGTCCAGGATGGGAAGTCACCCTTAGCAATAGCATTAAAGAGATCTCTTATGGCGTAATCGGGGTCAGTCAGTGCGAGTTCAGCTCCCTTCTCTGAAGACAAATTTTTGATGCCCTGGTTCGTTTTAAAATGGAACTTGCACCAGTGACCTATACCTTGGTCATTTACAAACTTGTACGTATGAGAAGCATATCCGTTCATATGTCTATAACCGTCAGGAATGCCACGGTCTCCAAATGTGTAAATAGTTTGGTGAACACACTCTTGCCTTAAGGATATGAAATCCCAAAACATGTCAGGATCTTTCAGGTGTGTAACCGGATTACGTTTTTGAGAATGTATGAAGCCGGGGAACAGAGTTGGATCCCTTATGAAAAATATAGGGGTGTTGTTCCCAACAACATCCCAATTTCCATCTTCTGTGTAAAACTTGACAGCAAACCCTCGAGGGTCACGGACAGTGTCAGCCGAGCCGTTTTCACCGGCGACGGTTGAGAAGCGGATAGCAATAGGAGTTTTCTTACCGACTGTATCAAATACCTTTGCGGCACAGTATTTTTTAATGTCATGGGTCACTTCAAAGTAGCCAAAAGCGCCTGCTCCTTTGGCGTGGACGACTCGTTCGGGGATGCGTTCCCTGGTAAATGATGAGAGTAGATCTAATAGGTGAAGATCTTGAAGAAGAGCTGGACCTCTCTCTCCTACAGTCAAGAGTCCATTAGCTTGAGCGATTGGATTCCCTGATTTATTAGTTAACTGTGTTGTTGTTCCCTGGGTAAGAAAATAAAACGTTATTACGACTTTGTAGTATGTTTTCTTCTAAGAGTCTCTACATGGCTAGGTTTTACAGAAATATAAAAAAATGGAATCAACATACATACCTCCACTGATTTTTTGTAGGAAAGCAGTTGGTTAGAAGCAGGATCTCTTGCCATATTTGATTAACATATAAAAAAAACTAAAAGAATAAGGAGCACGTCTGTCTGTCAGATAAAATTTCTGCAAAATAATGTCCGTGAACTTCATCTGAGTTTATTTATACGTGCGATAAAAGTACCTAATCTTATACAATTTATGTTTGTGACCAGTCGAATCAATAGATACCTACCAATTATTTTATTGGCTTTTTGAACAACAACGATAAATCTGAAATCAGTTGTGTATTACATTGACTTCATCAACAACAATGATAAAAGAAACATCATATGTATAAGATACCTTACCAGATTTATTTAGTAAAATTGCGCAACAGGCTGTCCATTTATTTGCAGAGTCATGGTGAACCTAAGCTTACGGGCTCACAGGCTGTCAAAGATGTCGTTAGTCCATTGAAATGTTACATATTTTAGGCCATGCCTTGCGTTTTATAGTGGACGCAATTTCTAGAAGAAAATCTTCAGAAAAGGCCGCCCTTTATACTTAGTCTTAGTTTATAAATAATACATAAAATACTACAAACTAAGACTAAGTATAAAGGGCGGCCTTTTCTGAAGATTTTCGCTCATAACTTTTTTATTTTTAGTTCTACAACAAAAAAATACTGTACTAAAGTTGTATAGAATTTAATTTACAACAAAAAATGCTAACAAATTCTTGTTATCAAATAAATAGTTTAAGTGATATATCGTAAAAACCATTTCATCCCCTATTTTTAAGATGGCGGCCGTGGGACAAGGGTGGCGGCCCCACAAACTTGGTTTTAGCTTTACACTGACCCCCCCTACACATCAGAATATAAAATATAAAATACGCAACCCCAAAAGTAATTTTTCAATGGACTACATCCCAAAGCGTCTTTTTGGCTAATAAATAATCGCAAAACATAAGATTTTTTGTAATATTTTTATGACATCCTATAGTTAAAACAAATGTAATATCAAAAAGGTTGATAAAAGCATGACAGAAAGTCTATTTTAAAATTGCGACGCGTGACCCGAGAGCTGGTGAATATCTGGCTCAGCGCATCAGCATTGCCATACAGCGTGGTAATGCAGCCAGTGTCGCTTCCGACTGGTATTGACATAGATCAATTGAGCTACCTTTAGACTGTTTGCAACCGTCTGCAGTTAGCTCAATGGTTTCAATTGTAAATACTAGTTGTAATTTTTCTATTCATTTGCTTGTAATTTTCGTTGTTAATAAAGATTTTAAAATCAATTGTATTAAATATCTCTTTGAAATAAAATATCTCCAAAACATAGACGAAAAGAGAGGCTCTATCAATGTCCATGAATTAATTGCAAACAAGACAACTCACATGAAAAACAGGGCAATAAATTGTACAAACTGCCTCAAAAAACATTGCAAACAGAATTCATCCCTCTGACAAATGTTTCGCGATATCAGAGATTTTTTTTGCACATTCATTAGTTATTTATATTAATTTGTCCATGTCCGTCCAGCATTCGGTCTTCAATGTTATATTTTATCTTCTTCCTTTTTATCTTTTCAGACTCAATAAGGTATTGGGTTCAGCTTTCTTGATCTGCCCCTATGATCTGCTTTTTATTGAAATTCAAGCAATAAGATTGCCAGTTCTATTTCCTTTTTATAGGATATTTTTTACTTAGTTCTAAGTGCTTAGTGTTATGTGCTTAATACGATTGCCAATGTAATAAAGATTTTTCGATCTATCTATTTTATTTCACCCAGGCATTTTATTTTTAGCAACGGCAGGACATTGTCAGTACTTGTTTTTACAGAATTGATTACTTATTGATCTTAAATAAACCACATGCATGAATCTTTGGACATTAGGAACGAAAGAAAAATATTGATATTTTTGAGAAAACAGTAGACATTAAAATCGTGATATGTGGAAATGTTCAAAATACTTGTTGCATTTTGAACATTTCCAAATATTACGATAACTAGTTTAAATCTAATTTATTATAACATCCCATTTTCCATAAAAAAAACTGATCATAACATTAGCTTAAACAAAATTGCACTTTGAAACACTAAAAACAAAAACTAAACTTTGTCCTACACCTACATGCAAATGATGCGTTAAAAATTCGTTACAAATTTCGACATTTCTTTAAACCTAAATCTGAACAGAACATAATAGGTTGCGATTCTGTTGTTTAAGTTTTACCTTAAATTAGGATTAAGGACTGTCAAATAATACAAAGACAAAGGATATTCTCTAAGATGTGCTAACCTCTAAGATACGTAGGTACACCTTAGCTAAAATGATGTATCCAGTTAATAATGTATGTCGCAATAAATAAATATGAATGCTTATAAAGTAAATGGTTTTATCTAAATTTATAAAGGAACAAGCGTTTTTTGGAGACAATGCAGCACTCAGCCCAAACCGCTAAAGCTGTAGTAAAAAGTACTGGCCCTCCAAATTTCAGCTATGAAATTTGGAGGGCAAGTACTTTTTAGATGGGATTTTCGGAAATTCCACCCCTTAGTGTGAAAGTTTATGTGGTGTTTGTAATTCTTTAACCAGTTCCCCGAATTGCTTGAAAGTTACAGTAAATTCTAAAAATAATAATTTATTGAACATGTGTTTCAGATATTAAAAAAAACCATATTGTCTTAAAATGTTCAAGGGTTATTAAAGTTTAAGATTAGAATTTTTTCTTCCTATTTAAATATCTATAACTTTTTATGAAGTATATCTATGACATGAAATTTTCAAATGTACTTAAATACCCATTCCAAAATTTTTTTCAGAAATAAATAAATAAAAACAATATAATTGTGTAAAATGGTGGTTGATGTTAGTGAGGTTTTTAGAAACTTTAACCAGTAGCCCAATTTGTTTGGAACTTACACAGATTTGTAGTCCTAATATATAGAAGAGCAGTACACCAAGTCTACGCGAGCATAGCCGAGAGCGCAAAGTTAGTATAAATAAAAATATGAACATGCACGGATAATAAGAGGTTACATTTTATTGCCAAACGACCCTAGATAAAACAATATCTGAACGAAAGGTCAGTTAACGATATTATTAGTTTTTATTATAATGTAAGAGTGCATAACATGTGTGTCACGTGTCGGTTTTTTTACATGCTAGAACGAATTGTAATGGTTCGGTGGTAGATAAGTTACCATAGTGTTGTTTAATTGCATATTGATAAGATGATTCAATGTTTGAACTTAAGGAAAACATAATATTTACTCCTGATAAGAGTTACCAATTATTACTATACAGATGTTCTTCTATGAAACTCACTTTGAGGATAATTATTTTGTGTATTACTAACTAATAGTGATTTCTACTTAGGTACAGTAGTCAGTTGTTCGAACGATGAGCATCTCTTTGATTAGCTAATTGCAAAATTGCGTCAAATCAGACGCAAAGCCATAATCAAGAATTCGATTAGCTAATTAAAGAGACGATCACCATCTGCTAGGAAGACGAAACTGCATACTCAGTGGGTATGTAATCTATCATTATATTCACCCTGATAAAAACCGTTACTTGAATCTAAACGATTGTGTTATCAAAGTTCTGTCAGTACCTGGTTCTCAAGATCTCAAATTCAAATGTTATTTAATTTCTTGAACAAGTTTATTTTCTGAACTCAGAACTTAACAACCTTTACGTTTATAAAGTAAGCACTTAGGGCTCAAACACAAAACTGCGAGCTCGCATCGCATCGCAAATATCTGCGAGCTCGCACGATAACGTCCGATCTCATTTGCATCGCACTTTCCTGTCATATTACGTCATACTTGGTGACCCCCCTTTTAGTCCGCTCTGAGACAACTTTAGCTTTTTTTTTTTTTAAAAAAAACTGCTTCAGTTCTCAACTCATAGAATTTCGAGTAAAATAGTTCCCTTCAGAGTTCATAATCGTATTAAATGGATGAATCCAGAATCTTCTTTTTCTTTTATATCTATTTAACAATAACAGCAGTGCAATTGGACCGATTTATGCAAAAATGATCCAACCCACAACCTAGTCAATTTCGAGTTTTTTTAACCTATGTAATCAGTATAAGGTATATTTTAACATATCAAAGACTCACACCTCTATGTTCACAAATGTGGAAAATCCATATGATCCAACCCACAACTGTCATGTCAAAGACCATTTTTTAAAATGTATAAGTGTTTCATGCCACTTGAATCATTTTTGTGTTGCTTTGGTTACCCTAACATATAACCGTTCTATTTTGCTACAATGATTCAAACTATAATATTAAGCTGGTCCATCAGTTCAAAGAGCTCAGAAAGCTATAGAAAGAGCTATGCTCGGAGTTTCTCTGAAGGATAGGATTCGTAAAGAATACATCCGAAAGAGAACCAAAGTTATCGACATAGCTCAAATAATTAGCAAGCTGAAGTGGTGGCAGTGGGCCGGCTATATCTCGCGAAGAACCGACAACCGTTGGGGTAAACGTGTTCTTGAGTGGAGACCGAGACTTGGCAAACGTAGTATAGGACGCCCTCCGGCCAGGTGGGATGACGATCTGCGAAAGACTGCTGGCAGATGCTGGATGCGTCAAGCTGAAGACAGGGAGCTATGGCGCTCATTAAGGGAGGCCTATGTCCAGCAGTGGACTAATATAGGTTGATTATGATGATGATGATATAAAACAAGTTAAGCTTTGACAAGTTAATATTTTAAATTGCTATTCCATCTAAGTACGTAAACGAAATAAACCATAAAGTTCAAAACACACAGAAGCCGGAGGCGTGGCGGAGGCGAAGGCGTGCCGGTTTTTCCTATGGCACCGCGTTCGCCACGGCCTGCGGTGTGTGTGTAGGCTTTCATAGGATTCCATAGAATACAACTCGCACGCCTTCGTCTCCGCCACGCCTCTGGCTTCTGTGTGTTTCGTACTTTAACGAAAAATAAATAAATAAAATAAAATAAGTACAGGGCCAGCAGATCTAATATTAGATACCAGATGATTGCATTGATTAATTTAAGAAACCGAAGGTAAGCTGCAATAATAGACGATGTAGATGGTTTATGTGATGAACCTTATTCTGATTTGGACGAGGAGTAGGGCCAATTTTGTTTGTTTTGTCTTTTAAAACACAAAAATGATTACTAATTTTTATCACACTTTGAATCATTTTTGCATTTTAATTTTTGCACCCTACATAGCTCTTTCCATACAAAATTAATTTTGTAATAATGATCCAGGCGTAAGTTTTCCCAATTATCTACTAAACTATTACAATTTATTCTTTTTATTATTATAGCAAAAAAGTTGAGTTTACATAGCATTAATAGCATAAATTAAAATAACAACATTTTGTATTACAAAGCTAGAGAAATACCGCCAAAAACTTAAATATCGATTATCTCGAAATGAGGTTTGTGTGGGTTGGATCATTTTTGCTTAAATCGGTTCAATTATCTTTTTGGGATCCATCTTACGCTTCCTAAAAACACGTCCAATACGGCTGACTAAACTTGAAGGTATGGCTACCCTACAAAACGGTTCGCCGCACAAATTCGCATCGCAGAAATTCGCAAATCAAGTTCGTGTGACATCGCATCACATCGCATCGCATCGCATCGCATCGCACCAAATCGCAGTTTTGTGTGGGAGCCCTAAGTCAAATTTTACACTATACATGACAAGATGCGCCCCGCGGTTTCGCCCGCGAACCAGAGTTTTTTACATAGAAAAAATTCAGAATTTTTTTGCACTCCCCTAGGTGTTATTGTGTAAAAATAAAAAATACGTGTTTAATTATTCACTCCATAGTTTATTTATACCGAGTTTTGACTGAATCGAACCAAGGTATAATTATTTTCCATACAAACTTTACCATACCATTTAAACCGAGGTTAATTTAAAAAAAAAATGTCTTATGTTATTTTAGTCAAATTTCATCTAAATAACTTAAGTAGTTACGAAGATTACCTATAACAAACATTCACACAGACTTTCCCATATAATGTAATAGTAAGATTATCATCAAATTATAAATTAAATGTTATTTGATTTTCTCTTCATTTTGATTTACTGTCCACTTGTGGGAGAATTGTATCATGTTCTAAAATCTACGAATAGGGAGCTCTGCAATTGCCTTCGATGGAAGTTTATTTAGATGCGTACTTAATTGCCCATAAATCATTCTCAGCCAAACTATAGACATTTATTTCCAATTTATTTTTTTCAAGATAATGATACTTAACGCCAAAGTCGATACTTTGAAATTGCTATGCGGGATATAAAAAAATAAACGAAATCATGACACGATACATTACAGTTGTAGACATTATTGCACACCAAGAAAACAACAAAAAAAATACAGGGAAAGATAGAAAAGTTGTAGCGACCTTATCGCTTAGAGCGATCTCTTTCAGGAAATGGCTTGAGATGGACACGAAGCAGTTGTACACATAAAGACAGTGGAGTATTTACAAAACTTGCGTATACCATACAAAAATATAATAAATACAACATATTTTATGTATAAAATAATGATAATTATACATACTAACTTAAGTAAGTAATAAAAAAAATGCAAATACCAACTAAGTATTCACTGTTGATACCGACACGTTTCCAAGTTTTAGAACTCCTGTTTAAGATTATGCCCAATCATAATAAGTATCTACATGGGTCACGGAAAATATATCCGATGAAATTTTGATTCATTCTTTATCATAACAAAAGTTTAATGAGCCCAGAAAGTTTTAACGTAACAGAAGTCCCCAGGCCAACGTTTGACCTACTTCACACAAGCCGCGTACCTAAATTTTGTATAACCCTCGAAAAATTTCGATGAGAGCCGGCGCAGTGCGGTACAGCCGGCAAATAAAGTGACAATGTTCGCGCAGCACCCTGAATTGAGCATTATTTTCAAAGCCGCTATCAAGATAGTAATGCCGTGGGCTTTTAAATAATGGAATCTAACATCTGCTGGCACCGAGCGGAACATAGAATCGTCATATGGATAAATGATAAAGCGGATAAAATATTTTTGTGGGAATGAATAATGTAGAAATTGCAGCGTACGATAAAATAGGAAAATACTGAAAAGGGAATATTCAAGACAAAACAAATCGTGGTAAATTTGATTTTGTCTAGGATAAATAGACAAAAAGACAATGTATTTTACTATCTTCTTATCTGTGCCTTGACTACGTAATGAAATAAAGTATTAGCTATTTTATTTGTTAATTAATATCATTAATATAAGAAAAAATATACTACAAATCACAACTACTGTATTACCTACAATTTAATAAACTGTTTCCTAAAAATGTAAGCCTTTTTACGAAGTAGGTATACGGCATTTTTTATACTTTGCTCAAAACACGACATGCCAGGGTCGCTGATGAAAGTCTACATAGAGCAAGAAAAATCCTTCACATTAAACACGCCTATTATTCACACTATCACTAATACTAATTATATAGTTACTGTGCAAAAAATATGATGCTTGGATGTTTATAACTATTTCACACCAAAATCAACCGAATATCGTATAGATGTAAATCCATAGACTAACAAAAAACCATTATAGAGGTAGGTATGATTTATCTATGGTAAATCTAAACATAAACCATCACACTAGCAACAAGGTAATTAATTAAAAACAAAAACACAACTACAATGCATAATTGCACAAAAAATGTTCAAATAGGAGTTCATAAAATGATGGTAGACGAATAAAATCCAACTTCCAAAAATAAAAATGTATCACTAATTCTGCTATGTACTTATATGATACCGTGTCTCAATCTTTTCTCCACTAATATTTATTTGATTTTCAATTCAATTTTAAAAGATCTTTATTAGTAAACTTAACTTATCAAAGTAATACAATCCAGTGTACATTAATCCCAGATAATATTAAACAAATTATAACACGTTCATAAGCGCTATGCGCTTTTTTCAACTTATATAATAGAGATAAGATTGGAGAAAAGATTTGATTAAATCATCCCTTTTCTTTACAAAAACTGTCTAGTATTCTCAAACAGTGCCTCAATTCACTTAAGTATGTATTTATTTGATAATTTCATCCCCTTTCTGACACAAAATTTCCAGTAATCTCGAACCGAGTACCTACAGTAACATTGTATTTGTACCTATGAAAAATAGAGGAATTATAATAAAATTAATATTTTTTTAAGATCCATTCATATTCAGGGTGTCCCATAATGAGTGGATAACCCGAAAGGTGCTTATGCGCCAAATCAAGGCCAATCAGAAACATTTTTTATTTTTTTTCTAACTTGACCCGTTCGGAAAATATTAATATTTTGTAAATTTGCAAAAATTTGTACCTTTGTTCACATTTTTGGACTTTGTGCCTACAATTTTAACAATTTTTTAATTTTTATTTTTGGAATATACTAAAATAAAGCAGCTTTTTTGAACACTGTAAGAAATATTTTGGTAACTAGGACCAGTAATTTTCAAGGCAGGTTTAAAGTAGAAAATTTAAATTTTTCATATTTTTATGCGAAGTTTGAGCTGCTGTGGTTAAAAAAAAAGATAAGGAAACCTAAGATGCCGGGTACTTTAAAAACATGTCCATTTCAAGAGCATCCTAAAATGATAATAAAAGTTGAAATTTTGTAGGGTAAAAAACTGAGATATTGCTGCTTTTGTGCCAAAAGGGGCCAAAGCTAGTAAAAATAATATTGAACCAACACATCAATAAAATATCTTTTTCGTCTTACTCAAAAATACAAAAATGTGAACAAAGGTACACATTTTTCCAAATTTACAAAATATTAAATATTTTCCGAACGAGTCAAGTTAGAAAAAAAAATAAAAAATGTTTCTGATTGGCCTTGACTTGGCGCATAAGCACCTTTCAGGTTATCCACTCATTATGGGACACCCTGTATAAGACACACATCAAACTCATATTATAAATGTGAAATTTTGGATGAATGTTTTGTTGTATGTTTACCTTTACTTACACGCCAAAATGTTTGAATAGATCGGCTTGAAATTTTTATAGATTTAGTTGTCGGCCTGGAATAGAATCGAGGTGCCGTATACCGAATTTCTTTCATTCGGTATATGGCACCTCGACAGCTCAGCTGGACGTTCCAGCCGCGGAGGCGGCTAGCTGCGTGCGTTAGCGCTGCGCGAGTGCACGTACCGGAGCTCACGCTGCGCGAGGTACGCGCGGCGCTCCGCAGGCTCAGACGGGGACCCAGTTTATATAGTTAGGGACTGCCGTATGGCTTTTGTAGATCGCCTAGGTATATGTACTACCTATTTTCCGAAACGTCCATTTTGATAAAAATCATACACAACACCTTTGGCTCGAAGTTCGTGAAATTTGGAAGCACTTCCGAGCCAGCAAACTGCACGTTAGCAAATTTTATATAAATTTAAAGAGTGATTTACCAGCCAGATTTTCGTAAAGCCTAAGCGACTGACGACGTGACGCTGAAAAGCAATTCGGAGCAAAGAATTGCATTTTCCTGGATTTGCTGAACTTTTATGAAAAATAGCTCATAGAGTTTATATATGTTTTTCGATGACTTGTGTTTGCTTCTTGATGGATTTGACGTTAAGTTTGCTAGGCTTTTATTTCCACTATACGCTTTTTGTCTAACTTAACTCAACATTGAACACACACTGTCGGCCGATTTCTGGAACGCATGTCAACTTCATAATTTACTAATCAATGTTCAAATCTCTATTCAAGTGTCATTTGGGTTTCTCGAACGTTGATTACGTACTTAGATTTTGAACAGTGATTACTTAACAAGCTTGTCAACTCATTGAAGCAAAACTCTTGTCAAATATCAAAATGGGTTTCTGGAACGATAATTAAGCATGATTCTTTGGTCAAGCTCTTGTCAAATCAATAATTAACTAATCGGTGATTTAGCTCTAATAAGTTGAAATTTTTACAACAATGTGCTGTATTTTGCCAAGTTCTAAATCGAATATTCATAAAAAATCAACAGGTTGGTACTCCTAAAGCGGTTTTGTTATGTATTACTAAACATAAGGATCGTTTTACCATTAAATAAAAATAAATTAAATTAGCTCTTATATTCTAGGATACTTCGTTTTGCTTCCGCATATTAGAAACATATAAATAATATAAAAAAACTTGGTGAAATACAGGAATTAAAAAAATATTGGTAATAAAGCAATGTAAAAGGGTTCCTACTTGCCTACTAAAGTAGTTAAAGTTATTTTTTCTATTTCGGTATAATTTTTTTCTTCATAATAAACAATCTATTATTACCTATCTAATTTACGATTTCGAACTTTTTCAAACGTAAACAAACAAGTATTCGCACCACAAGCATAAGCATAAATAATAACTGGGTAGAAGGGACTCTTCTGTAATCGAGTCCAGACATGTTTTTTTACTTAGGTCACTAGAATGCACCATTTATATTTTGGAATAATGTTCAAAACACACCAACTATTTCGGATATAAGTATATTCAATATAGGTTACGACCCATCAGTTCAATCCACTTTTTTCTTCTGAAAAAAAGAAAATTGGATTAGTTACTTACGTATTGGGTTGGTACCTATTATTTCACAAAGGTACACGTCAGTTTGAATTATTTATTAAACGAGAGCACATAAAGAATGCATCATAAAAAAAAAACCTTGAGGTAATTCATGATACTCAACTCAACTCAAAATCGCACCGGGCTCTCGGACAACATAACTATAATTTCAACTAATACATGCGGCCGCCACCGCGCGCCGCGATCGGTAAACATAAATGAATGATCAATAAAAACCGCGTGCAGTGTCGCCGGCTGTGGCATGGCAGCCCGACCGATATGCCCGTTTAACGTGGAAAATAGTGTAGGCTAATATCTTGACCTTGAGCGCGTTTCCCTCCTACTCTTACTTACTACTATTTACTTATTCTTATGCCACAAGCGTCATTTTTAGGGTTCCGTACCCAAAGGGTAAAAACGGGACCCTATTACTAATACTTCGCTTTCTGTCCGTCGAAAATAAATATTTATTTTTTTACATTAAAACGCCTTTTTTACTATTTTTGGTCGATATTAATAAATGGTAACATGGTAACAATGGTAACAGCCTACCTGTTACCACTTGAAATATTCACAAAATACTTAATTGTAAGTATATTTTTACTTAAGTAATAAAAAATAAAATTTAAAAATTTAATTGAAGTTTAGGAGTGAATGACTGAACTGAAAGAATGACAATCGTAAGATGATCAATGATTAGCTAATTATTATCTAATCAGCGTTCGTGCACCCCGATTTGAATCGACCAGTGTGTTAAATTAATCGCTTTGTCAACTGATTTGAGATTTGAATAGCCTTCTAGAAACCGGGTGTGTTGTGTGTTTTGTTTATGCTTGAATTAGACAAAAGATCGATTAATTCAGTGATCTCTTATTTTACTTACCCTGTACCTGGAACTAATTCAATTTGCTTGATAAACAATCTGATAAGTTTAATAAAAATTGAGCGGTGTTCAACCACGGCACAGCATGTCACGCCCCGTCTTC
The DNA here is from genome assembly GCA_944547425.1 of Eupithecia centaureata. Taxonomy (NCBI): domain Eukaryota; kingdom Metazoa; phylum Arthropoda; class Insecta; order Lepidoptera; family Geometridae; genus Eupithecia; species Eupithecia centaureata. Next base: position 10,085,815 of record OX155676.1, on the reverse strand, counting down.
GGGTAGCACTGCTTAGGCTGGGTTGTAAATGGGATATAAAATGCCACAAAAGTTGATTGAAATACAACCAATTTAATGATAAACGCCCACTTAAGTAAAAAAAAGAAGTAAGTAGAGTAGAGTGAGATATCAATGGAGAAATTGGTCGCTGGTTGATTGTTTTTTTTCTTCAATTTGTTTCCTTTAGCTTCCTTGGTTAGTTCCACAGTTCGTTAAATCGTACCTTTAATAGATGTGTCTAATGATAAACGCCTACTTTTTCAAGTACCAGTAAAAACTGGTACTTGGAAAAGTAGAGTAGAGTGAGATTTCAACGGAGAAATTGGTCGCTGGTCGATGGATTTTTTTCTTCAATTTGATTCCTTTAGCTTCCTCGGTTCGTTCCACAGTTCGTTCAATCGTATCTTAAATAGGTGTGTCTAAAGCAAATAGTAGGTATAAAACACTCGAAGGTTATAATGGTTGTTTTCAACCTTTGATTATATACTTTTTTCAACTTGTAATTATAAATTTGTAAATTACAACTACAATGAACTTTTAGCCAGCTACGGCTACGTGAGAGACGTTAAGAGACGAGAAAACAATGTTATTATTACCTTGGCAATGTTTACACGGGTCCGACAGTGGACAGTACTAATAAGCTCTGCGAAGTTTTTCCTCAATCAAAGGGGCTGATTTTAATAGCGCACAGACTCCGAGCAAAATTATTCTGTTTCTTTGTCACGAGCAGCCTTCTATGTAAGCGCTTGTAGGAACCCTTAGCGAAATGAGTGAGTGTATATTTTTCACACATAATAAGGTCGCGAATGGCGCAATTCACATAAAAATGCAGGATTAAACGGAAGAAAAAATTATGGACCAGCGACCAATTTCTCTGTTGAAACCTCACTCTACTCTTTTACTTATTTTATTCTCAGTTGTTGTGTAACATGATGCTTCATCTTGTTAAATTATATAAAGACGATTAACCACCTTTAACGATAACAGCTTTTATAACTAAATGGTTTAGGTTCACAGTTTAACCCAGTATGCGGCACTGCACGGTAATATACCTAATTATGTTGCGTCCGCTAGTATTTTTTTACTTATGTTGGTTAATTAACCACATGCCTCTCATTATACATTGAATTTATAATACTACATTATGTTTACAAGTAATACTTTATATTTAAATAGCCCTTACAGGTTTCATAGTAAAGTAATTTTCTCATTTATGTTCTTACCAAATTACCAAATAAATTACTCAGAAAAAATAAAATCCTAGTGCAATAAAATTATTTTAAAACATAGTATTTTTTATAATATTGAGAAAACTGCTACATATTCATTTTTTTTATTTTTAGCCATTTACTTCATTGTTACTATCCTCCGTTTTATAGAGCTGAATTGCTTTTTGTTTTTTTTTATGTTGAGACGCACCAAGAGTCGCAGCATGAGTCGCTTTTTGAGTAATCTTTTTCGGGAAGTACAACTTCTTTACTCGTTTTTATTCTATGCTACCTTTAAACTGTTTGCAACTGTCTGCAGTTAGCTTAATGGTTTCAATTGTAAATACTAGTTGTAATTTTTCTATTCCTTGCTTGTAATTTTCGTTGTTAATAAAGCTGTATACCTTCTATGCGTAAAATAACAATGCATACACATCTCAACTGCACCTAATAGAGCTTTTGGAATAAAATTACACACAATAAAATAAGCTTAGAAAATCACATTAACTGTTCGTGTCCTATCTTAGATAAGGTGTCAACAGAAGAATCTCAGAGTCACGATTGACCAGAAATACTTGGTATTCGCATAGGGAAGCACTTTTTGTAAGAATTAGGAAACTTTCTTTTAGTAATGAAGACACAAAATTACTCAATAGAATTTATTCCTCAAGAGCTTAAATCTTTTTAAGGAATTGTTCCCGTGAAGTTATAAAAAAATCGAATATGCGCAGCGATCTTCGTTTAAAATTACGTTACGTATTTCAAACCATATAAATCTTCTTTAGACGACCGATGTGGCGCGGCAGGCGAAGGTCTGCCTGCGACGCAGAGGTTGCAGGTTCGATTCCCGCCTCGGATTCAATTTGTTTACAAACTGCAAAAATTTGTTCCGTTGGTCTGGGTGTTTTATATGTGTAAAAAAATATCTATCTATGTATAAAATGTATTAAATATATCAGTTATCTAGTAGGTACCCATACCCATAACACAAGCTTTGAGTAGCTTACTTTGGGCCTAGATCGTGCTGTGTAGATTTTCCAGCATTATTTATTTATCTTCAATGGAAACATTATACCTTACCAGTTAAATGATAGCCGTATGGTAAACTCGCGCATAACATACTTCTTTGACAAAACATAAAACACTTACGTAATTAAAGTAGCCAGAATCCCCAACCTACAAACTAAATTTGCTAGTTTTTACCAATATGCAGAACAATTAATTTTACATAACATCTTTATTAACAACGAAAATTACAAGCAAAGGAATAGAAAAATTACAACTAGTATTTACAATTGAAACCATTGAGCAATTAATTGTATTTATAAATACCTAGATATCTATCCGAGCAGATACTTTTTACAAGTTAAAAGTAGTTCGCAAAAATAGATGCCAACAAAAAATAGAGAGTGAAACATTACTTCTTTAGATAGAATAGTAACATAATTTTTTGAGAATGATTTTCTTAACAATACAAATATCAACTGTCCCAAGACTCAAAATTAATAATTTATTTTATTTTCGTATGTTAGGTACCTAACGATAAGTAAGGGGAAAGTATGTATATAAGAGAACCCCAACCCATATTTTTAAAATACATATGTGCAGAAGTAAAAGTGATAAAAGTTCGAAATACCTACATACATCTGGAAAATCTTAGAATTTTCCGTAGTTCGGGCTTTTTTAGTAACATAATATACTGGAAAAATGTTTTTTTTTATATATGTATATGTAGGTACTTTAAACAAATTCTGTACATAACGGCGTCTTGTTATATTTAGTTATACGAGTGGGTAGGTATTGAAATAATTTTGTGTGACGAGTTCTTGTAAGTGGTACGTTAAAGTTTAATCTAGCGACAAGTGTAGGAGCATCAAGGTGACTATTAGCTATGATTATAATAAAAATAAGTCGAAAACATACAAAAAAACGAAATAAATAAAAAATTTGAGTAAGAAGAAGAAGTTCAGAATGAAATTAGAAGATATAATAGAAGATTTAATAAAAAAAAATGTAATAGGCACATACAATAAAATTTATAAAGAGTTAGCGATGGAATGGACATACAGTAAGGACAAATTTTCTTGGCAGTTCTGAACTACGCGCGGAAGGCTGCGCAACAACACTTTTTAGGAACCAAATGGTGGCATGAATAGGGTGCGCGGGGCGGTGGTCTAGGCTAGAGACGCACCTTACATAAAACAAACAATTCTTTACACGATCGAATTCCGTAATCGATTAGTTTCATTTTGAACTCATTCATTTTAGGGTATAGAAGATTATTTAAGTAGCTAAATTTACTAATCAAGTGAATTTACTCATTTATAAAGGAATAAAAATAAAATGTTTGGTGAAACTATGTTTTCTATTTTAAAAGACATGATTTACTTAAATTTTAGAAATCTATTTAATATTATTTGAGTAACGACTGTTTGAGAACATTTAAAACCTCATTATTAAATCGAATAGAAACATTTTTTATCACTTAATTTCAATAGATTTAAATAATAATCGATTAAACAACACCTTTTTGTTAACTTAGTTCTTTATCGGTAATACTCGGTACGAGGTATTTGTCTCTGTCACACGTCAGCATTGGTTTGGTGCTTGTGACGCTGTCGCTGTCTTGACCACAGTTGGGTACAGAAGTGTTCGTTGAGTTTTTGTCCGTTTTTAAAAATAAAAAAACAAAGTTAGAGGATAAATATTGAGATATGATACAATTTATAGATTAAAAAAACAAACACTGTATAATAATAACTGAATAATAATATAAATCAGTTCCTTCTCCCTGTATTAGATATTTTCTGATCGTATATTCGTTTATCTGGCAATAACAGTTATCTTCGCGACTGTGCATGCGCAAAAGTTCGCAGAGCCTATGTTCAGAACTGCCAAGAAAATTTATCCTTACTGTACTACGATAAAGAAAAGTCAAATGGACAAAAATTAATACCGGAATGGTGGCACTTACCCTCAGGCACAGCCACTTACATAAATAAATAATTAAATTCGATTTGGAAGAGTGAGATTACCTAACACAGGTTTTTTTTTCTTTACTTATAAGGGAATCCCAAACACTGTTAGACTATAATAAGTTACAAAAATAAATATTTAATTTTCTGTATTTCAATGGCAGGTACCCGAAAGCTAGCAAAAGAATCGCGACAATTCAAAAGATATAAATATAGGCGATCCATTATGGATCCGTCTGGCAAATGACAAGACTACGACTATAACCACGGAAATCTTTACAGAAGGCCTATGCTAGAGAATAAGCTGTCACAGAAAAATCAACATTTTCCGATAAAGATACAACTAGATATTAAAATAGAAAGTGATAATAATAAGGCAATAATATAGCCTTTCTTTATGTTAACAGCAATAAAGGCTTATTATATAACTAGCGACCTGCCGGCTTCGCACGGTTTTATTATACGTATAAACCTTCCTCTTGAATAACTCTATCTATTAAAAAAAACCGCATCAACATTCGTTGCGTAGTTTTAAAGATTTAAGCATTCAAAGGGACATAGGGACATAGGGACAGAGAAAGCAACTTTATTTTATACTACATATGTAGTGATATTACTCTGGGCGACTAAAAAGCATACACTTTTAAATTCAACATTTTCCCCATTACCTCAGACTTATTTAGGTCCCATTGTTTTTCCTGCCGTCTGAAAGTTGCCTTTGATTTCAGAGAAATATGCTGATACCACGCAATCAAAGTTTTTAATTCCGACGAACAAAGAGTAAAACTGAGCTTTTAATTGAGCCTGGAATCTATCGGGATTAAAAACATTTTGTAAATTCTTATTTTAATTAAAGAATGTATATTTTTTACATGCATTCATATATATGAGCTTTTAATTGAGCCTGGAATTTATCGGGTTTAAATACATTTTGTAAATTCGAATTATTAATTGAAGAATGTATATTGAAATATTGTGATACTTTCTGATTAGAATGGCATTTATTTTTATTTAATCAACCTCATGCAAACATCTCATATACGTTTGTAAACAGGTTAGTCCCGTTATTATAGTAAGTTCACCTCGGAATTCGAGATACCCAGCTGTAAGTTTGTAAATACTTGTATATTCGCACTCTAAAAGTTGTCTCAAAACCTACATATGGTAGGGTGTTGTAACAACCCTCCGCTAAATATAATTATTTTTCGCCTTATTTTAAAAATCCTATTTAATCTGCCTAATGATTTTGTACCTATTATTAAACCTATGTTTCTTGACCTATCGAATATTGAGCTAGTGATTAATATGGCTAATGATCGTCTAGATAGTGGTAGGACTCTACGTTGTGTTGTGATAGTAACTCGATTCTTTTAGGTGCTAAAGAAAAATGAATTAACCCTATCAATAACTTTTAACTCGTATATTATTCCTAATTTTCAGTATATTTTCTTTATTCTAAATTAAATATCAATGTAAATAATCAAATATTACATATTTTTCCTAGGAGAATGGAAATTATAATTGGACAAACTTTGTTCTATAAATTTAAGACAAATTGTGATGTTCACATTCCCCTACAGCGACAGCTTGCCACTTTCTGAAAATAAGCTTAGATATAAGTTGAATATGACATTGCATACTCTTTCATGCAATAATAATGTACACTTGATTGATATTAACAATATTGTTAATAAAAAATATTATCTGACTCAAGGTAATTATTACCTTTCCAATTTTTACAAAAGACAGATAGCAATTTCGCTATCCTATTATTTTAAAACCACAGCCAAAAACTTGGCTATAACTAATGCTTCTTTTGAGCATTGTAACAATTTACAAAACAAGACCTTGGAAATTATTCCAAGTCATTTAAATTAGAAATAAAGACAATTGAGGAAGTCTCTTGCCTTAAAAAAACAAATAATATCAATCAAAAGAAAAAACAAATTTGTAAAATTAATGCAAAGTTTACTAACTTGGTGCATCAAAATATTCAAGGATTAAAAAGTAAATTATTAGAATTGGAATTGTTCATGAACTCATTTGATATTGACATCATCTGCTTAACAGAACACTGGCTGAAAAGCTATGAGATCATGTTCAACTTCAGTAACCACCAAGTTGGTAGTTCTTTTTGCAGATCACATGCTATTCGTGGAGGCTCTTTAATATTACTTAATAAACTACTGAAATTCAAAGACCGTAAGGACATAATTTGTATGTCTGTTGAAAGCCACATCGAAGTAGCATGTGTTGAATTGGAGCAAAGTATTGTAGTAAGTGTATACAGCCCACCATCAGCCTCATTTGAAATATTTGAAAAAATTATGGATGATATGTTATTTAAATTATCAAATTCAAGTAAAAATCTCATAATATGTGGAGACTTCAATATTAATCTTTTAGAAGTTAACTCTCTCAGTAGCAGATTGACTAATTTATTTAATTCTTACAATCTGAGGCCGCTATTTATGGAACCTACTAGAATAACTGAAACCTCAGCAAAATGTATTGATAATATTTTTGTTTGCCTACATGATAAAATTATTAGTAAAAATGTAATAAGTAATTTAAAATCAGACCACTTAGGTCAAATGATAAAAATCAACATTCAGATGAAAAATAATAGTTGTAAAAGGAAAATAACATATATACCAGTAACCACACATCGATTTGAACGTATGAAATCAAATTGGAATTCCAAACCAACACCTAATTACTCACATAACAACCCAAGTGAGCTATATAGCAGTTTTTTTGAGAAATTTACCTCTGCATTCAATTCCATATTTACAGCCAGATCGATTGTGATTTCTGATAAACTTTCATTTAGTGAGTGGGCAACTGTAGGTATTCATAAGAGTAGACAAAAGTTGTATGAACTATATAGTGAAAAAAAATACAATTTTAGCGAGGAGTTCAAAGATAAAGTTAAAAATTACTCAAAAATGTTTAGAAAAGTTTGTCTGATAGCAAAGTCAAATTATATTAGCTCGAAAATTAAAAATAGCGAAAATGTTATTAAATCAACATGGAAAATAATAAATAGTGAGACTGGAAAGGTTAGTACCTATGTTAATGATTATAATTTAAAAATTAATGATTGCTCAATCAAAAAAGACATTGAAATAGCGCAAGCTTTTGAAAACTTTTTTACTAACATTCCAATCTCTACTACAAAGAATTTAAATTCTTCTCAAGTGATCGCTGAGTCTTTACTCATAGATAATGTTCCTAAATCCGAAAAAAAATTTAATTTCAACCATGTCGATGAAAAAGATATTGTTAAGGTTTTTAAACTTTTAAATATAAAGAAAACTGCAGATCTCTGGGGCATTTCCGTTAAAATTATTAAACCTTTAATTGAAACAGTAGCACCAGATCTAGCTTTCATATTTAATGAGTCTATTGATTGTGGCGTATTTCCTGATCTAATGAAACATAGTAAAATAACTCCACTGTTTAAATCGGGTAGTAGGTCTGACCCCACTAACTTTAGACCAATATCAGTACTGCCAACATTTAGCAAAGTTTTTGAAAAACTTATATTACACCAATTGCTTAAACATTTCAATGGCAATGACCTGCTTCATTGTAAGCAATTCGGGTTTACTCGAGGCAGGTCAACTACTGATGCCGGTGTAGAGTTGGTATCGCATATTTTTGATGCTTGGGAGAAGTCTCAAGATGCTTTGGGCATTTTTTGCGACTTGTCAAAAGCATTTGACTGTGTACATCATGGAACATTAATCAGGAAACTACATCACTATGGAATGAATGACACCTCTTTGGCTCTTCTTTCTTCTTACTTATGTGACAGGATACAAAGAGTTGACATTAATGGGAAACGGTCTTCGGGGTCTGTAGTTACTATGGGTGTACCGCAGGGGTCTATCCTCGGTCCTTTCCTATTTTTAGTTTATATTAACGACTTGCCTGATATTGTAAAGAATAATCATGAGATTGTATTGTTTGCTGATGACACTTCTTTAATTTTTAAAATGAAAAGACAATCAACAAATTTCGACGATGTGAATAATGCAATCTCAAAAGTTGTCCACTGGTTTAGCGTCAATAATCTTTTGCTTAATGAAAACAAAACGAAATGTATTAGATTTATTCTACCTAATGTGAAACAAATTAAGGCTGATATAAACGTAAAAGGAGAAACGTTAGATATTATAGAAAGTACTGTATTCTTAGGAATCACCCTAGACAGTAAGCTTCAATGGGGCCCACATATAGATAAGCTATCAAAAAGGCTCAGTTCTGCAGCATATGCAGTCAAAAAAATCCGTCAACTTACAGACGTAGATACTTCTAGACTTGTTTATTTCAGCTACTTCCATAGTATTATGTCTTATGGTATACTGCTGTGGGGGAATGCTGCAGACATTAACACCGTTTTTGTGTTGCAGAAGAGGGCTGTTCGGGCAATCTATAATATGGGTCCCAGAGAATCTCTACGTGATAAATTCAAAGAAATTAACATAATGACAGTACCATGTCAATATATTTACGAAAACCTGTTGTACACTCGTAGAAATATCAATAAGTTTCCTAAAAATAGCGATATACACAATGTCAATACTAGAAATAAAAATAAACTAGCTTTGCCTACAACTAGACTAAACAAAGTTAATGTATCTTTCAAAGGGCAATGTATACGCTTCTACAACAAAACTCCAAGTGAGTTGCAAAAACTATCAGTAAATAAATTCAAACAAATTGTCAAAACTATTCTTTGTAAAAAGGCTTACTATAAAGTATCTGATTATTTAGATGATAAAAAAGCTTGGGATGAGTTTTGCTCCAACTCGAAAAATAACAACCTAACAATGTAAAGGTTTCTGTTCGCTTTCTTTTTACTTTACCTAAAAATCAAAGTGAACACTTTATTTCCTAGTTTTAATTATTTATAAAATGTATTTTATGACGTGTCCAAGTGTCCTGTAAGGTCTTAAGGAAATAAAGCATTTTGACTTTGACTTTGACTTTGACTATAAAAATTTCCTGGAAAGGCCGCCAAGCCATCCCCAACACTTGGAACCAATAGAGGCTATTGCTTCTTTTAACTTTAATATTACTTAGGAAAGGGTTTTGCATATTCAAATATTCTAGAACCAACATCCTGAAATGATTACAAGTGTGCCTTTCGCCCAACCACCAACCACTCAGAAATGAAATAAATAAATATATTTAAGATAGTAATAAATTCATCTGAGATATTCTTATAATTATCTAATAAAAGACTCTCTCACGTACGGAGGAAATGTCCAAAAGATCTTCTCTTTAATAGAGGTAAAATACGAATATAAGAATAAAAAGAAGATAAAAAGACCTCCTCATTGGGAGTTTAGTCCGAGAAGTCTACAGCTTCTGATAGTGTTCTAATTTCAGATTTCATTTGCAGATTAATATTGCTCTTCATTTCATTTAGTGATTCATCCAACTGAGATTTTCTCATAGCTTAAAAGAGGACTCTCTCACATTCGGAGGAATTATCCTGAGGGTGACAACCGCACTAAGCTATAGTTAGATTGATCAAAATATAGGGTGGGTTTCTCCCTAATGAAGGTAAAATGCAACTCTGTTTTAATATAAATATTGGTTCATGACCATATCTGAAATCAGAATACTGTATAAATTTTACTCAACTTTTAGTCATCATTAAAGACTATTAATTTTAGCATATAGTATAATCAACCATTATCTCTCGAATTTAGACATCTTTGTATTAAATTCTTCTGTAAAACATAGTGAAATTTAAAAGATAGAAATTTCGATTGGTTTTAAGTTAATTATTTAATTTGTGTATAATTATTAAAATGTTGTAATTGTCGGATAAAAGAATCCTTACTCCTTGCCTAGGGAAAAACACATTGAACTTAAATAAAGAAAAATTACTATTAGTTTTTGTAGGTAAATTAAATATTAGATATTGCAGGAACTGCTGGATAAAACTCCTTTCCTATAATACATACATGCAAACTTAGCTTTTCAGGAACCAGCAACGCAATCTGGATCACACAGAATTTACGTTACACTTATCAATTAAATGACAGTGTCATAAAATTCAACACTGGCTTTATTCTAAATAATTTCAAAACATTATTTAAATTAAATGGTTAAATTTAATACAGACTGAGTTGATCGGGATAGCAAAACTCTTTAAATTCCAACTCTGAATCTAATTAATTATTTTCAAAATCAAGACCGAAATTACGTTTGCTAAAAGACAAGAAATTACGTTCTTTCAGCCCTGCAATCCTGAACTAAGTATCTATCCCAACTATCCCTCCTTCCTTCTTTTTCTCATTTTATAACCTCGTCTTAAGGGCGTCCTAAGCACTGATCCCGCCCTAATTAGTCGATTTCTTAATTCTTATTGAATCAAATGAGCGAGTGCACATTTTTGGTAAATCAATTTTCTCAATTTTTTTAAAAAAATTAACAGGTTCTTGGTTACCTTCCCAGCATGTCAAGTTCCAAGTTTTGACCATTTAGGGCTGTCGGAAACAATAGGTTACTCACAGTTGATTGAATTGCCCTGTTTCAAAGCTTACTTGTAATGTTTATTTGATTTTTTTCAATCCACTGTTAGTTTTTAATAATAAGTAATTGAAGTAAGTATCTGAACCCATTCAAAACTCAAACCAAACCAAATAATGATGTAAATTCAAGACTCTGCAAGTTCATAACACAATTTAACACTGTTCGACACTTGAGAGGAATTCCATCCCAATTACGCAAATACTTTGCCTTTAACTTTTGTACTCAATCGTACAATTTTTAATTGTTTTCTATCAAATTATAAACAGCCCTCGAGTGAATTTCAAAATTCTTCAATCAAAAGGGACTTTAAGTTTGTTATGGTGTCGACGATAACATTGATAATTTTTTTACGGAAAAAAATATTAGCACTATAAGCACGAGTACCTACAAGTAAGCCTAAACGCTTAAATAATGATACATTTTTCGTTTTAGTGTGAGATTTTTCTTGTTTGTATAAAGTCACAATTTTTCTAGTTTTTCTTTACATGTTATTGTTATTTGGGTTGTCAACTTACTTAAATAGTTAATTCGTCTGCGAAAACTTTTAATTAGCCTTCAGCGGATATGCTCTGGTCTATTCAGGCATGTTCTTATATTTTTCCCTATATTACATATTAAAAAAAATTGTAAAAAATTAATAAATAAACTAAGATTTTGTATATCATTGCATTAAGTACCTAAAGCGACGCAGTTTTTTTATTTCCGAACTTCTTTGCTATGGATTAAGCTCAGTGTTGCCAGATCACTATGTGAGCTTCCCCCCAACTTTATTCCAAATCCCCCCGAAAATTAGCTTTTTGTGAAAAAAAGCCCCCAAAACACTTTATAGGAGAAAAAAATAAGCAAACATATTTTAATTATTATTCAACCTCAATTCGTTATTATCATAGTTATTTATAGTACGTGCAATTATTATTTTATACCACCCTAAATTTACCCAGCTGTAGAACATAGCATCCGTAGATGGAAACACATTAAAAAGTTACGAAAAAATGCGAGGGTCTACTTTCGTTTGACAGACTCTAGGTAGGTAGGTACACTAAAGTAGTGATGAGAATTATTTTATGTTTGTGGTTGAATGATTGAGATACTCAAGAAAACCTTCATAATTTAGCCAAAATTTACCCCCGAAAATCCCCCCAACAAGCCTTTCCCCCCTAATCTCCCCCCAAAGGCGAAAAAAACCCCCGATTTGCAGGGAATCCCCCCCATCTGGCATCACTGATTAAACTTTTTAAGATAGCCGCGCTGCAGAGCGAGACCCTTTAGCACAGGTATAATCTTACTTCTTACTATCTTATTATCTTACTATTATAATAAATGGGAAAGTCTGTGTGAATGTTTGTTATAGGTAATCTCCGTAACTACTTAAGTTATTTAGATAAAATTTGGAACGTAGATAGTTTAGGACCTAGAATAGGACATAGGCTATAAAATTTGGAAATTTTAACCTCTGAAGGGGTTAAATAGGGTGGTAAAGTTAGTATGGAAAATTATTTTTCCTTGGTTCAATTTACCCAAAACTCGGTTTAAATAATCTGCAAAGTAAATAATTAGACATGATTTTTTATTTTTAAGCAAAATCCCCCTAGGAGGCGAGCAGTAAATTTCTGAAATTCGACAAATAAATGTCCATGCGGGCGAAGCTGCGGGGCACAACTAGTATTACTTAAAAGAGGGTCTCATACCACTGAAATGGACCTATTAGATTAAGTTAAAGAAATGAATTATTTTTAATTTTTTGATTAATTGTTTTAATTCATTGTTTCCTTGTCAAATTATATCTATGATTTGTCCGCAGTTACGACACGAGAATCGAAGGGACTTCTTCCCACTGGATTGAAGATCCATTCAAGGAGCGAGCAAAATGGATCAACTCCCCAGCAACTGGTCTTCGAGTTGTAGACATCCAGGCTCGAGACAGAGCCGTGTACAGGTGTAGAGTGGACTTTCATGTATCACCAACGAAGAATTACAATATTGCTCTTGATGTTGTTGGTAAGTATGACAATCATTCAATTTTTAAGTAAGGATTAAGTTAAATTAAAAATATAAAAAAAATCAAGCCTTGAGTTTTTTTATATTTTTAATTTTATACAATGTTAATAATTTAGCTCTGTCCGCGCCACAAATGCAAAGTAAAAGCCAACGTTTTAACCAAACTACAAAAACAGGTTAAGCTTCATAATTTCATAATTACTGTAAAAGCACGCCATATTAAGGCATGTATGTATGTAGGTTTATCACTTCAAATAATTTCAAGACTGAACTGTGCTATTTTACTGCCTTCCCTTTTAACGTCTGTATATTTTGCTGGGCTATAGAAAGCAATTCACAAAATTTAGTATAGCAGCAATAAAAGAGAGCCCTACTTTATTGCTGATACCTGAAAACTATATTTCGTATCTGAGAAACGATCTCCGGGAAGATAGGCGTACTCTTAAATTCTCACCTAATCTCGCTCTGCTACGCTTTCCCCTTTTTGTGTTTTTTAAATAAAATAATTCAACTCGAAACAGAGGGGACAAAAGCTATGAAGAGGCGTCGTCGTCGTGGCTCGGCCACTCGGGCAATCTCGATAAAACCTAGTGCGATCGTAAACTGACCCTCTCTTATCCTAGTGGAATCAACATGAAAACTTCAGTGAAACTCCAAAAATGCGTTGGGATGATTTACGTTTACTCTTAGACGTTAAAAATGTGGGTCAGCATGGGAATTAAATTTGTATGAGAATTCGGAGTACTTACCTTAGGTACGTAGAAGACGTTGTTGAAATGGATTATCTGCTTATCTCACGAGCATCGTTTCGTAACTTTTACGATATGTGTTTTAGTAACTTTCAGTTTATGATGGTCTTATAAGACAATGGAAAATAGTTTGTTATCAGAAGAATTTGATGACAGTCAGTAAAACTTCACAAATAAATAACAGAAAATACCGGAACTTTGAACTGTGAATAAAAAACTGTAGTTTTCATATTAGGTCATTCCATATGATTTCAAGGAATTGAAGGATTCGTCATTAAAGGATTTACGTTAACTTTAAGGTTATTCTCATTATATTGATTAATGTTAAGCAGCACCAAAAATATATTTACGCAATCTTAAAATAATCTAAAAAACCTGTATTAAATTAATACACTTATTATTAATTATTACTTATTTAATATAGTATAGTTGTTGTTATATAGTATAGTATAGTTAATAATATAGATATATATTATTATGAATACTATATTATTGGAACAAAATTTAATATTGCATGAATTGATACTTCACCTTAGTTAGAATTTACAAAATTAGGAACTATATTCTGCCTGTCGATGCCATCAAACATTTTCAGTTTCTATCGAGCACATAGGAACTAGTTAATGCGATAAAAAGTAGTATTTTATGATTCCAGGTTTAAATTAATACATAAATATTTAAGGGTGTCTGGTTAAAAGCGGTATTATACTACACGTTATTCAGGGCCCGGTAGTTAGGGCGATAAGGGAGCAAGGCTTGCCGGGTCCGTCCCTTAGGGACCCTAAATCTTATTACACCACTCTTAGTTAGGGTGATATAACGTGAATCCCTGAATAACGTGTAGTGTAATACCGCTTTAACGCCCTTCAGCAATATGACAGTTAATAATAATTACATTCGTTTTTTGTAATCATTAAAAATTTGATTTGCGATTATACACTCGAGAGCAATGAATTCGGGTCACTCAAAGAATCCAAAAAATCTCGGAAAGTAAGAATGCTATGTTAATGCAATAAATTGTATTTAATAGACAATTTAATACTCCTTAAATGAAAGTATTAAAACTTCTTAGTTATTGTAAAGTTATATCATAAAAAAATCAAATTTGAAAAGGGAACACTGTCGAAGATGGAACTACGAAATTACAGGATTTGTTTTTGCTTTTGTTTGTAATCTGTCATTTATGTTGGTACATAAATCAGGTTGATAGTGCTCAATATTCATTATTCAAGCTGAAATCATGTCGAAGAATGCACCAGAATACTTACATTGGTGGAAACCGGCCGGAGTCAGCGCGATACAGCCAGGACTGTCGGTGTGTCGCTGTCAACAGTACAAAGAGTTCTCCGACGTTACGAAGAAACTGGTTCTAACCTACGCAGACCAGGAACGGGCAGAACTAGGTGTACCACTGCACGAGAAGACCGATACTTGGTGAACACCATGCTTCGAAATCGCTCACAGGAACTGAACTCACAGATCAGTTTCGACGCCTCGGAGGAAGTAACCCAAGTGCATGGACAGTAAGACGTCGGCTTGCTGAATCTAACTTAAAACCCCTTAGACCTGCAAACGGCCCTAAACTGGAGCGTGGCCATCGTATTTCAAGACTAAGATATGCCCGTAAATTGGAGTATTGAAGATTGGTCGAAAGTTATGTTCTCCGACGAATCAAAATTTATGCTCTACAAGCACGATGGAAGACACAGAGTGTATAGAAGACCAGGGGAAAGATTCAAGCAAGCATGCATCGAAGAAAAAGTAGCCTACGGTGGTGGGTCTGTACTTGTGTGGGCCGGAATTTCCTCTGAAAGTCGCACAGAGTTGGTGATCATAGAAAACGGCTCTTTAACTAGCGTAAGATATGTGGAAGAAATCCTCAACGAACACGTTGGTCCATTTATGGTCAATTTGGGTGAGGATGCTATATTTATGCATGACAATGCCCGACCTCATACAGGTAGGATTGTGAATGACTACCTTCAAGAGATGAACATTACTTGTATGGAGTGGCCAGCGCGCAGCCCGGATATCAATCCAATCGAGCATGCTTGGGACGAGCTAGGGAGATGCGTAAAACAACGAAACCCTCCCCCAATCACGCTTCCTGAGCTCAAAATTGCTCTCACAGAGGAATGGGAGAATATTCCCCAAAATCGTATAAGGAACTTGGTGTACAGCATGCCAAACCGCGTAAACGCAGTAATGGAAGCACGAGGAGGTAATACGAAGTATTGAAATTCAAGAAAATCGTCATAAAGTTCAAAAATTTCATGTTTCCTATTTTTGTTTTAAGGAGAGATCAGCAGTTTTTTTTCTTTATGTAATTTTGTGTAAATAAAATGTCTCATATTTTTTTAACTTTCATTTAAGGAGTATTAAATTGTCTATTATATACAATTTATTGCATTAACCTAGCATTCTTACTTTCCGATTCATTGCTCTCGAGTGTATTTTAACTCTTCAAAAAAACAGTGGTACCTAACACAACAATGTAAAGAATAATTGTTTTTTTTTTTCAGAGCTACCTAGCAAACCGGTCATCTATGACGAATTTGGTAAAGAGATTCAAGGAGTAGCGGGACCTTACATTGAAGGAGGCGGATTCAAGCTAGTATGCTCTGTGAAAGGAGGTGAGTAGTAAAACGCAAGCGGCTTAGTCACTGACCTCTATATATTGTATAGATACAGGTCAGTGGGCTTATAGATTTTTTATAGAACTTTACCAACCTCTTCGGAAAGCAAGGAATGACGTATAAAGTGAAATGTCCATATGAAGGAACATAATACTCTATGGGTTGATCTTTCCAAGCAAAGAGAATATAAATACTTGTCTCCAAGTATAATTCTATCCAAATATCCAAAGAGAATATAAATACTACGTAAACAAATATCCTAAAGTACAGGTTGGTCAAGTTAGAATCTGAGCTCCAGGAACGATATGTGCCTATTGCTAAATAAGCCAACTCTGAAAATCGTAACCAAGTCTGAAAGACTCAGTACCTCCCGTTCTCAGTGCACCCGAGAAATTATATTTTTATTATTACATAAGTTCAACAATCCACTTCATCATCTAGCCCCAAGCTAAGCAGAGCTTGTATTATGGGTACTAGATAACTGATACCTATACTATAATACAATACATTACAGATAGGTTTTTTTAAAATACTAAGAATACACCAAGATCCCCAGAAGAAATATTTGCAGATAGTAAAAACATTTATCCCAAGACGGGAATTGAACCTGCAACCTCCTGCGTCGAAGGAAGATCTACCGCGCCACATCGATCTTCTAAGTAATTTATTTTTTTATCATTTCAATAAAATTTTAAGGACCTATTTATTATGATGATGATACTTGATTTTGACCTTCAGAAAATAGGTTTAGCATTGGCCCACGTATCATCAAGAAGTGACTAACACTACTCTCACACATTCTTTCCAAAGGCCCTAAGGAAATAAAAATTATTATTAAAACTGAAAAGCAGAACTTAATAACTTTTAAATCCCATTTTACGTATCAGAAAATAATATTTATTGGAAACTAACAGCATAAACAACAAAGGATATCTTTGTTATTGAAATCCACCTTTAAAGCAAAGGTACCTGAAAAGACGGTTGGATGATTTTTGATATTTTAGAAAAGCTTGATATTCATATTGAAATGACTTTATAATTTAGGATGCTTTTATCCTAAAATTTCATGTACTGATTTAAAAATAAATGAAACACGTATTGCAGGAATTTTCATTTAACGAATAAAAAGGGTAAAGAAGGGGTTGACTTGGAGGTTATTTAGTAATTTTTCCCATTGCAAGCATTGTGCTTAAGTGCTTTGTGTTTAAGCATTTTAATAAATTATTGATATTATCAAAAGGAAAAACCGTTCAATCCCTTTATAAAAACTAAAAAACCTATCTTTTTCATTATAAAAAAAACTCAACTACAATCACTTAGGACTTAAGTTCCGGCAATTTTCCTGCACTTTTGTTAAGTTGCTTATTAAATAATAGCTCTAATAAGCAATAACAAGTTAAATTTTCCAGGCATGCCAACACCAAGGCTACAGTGGCAGCAGGACGACGTGACACTAATCACATTAGGCACTGGGGACCTCCAGACCACAGGGCCTATGAAATCTCTGACACTTGTAGTCAGGAATGCGAGTAGGGAACACCTATCGTCAACTTACACCTGCATAGTGGATAATACACAGTTGGTGCCACCGCAAAAAGTCAGTGTCAGGGTGGATCTTTATTGTGAGTACCTACTTTTGTTTATTATTGAGCAAAATATTATACGTACCTTTTACAACACAGACACCCAATAAGGGATTTTTGAAAATTCCACCCGTTAGGGGGTGAAAAGAGGGGTTGTGGGTGTTTTTGTAACTCTTTATCCAGGTTGCTAAATTTGATTGAAACTTATATTATAATTATTTTATCATCTTTTTTATTGTTATAGCGGTAATCAAAATACATCATCTGTGAAAATTTCATCTGTTACTATCACGTACCTACGGTTCATGAGATGCAGCTTAGCATGGTCACAGACGGACATACAGCCGGATGGACAGCCGAGTCATAGGGTCTCGGTTTAGCCTTTGGGAACGGAACCCTAAAAAACAACCACACGTTTACTTTTCTATCTATTGGCTTGGTTTTCTCAGAGTCTCGTATATCTCCCTTTGTAATGGTGCTTTGGTTTATGGAATCTACAAAAGCTTTCACTTTAAGTGTAAAGGGGTGTTGCTATCGAAAGAGCCCTTGTGATGTTATTTTCCAAATACTTCAATTCTTCAATGGCGTGAAACAAAATTCATCGCCACAACAGGGAAACAATGATAAAATGAATAAAACTGTAAAGAAATAGATAAACAAAAAAGAGATGCTTTCAATAGTTAGGTTTCTTGATGAGTCGTGTCATTACTTATTCATAGATTAGGTAGTAATTGTTAATAATAATTATATTAGTTATTAACAAAAAAAAAAACATTCCAGTATCTTGGGGACACTTCTGACTGATTGACATGGATAAATTGAGCTACCTTTAGACTGTTTGCAACCGTCTAGTTAAATCAATTGTTTCAATTGTATACAATACTAGTTTTAAGTAGTCCTCGATTGTATTTTTCGTGTTACTACAATTTGATGTTAATGTCCTTCCTCATAAAGAAATGATGATTCCCAGTAAAACCACTGACAGTAGAAATATTGTCAAGAGAGCAGCCCTTGTCGGTTGGCCGCAAAACAGAGCTGTGGTGTCGATCGACCGGCGCCCGTCCCGCCGCCAACATCACGTGGTGGTTGGGCGAAAAGCTTTTGGATTCAATCACTAAGTATTCTGTAAGTATTTTTAAGCGCAAACAAGATGTACACTAGCTCCGTCATTTAATTTATCATATTATTTTGTTGAACAAAAATATATACTAAAATAAAACGTTCAAAACGTTTCTTATAATGATTATAAGCTTTTTAATGGTAGTTTAATTTTGTCTAAGCAATAGATACGAAATCAAAGTTTGATGGCCACAAGAACAACTTTGTATTTCTTCCTAAAGTGGCAGGCTTTTTCTGAAGTCCTGGGTTTTGTTAACATTTTTCCGATCTCGAGTTACAAACTTTTTTAATCATCAGTCTTATATTATAAGTATATATATACGTGTTATATTATTTCCAAAGTTATTTTCCAAATCAATATAATTTAAAAATCCTTTATTAGTTATGATGGCCGCATTTAAGTTACATTGTAGTCGTATTTGCTGTGTTTTAAAAGCATAGGGATAAAGTTATAATCTTAGTGTGATCCGTCCGGCTAAGTAAGCAAGTATTCATTAGGTTTAATAGATGACTCAAAATGTTGTTGACTTTGCTAGGTCTACACAAATGTCTGAACCCAGCTTAGCAATACTAATTTACTTCAGGGAACCACAAGTTGCAATTCAAGGTTCAGATAAAAGTTATTTCAAATCTCATTCAGTTGAATTCCATTTCGACAAAAGTTCATTCCGATATAGTTTCTTACCGACGGACAGTAACTAAATTGCATTTTTCAGGGTTACAAAGATGCAAACGAAACCCAATCGCTATTACAGTGGGTGCCTTTGAAAGAGGACAATGGCCAAGTGGTTATCTGCAGAGCTGAGCATTCCAAGTTTAGCCAGTTTACCATTGAAAGCAAACTGCCTTTAAATGTTTATTGTGAGTATATTTACTGTATTTTTCTGGTAATTCATATTTTTATAGATGGATTTCAATTTCAAACACGCAATGGCATGAACTTTATTTTTAATAATTTAATCAAAAATATTTGTAAAATAGGTATACTTTGTAAAAAATATTCATGTATTTTTATAACGTTTGAAAAGTAAAATCATAATGATAAAGTAGGCTAATCAAATTTTTACACACAATATTTTCAAATTCGATCTAGATTAAAAACGTAGTGATTTTTTTTTATTTCTATGGTGAATACATATTTTACATTTTAAATTTCTGACTTTCTAAAAATAATTAAACATACTAGTTTAAAATGAGAGATTACACAGACAGAGGAAGTGAAACAAATTTCCACTCGGTTTATTTCTAAGTTAATCCTTTATAAAAGCCTAAGCTGTTTTCGTTAAAGTTGTTTGGTTTTAATTAATTATGTTTTGTACAGATATACCAGAGGCGACGATACACCTCGGTGCTAAAATGAACCCTAACGACATTGAAGAGGGCGACGACGTGTACTTCGGTTGCAGGGTAGATGCGAACCCGCCAGCTTATAAAGTTGTCTGGGAGCATAATGTGAGTTCGCCTTTTAATATAAAATGAGCTTTTTGCATTTTGCGACTGTGAATGCACATTTAAATTTACATATGTACAAACAACATTGAAATCCCGCGGGTATGCAAAGCAGACAACCTTTGTAACCAGATAACAACACTCGATTTTCATTGTGTTGCAGTTTTGTTCAACAAGTTCACAATTTTTTTATTTATCGATGCAGATTTTAACTCTCTCTGACTCGTAGTACCTATTTCTGCTATATTGATTTTTGTATGTCCTAGCAATCAATTCTAAACGAAATACGTGTCGATTGGATTGATTTATTTATTTTATGGAAACTTAATTAAAAAAAACTGTTAGCATGCTATACTTATATTGGTAATACAATAGAAACTTACAGGCCTTTAGGTAGTAGGTATTTACTGGCACATAATAATAACAATATTCATATAATAAAATTATGACTTTTATGCATAATAATAATACAACTACCTATAAACTTAACACAATTCTAATTGTTCGATCTTTGCTCAAACGCAGGGTAGTTTTGACTAGCGATGGCATCAGCCGTTTCTTCCTACCCTCTGTTGGGAAATTGGTGAATGAGTGCAGTCACCTCTCGCCAACGAACAAAGGAACGGCTTGCCTCCTGTTCGAACTCAACCGCCGTACGAGAAGGACATAATCCCGTGAAATTTTGGAAAGTGTTATATCAAATTGCTTCCTACTGTTATTTGCCGTGCAATAACTACAAACATTAAAACCAACACTAAATTTTAAACATTTATTTAACTCTCGAGTGGGTGTGTCTAGTGCTGTGTTCTGAAGCTGAGATCCTGGCATGGTGTGGAGAATCAGGTCAGTGCCTAGCTATTTAATCTGCCCTGCGCATACTGAGCAAAGATCTTTTTTCATTAGGTATTTTCGTTAGGTACCTACAGCATATAATACATATTACAAACTTCAAATCTAAGGTCCTTCGATTTTTCTAAATTTTACCAGCCCCTACGGTTCAGATCCCACACTAATTTAATTCTACAAAAATGTGCAAGAGAAAAAAAAAATAAGACAATACTTTTGCATAAGAAAAAAAAGTATCAATTGTCATTTTTTTAAGATATAAAAACAAAACCAGGAGGGTATCTAGTAGACTCATAAAAAAAGGAAAATATTTATGTAATAAAGTTACCTAATTATGAAGTGACATTTAAAATGTTGCTTGATTAAGCTAAATAAATATTATATAAGCGAATTTTTTTTTTAAATACTTCTTATCACACCCGACTGAAACAAGTTCAATGTTTCTGATTGAAAATAGTTCAATTAGTTTAATGACCATTCCCGAATGATTTTATATGTATAAAGACTGCACAAAGTGCACAATCATTGCCCATATACTATTATGGAAACACGAACCATCAGATACATAGTATGAAACAAAGTCACTTCCCGCTGTCTGTCTTTCTGTCCCTATGTATGTATGTATATTTAAAAGTAAGCAATGGATTTTCATGCGGTTTTTTTTATCTATAGTGATACAAGAGAAAGGTTTATAATATTGTGTCTATTACACCCTAACAAAGCCTGGGCGGGTCGCTAGTAGACAATTACCTATTATAAATAATACTGAATAAAACAATGAAACTAATCTACTACATATGACAAATTATTAAGTTTTATTCTAAGGGTGGCTTCTAATGGATTCTAATTTACGCTCTACTTTCTCTTTGGTGGAAGTAGTACAATGAAAAAAGGTCATTGCATTTTTAATTATAATTCTTACAGAAGTGATGAATAGATTAATAGATTGTGATGCCAATATTAAATTTCAACTAGATTAAAGTAATTTCAACATCGGATAGGAGTGGTTCATCCCAATTTTTAACTTTTTCACCGTTTAAGGTTAGTTCATAACAAGAGCGATTCAGTAGGGATAGGGGGTAATGTCCAGTTCTTCTTAGTAATGTCGGTCTCATCGCCAATTACCATTTCTTCGTAATGTCGGTCTCATCGCCGATTACCATCAGGTGAAGTTATGGTCAATCGGGGGATTATTCGCACTAGAAGATTTTTTATTTACACAGGCAATTCTTTTTTTTTTTTTGTTTTTGTGAACCTTCTACTTAAAATATCAAATCTGTTTGTAACCTTTAAACTATACGGTAGGACTCAAATAGAGTCACAGTAATATAAATCAGTAAAATATCTTTTTACAGCGGTTGGCTGAATAATTTTGCGTTTCTCAGTGACGATTTTATCAAAAATATGTTATTATTTTAGCGATGTTCTCGAGTCTTCTATCGTTTGGCTATCGTCACTTTTTTCAAATGTATATATGCAATGTTTATACAATAGTCACTGTGCGCTTAAAAGTACAATTTAAAACAGACCAATTTACTGGCTTCGTCTCCCACACAGATATTTTATTGTAATCCAGGCAATCATTTTTGTGAATACCGTACTTAACATGACGTAAGCGAACCAACGTTCTGGTCATGTAATCCTGCAAAAACACCACATTTGTCGAGTCTGACAAGTTCATAGCCAATGTGAGGCCTAATGCATCGAATGGCAAATCGATGGTCATACAAGTATGCTTTCATATTTCCGAAAGTTACCTATTATCGATAGATTTATGTAAAAATGTGCCAACATTAGTGTATTATGAAAATTTATGTATTCTGAAAACGAATTATATAGCAAAGCAATGTTTTTTTTAAGATTGTGTAAGTTGAATCAATAAATCCGGCTAGTGGTACCTAGTTCAAACTACTTTTTTGTTATAATGGGAGTTAGGCATAACTGTGAGTAATTCACAAGTAGGTATCATAAAAAATGCAAGTAGGTTTAAATAATACTATGTTTTATAAGATTACTACAAAACTCCAATACGACATCTTTAAAAACAGATTTAGATATTCTGGGAAAAATGCTACAAAATTTTTAATTACTCGATTTTTTATATCCCAGGGCATGTTATTGCAACACAATCCATCAAACGGAGTCATTTTAATCGGAAACAATCTGGCTTTCCGCAACGTGTCTCGGATGCAAGTGGGGACGTACACCTGCACTGCGTCTAACGTAGAAGGCGATGGGACGTCGCAGCCACTCAACATGTCAATTTTTTGTGAGTTTCTTACAAAAATTAATTAAAAAGCCTGTATCATTCCTTAGTTGTTAGAAATTAACTAGATACTTAAATTTTTCATAAATTATTCAATTGCTGCGGGAATTAGGCCTCCTCCAGTTTTTTCTTGTCTTCTGATTTCTTTGCCCACGTTTTCCCCCTATTTCTGCCATGCCATCTTTCTTGTGGCCTTCCTTGTCTTCTCTATATTTATATATAAAAATTGTAAGTATAAAACCTTACAACCTCATTTTTTTTTTTTTTATATGATAGATTATTACCTCTACATACCTTAAATCTAGTCTGGTATGAATGTGGCGAGAGTGGTCGTATGAAAATAATACGGACAGCTACAAAAAGAAAATGTAAACTTTTTCAAGGCGCAAACAGGAGCTAAAGTACCACTTATTTTATCATATAATTCCGTTAAACAAAGGAATTGCCACCATTCACACGCACAGTTTGTTAAACCTATTATAAGCTTTTTTTAATGCATCTGTACTTAGTACTTTCATTTTGTCTATTTTAGGAAGAGATACGTAAACAGAGTTTGGTGGTCACCAAAGGCAACTTCGTATCACTTCCTAAACTAGATAAAATGAAACACTACATAGAAGTAGTGGCGCTACTTTAGCTCCTGTTTGCGTCTTAATGCAAATTGCTAAGCATTTGACTACCTTAAAGTATGCATACATTTATCTTTAAAAGTGCATAAACATACTGCCCGCATCTCATTACTGGTAAAGGTGAAAATAGACGGTTCAACCAAATTGAATCAATTTGGTTGAACCGTGATTGAACGCTAAAAGAGAAAATATTGAGCATGTTCAATTCTTTCAACGCCGTAGAACGACAACATTCAATGACATTGAATGATTCACTTATAAGTTTACATGGATCAATTTGGTTGAATTGAAAGACAAAAGTGAACCGTGTATCTTCATCTTTAGTTAAATTACATCATTTAGAAATTGTACCTAATTATGTAGGTAATTTAATTTTAGCATAAAATTCATTTACACATCATTTATAAATTCGTCAATATTATAGAAGCATTTACACATAAAAGCCAAAATTATTGTAAGAGCAATGTATTGCTCATACCGCTCAAATTCAAATAATATGAGTCTGTTTAACGTCTCATTTCACAAAACTAAACAGGATAAGAGTTTATTCTATGAATTACCTAAAATATACATAACGTATATTCATTTGAGCCATTCAGCGTTCTAGCTTCATAACATATTAAAAGTTTTATTTCATAGTATAATGAGTAGAAGATACCTTTTTTATACAGGTAGTAACTTAATTAATATACCGAAACATTTCATTCTCATCATTAGGTTAAAATAAAATGTGTAGCACTTTCCTATTATTGGCCATTTTGGCAAAGGTTAAAAAACTTTTTATTGTGTGCTGTGTGAATCATCACCACTTTCAGTCGCAATAATAATGATCACGATGAAAAAGACGACGTCCACTGCTGGACATAACTCATCACGACATGTGCGTCCAGTTTGACATGTTACATGTTACATACTGAGTAAGAGAGGTCATACCTTTCGCCGCGATCTCTACGACACTGCAGACTAATTTATTCATATTGTAATTGTAAATGAGAGTTTTTGTTTGTAGATAAGCCTCTATGTAAGGTGAAAGAGATGAAAATCCAAGGAGCCGCGCTTCAGGAGCCATCAAATGTAATCTGCGAAGTTGAAGCTTATCCTCCACCTGATGCTTTCGAGTGGACGCTCAATAACTCTTTTGGCTCCGTAAAGGTGGATCCTGTAAGTTGCATCCAATTAAATACTTATACAAATCAATGTTCCTTAAGCTTGTTAGCTCGGACTGAGTCAAACAGGTACGTAACCCAGGTACAAATCCCAAAAAGCAATCGCCTCCTTGTTATTTCACGTTGTTCAGACTGATGATCAAAGTACATATAGAAGCCATAAAAATCTTTTAGCTTCTCAAACCGTAAAGTTACCGTAAGTAAATTATCTAATCGTATCGTATATCGTAATCGAGAAAATTCGTTCGTTTCAGTTTAAAAAAGTTGAGACAATGCAAATCACAAAGTAATGATGCTTGTTGATTTCAGACATAGTAACTATTAGTATAATTTATCATAGTAAAGATCTAACAATAATATTGCATCTAGTTTTTCTTAAAGTTTTTGTCTATTATCCGCTTTCTATGTTTCGCCTTTGTTCATTCGATTCGCTCTTACAAAACCGTAAGTACAACAAGAAAGACTGTGCTCCGCTCCTTCGAGAAGCGTCGTCATTTAGATATTAATTTACCAATTTCCAATAAGCTTAGATACCTCTTCCAAATATGTATGTCGTGGGCGAAAGTGTCGTGCTACTAAGAACTTCTTTGTAAAATTTTAAATGAGGTGAGATTTTTAATAGAGTTCAAGCGAAGTCTTCGCTGCAAAATTCACTATGAGCTTCAGCGACAAGTTCAATGTACTCGTAGGTATTATTCCGACCTACTCTTCAAATATATCAAGATATTTATATCACAAGTTAATTAGTGACATCTCGCTAGTTCCCATGCGGGCTGCTGATAATGAATAATCTTTCTATCTTTAGAGAAGATTGTAATTGAAATAAATACACGCTAAGTATATGTATTTATTTTTCAAAAAACTAGTAATGCATGGATTTCATCCTCCTATAGCAAAACCCTTCATAGTTTGAGAAATCAATACTACTTCAAGGAACACTTTATTAAAATTCAATATTATAATCTAAAAAGACAATACATTTATAAGAATATAATAATAATAATTAATAATAATAAGTATTATTATTTTGTAATTTTTCTCTATTTCTAACCTAACCGAGCCTTAGCCGTCATCATCCGTAACCCGATTTCACGGTCATCATGTCATTGAGTATTTATGTGTACTTGATATGTGTATAATAATTATAATAATGCTTTTGTGTTACGGGTAATAAATAACTGATATATTTATTACATTATCATTTTGTATTGCGTATTTATTATGTGTATCATGCCAATATCATGGAAGTTCATCGAGACTTTTGGAGAACGATGATGAACAAAGATGAACTTCGACATCAAAAGCCTTCAAGCCTTAAATGGTATTATGAAATATAAAAGTTAGTGTTGGAAATATGTAGGTATAAAGACTAAAGTAGGTTCTACTTAATTGTATAATTAACTTCTGTCCAGAGCGTCTAGACATAGATTTGCAGATATAAAAATTATAAACCTTGTAGAGGTTTGTTACAAAACATAATTATTTTCACTAGTAGTAAAACTTTTAAGTTTTAAGTATGCAAGCCGTCTAGTAGGTAATACGATATATGAACATTGTTTGATAGCGATAGAGAATCTTTCTAGTAATAAAAGCTACTAGCGACCCGCCCCGGCTTCGCACGGTTTTATTATACGTTTAAACCTTCCTCTTGAATCACTCTATATATTTAAAAAAACCGCATCAAAATCCGTTGCGTAGTTTTAAAGATTTAACCATACAAAGGGACATAGGGACAGAGAAAACGACTTTGTTTTACCTTTTATTATAGGTATATCTACACGCATACCTGAGATCTTATGTATGAGTATATAAGTAGTTTATGTAAATATCATAATAATATTATGATATTTATATATACTACTTATACTTACTTATGTAGTATATCAAATTGTTAGGTATTTGTATTTAGTATTTTGTTTCGTATATATAAGCATAAGTATTATATTTATAAAAATGTAGGATAATTATGTAAGCACACGGATCCCCTTATACTATCCAATTATTCTATCCATCCACGATTGTCTGGTAGAGATCGCTCTTCAGCGATAAGACTGCCAATTGTAACTTAGTCTTAGTAATTTTATTGTATATTGTTATTTTTATTTAAGTGTGCAGTAAAGCGTTTTCTATCTATCTATCTGTCTATCTACATAAATATAAATATATATGTAGTGATAAGTGAAAATTTTGCGTAACTTTATAAAGGGACAGCTTTCCTTTTAAAATTATGGTTTGATCTAAATTTTAATCAATTTCGATGTCATTTTGTAATATAGGCATCCACTAGGGCTGGTGCGGCGGCAGATCTGGCCGAGGATCTCAAGAGGCGCAAATACGCAGGTCTCGACAGAACTTACGCATTTGCTCCCCTTGAATTCGAGACCCTAGGTCCGTGGGGTACCGAGGCTCTCCGGGTTTTTAAAAAAATATCTGAGCGTCTGGTCGATGCGACGCGTGACCCGAGAGCTGGTGAATATCTGGCTCAGCGTATCAGCATTGCCATACAGCGTGGTAATGCAGCCAGTGTCTTGGGGACGCTTCCGACTGGTATTGACATGGATCAATTGAGCTACCTTTAGACTGTTTGCAACCGTCTGCAGATAGCTCAATGGTTTCAATTGTAAATACTAGTTGTAATTTTTCTATTCCTTGCTTGTAATTTTCCTTGTTAATAAAGTTTTTGTAATTAATTTAAAAATTGGGTAATCTTTTTTGGAGGAGAGTTTCAGCAGAACTTTGATTTTTTTTCAAATTATTATTCATTCTTGCAGGACCGCTTCACTCTAGAAATGTACCAGAACAAAAGCACGGGCAAATCGATCTTAACGTACACTCCAGTGTCTGAGATCGACTACGGGACATTGTCGTGTCGCGCGTCTAATCTCGCCGGGCAGCAAGTCGTGCCGTGTGTGTACACCCTGCTGCCCGCCACGAGGCCGGACCCGCCTTCCAACTGCACTGTTTACAACCTCACTCACGACTCACTGGATCTGCTGTGTTTGGCGGGTTCGTATTCTGCTTTCAAGCTGAGTTGTTCTTTACGTTTTAGGTTTAAAATCTGTTTTCAAAGGCAAAAGGTATATTGAAAAACCACTCTGTGCTCGAAAAACTAAGAATGAAATATCTCAGATATAAATTTAGCTTAGAAAATTTACACTATATTGCACATAATAATTTAGCCCTAAGCTAAGCAGATCTTGTGTTATGGGTAGGTGCTAAATATATCTATATATAAAAATGCAGTGGAAATACAATTTAAATTTTACCAATTAAATTATTGATGATAACATAGCTGCTGGTTTTCCGTTTAGTCATATTACGTTGGCACCTATTGTGAAAAGAATTAATGTTTTATTATTAGTATATTTTATAAATACTTACATTGAAAGCCTTAAAAGAGTTGAAAGATATTGTTAAAATATTTCAGAAATAAAAGATATTTAAATTTCATCGTTTATTAAAATAAATTATGACTATTACATAACTTTTTTTCTGATCTTACTTTTCCGACCAATTAATAAACCAGTAAATACATTTATTCACAAAATGTCAACATGTTTAGGAATCTAACTGACTAATGAATTAGGTATCTACCTTGTACCTTCGGTAGCTAATGTAATGAAATTTGAAAGTAGGTTTTACCTAGGTAAAATACATTTGTGAACACGAGTTGAGATCGACATTGAGTAAATAAATATAAAATCACTGTCCCCTACCTATCTGTCCCCCTTTTTTTACCCTCCATGAAGGTTAATTATTATTTTACTTTAGAACGTCGCGTCGAAACCTCTGCTACGATGCTACGTCGTAGTTTCTGCTACAGTGATCTGTCGTAGCAACATCTGCTTGTGCTACTTCATAGCTACTTCTGCGGTGCTATTTCGTAGCCAGTGCTACGTCGTAGCCTCTGCTACTTCGTAGATACTGCTACTGTGCTACGTCGTAGCCTCTGCTAGTGCTACTTCGTAGATACTGCTACTGTGCTACGTCGTAGCCTCTGCTAGTGCTACTTCGTAGATACTGCTACTGTGCTACGTCGTAGCCTTTGCTAGTGCTACTTCGTAGATGCTGCTACTGTGCTACGTCGTAGCCTCTGCTAGTGCTACTTCGTAGATACTGCTACTGTGCTACGTCGTAGCCTTTGCTAGTGCTACTTCGTAGATGCTGCTACTGTGCTACGTCGCAGCCTCTGCTAGTGCTACTTCGTAGATACTGCTACTGTGCTACGTCGTAGCCTTTGCTAGTGCTACTTCGTAGATGCTGCTACTGTGCTACGTCGTAGCCTCTGCTAGTGCTACTTCGTAGATACTGCTACTGTGCTACGTCGTAGCCTCTGCTAGTGCTACTTCGTAGATACTGCTACTGTGCTACGTCATAGCTTTTGCTATAGTTCTACGTCGTAGCCTCTGCTAGTGCTATTTCATAGATACTGTTAATGTGCTACATCGTAAACAGTGCTATTCCGTAGCCTCTGCTACAATGCTATTCCGTAGCTACTGCGAACTGTGCTACGCCGGCCTCGAGTAGCTTACAAAATTAAATGAAGATTTACACATTAATAGAAAATTTACACTATATTGCACTAATTAATTTAGCCATAAGCTAAGCAGAGCTTGTGTTATGGGTAGGTGCTAAATATCTATACATAAAAAGGCAGTGGAAATATTATTTGAATAAGAAAATCAAAACATCTGATTAAGAAATGACACTTTATTTATATGAGGTCATACGACTTTGTACTGACATCAAGTGCTAGCATAGGATTTATTTTGAAAAACTAACCATGACTCGACTCACACAACTACATCAAAAACTCACAGCGTAAATCAGTAACCAACCCCACAATCTCTTGGTTCAAATATAGGTAGGTACTACATCTTTTATTAAGCCACTACTAGATGTTGGACAGACTTCCAGCTTTAGGAAAAAAAATTAAACAAAATAAAGCTATTGGGAATGTTGACTTTTTCTAAGTCCATAAATTAAAAATTTACTTTGTGTTCAAACCAGGTTATGAAGGTGGGCTTCAATGTGTCTACATAGCTGAGGTGTGGGCAAAAGAAGGCCTGGCAGTAAATGCAACCAGTGACTCTGCTATGTGGAATCTTCGGCGCCTGGGCTCC
The DNA here is from genome assembly GCA_944547425.1 of Eupithecia centaureata. Classification (NCBI taxonomy): domain Eukaryota; kingdom Metazoa; phylum Arthropoda; class Insecta; order Lepidoptera; family Geometridae; genus Eupithecia; species Eupithecia centaureata. Next base: position 10,055,513 of record OX155676.1, on the reverse strand, counting down.
AAGAGGCAGTTGAAGCTGGTGGTGTACGCGGCCAACGCTAGAGGTCGCTCCGAACATGTCACCTTTACTGTGAAGACCGCACCTAAGCTCTCACCTAGAATTGGTATGAACCTGACGATAGACAATAATAATTTCAACCTAATGATGAAAATGTGGGCAGCAGTAACCACTGAATAGAAAGCACCAATTTTCTTCAATTATTGAATAAAATAGCGGGATGCTGGATGCGGCAACCTGAAGACAGGGCACTATGGGCTTATTAGGCCTATAAAAATAAATAAATAAAAATAAAAATATTTTATTGCAGATAACAGAATCCATAGTTTGTTAGTAAAATACAGGCTTATTGCTAGGGTTAGTCAAAACTACCTATGTCCAGGTGTGGACTAATATGGGTTGATGATGATGATGACATCTCTACATATTTGGTATATCGTAATCGGTCAATCATGTTGTTTCTTGTATATTTTTATTTATATCTTTCATACACAGATTTTTTGGCAAATAATTATCTTTATCCTATAATTCTAAATAAGTGATCCGAGAGCTGGTGAGTCAGATGCTCAGCGCATCAGCATTGCCATACAGCGTGGTAATGCAGCCAGTGTCTTGGGGACGCTTCCGACTGGTATTGACATGGATCAATTGAGCTATCTTTAGACTGTTTTCAACTTTCTGTTCAGTTCCAGTGATCCTTATATAATATATTTATTCCTTAATTATTATTATTTGACAAGGAAAGTTATATGTTTGTTATTTCCACTCCAGCTTTTTTTTGTGTTTACAAATGCTAAATGTAAAACTTTAATAAAAATTATTTTATCGACAGAAGCGCAAGAATCGTGGGAGTTCAACTGGGCAGTAGGAATTTTGCTGGGTGCAATTCTAACGATCTCCATCATAATGTGCCTGGCTTTTATTGCATCGAGACTACGCCACAGGTCACAGGATTATGAAGGTAAAAGACTAGACTTTGTTATTTAAAAAAAAGGAAAAATATTCATATGTGGAAAACATGACTGTATTTGTAACTAAGACTCCCAAAAATCCAAATAAATCCCTTACTTTTTTCTATTTTATCAATTACTTCGGTTATTTAGAAATCTGAATAGCCTACTCATATAACTTGAGTTATAGCTTCTCTTTAATGGAATTTGTAAATTCTTATAAGAGAAATAAAATATAATAAAAAACTTGAGAGAAGAAAACATAACACTATAAATAAAAATGAGAATATGAAGTCATAAAATCGGACAAAACACTTTTCTACTGATTCGATCGAACAATTTTTTTCTTTTTTTGTTAATTATCTTGAACCGATACTAAATTATATGTATGGAAATATATTTTCTGAGGCTTAGGTTTATAATCTGACTGAGGTAGTTTTACATCAAAATATAATATAATACATTAAATTATATCAAACACCTGTCCTGTAATGTATTATTAAATTTTCCAATGAAAAATATTTGCTAACAGCATTGTGTCAGAACTTTTAGAATTTTAGCAGTTTGCAATAATTAAACATTTTTTATGCTTCTTTAATATTTTTTATTTTACCCAGTTCCGGCAGATATACGAAAACAGAATTTGGTGGCCACCAAGAACAGCAACTTCAAGAGCAACAATGTTATCATAATAATAACAATGGTGACGGCCCTAGTCTAGTGTGATTCGGGGTAGCTTTAAATGCAATATAATTACTAAAAGTAGACAAACATTTTACTATGTTATGTATATTTTTCGAATACAAAATGCAATACAAACAAAAAATATATATTATGAGAACAATCCCTAATACACAATAGTGCAGTAAATAACTTTCTATGGAAAGATACAATTTGATGGGCGCGATGACCTAAGATGATTTGTGTAGAACCAGCTATTATGATTGATCAAATAAACAGCAAATTAGAGCATTTTGTGCGTAGATAGGCACAGGTATACATGCATACAGGCAGTCTCTTCTGTCACTAATCCGCACTAATCATGACAGATCGGACAACACTCGATAAGGCCCCTGCGGTATTGTGGATGATACAAAAGCTTGAGCGCTTGACGACCTGAATTTTGAGTGGTTTGAGCACCGATCTCGCTCGATATCGCATTGTTATAAAAAGTAGAAAAGTTTTCGACATTATAATTTGAGATTAGCTGATTTCGATATTTTTGAACTTTACGATATTAAAATTTAAAAAAACTTTATTGACTAAATTAAATTTATTGTTACACTAGCGACCCGCCCCGGCTTCGCACGGTTTTATTATACGTATAAACCTTCCTCCTGAATCACTTTATCTATTAAAAAAACCGCATCAAAATCCGTTGCGTAGTTTTAAAGATTTAAGCAGTCAAAGGGACATAGGGAAATAGGGACAGAAAAAGCGACTTTGTTTTGTACTATGTAGTGATTTACATTTCTTTTATTACATTTCTCACAAAGCTTTGCTATTTCGGCGTGGTAGTCCTGCTAGCTATAGTTTGTTGGATGCTGTTGGGGCTAGCCCGCAATCTGCACATTGTAGTCGCTATCTTTTTTCGCCAGGAATATAAAAATTCCAATACTGAATAATAATAATGCTGGACAATCCACATAGCATCATTGAACCCAAGCTAAACATACCTTTGGTACTAGACGACTGAAATACTGAAAACAATACGAACATGATAATTATACATGATAATATACAGTTTTTTTTATTATACATAGAAAACACCTAGATCCTCGGATCGAATATTTGCAGTAAGTACAAACATTTTTCCCAAGGTGGGAATCGCAAACGCAGCCTGCGTCGCAAGCGGACCTTTGCCTACCGCGACGTATTGGTCGTCAAATTATAATTTAGGTAGTATAATTTGGATATACCTATCATCAATTCTTACCTTTCCCGAATCCTTTTAATAATTTTGTTTGAATGTTTTGTATCCATTCTACAATAAACAAATATAAAAAAGCATTAAAATTCAAGCTTTGATAATGTAAAGGTTACGTATTTGTTTCTGTTACATTATGTAGAACATAATTAAAGTATTTGTTGTTAGAGAAGCATTCAATTATCGAAAGAACAAGAATAAAATACAATAACAAAAGAATACGTGATAAATTTAGAAGGCAACGACTAGCACTTTTATCCTCTACAAAATTTTCGGCTCTAGAATATTGTAATAAAAAGTAGCTTTTTTTACAAAATCTTTTATCATGTTGCTTTTCAATGGATCTCTTTTAGAAAATATAGTTGATAAAAGTATTAAAGAAGTAACTTCTAGTGGACTTTCAAACGTAGAAAATTATTCTTTTCATTCTGAATATCTGAACAAACTTGTATCTTGTCACTTTTCCAAGAACTCCGTAGCCCATCTAAAAAAGATCCATCAAGTGCGAGTATGACTCGCGTACCGAGAGACACATTTTCTGATGAATATCTAAAACCAATCAGTATGTACCCACATACTGACATACTAGTTCTATTTTTTTATATTCCTTGATTGTAATTTTCATTGTTAATAAAGCATTGATTTCTCCTACATAATATATTTCAGATCTGCAATCTTCAGAGATTTCGACGGTATTGGTAAATTTTTCAACAGATTTCTTTAGAATTATATTTCAAAAAGTATAAAACCCAGAAAAAAATCAAAATCAGTTTTTACAAACCTATACTTTTCATTTATTTTTCTGTAAATAAAAGATGCATCTACAAGCACTCAAGACATAATTATCAGAAGTAGTTCCCTACTTTGCAAATTTCGGATATGGAGAATGATATTAAATTTTATTATACCTATTTATATTTATAAATATATGACACTTTATTTATTTTCATTCTCGTAACAAAATAATTTTTTTACTACTGTAAAAAATAAACTATTAAATTTTTTTGTCAAACGGAGAATATGCCTGAGAAAAAGACGTTTGATTCAGTGATGTCACGTTTAGGATTGCGAAATTATATTCGGGATTTTGCATTTTAAAGCTGGCGGGGAGTGGGCGGGCGCGCCCTGTTATCTATTTGTTTGTTTGAATCGAAGTTATATTATAATACATAAGTATGTACTTGTTTCATTATTGTATACATATTACTTAAAGGTTTATTTTAACAATGTTTTGAGTGAATGTGTGGACCAGGGAATATTTTATTTTCCTTCAAGGTGAGCAATCTATTGCATAATCCCTAGGGGTTATTATGTAAAAATAAAAAAATAATTATAATAATTGTTTAATTATTCATTTTATACTTTAATTATACCGAGTTTTGAGTGAATCGAACCAAAGACCAATAATTTTTCAAAATTTTACTATCCTATGTGTTCTAGGTCCTAAACCATCTACCTATATATCAATTTAAGTGTTTATTGAAATAATTTATAACAATCATTCACACAGACTTTCACATTTATTATAATAGTAAGATGGTTAAAATTTTCAAATCACTGACACACAATCACACAATGTTGGAGCAATCTTATAATTCAAGATATTTATTACTTGCGTTGAAAATTGGAAACAAAAGATAATTTACAATTATTTGAACACATAGTAACGATTTAAGCAAGGTATCTCTTATGTGATATACCTAGTAAATAAAGCCAGACAAAACCAAAAACTAAGACCACGTAAGAAATTCAGATAAACTTCTGACTATTCCGTCTTAGTATATGATTTACACCTGATTTACACTTTGTTAAATATCAAGTGCGAGTTACAAGTGCAAGTGACACCAGATGTCACTTACCCTTGTCACTCGCACGCAAGTCCTGCGTCGTGTAAGCGTGATTTCTAAAACTTTAAAAATACGGAAATCATTATGTCCCTTAAACTTGTCATTAACACTTGATACTTTACAAATTGTAAACCAGGCATTAGACACAGGTATATACATAGCAGGGACGGGTGAGAAACCCAGTCTGTAGGTTTTAACAACTCTCGAGTACTTAGTACCAATGAGTTACTGCTAGGTTTCTGTGTAGGTGCGATAAATTATCATCATCATCATCATCATCATCAACCTATATTAGTCCACTGCTGGACATAGGCCTCCCCCAATGAGCGCCATTGCGCCCTGTCTTCAGCTTGACGCATCCAGCATCTGCCAGCAGTCTTTCGCAGATCGTCATCCCACCTGGCCGGAGGGCGTCCTACGCTACGTTTACCGAGTCGCGGTCTCCACTCAAGAACACGTTTACCCCAACGGTTGTCGGTTCTTCGCGAGATATGGCCGGCCCATTGCCACTTCAGCTTGCTAATTCTTTGAGCTATGTCGATAACTTTGGTTCTCTGTCGGATGTATTCGTTACGAATTCTATCCTTCAGAGAGACTCCGAGCATAGCTCTTTCCATAGCTCGCTGGGCGACTTTGAACTGGTGGACCAGCCCTACCGTGAGTGTCCACGTCTCTGCTCCGTAGGTCATTACGGGTAGGACGCACTGATTGAAAACTTTCGTTTTCAAACATATAATACCAGACAGACAAATTATAACAGATAAATTATATTCCCCAAAATTTTCTATTCTTAATTTTATGGAGTACAAAATCCTTTTTCGTAAAATATTATTAGCTATCCATCAATTCTTTGTTCACTGGATTTTTGTGTGAAGTTTTTAGGAAGTATTAAATATTTGGTGCACGGGACTACTGAGAAAAACGTTTTCCTTAGTTTTAATAATGAAAGCACCATAATATTTGGCATCACGACAAAATTTCAGTCGGGAACTTCATAGAATTATTCGCGTCGAGATAGTGTTATAATCTAATAGTGCCTAAAATTCGCATCGAACATTAATTTGATGTTTTGCTTTTTGTTGCAGTTACGCTGCCACCAATGAAAAATCAGGAAATTATTATACCAAAAAGAAGTTCCATCCATGTACCAGATGACAAAAACCCTGATCTCATCCCGCTGAAAGGTATGTAACTTCGTTTTTATTTGTTTGGAAAACATACTTATTATAATTAAAGCGTCGGTCGCGTCATCCGTTGTCGAATATATTCGACCGATGACGCGACAGTTATACGGCCTGCGACGCAGGAGGTTGCGGGTTCGATTCCTGCCATGGCAACTATTTGTTCTAGAGTGTTTTATTGTTTATATGGTTAAAAATATATATCTTTGTAACGTGTTGTATACAGTTTATCAGTTCAAAACACAAGCTCTGATTATATAGGGCTAGATCATGCTGTGTGGATTTTCCAGCATTAATATAATATAGTATTAAGGTACTTAAGATATAGAAATAACAAAATTTATTATTTATTGAGGATCTATTCCTTCAAATCGCAAAACTCAAGACGCAGCTATGTACAATTATCAGCTATCTTAGTATCACTTGCATTTGTCACTCGCACTTGATACTTAACAAAGTGTCAACCAGGCATAATCGTTCGGACGCATAATCTTGTGCCCTAAAAATACCTGTAATCACTTAGTTCACGTTCCTGTTCTAGACAGCTTCGCTAGCTGGGTATTGAATATCGACACGTTCAATTAAAAATCATATCCGTTTGCGAATAACTATAGTTCCAAAGAGAGTAGTTAGAGATAGCCAAAGGATCAGGTACGCTACCCTGGTCGACACACTGGAGACTTCTTGAACTTTGCTAGAGAGGGCCTTATTGACGAGGAAACCTACGCCACCCGAAGATGGCCCGAGTCTAGAGTTGCGGTGTCCTCCCCCTCTCTACGGACTTCACATAACACGAGAACATGCCATTTTATGTTTTCTAACTCCACTTCCAACTGCGCTAGATGATTGTCAAGCCTCAGTGCGTCCGTTGTACGTTGCCAGGCTCAGTTTAGAAATTGTATGGTAGCCTATAGGCCGGTGATTCTTAGCACCCCCTGCCCCGCCTTTACTATGGCCGCTACCATAGCCAGGAATAGCGAGGCGGCCGGGAACTGGGGACCATTTTTTGGCTGGTCTATTCTTCTATATTTGGGGGTAATGCCCATAATCCCCACGCATGCGGGTTGGGGATCGCAGTTTGGTGAAGGGGTTGTTCTGCGGGGGCGCTGCTGCCCACCCCCGGTGTGTCCCTTAGTCGCCGCTTACGATACCCACGGGAAGAGTTGGGGTGGTGCAATTCTAAGCCGCCACACGGCAACATCATGCATTTACATAAAACCACAATAAACTAGGTATACTTCTAAACCATCCTCACGAATGTCATCGTCGTCGTCTCCTCGTTGATGTCGTGTCAAAATAAAATTCTGTTCGGTTGTTTTTGAGATTGCGTAAATAGGCAGACAAACGCACCAAGAGACTTTGTTTTTATAATAGGTTTGCAGTGATTACAAATTCATCGACGAATCTGGGTTTTTTACAACATTGTAGCAATTTAACCTACCAATCATTTTACAACAACCGTTTAATTATCTATGAACTCAATCCACAGATAACTTATCTGACTTCTTGTTGGTAAGTAGAATTCTAGTTTGAATTCTAGAAAGTTTGTTTGGGATAAAGTTTGTATGTTAAAAACAGCCGTCTCATTAAAATTTAAAGAAAAATCCGGGTTCTGAGCTAGCTCTAGAGTTTAGCGGTTTTACCGAACAAGTTAACTGAACTCAGTTTATTTGGATTTATTTATCACCCGACTGAAGATGGTAGGTTCGTGAATAATTAACGAAGTTGCAACTTGGCCCGGGCCAACTTTCACGGTTGCAACCTTTTTATGCATTGCGCGTTCAACTCCAGACAGACTGAAGATTTAAACCGGTTTTACTAATTACGTTTCTATGTAAATTGGTGAGCAAATTTCGTAGTGTATGAATGACGTTAATTTAGAGAAACTTATATTTAGACGCAAGGTAACAAATTATCAAAACTTTTCTTTGTAAAAACGCTGACTATAAAATTTCAGATTATCTGGATGATAAATATGCTCGGGACGAGTTTTGCTCCATCTCTAAAAGTAACAACCTAACAAGGAAAAGGTTTCTTATTCGCTTCTTTACTTAACCTTAAAGACTGAAGTGAACGAATATCATAGTGAGCACTTTATTGCATAATTTCGATTATTTTTTTAACCTGTATTGACCGAGAGTTCTGGAAGGTCTTTAGGGAATAAAGCACTTGAGTTTTGGTAGTTTCATATTTTGTATAAATAATTATATTACGTACGTACGTGTATAAGGACTCGAAATGAATACCTACATAACGTCTACCCACGTTTTGTAATTGTGTTTTTGGGATTATGTCTATTTTTTAGTTGTTAAAAGTATGTAAACTAGCTTCAAAATATTATTTTGTTTTTCTTCAAATTTATTTTCTTCTTTTTAAAACTCCTTTCTATAATTATTTCTATAATTTGAAGGGTGCAGGGGAAAAGTGATGAATGTCAATTTTACCTTAATTGGAGTAAATTAGATTCTTAGGTTCAAAGACTCATTGTACCCTTTTTCAACACTAACTTGAAACTAAATATAATATAAGTTTATAGGTTCATATTTATTGTAATGGTTGGAATTAAAATCAAAGTTATCAGACAATCAGTTTTATTAAAAATAAAAGTTGAAAAAAATGTGACTAAATAGTCCAATGAAATAATGATGAATGTCAATAAAAAAATGCTGAATGTCACACATGTTACATACACTATGCTTAGACTTGGCAAAGAATTCTGTTTTTGTTTAATCATCATCATCAATTACATTTTTTGTATTGGGTAGATTTAAAAAATAGTTTTTTGCCCCTTGTGAGCAGAATTTTGCCAAGTCTAAGCAGTCATTATATTTGGCTGCAGATATTGGTAGCAATGACTGATATAATTTTTGAGGATGTGTGAATTCATTTACTTGTAGTATTGGACCGATGTATCTATTATTGGTGATAACATTGGATACCCATGCACCATTATATGAGTCTCTGTGAAATATCAGTTTGGGTTTTTCTCTGTGTACTCTAATCTCTTTGATAGAACGTGTAGGGATTGGACATTTTGGTTTAAACATGGGTTTAAAATAATCTGCCCAATTTCTAAAGAGGTCCTGTTGACACTGTTCAACGATAAATGGAGATGGCTTAGATCTAGCCACAGCTACCTGATCAGCCCATTCAGAAGGTAATTCAATATGAGCTTTTTGATTTATCAGAGCCCTATTTCTGTCACATTCCATGTAAGAATGCCCTCTTACAGGGAACACAATTTTAATTTCATCTAATTTCCGCTGTATGTGCACAATGTACTATATAAATCTGATAATCACATAGTTCTTGTTTTGGCCTCCGCATGAGTCGCAAAAAATTGTAATTTTTCTTACAGTATCTGGTAACTGAAACATTATAAAGTCATACAGCATTGATGCCACATTATCGGATCCTTTTTTTGCAATTGTTTCATCATATACATAAAATTTGGAAGACGAATTAGAAAGCATGTGTATATTAAACAAGTAATATCCCAGTTTTCTTTTGTAGTATGCATCGTTTGTAGTTATATTAGGTACATTTAGATTTTTTTGAAAATCCATACAAATTGCCTCTACGCTTTCTTTGTTTCGAGCATTAAGCCTTGCATTTCTTTTCCGTGCATAAAAAGTTTCAGCCTTCTTCAGATGTACTTGGTTATTCACATTCAATAACCTTATCTCATTTTCAATGCTTTCTTTATCTTCACTACTTTCCAAACTCTGAGTTAGAGCTCTCAAATTAACATTGTACTCGTCGCATGTGCTACAGGTGTCACACCTTGGGTACCCAAAACCAATATTGTAATGAGTATTGAATATTGAACGGTAAGACTCATATGACGCTTTATCTTCAGGGTATAGTTCTTTGAACATTTCAAAAAGTTTTTTAATATTCAATTCTTCAGATAAGTATAGTTTATTACTTTCATGTAAACTATAATGTGATTTTCGACCTTTCAGAGATTTTATGTGTTCATGAATATGTTCAAGAACAGAATCCTTTAGTCTGTGGGGCCTATTAACATGCTTACCCCTTCCATCTTTCTTAATCTTCCCCTCATTAATAAGCTGACTTTGTAAAGTATTCTTCTGCCTGTTATGCCATGGAGAGATCGAAAAGCGTTCTGGCATACCGGCACGTCCTTTGATGCACATCTGACTCTGTAACTATAGCTGGCTTGATGTGGTTCGCCTCCGTTATTTTTCTTGCGTGTTCGGCGTTGTGCTACAGAATGCACTGTAATCAAACCGCCTAGATAAAGGTTTTGGTCCTGGTGATTACCCAACTCATTGAATTGCCGAATAATGTCGTTACGCTGATCTTCCTTTATTACTTCGAAACATTTAAACCTTTTACATTCACAGCTTGGCCCAAGTTCATGTGTCGTAGCACGTAGCTTCTTATTGACGTCGGTAAGCCGCCCATGCCTTGGTCTTTTTTTGGTTTGTTTTTTATGTAAATCATTGAAGGATTCGTCTTCATTTTCAGAAACATCCATTTTTCGAAAACTGTCCCAAAATCTAACAAATAGGTACGAATTGTAATACTGCAACAAAATAATCTTGCTTCATAGAGGAAAAATCACTTGTCTTGCTTGACTGACTAGGAACTTGACAAAGTTGACACTGACAATCAAAACCCCGCCACCATACCATAAACAACCTTCATCTTTTTTTTACTGACATTCATCATTTTTCGCCGGTATTACAAAACTTTCATCGTTTTTAGCCTGTGCCCCTTTTTTCAACGGTCAATTACTCGGTGACACGTAGCGTTATTTGCATGTATTCCGATGTAAACGAAACTATTTTCCATGGACTTTCAAATGTTGCCATTAACAAAAAATCGATAAAAAAGTGACATCCATCGTTATTTCCCTGCACCCTTCATTTCGGAAATTCCTTTGTTTAACGGAATTTTTAAGTTAAAATAAGTGGGGGCGCCACTTTAGGTGCTGTTTGCGCCTTAAAGTACGATACTAATTTCGTTATCAGCACGTGTCAATTTCAAATACGTCTCTCGAAACAAGTCATGGTTTCTTTTAAATTATTTGTTACTTATTACATTATTTTTTACTGAATTTTAATATTTTCTCATGTAATTTTACAGTTAGCGTTTTGTAAGGAATTTAACCTCAGCCAAAAATTTATGAATGGTTGTGGGCATTTCTGTTCTCATTACAATACTTAATTACTTTTTTTGTGCTTGCGTACCATACCAATTTGGTAACTGTAGCAAAGTTCTTTTGTTAATTTATAAAATATACATTTGATTATTATAAAGAAAATTTATGTAGAAAAGGTTACTTATAGGTTTTTTTTTAAATGGCACAGTCACTACGGTCACAACGGCCAAAGCGGCCCGTCACAGAGTAATAAAGCTACTAGCCTCTTCAGTGACAATACATAAGGGTAAGAACCAAAGATGTTTTATCGGAACGTAGTAGGTAATGCTAAATCTTAGGTAAGAACCTTTATGACGACATCTCGATATGACTAGGTTGTCAAAAAGACTAGATCGCTGTAAGACCAAAGCTGAATATAATAGAACAATATCGCAGTTAGACTGTATTGATATTTGACTAGATCAAATAGGACTAGCGTACTAAGCGTTGGCGCCTGAATAGTCATTTTGTCTTTTGAAAAACAGTTATCTACTATCTCATCGGTCTTCCTAGACCTAGATACGAGTATATTATATTGGTACCAGCTGATCAGAAAGACGGTTAATTGTATAGTAATCACTGTGATCTACCTAATATAAAATGAAAATCGCCTCAGCTGTCTTATTATTCTATTGGTAGATACTTAAAGGTAATCCTCGCACGAGAGTTAATGCGTTTGAACTGAAATACTCTCTGTTTTTTGTCGGCGTCCATATTTTTTCTATTCTATATTCTTTAATGGAGTCTATTGATGCCCATGATGGATTTTTGCCACAGTGCCAGAAAAAATAACTGCCGAAAATGTAATCTTGTTTTATATCCAAGAAAATAAGAGCAAAATTTAGTAAATTCATACTTGATTGCGAATACAGTTGAATAAAGTACCTAAGGATTTTTGCCACTGGTGCACGCATTAGTGGAAGACTATCCCTACCTACATAAGCTTAAATTTCATAAACAGTCTTTCAAAACATAATATATATGTTCCGTTATTCATCTTTATCATCATATTTCATCTTTATGTCACTTGCACTTGTGACTCGCACTTGATACTTACCAAAGTTTAAACCAGGCATAACCAACGCTGTGAACTAATAACATTAACTTTCCTTAGGCCAACAATGTGGTCCAAAGCCGCCGTCGTACTCTGCCGTGGTGGCCACTCAAGCCAAAATCTCCGGGAGCGCACACACACTGCACCCACACACTCACTCACCGACCTCGGAGACGCATGCTCATGGATTTTACGCAGGTTCACAGGTTGGCATGATCTTAATTAACTACTTTACTTCTCTTTGAACGACCTCTAAAGCGCCATAACTTTTTTCCGGGTTATTAGTTATTTTATAGAAACTAAGCTAAGGTTGGGGCTAGAATGGGATGTGTGTAATGTCCAGAATTATTTTCTATAGCTAGCATTGAAATAGGAACAAAGCTTGGTGCATTGATTTCTTCTTTATTGTGTTTTTAATAGGGTACCAAAGATCAAACCCTATTTAAAATTCTTGTTTGTAGAGTGGATTTACTGCTTCTACGCCTTAAATGCTTTAATAATTTAACTAGTTGTTTTTCAACCCTTTCAGCATGCTTTATCAATAAAAGATACTGATATTGCGACATGACATTTATTACAATCACAACGAATGCACTGGTCATCAGAACACAATGAGGCCATCATTAGAGCATTTTAGGATAACGGAACTTGAAACAAATAAAACAACTTATAGGAAGGTTTTACACCAGCACTTTATTAGTATTTTCCCTGACCTTGCACGCTTAAAAGCGAACAAAGAATCGCGGACCAAAGGAGGGCGATTATAGCTGACAGGTATATTGATGATGATAGGCTCTCTACTATTCGGCAAGAGGTAGCGAATGAATTAGGCACACATACAAACTTACTCAATCAAAATAATCAGACTCAAGAAGAACTAGACACAACAGTTTGGTATGACGCTGCTAAACACACCAACACAGCCATTTTCAACAATACATAACAAATGTCATCCCCGCGAACTTGTGTTCTTATTCAAGAAAGGGATCTGGAAGTTGATGCAGTGTTTGATGAATGCTTGCAATATACACCAATATCATGCCTGAATATAAAAATATCTTATAAAATGTAAATCCTTTTTTTTGGCCGTAAGTTTAGATAGTTAGCTTTAAGTAAGTTTAGATAATAAGTTTAGATAATTAGCTTTTATACAAAGTTATATTAATTAAGGGCTGTGGATTTTGTTAAACATAAATAAATAAATAAATGAAGATAGACCTTTTATAACCAGACAAAAGCCTTCAAAAAAGTTTGGAGTGCTAGTCAGTTATTTTAAACCTAGAATGACCCTAGAACCCTACTAGGGGTGCTGGAGCACCCCAGCAGTGTTTACTTTTTAAATAACTTTTTTCATTTTAAACGGAAAGGTTTATGCTCTCGTGTATTTTACTTTAGAGTCGTCTGTTACTGATTGGTCACTAACGTGGCAACAAATTTACAATGTAGACGTGTGTACGTATGTTGCGGGGTGATGATCAAAGATTCTGTCATTGTTTTACTTTTTTAAATTATGTTGAATCATGAAGCACTTTCAAAATGCAAATAATACACAATCGATGATAGTTTTTAGACTTTACTAATATTTTGACCAATTTCTTTGTAGATGGCTGCTAGCAGAGCATTAGTAATTAGATGTTGGCCTATAAGCATATTTTATGGGTTTTTCAATAAAATGGGATCTTTTTAAACGTTATAAGACAAATAATAAGTTAGACATAAAATATCGGCGCATTTAATTGAAGAAATTGGGAAATAAGCTTATCAACCAACATTTGCAAAAACGCCTCCAAGAGCAAGGTTTGAGGAGGGATACAAAACAAATCATTTTTGGGATCCTAATAAAACCTATGCAGGATCAAAGAAACTACCGTGGGACAACACACCCAGGGAAGTCGAGGTTTCTGTTCAAAAAATAAAGACCATAAGTTTAAGACCAACTACAACAAGTGTGAAATTCCAATTTTCTTGGAAGATCAAATCAAGGTTTGCCAAAAGTGCTCAAATTAATTAGAATAGCTAGATTTTTAAGTTGATTTTGTAATCCTAAGACCTAAAATGTACAAATGGAAAAATAGAGTTTAAAAATAGCTTTTATTTTAAAATATATACGCGTTTAAACTTTGGGGTTCTCCAGCAACCCATGTAGCAAAATCAGCTTGGTAAAATAGGTGTAGCGTTCCAGGGTTAACGACATTGTTATACCAGAAAATGTTAACAAAGATAGTCACTTTAAGACTCTTCAGACTGTAATTTAATGTGTAGCATGGACAGCTGCTGCATTGAACGGGTCCAAACTTAGTCTTCCACTTGTAGAATTAAGAAATCAAACTAGACAAACCCAAGTACCTCACTGGCAAAAACGCCTTGAAAGAAAATGAGAAGACCTTAGGAAGAAAATAGGACGTTTAACACAATATAAAAATGGTAACAGAAGTAGAACCCTCACAAACGAAGTAAATAATATATTCAAGCAATATCGAACACACACAACACACGAAGTGCCAAACACAGATTTAAGCCACTACTTAGACACCCTTAAACAAAAACTTAGTGTAGTAAGCAGTCGCCTTAAACGGTACAAGGTGTGCACACTGAGAAAGTCCCAAAACTCCCTATTTTACAGCAACGAGAGAAAACTTTATCACACCCTATCACAAAACACAAATAATCTAACGCCTAACTCTACAAACATCAATCAGAATGATGTCAATCAACTAGATCCTGTTGAACTTCGCCAGTTTTGGGCCCAATTTGGGAAAATCCTGCTGATTTCCAAGAAGAAAATGAGTGTATCCAAAATGAAAGTGACAGATATTCAAACCTAACACCTATGCAGTATAAACACATTCCAATAGACGTATTTAAAGATGTATTACTTGCGACACACAATTGGAAAACACATGGTTCAGACAAAATCCATTCATTTTGGTATAAAAAGCTTACTTCTATTCATCCATACATACACAACTACATAAATGACTTCATTAAAAAACCTGACAGCCTTCCTAACTATATCACAGCTGGAACAACGTACATGATACCAAAAGATCCCAAAGACCTAACAAACCCAGCAAAGTATGGACCAATTACATGTCTACAAACCTTTTATAAAATTATCACAGCATGTATAACAAAACTTCTGGCCTAGACAATGTAACAATCAGTTAGCGAAAGCGATAGTAGATAAGTCCAAAAATGTATGGGTTTGACATATCCCTTAGATATATCACGTGATCTGTTTTCAACGAATAGATTATTGGTAGACAATGTAACATACTTTTCTATTCCACCAAACGAATCGACAACATCGAACGATTACTTCATACAAATTCCTAGCCAAGTGGCACTTTTGACAAGCGATATCGAAACAAAATGGCGATTTCATAAACAGCTGTAGTAAGAAATCATTAGAGAGTGTTTACTGCGCCTTTTTTTTGTAATTTTAAAATAAATTTGGTGTTAGTGTTGCATACCTAATTAAAAAAGCATAACGCTGCGTTTGCTGTGGTCAGCTCAAAATAAAAACACTTGGTTTAGACGCCGCACAAACTACCATTCTTGGCGGCAATTGGAAAGTGATGATAAAATGCCCGAATTATTGTTTACCTATTGAGCACTTTAGGCTCAGAAAATTCAAACCCTCAAACGTCCCTGCGCACCAGGCGGAAGTTTAAAGTAAGTAAAGTAAATTTATTGATGACAAATACATGCATAGGCAGATACATAAAATATAATCACATTAACTTAAAATTATTCTTATTATTGGCAGTTATCTAGATACTAATAATAGTGATTTCACTTTGATCATTACATTGGATACCCTGTGCTGTAGAGACCAAAATGCAGTACTATTTATAATTTAAGGTCAAGGTTGCAAGGTCTCCGTGGTTGTAACGTAACATAAATAAACTAGAGCTCATGTTCTAAATATTTCTTTGTGAATCGCGTCATTGTTTACAAAAAGTACCTGCCTGTCTTGCGACTTGAAACTTTGGAAGTGTTTTATGATAACGCTTTTGTATAGGTGCTCTTGATTCCTTTAACTCAGCTGTAGTGGCTCAAATAATTTCAATTTTCAAGAGCTCCCTCCAAAAAGTTAAGTACCTAATTGGTTCCTGATAGGTGCACTGCGTTTGATTTCAATTGACTAAGATTTTTTCAAAAATTTTGTTCGCAAAACCAAACAATTTTTATTTCTATTTCAACTCATCAATTATGCCGTAGCATTTAAATACGAGACTCAAATAATCAAAAATTAATTATAATAAGCCTCTACACGTGTAAATACTAAAAAAGCTTTTCTTGAACAAAATGAAATTTTGCATAAACCGGAACGTATTATAGACGAGCAAAATAAACTCATGACACATTTGACGTTTGCTATAGAAAACCATAGACTAAGCGGGGTATTTAGCGATCAATCGAATAGAAAAGGCGATCGCTACGCGTAGGTTACTTTGTCTACCAATCTAACTTCACTATCGTATGAGCGATGACGATTATAGAAATGGAATCGCTTCATAGCGAATGCCGCTTGGCTAAGGCTGCTTATTTCCAGACATATCGA
Organism: Eupithecia centaureata; assembly: GCA_944547425.1. NCBI lineage: Eukaryota > Metazoa > Arthropoda > Insecta > Lepidoptera > Geometridae > Eupithecia > Eupithecia centaureata. The sequence continues at coordinate 10,038,820 of OX155676.1, read as the reverse complement.
CACCCACCAAATATTAGCTGAACAACAAAAAGGCTGCAGAAAGTTTAGTCACAAAAAATTAAATTAGACCTCTACATTAGCTTATGATTCCGTACCGCATACATGGCTGATAAGAGAGAGAAATTTACATGATTCACCCGGAAATTATCAAGTTTTTAAGGACACAATGGACAACGCGACTGCAAGCTCAAACTGCTGATAGGACTATAGAAACAACATCGATAGCAATTAAACGAGATCAGGGAGATGCGTTTAGTCCGTTATGGTTTTGCCTTGCTCTGAACCCCTTATCCAACCATCTCAACACAATGACAGTAGGATACTGGTTTGACCACGCAAATATCGGACGGACAAACATAGCGGACAAAATGCTGAATCATTTACTGTACATGGATGATATAAAAATCTATGCATCTACAAAAAGTGAGCTTGATGTTTTGATTCAAGTAATGGAACAATATTCAACGAACATTTCTATGGAGTTTGGTATAGATAAATGCAAAATAAATTCTATAGAAGCAGGAAAACAAATTCAGCACTCTTACCAACTGCAATGTGGTGACATAATAGATCCATTAAATATAAACGAAACATATAAATATTTGGGCTATCAACAATCAAAGCAAATTCACTTCAATGAAATTAAAACTGGACTTACACAAAAATTTAAACACAAATTAAATTCAATACTCAAAACACAACTTAATTCTAAAAACACAGTAAAAGCATTAAACTTTTTTGCCATTCCCATTCTCACTTATTCATTCGGCATAATTAACTGGACCAAAACAGAATTGAAAAGTCTCCAACATCTTATCAATGTCACCATGACTAAACATCGCAAACACCATCCACGCACATGTGTTCAAAGGCAAATGTTACCGCGAGTAGAGGGAGGCAGGGGTATTGTTAATATCATTAACTTACACAATATGCAAATAACTACACTACGAGACCACTTTCACGGCAAATTATGTTCATCCATGCTTCATAAGTCAGTAGTTGAACTGGACCGAAGACTCACTCCTCTAAATTTGCAAGACCGCAATAAACAAAGGAACGAAGACCTTACAGACAGACAAACACTACTTTCTGAGTGGACCCTGAAATCTCTACACGGGAGACATCGTCACGATTTGAGCCTACCCACCGTCGACATCCAGGCGTCTGACGAGTGGCTCCGTCGCAGCGAACTCTTCCCTGAGACCGAAGGGTTCATGATATCCATTCAAGATCAAGTTATAGTGACTCGTCATTACCAGAAGCATATTATTAAACTACCCAACTTAACTACTGACCTATGTAGACGTTGCAATAGCGCATCAGAAACAATCCAGCACATCATAGGGGCTTGTAAATCCATTGTCCAAACAGATTATAAATATAAGCATGACCAGGTCGCCAATATTATTCATCAACGTCTAGGGACCAAATACAAACTCATAGCAACATCTTCGAGACCAACACCCTATTATAAGTATACTCCTGAGACCGTGCTGTAAAGCTCTATATTATGAACTCTACTTTGACAGAGCCATCCTTACAGATAAAGCTATACATTTCAATAGACCAGACTTAACACTTATAGATAAATTAAATAAATTAGCACTCCTCATAGATATAGCAATTTCAAACACTCATAATCTACAAAACACTATTGCTGAAAAACTCACAGAATATGTAGATTTAAAGAACGAAATAGACAGAATTTGGGGTTTAAGTAGAGTAACCATTATTCCCGTAGTGCTTTCTTCTACCGGGGTTATACCAAAACAACTTTTCCATTCACTTGAACAACTAGACTTGCCAAAACACACGTTTGCACTCATGCAGAAAGCGGTCGTAATTAATACTTGCAGAATTGTAAGAAAGTTTTTACAGACCGAGGAACCCTCTGACACTAGCTCACACCAAATGTCAATCACTAATGATAAGGGCCCGTGTACTCCAGTAAGCCGGTATTTTTATTGCCGAGATGATAAAGATCTACACAGAAATAATCTATACTTATAATAAAACTGTAACAGGTCAAATTCTGTACATTGAAGATATTTTGAAAATTTTTTTTGGAGGGCTCTCTATTATCGATATTCAAGCCAAAACTGTAATTTTTTTCATTCATGTCTGTCTGTCTGTCTGTCTGTCTGTCTGTCTGTCTGTCTGTATCGTAAACGCGCATCACGCCGAAACTACTTGATGGATTGAAATGAAACTCGGCATGATTATAGGTCATAATACGAGGAAGGACATAGGATACTTTTTATCCCGGAATTCAGTAAGGTTCCCCTGGGAGAGAGGGTGAAAGAAAAATTCTTTAACCACGCATGAAGCCGAAACTGCTGAATGAGTTGGAATGAAACTCGGGACGATTTGAGTTCATACTACAAGGAAGGACATGGGACACTTTTTATCCCGGAATTCGGTAAGGTTCCCCTGGGAGAGAGGGTGAAAGAAAAATTCTTTAACCACGCATGAAGCCGAAACTGCTGAATGAGTTGGAATGAAACTCGGGACGATTTGAGTTCATACTACAAGGAAGGACATGGGACACTTTTTATCCCGGAATTCGGTAAGGTTCCCCTGGGAAAGAGGGTGAAAGAAAAATTCTTTAACCACGCTGCACGACGGAAGTAAATGAATTCGAATGGAACTCGGGACGATTGGACATGGGATACATTTTATCCCGGAATTCGGTAAGGTTCCCCTGGGATAGAGGGTGAAAGAAAAATTCTTTAACCACGCATCACGACGGAAGTGAATGAATTCGAATGGAACTCGAGACGATTGGACAAGGGAAACATTTTATCCCGGAATTCAGTTTGGTTCCCCTGGGCTATACGGGTTTTCAAAATTCTCACAGCATCTGAACGACGCGCGCGTCGTTCAGATGCTGTGAGAAATTTTTGAAAACCCGTATAGCCCAGGGGAACCAAACTGAATTTAACTGATTAACGCGGATGTTTGTAAGTATGAATGGATACATGGATGGATAGATTGATAGATAGATGGATGTTTGTTACTCATTCACGCAAAAACTGCTGAACGGATCTGGATTAAATTTAGCACAGAGATAGATTATAAGCTGGCTACACATAGGTTTTATTTTATCCCGAAAATCCCACGGGAAAGGGAATTACGCAAGTAAAATCGCGAGTACTCGAAATACTAATCATGCGCAGACGAAGTCGCGGGCACCAGCTAGTAATAATATAAAATTACGTCAATGGGTACAAATAATTAAATTTCTTTTAAACGAACCAAATAATACAAGGAGGATAATATTTACCGAACCTTAAAAGACAGACCGACGAAGAAAGTTTTTTTAAACAACAGCGATCAGAACACATTATTATTTCATGTCATTTATTCAAAAACAATTTAAATCGTATGAATATCTTTAAATTAGACTAGGTACCTACTTATAAATATTTAATAAATCTTTATTTATATAAGATGACATTGGAAATGCATGCTTTTAATTTAATTGATTGTAAAGACGATCAATTAAATTATAAGCATGCATGCATTTCCATTGTCATCTTATATGCTACCATAATTATTTTCGTGTAATGAACTCGTGAAAACACCCCATCAGTATTTAAAAATCTAGGGTTATTTATCACATTTATTTACCATCATCATTTTTTTAGTCGACAGAGTGTAAACCTGTTGAAACGTTGGCAAAAAGGTAAATTAACGCGATAAATACCAGTAGATATTCATAATAACTTAGTGACAACCCTTGTAACGTATACTCATTTTTGTTTGATGTTTCAGATTGAAGCGGGACGAAGTATCAACAATGGTCTTGTGACGGCAAGACGTCGAGAGATCGTCACTACAAGAACGCCGCTACTGGCGGCGCATCAAGAGAGCTGTGTTTAGGTTAATCTGACATAAAGATAATATACTATTAGATATGTATATTTAACCCGGCGTCATGTCATGGGGTGGAAAATGACTACACGGACGTGGGGGCGGGTCATCATGACCCGATACTTTGACCTACGATATTTCTATATTTTCAAAGAAATTATGTATTATTTTAAGGTTACAACTTAATTGTTTCATGGTTTAGTAAATTAAACTAGAATTTATGTTACCAGAGTATTCTGGTGCTTATTTAAACCTTTTAAACAAAACACGTTAAAAATCAACAAAATTGGCATTCCTTAGCATTATCTCACGTTTCTTATCATTCATGAACATTCTTTAACTTTTAATGGCACTTTGATAAACATATCTAAGACATCTTTGGAAAAAACTTACTAAGAACTAATCAAAATCACCGTTGTAAATGCAATCACCGCAGAAAGGTTCAACATGTTCTGGGCAAATATATTTTTTCAACCATGACATGTGTGGGTTGTTTTGCGGTCTTTCTTCGCAGGACGTCTTTTACGAGTGATGGCTCTTTTAGCAGGTGGCTCCTCTGATACAATGCAAATTTGTGCATATTTTTTCGGATTTCGCGAGGCAAACATGTCACATTCTGGCGGGCTTTCAAGTGTTCACCCACAAGGGCAAGGCCTAGTTTCTTCATGTAATGACGTCGTTTTTGGTTCGAATCATTATTGATTCTATGTCTAATGAGTCCGTTAACGGCAGACATGTTCAAAATGGCATAAAAATTGTCAGTGGCCACTTCTTTGAATTGCGACACACGTCATAAGTAGCGCACAGCTCATCAGCTACATCTTCTCCACATTTTGTTGAGTTGTTCTCTTTACTCTTGATCCATTTTTTATTATCTACCGACAAAAAGTAAACAAATTAACAAAAACATCATATTTGAACCATACAGCACAAAAACAACACCAAAAGCAATGACATAACGTAATAACAACACATTGAAAAAATGGCGGAAAATTGTATTGTGTAACACCGAGTAAGGGGTTGGGTCAAACTTACCTTTTTCAACTTTGGGCGCTCTTAGCTCCAAAGCACGGTCGTCGTCCAACTGATACTTTATTAACAATGGTTAGAGCGACTTGCTGACTCCAGATACTGAGAACACCAGCAACGTCGCTTGCATGGTTACCAATCTGCAAGCTAGCAAAAAAGTCCCGGGTCATTATGAACCAGCCCCCATGACGCCGCCGGGTTAAAATGAATGGACTTGCGCGGTTTAGCTCAGGTGTTACCAAAAATTTTAAGTCAAATGTAACCTTTAATTTTTACGTACTTTGTGATAGTTTTTTACACTACCTATATAATTTTAACTAACCCAAAAAATATTTTCACTGCAGAATTATGTATCAATCTTAGAGCTATTGAGTTTAATTTATAAAAAAAAACGCGTGACCATCGAATTATAATTTAACTAAAATTTAATTTTAAGGTACATAAAGAAGTTACTTTCAATCAACAATGGCTTCTTAAGGCCCACCGCCTTTGTAAATACCTCTTGTATACCTAAAGCTTCTAATATCGAAGTTTCGGTATGCTTTTTTGTTTAGAGCTGTGTTATGCTAATTTTTTTGAAACATAGTTTGTGTTTTTCCCAAAAACTAATATCTGAACTCCGTTTAAGAATGAAACCTTATTTCTAATTATTTTTTGTGACTCTTTTTTTACAAGTCTTCTTTATTATTATTTATTATTATAGATTTATTTATTGTTACTTAAAAAAATAAAGAAAAGTTGCTAGTTATAACGATATATTATACTCTTATGGGAGTTTTTTTGTATTATATCAAAAAATGATATCTAACGATTAATAATGCGTATGCATTTGTATAGCATAATTATTATTTTGACTAATTAGTTAAATCTACAGCTATGATAAATTATAGTAAGTACATAAGTATTTTTATGTAAATAAACTAAAATAATAAGCACAAAATTTTGTTGTGTAAATACTCTTTTTAGAGTAAAAATTTTAAGAGAATTTAATGAAAATCGACTGATGAAGTATGTACGATTGAGGAAAAATAATAATGTTAATAACTAACATGTTAGTAACTAACTGTTTAAGATTAACTTACCATGTGGTAATTTAAGAAATAGGGTTTTTCTTCAAGAGCACAACTCTTTTGAACTATTTATTAGATATTTTTAAGTCAAACCGTTGATGTCATTTAAACATAAGAATTCTAATAATTGTTAAGGTCACGATAATAAAGTGAAATCCATGTTACGTACATCATCATCATCACCATCATCATCAGCCTATATTAGTCCACTGCTGGACATAGGCATGATAGTTACGTACATGATATAAGTTGTTTAATTATTTTTATTTATAAACAATTCTTAAATTTACACAGTTTTCCAGCATATTTGCAATATATATACCTTCTAGTTCTGTTCCTAATTCAACCTGCTGACACTCTGCTAATAAACGACTTCATTGTTTTATTTTTAGTTATTTTACATTTTATTTTACATTCATTCCTATGTATTTACTCAGAGGTGGTACAGAAAACTGTCAATGAAATAAAGCTAATGGCAAAAGCCAGAAATCCCTTATCACTACTGCACTCGCTAGTTCGATCTAAAGTGTGAAGTCGGATGAAAAATAACTTCTGACTCCATATCACATATACATATAGGGCATAATAAATTATAAATTTAATTACGAGTTATCACCTCTCTTCAAAAGAGTCACGTGATCTGTTCACACGATTCAACTGTCAAGGAAATAAATATCTATTTACAATGTATAAATTACGTTTTTTTTCTAGATTTTCTTCCATGAACTGTATCGTTTCAATGTATTAGTATAACATAAATTTTTATTTTAAAATCTGGACGATTCACAAAGCTTCGTCTAGCTCCAATCTAAGCTGGGAGTACGGCGGCGTTGACTCCGTCACACAGTTTATAAGATTAATAGTACCCATAATACAAGCTCTGCTTAGCTTGGGGCTAGATGATGCTGTGTGGAATGTCCGGAATTATTTATTTATTTAATACAAAGATTAATTTAATAAATATTTTCAACCCACTCTGCTGGTTCAAAAATACTTTATAAACTTAGTTATTTTACCTTCCTTACTATACTTACATATTTTTGCAGGAGGTACAGACCTCACTGATATAAACAATGCGAGTAAAGCTAATGGCAATAGCCAGAAATCCCTTAATTATCCTTATTCCACTCAGCTAGTTCAATCTCATTATCTAGGCGGAGGTTAAATTAATTCTGATGCCATAGGGCACTTAACTGCGAGATAAGCACCTCTTCACATAAGAGTCACTTGATCTATCCACACTTTGACCCAGCTCCCATTATTCGCACAACCTGGAGCTTTATATAAATGGTATATTTTCGCGCAGAAAGGAAAACGATACAATGATACACTGGTATACGAGCATAAATAAAAAAATAAATAATAAGAATAAAAATCATTTTGTGCCTTTAAATTTCTTAACCGAAACTAGAATTAAAAACAAAATAAAAAAAGTTTTATCATTGGCAAAGGGAATAGATTCAGCAATGTGCTGCATGCAGGAAACTTAGGGCGCTGATTTTAAATCTACTCCCTTCGGGTAACCAAGAAGTTATGTAATAGCGGGTTTAAAGGTTCCTACTTTATACTTGTTTTCTTTTTTATGAACTACAATAAACTCTGTCTGGAGGTTGCATACGGTTACCTCTAATCTGAGCCTCTAATGTGTGCTCATACCTTTACATACTTTTTTCTATAAATTTAATAGTGTGGAAGGTTCATTGACATGGGGCTTATTAGTGTGTAGTATGAATGTGTTTGTGTGATAATTCTCCTGAGGCACCAGTTTCATGAGAGTCTGGGCTACCAGAGACCTTATGAGTATGTTTGTATGTGTTTTTTTGAGGGTGTGTATTTGTTTGTGTGAGGGTGCGTATGTGTGCGTGAGTAATTGTGTGTGCCTAATAATTGTTCAGATGTGCGTGTACGTGCTATGTACCTACCATAGAAGAAGGAATAATATGGTACATATTATTCCTAATTCTGTGGTACCTACTGTAGTTTTATGGGGTATTGAATGAGCGATTTGAAATCATGTGCTTCTGTCGTAAGAGTAGGAATATTTTAACGTTTCTTTTAATGTAGGTAACAAAGCTTATTTTAATTCTTAATGGAAATGGAAGATTATTCCCGCTCTTAGAAGTAAGTATTTCAAAGAACCCTTAAAATCATTAGTCTTGTGATTTGGGATGGAAACGAGATTAGTACGTTTGGAGCGTGTGTTGCGATCATGTAAATCCTTTTATAGAGTATTTTTTAAAGAAAATTCCAAGAATTGTGACGACTTTTTGCACCAGCATGCATCTTTTTAAACAGTTTTCTGAATCGGTGGCCTGTTTGGGGTTGTTATTAGGTCGAAAAAACTGAATTAATATTTATTGATCTAGAAGGACTTGTATTATTTTGTAAAGCTATACGGAATTTTTGTATTCACACAGACTGAGAACTGTCCTGAGGCATCTCACGAAGTCCTGATCCTGTCCAGAAGCTGGTGAATGTGATGAGGCCGGCTGATTACAACCGTCTCCCATCTACAGTCATCAGCGCTTCCTTCAAAAAGAAACTAAACTTACATTTATGAAATTCATGATGAATTATTTTTTTAGTATTTTATACCTTTAATATTTTTGCTAATGTATATTTCTATTTATACAAAATTAGTAATTTTGTTCAGAGTAAAGAATCTGTACATATTAATAAAAAAATGACAATATACAAACTATCGGTAGAGTCTGTGTCTATACCGATGAAATCTAATACAATTTATTTACTGTTATATTATATGATGCAGATTCGAAATCTTTATATAGGTACTTATCTACTACCTATGAACCCTTATCAGCACACTCTGGGTCTGCTGAATGTGCCTCCAAGCCTGCAAACGAGGTGGGTTTTGCCGTGATTTTGCCACAGTCATTATGCTTTTCAGGCGTATTTGTAATTGTAGTAGTCTCAAAAATTTGCTGCCTTTCTACTGCTTTCTTAAATGACTCTTACGACATCTGAGGTCCGTTAAGATGCGTAGGTATTCCACTTCACAAATCATTCAAACTGTTAGACTGACTAGAGAAAGTTAGAAACTAACTAGCATCTGCCCGTTGCTCCGCTCACTTTGTTTCTATGGAAACGTCTCAAGGCTATTTCTATCCCATGGGAACTGCCGGGATGAAAAGCAATCTACGTGTTATTCCAAGGCTAGAACTACTAACTATTCAGCTTTATTAAAAAAAACAGCTCGATTTGTCTTGTAGTTTTTGCGTGAAAGAGGAACAAATAGCCATCCATACATAAAAACTTTTGCATTTATTGTCATGCTTCTATAATCCGGTGATCCAATCTAACCCAAACGTCAAAAATTTATAGTTTTTAGGATTCTCAAACCTTACGCCAGTCAAGGTTTGACAAGTCCTTCTTACCCTATCTGATTATCACAGTAGTTCACTACATAGTATAAAACAAAGTCGCTTTTTCTGTCCCTATTTCCCTATGTCTCTTTGATTGCTTAAATCTTTAAAACTACGCAACGGATTATGTATAATGCGGTTTTTTGAATATATAGAGTGATTCAAGAGGAAGGTTTATGCGTATAATAAAACTGTGCAAAGCCGGGGCGGGTCGCTAGTATCTATTATAAATGCGAAAGTTTGGATGAATGGATGATTGCAACATCTAGAGACGCGATACGGCGGCGCCTCTCCGCTGCAGTGCCACGCTAGTGCGGTTCGACCTTAAGTCAAACCGCACTAGCGCGGCACTGCAGCGGTTCTCTTTTGATCTTTTGATTTGTCTTGACAAATAGAGGTCCTAGATGAGAATTATTAAGAAATTAAACTAGGTAAGTATCTAAGTCTTTTTAGATACTTTAATCTTAAGTAACAAACTCAACATACCTACCAGACTTTGTAGATTTTGTAACCCACACAGTTTAATAATGTAAACAAAACTGGAATGGAAGAGCATATTACACAAAAGAGGTACTAGATACCTCTATCGGTGGAGTATCTCAACTCTCCAACACGGGTTCGCACATTCAGTAACTCACAAAGCTTGCGTAAATGCTTACTCTGCAGTTAGTTCCATGATTTTGGCAGAGATGGCGCGATAACAAATTTTTAATATGGCCTCACTTAAATATCCGCAAAACATATTAAAAATGGTATCTAATCTTACTATTATAATAAACTAGCGACCCGCCCCGGCTTTGCACGGTTTTATTTTATACGTATAAACCTTCCTCTTGAATCACTCTATCTATTAAAAAAACCGCATCAAAATTCATTGCGTAGTTTTAAAGATTTAAGCATTCAAAGGGACATAGGGATATAGGGACAGAGAAAGCGACTTTGTTTTACATTTACTATGTAGTGATGGGAAAGCCTGTGTGAATGATTGTTTTATGTAATTTCCGTAACTACTTAACTTATTTAAATTAAATTTGGTATCTACGTAGATAGTTTTGGGCCGAGAATAAGACAAAGGCTATTAAAATTCGGAAATTTTAACCTCTGAGGGGGTTAAATAGGGTGGTAAAGTTTATATGGAAAAATATTATTCCTTGGTTTGATTAACTCAAAACTCGGTATAAATACCTAAACTGCAAATTAGACATGTATTTTTATTTTTACGAAACTATCCCTAGGAGGCGTGCAAGAAAGAAGAATGGCGAAAATGGACCCAAAAATTTGAGGAAACGTACATGGTCAGAAATTGGAACATTCATTCCTTTGATTATGGGGCTTTTAATCAGAAAATCTCATAATTTTTAAAGTTGGGAATTGTAAGTTATAAACGTTTTAATATTTTTTAAAATGTAATAACGAAACGAAATCAATGTTGAAAAAAAGCGAGAGAAATAAAATAAGTGCCAATAATGGAACGTTCAAACGTCAAACTACATGTCAAATGGCAAAGTCAGTTGACATGCGTGCAACGTTTTGACTTTGATTTTGTTTTCGAATAATCTTAGGCCTCATTCGCACGAGAGCTTAAAAAGCTTTGCGTTCAATCCCAACGTTGGCGCTTTTATAACGTTCTCGAAATTATTATTTAAATAACTTCGTCAAGTTATGTTTCCTCTCACGCTTCCGTACGACGACGTCGAAGTGGTTATACTGCTAAATTACTGCGTTTGCGATATCACCTATACTGTACAACGACTGGCATTGAGATAAGTAAAACAATTAATGAAGTTTCATAAATTATGATGTACTTATTCCCTTTAACGCACAACGCCCAGCGCTCAAAATGGAACACTGCTCGATAAAAAAGCGTCGCGATTTAAAAGCGCTGTCGTATGAACAAGTACTTGGAAATGTATTTGTTCTAATAGTACGCTTTTTAAAAGGGCGTTAAAAAAGCTCACGTGTGAATGAGGACTTAAATGGGACAGGAACTTCAAATTGCCAATTTCAAAGCGATGACTAATTTATAGCTTAGAATAATTACGCTTAGAATACAATACAATACAAAAATTCTTTATTGTACACCAGAAAAAACATTACAAAAAGGAACATAACAAAATACAAGTACAATGGGCGGCCTTATCGCTTAGAAGCGATCTCTTCCAGGCAACCTTTGGATGGAAAGAGTTATGTGAATTTAAGAAAGGCAGGGGGTGTACAAAATAACAATAACAAAAATAAAATAATGAATAAAATAATAGATACCTAATTAAAAATTAATAATGCGAAAAGGGAGAATTTAAAAAAAAAAAAAATTAAAATTATATACTATACAATATACTACTTACATATATCTAAAATATACATATATTAAATATACTACTTATACATACATATATAAACAAATAGTAAGTACCAATATTCACTTTTCTGATAGGAAAAACTCCTTAACACGCTTAGAACCGCAGTAGGGTCACGCGAAGCGGAGACATTTAAAGGTAGCCTATAAAGGCTACGTACATCTCTCGACTCGTCAGTATATTATTATTAAAAGATGATAAATATGTTGATTTTGTTATAGATTTCAATTAGATCTTGATAAAATGAGTCTCAGATTCACATCATCAAATTCGAAACCATCATCGAATTTGCACAAGATTTAGATAAAAATGTAGTTATAGGTAGGTACAGCTGTACAAAGTACCCAGTCAAAAAAAGTAGGTAGGTACAACTTATTCATGAAAAGTAAAAGTAATTGATTTCATTACCTACCTGTTTTAGACTTAGGTTTTAGATAACTGTAGGGTCTTGGGGAGTCAAAATAATGGTCACAAAATAGTTTTATGTTGTTTATTGTAGGAAATGACCTTAGAGTAACTAGACATAGAGTGATAATTTCATACAAAATTCCGCTTTAACTTGAAGCCATAAAATATTTTTTCAACATTTTATTGTAATGGCGTCTGTTTTGTTTACGATTGATTTTTGTACCTAAACTAATGTTTTACTCAAGCATAAAAGATTCCAGGTTGTTATTATTTATATTGAATCTTGGACTGTTTTTAATGATTAGGTATGTGAAGAGTTGTGACACCCTTTCACTGCACAATAAGTAAATTTTATTAGAGCTCTTCCCCGTAGGACTTGACATAATGCACTGATGAGTCGAGCGATGTACTTACAACTTAGCCTTTAGAGGCTAAGTTGAAATGGCTTCACTTCGCGTGAGCCTACTGCGGTTCTAAGCTATTCTAAGGAAATGACAATAACTCATTACCTATATTATTATAACCTAACTTCGTTCATTGTTCATATAATATCTTCTTATTCCCAACTTTAAGAAGCTAAATTCTAATATCATTTTGTTTGTCTTGCTAAGTTGTATGAATATTGATTGATTTCGTTCATGAACGCGGCAAAAAATGGGTGGGGCTGAGAGTCAAAGAACTTCGCCAGTCTTCTTTCTATTTATTGTTTATATTTGACGTTCACCGTCAAAATATCAATAAATTTCTGAAAAGGTTAAGTTTGTTGGCAGTAATGTTTTTATAAGGTTTTGTACTCTCTGAATGTAACATAATAGGTTGCATTTGATGCACTTATATCTACTTATATATAAGTTTTGGAGGTATTTGGTCAACATCTTACAACTACATAAGCATGTGAAGATGTTGCCTGACTTAGAGGAGTTGCCTGATACCTATGGAGCACGCTTTCATAGAAAGAACTCATTCAATCTGTATTTGAAGATAGTTTACTCTGTGTATTGGGAAAAAGAGAAAACAGATGCAGGAAGTTCATTCCACTCTCCGGTTGTGTTTATTATTTTAGAGCTGAATTGTTTGGTTGTGGAATTAATTTCGACTAGGTACGGGTGGAGTTTTATTAAAAACTGCAAATTTAGTTACGTTGTACAAAGAAACGTGGCCCATAATGAAAAACCAAAATATTGCACATTCATACCTTCCTTACTTTTCAACGTAAAAATCACTGGACTTATTTAAAAAAGTAAAACTGAAATATGTTTTAATATCTGCGATTGCGATTGTTTTGTTTTATTTCTTTTGAGTTTGTTTGCAAGTCAGTACCGCATTTCAACGTTGATATCTCTCTGCGGGGTCTTTTCATTGCCGGCCAGCCACAAACATGCGTCATAAATTCTAATGGACTAAAGTTCATTCCCTCACCAAAGCCCGCAGTGCCACCAACCGACATACCTAGATACAAGTTTAACTGTACATAACAATTCGTTCATGCAAAATGAAGGGTTGGCCACCACACCACAGGCTGCCAACAAATATATAGGTATCTAGTTATATGAAAACATATATAGATGAGCTATCGACAAGAGACGGCTAGCTAATTTAATAAATAAACTTATTACTTTAACGACAATTTAGATAGGTACTTACGTAGTTACAAATTGAGTTGGTGCTAGAAAATAAGGGACCCCAAAAACTCCTAAAAAGACTCCTAGCTCCTGCTTTCTTTAAGGCGCAAACAGTAGCTGAATGGTCATTTTTGGAGGCTATCTACTCATAGAGGAGTCAACTTTATGAGCTGAAAAAAATATATGACTTTAATTGACATTTTATCTATAAATGGAACGTACAAAAATGTTCTACGTGTTCATTTTCTCTGTGAAAAAAATTCACAAAGTTCAGCTGTTTCGGACTTTAAATTTGTATCTACTTCTAAACGACTTAGAATTTTGTACTTTTTTTCTCACCTAAATGTCGGCAAGAACTTTGTCTTCAATTGGTACGTACGATTTTGCGATGCGACGGTTTTTCACCTTGTAAATATTATTTTTCTAGTTTTCCGTAGGATTAGTGGGCGTAAGTGGTCGCGCGGGCGACGGGCGGCAGTGCCTCGCTGGCTGTTGTACGGGGAGGTTGTGCTTGTCTGCCTAGTGCTCGCACACCTTACTCGTCGAATTTATATTTTTAATAATTGATTTTATTTGTTCTAAGTTGTGCGCGCATGGACGCTTTAGACGACCCATGTGGCGCGGTGGGCGAAGGTCCGCCTGCGACGCAGGAGGTTGCGGGTTCGATTCCCGCCTCGGAACAAATTTGTGCACGATCTGTAGGAATTTGTTTCGTTGGTCTGGGTGTTTAATATGTATACTAAAAAAATATATCTATCTATGTATATATTGTATTAAAAATATATTAGTTATCTAGTACCCATAACACAAGCTTTGAGTAGCTTACTTTGGGGCTAGATGGTGCTGTGTGGATTGTCCAGCATTATATTTATTTATTTATTTAGTTTAAATAGTTTGTAAAAATATAAGAAAACCGACTGTACATAAGCTGTACATCACCTGTACATAAATATTTATTTTTATCGCGCAAGGACGCTTTTAGTGCTAAGTTACTTTTATAATACCCTCGCCCTAAATATACTTTGACTGCTCAGTGTTGTTGTGTGTACGTGTAGGTGAATTATAAAGAAAATCAGTAAGCTCAAGAAGACCAGAGCTCTGAAAGCCCAAAAGTTGGTGGAAATAATGTAAGTATACCTAACTACTTCCTTCCTACCTACGTTTATTTTATTTCCCTAATTTTGTGCAATTGCTACTATTAGCAATATTAGATTTATCATGTATTTTTATAGGAGATCGAAGAAAAGGCTAATCCATCAGAAAGAAAATATTCAGACAATGGACGCGTACTTGTATATATAGAGGTCAGTGCAATGGACGGTGAAAATGATGTCAAGTAAGGAACTACAAAGTTTATAATAGTATATTGGAAGTCTATGGTGTCCGCTTTCCATCGTCCAGCGTAGTACCAGGTAAAAATAAATGAACGAAGATGTAAGTAGGTATCTACCTAAATACCTACTTCTTATTTATCTACTACTCATTTATTACATATCTTATACTATTATTCATTTACAGATGTACAGTGACTGAGCAACTTGAAACTGAAGAGGAAAGCCAAGTATGCTAGAGGTAAAATATCCAGTACTTAGGACCTAGCTAATATTAGTAGTATGCTGTGATGTAATAAAATATGTAAGTATGACAATTATGTTCATGAATTTCATCAGAATTCTAGTATGGTACCTACACTTCGTGAAAAGGCAGCCGAGCAGACTGAAAGCTAATAAGTAAATACCTGTAGATACTTAGTCACAACGATTTATGTCTCTCCGAAGTGAGACACTAGTAGAGGATTCGATCCCGGTCTTTATTTTCAATCCCGGGATTTTGGGATTTGTGAAAGGCGATCCCGGGATCCGTAGACAGGTAAATAAAATCGAAGTAATATATGAAAATCAACTTTTATTTACTTTCAAAAACAAAGTAAAAATCAATTAAAACCACAATTACTTCTTTTTTCAAATAATTAATAATATAATATAATTTTTTTTTATTCTACTTTTTTACGGTAGATGATATAAAATACTAATTTAAATAACCACATAATGGTAACGTCATCAGCAGTGATCGGATATTCAGGCGTTTATTTACCTAAACTTTGAGTGACGACAGAAATCAGAAATCAATATCTTTATTTCTTTAGGCTTACAAAATAAGCACTTAGACAAGTCAAATTTAATACTATAGGTACATAATTATCAAAATAATATAAAAAATAATGTGTTAATTGATTTTCAGTTCGCCTCACTTTTTTGTCCACTAGTGGAGGAGGCGAAATAGAAACCACTAGCATGTGTATAACTTGTGTGTCTAATACATGTTTGCCTTATAAATAATTCAATACTATTGTCGATGTGGAACTGAGCGACATCTGGCCAAGCACTAACGTCATTGATGTAATCATTTATGGAGTAAAGCCTTCTTGATAAGATTTAGTTTTATGTACTGTTTAAACCTACGAATAGAAAGTTCAGTTGCTTCAGATGGATGATTTGAGTTGGGATTTCTCTAACATTTGGTAACATAAATTTTATACATTTTGTTTTTTTAGCATTAAGTAAGAGGTTATTGGCGGTAAACCAATTTAGTATTTGTGAAAGCGAATTATTTACATCGTCATAATTATATTTATTTCTGTCTACTCTAAAAATTAGTGATGTATCATCAGCAAATAAGACTATATCACAAAGATCTTTTGCTAGAAAGGGGAGATCATATACGTTTACTAAAAATAAAAAGGGACCTAATATTGAACCTTGGGGTACGCCTAATTCAATATTTGAGCCCGTAGATCTTTCTTTACCAACATCTACTTTATGAACTCTATCAGATAAATATGATTTCATAAGATCCAGAGCCTTTTTCTTAATTTCTTTATGTTTTAATTTCTCAATTAATGTACTATGATCAACACAGTCAAAAGCCTTAGAAAGGTCACAGAATACACCAATAGCGTTTTTGGCTTTATCCCAGGCCTTCAATATATGCCTTAATAGAACTGTACCAGCATCCGTTGCCGATCTACCCTTGGAGAAGCCAAATTGGTTTTCATGAAATAACCTATTAAGATTGAAGTGAGAGGTTAACTGGGTAAGAATATTTTTTTCAAAAACTTTACTCATTGCTGGAAGTATTGAAATCGGTCTGTAATTGGCCGGATCGGTGTGGCTACCAGATTTATAAAGAGGAACTAACTTACTATATTTCATGAGATCAGGAAAAATTCCTGCGTCGACACAGTTATTGAAAATATAGGCCAAACAAGGAGCCATTTCCTTAATAATTGAACTTAATACTTAGGTGGATAAACCCCAGAGATCCTCAGTATTTTTAATGTTAATTGATTTAAAGGTTTTCACTACATAATCAGCATTTACATAACTAAAGTTAAAGCTCTCATTACATTTAGCAACTGAAGGTTCTAAAAATTTAACAGCCATTGATGCTGACGATTTTAGAGACTGGGTAACAACTTTAGGAATAGTAGAAAAGAATGCATCAAAAGCATTGGCAATATCTTTATCATGTATAAGAATTGAATTATTAATTTTTAACCTTATTTCCTTATAACGTGGCTTTGATTTACCTGTTTCGTTATTTATTAGTCTCCATGTTGCTTTTACTTTATTAGATGATTTTATTATAATATTCTTTAAAAACAGGCATTTTTCTGTGTTGCAGACTTTCTTAAATGTTTTAGAATAGTTGGTTACATACAATACAATAGAAACGCAGGATCAAGTAACATAGTTTCTCGAGAAGCATAAAGGTCATATAGTATATTCCTACTTCTATAAATACCCGGAGTGGCCCAATCAATAAACTCGACCCTTTCTCTCACTGTGCATGTTTTAAGTTTGAGTACTTCACTGTGTTCCTTGTGTATTACATTCAAAAGTTTGGAAAATAATTCATTGGGGTCATCAGAACAAGGTATATTTGATACTGTTAGTTCCACTCTACTTTGAAAATTCTTGATACGGTTCTCTGTTATTGGCCTGCAGGTATATTTTTCTACAATATTTTTATCATCATAGCTAAAATTAACACTTTGACCATAAGGGTCTGATTGGAAATGCCTAATTACTGCTTTGCTGGTTGGAGTTTGACTGCAGTAAATATTATCTAAACAGGTGGCAGATGTTTGGGTTACCCTAGTGGGATCATTAAAAAGATTTTGTAAACTAAAGCACTTGAATAAGTTAAGCAATCTGTCGGCGAGGGGATTTGCTAAAATATCTATATTAAAGTCGCCACAAACAATAAGATCCTTCCTACAAGTAAATACTTCAGCAAAACTTCTTCCATAGTACATTCAAAAGCAACCTGATCTGCGTCAGGAGGGCGGTATACACACACAATGATATGTCGCTCCAGTTCCTCACAAGAAAGTTCAATAGTCCTCTCAATAGTGAGTTTGACAATATCTTTTCTTTCTTTACATTTAAGACTATTTACTAAAGTTTGTTAAGTTATTTTACTAAAATTGACTTTTTACTAAAATCAAAGAGACACCACGTATTGCAGCTTTTCTTTTATATGAACTTACAACGACACATTCTTTTATACGACACAACATGAATATTCGGGAATTTATATAAATTCCGAAGAATTCCAAAATGTTCTAGAATGTTATTTATTTCGTTGTAATCTTATTTATACATCAAATATAAAACACATTTATTCCGACTCGTTTTTCACTAAAATCGATATTTCCACAAAAAAAAATTACTAACAAAATACACAACAGATTAAAGTGACATATATTTTTTTTTATAGAAATTGCTTGAATTTTATAATTCGTGCTCCTTCGGATTCCTGTAAAAGTTGGTTTTAAAAGCTCCTACATGTCTTCGCCCCAACTTTGGGATTTGAAAAATATCCGATCACTAATTTATCAGTCAATAAAAACAAAATTAAATGACGGTTAAACGTATTATTTCAATAAAAAAGGCATGTCATGGTTGTTGAAAAAAAATAATTTTACGTAAATTTTACCACGACGTGACAGTAGAGGCGGTTGAGTACCTATTAAAAGAGTGCTTTTTTGTATACTGGTACATGGTTTTATAAATTGTATTATTTGGTAATAAAAAGAGCTTTTACTGATAAAAAAAATCTAGGAATAATCATTACAGTTACAATCATTACAATCATAATTTAAAAAGAAAACTAAACCGATGTTTACCAAAATGATCAGATGTTCCTTTTTGTTATTTTTAAAGAACTTGGTATAATTTTAATTTTATAATTTATGATCTTTACATTTACACGCCTAATTTTTTGTTATTTTAAAAAAAAAATCTCAATCCCGAAAATTGTAAAAAATCCCGGGATTTGTAAAAAATTATCCAAACAATCCCGGGATTTGAAAATTAATCCCGAAATTTTTGGGATCGAAAATCGACCAGGATCCCGGGATCTCGTGATTCAGGATCGAATCCTTTAGACAGTAGGTACACCACTCATTTTACTCCGATCCGATCCAAGAATATTTAGGAACTGCGCTGCCTGCAGCTAAGTTCAAAAAAAGTTCACACTCAATCTCACATCGATAGAGTATGGATATGTGAATTCTGTAATAGTTTCTTACGTGAACGTGTACTTTCTGAAATGAAATGGGAATGGGGTTCGAAATGTAAAGGAAACTGGGTAACGGTACATCGCCTTTTTTGTCATCTTGTAGATATCGAGTTAGGTACTTGGTAAAAACAGATAGGATTACGATCCAAATTTACAATGCGATGCAAAATGTGCAGGTCAAAATTTTATGTCGATAACGATCCTCCATATATTGACTTGTAAATTTGTAATGTAATGTAAATAAATGAAATGTAGTAGGTAAATAGAGAATATAAAGACTTGTCTTAGTGCTTATTTTGTAAACCTAAACAAATAAAGATATTATTTACTAATTTTCGTAATTTTTTTGTCTTGTTCCATTATGCCCTTTCTCCTGTAGATCAGAAATTTATTGGATCAAATCATTCTACCCGAATTATGAGTACCTACCTATTCGTTGATATCCTACTAACATTCATTTTAGATAAGAGAAGTTTGTGTGAATGTTTGTTACCTTTACCCTGGCTTTACCACGTAGGTTGGTAGGTAATCTATCTATCATTATCTTCGTAACTACTAAATAGATTTGAACAAACTATTGAATGATTGGAATATTCCACTTATTATATATTATCCACATCAACTAATTTTAGTGGTGAATGAAAATTTCAAGTAGTTAGGTAGTCTACAGACTACTTTTGATGGAGGTATATCTAGCTACAACGCGGATAGCAGCTACTAACACCATCAACCCAAGAGTCACATTACATAACTATACCTAAGTATAGCGAGTTCTGTTCCCAGATTAGGTTACTTACCATCGTGGTTCGTGATACCAATAAACCCGAAGACTAGGACAAGACAAGACTAGACTAGAAACAAATATTTGCAGATATTGTAAAAAAATATCTAGGAGTGGGAATCGAATACGCATTTCTTGCGTCCTGCCATTCGTTTACCACGCCGCCCGCCGCACCCGCGCTGTCACGAATATTTTCCTTTTTTCGGTTTATGCGCGAAGACTATTTCTCAGCGCGACGACAGCGGGTCTGGCGCTGCCCGGAATGTGGGGAAGGTGCGGGGCGAAATGATAGCCGCGCCCATTCTCTCAAGGGCATCGGCTCTAGTTTGCGCCTTAAGTGCTTTATTTCCTTTAGTCTTTACAGGACTCTTGGACACGTCATAAAAATACATGTTATAAATAAATGATTTTAGTTTACTTCAATCTTTTTAGGCGCACATGAAACCTTGTTAGGTAGCTAGTTTTAGAGTTGGAGCAAAACTCGTCCCAAGCATTTTTATCCTCTAAATAATCTGATATATTATAGTAAGCCTCCACAAAGAATAGTTTTGAAAGGGACTTTACTCATTTGTTTGAATTACCGATATTTAAACAAATGAGAAAATACCGATATTTTTTGCAACTTACTTGTAGGCCTCATTTAATTATAATATAATTGCTTGTAGGCAATGATATTTTGTAGGTAGGTAATACTTACCCACAGAAATCTAAATAAGGCACTTTATTTAGATTTCTGTATCATCTAAAAATTCGCTCGCAATAATAATACCCTAGCTACATAAAAGTAATAACCTAAGGACGTGTAATCATAGATATTACAAACAGCATAGCTTTACAATTTGCACATTATTTTGCAATCGAATGTAAGATCTTTGTGATTTTTTGGTAAAAAGGGAATTGATTTATAGGATTTTTAAATTAAGCCCTTGCACTTGGGGAATATATATCTAATTAAATATTGTTAAAAAAATCTACTTCGACTGGACTTGAACCTGCGACCCTTCCTCAAGCGAGCTTGCGAGCCAAGTGACCACATAGTCGAAAATATTTGTGACATTCTACGGACTTTAGCGCCGCCGTAAATGAACCTCTTATCCGACGAGTATCTCCATGATACACTCGTGTACAGGCGGGAAGCAAAAACAAGTGTTGCACCCGAGATTATACCATTCCAGTTTCAATTGCACAAGTTTGTTCAATTTGCCATTTGCCGGTTCGCACTATCGCAGACTCGCAAAGGCATTCGCGGTAAGGATGACGATTTATTTATACCCTCTTTTGTATTATTTTTCTTCATCAGCACACAATACGGTTATTGCGAAATACCTTACCTAAAGGTAGTGGAATGATGAAAAAACACGGTTGCTTTTTGCATCTCATTTAAAGTATGATTTTTGTTATTTTGAACAGCAGACTGAGCCTTGGTCACCTTATATGCAGGGTTGTCTCTAGCCAGCTCGTCCCACCAAAGATTGCAATCTCTAGGATCCGGCCTACCTTAGCTCGAGCCTTTGGTAAAGAATACTGAAAGTTCAATACGAAATTACAGTCAGCAACGCGAGTGCACCGACTGCATCCGGAAAACGCCAGTGCGCAGTATGACAAATAAGTTTATATTTTATGGTTGTCACAAACTTGGTTTACGAGTGAAATACTGAAATAGAACCGATGCATCGATGCATATTTTTACAGTCTATTATTTTGAGTTTCATTTGGCTTGGGTGTAAGATTTTATTGATTTGGATTGAAAATCCCTCTCGTGGATTGTGAGCCTTACTTGGTAGGTATTTACGGTGCATGTACGGTATGAGGTAGGTACTTAAGTATGCACAGGAAATAAGTTCATGATACTTTTAACGCTGGCTCTTGATAGGTATGGGTATGTGAGTACAACTCCAGTCTCGTAAAGTGTTCTTGACTTTGCGATGTCACGATGGTGCTTCACAGTTTTTCAAGGAACAAAAACTTGGGGTCTTTAAGAGGGTTGGAGTATAATATATCTTTCTAATAAATATGTAGGTAATCTAAAGTCTTTAATTTATTGGTGACTTACGTGAATTAATTAGTTGCTCGTTTGCAATTTACTTAAAAAAATTGGAGATAAGTACTCCATTCGACTATTATGTATTTTTAAATGTTATACTAATGTTATACGTCATTTTTCTTATTTTAAATTTTCTGGATGTGCTGCTGGTTTTCCTTAATAGATAAATAACTTTTTCAAGGTTTAAACTCATAGTATGATATAAGTAGAATAAGAATATTTTTATAATTTGGTCCCTAGTTGCTTTCGTGCCAGCCTAACATCTGTCCCTATCTATCTGGATCAGAAAAGCAAGGGTACTTCAATGATAGTTTTTATTAGGTTTATAAATAAAGAAATGTTTTAATATTGAATTTTGGAGCATTACATTGTAAATACCTAATGAAGTTGCTAGTTAAGTACAAAAGAACAAGTGAATGCAACGAATGAATGATTGAATTGAATGGATTCATAGATAAAATTAAATCAAATTCAGAGGTCATCGGAGCGATTTGCTTCCCCCGTGGTTTCATAGATTAAGCTGAACGTCACTCTTGAAAGTTCTTAAGAATATGGAACCAGTATTTTAGAGTTAAA
This sequence comes from Eupithecia centaureata, assembly GCA_944547425.1. Taxonomy (NCBI): domain Eukaryota; kingdom Metazoa; phylum Arthropoda; class Insecta; order Lepidoptera; family Geometridae; genus Eupithecia; species Eupithecia centaureata. The sequence continues at coordinate 10,016,088 of OX155676.1, read as the reverse complement.
AATTAGTGAAATTCCAAGTCTGATGATAGTATTTTTTTGTAATTAACAATAAATTAGATATAAGGAATTGTACTAAAATATTAAAAAATAACTTACTTCAAACAAGTTTTCTACATAATTATAAATAAAAATACCTAATGAAGTTGCGCATACCTAATAAAGGTGCGTACGGATAGCGCGTATACTGGTACGTGTAGTCAGTTTACGCGTGTCCGGAACGTCATGTTCATACTTGCAGCTACGCGTACACTAGGGTGTCCCGTCGATGTATGGGAATTTTTTTTTTAGCTACAGCAACGTAAGAGGTATCGAAAGTTGCGTTATTTCACGTAGATTATTAAACTGGTAAAAAAACTAAAATTACTTCCTATCTTGAGGCCTCTACGGCTCTTTGAAATTTTGTAAATTGCAAATTTTTTGTTTCTTACATCGTTGGTCTAAAATAAAACAAAAATAGAGTCTAGAGGGTGTTTAATTAATTTAAAGGATAAAACAAAGTATTATTATGAAAATATACAAAAAAGTTACAAGCAAATACTTTAAATTAAAACTTATTTATGTGACCAAAATTTGGCATTTCAGCACGAGTTTGCATCCGGGCTCTAATGAATCTATCTCTAGATTTATCGTCACTTACGCTATTTGAGACTTCCGTCACTAATTTCACACACCTCTCAACAGATTTAGTGTGGCAAGGAAAGACTTCAAGTCACAATTTTTTATCATTATTTGAATGTCCTCAAATGAAATGTGTCGAAGAACCGGCGGTGCGGTAACTTGACATTCTTGCTACATAATAATTTCGGTGTAGTCACTGGCATCGAAGTTACCTTATAGGCCTTAAATATTCTGCTAATTTTGCTTCTCTATCTTTAATTATTTTACGTAAGATTAGCTCCCTGATGTAGTTTCTTTCATCAAAAATCATGCTGATAAGTACATTCTCTGGATGCGCAAAAAATGCGTTTCTTGCAATCAAAGGATCGACTACAGTATTGAGTTTTTCAGGTAAGCATCAAGAAAACATAATCAGTTGATATAAATGGTTGGCTCTGTCCTTAAAATTTACCCTGTGCTTGATTAAAAACCAAATCGGTGCGTAAACCCTAACAATGAATTTTGTAAGCATTTGTAGGTTTTCAGATAGATTTGGATAAAGTCTGAGCAACCAATTAGCTGTAGTAAGCCATCTCGAGTGTTCCATTTTCCCAGGTTGACGGTTAACTAGCTCAGGATTGCAGGAATCAGTCGAAAAAACAGCTTGACACATCTCATAAAGAAATTTTTGATCCGTACTAAGCTCTTCAATCACATTTGTCGGCAAATCAGGTAAATTACCTGTCATTGCACAAAAAGATACCGTGGGTCTATTTCCACACAGAGCGAATTCTTTTCCAATGTGCCATCTAAGGTTATGAATAAATGACGAAGGGGTAACTCATTGGCATGAAGCATACAAACACACCACACCATTGCAACGGTTTCTCCAAATAGGTACTCCTCTGAATATCGAATAAAGCCACCCTTACTGTGTTAGTTGCAGATTATATTGCATTTTCAGGTTGTTCTTTACGTAAAAAATAATTCTAATGACGTCCTTTACAGTTGGTAGCTGCAGATGATCAAGTTATTTGTACCTAAGCTATGGTCCAAATACAGAAAATGTAGTTTCACTTCGCCTCGAACTCATTATTTAAAAGTCACTTATACCCACTTTTGACATTATTTTAACCCATTAATGGTCACCGTACCAATTCGGGTACACCTAAATAATGAGGGTAGAAAAAAAAGGGTTGACACAAGTCGAAATATTATGGTAGTTTTCAGTAGTTGAAAGTGCTCTGATTGAATAAATATTTAAACGATAAATCTATTATTAATAGTTTTTTGATAATTTCTAGTTGAATTTTTATATCAAGAGACGTGAGAAGGTGTCTTAAGATTTTTAAAATTTATGACAAGTAGGCAAATATAATCCACCTGATATCTTATGATATGTAAAATATAGTAAATAATTGATGATTTGTAGCATTTTACAGTAATGTATTATGATAATTTATGTTTTTGTGATGCTCAAAACATTACTGTGCCAATTTGGGTACACTGACCACAAGTGTACTAAGTTTATGCTTTATTTTTTCAATTTGAAAATAAGTCATAGGGATAGATTTAGCGCTAAAAACAACTTTTGAGGCTTATAAGGGTCCACAAATTCCATAGAAGAAGACTGTGGCTGTTGGGACTGTACTGGATTATGACCTAACTATAATCCCTCCGGATTCCAGTGTCTTTATTGATAAAAAAGAAGGTTTGAACGGCAACGATGTTCAATCAAACTTGCCAAATGATGTTCCCGGATGTGTTGAGGTATTTCTCCATGATCTCACACTCAGAAAATAGCAGTGATCATGTTCCTCTACCTACCAAGAGAGTCCTAATTAGAACCAATGTATCAAAAACAGATGACCATCCTATTAGATTTGAGTTCATCTACGTCCAAAACACCATGTTTTTCATCCATGGCGAAAATGGTGGTAGATATTATTCACCTACATGATTGATATGGCCATATCAAATATTAGGTGAATGCACTTACAATCTAGAGAAGCCATGGAACAACTCCTATTTCGACGGAGCATAGCCTGATTATTATCTGTCACCCCGAAAACACTCTGCTCCTCCTTCAACATCTAATATCTAGGGTTTGCAACTCGATGGCACCGACCACGTACCTGAAAAGCTCCCGAAACGAGTAAGCTGTGTTATTTATCATAACACAAGGCACTGGAGCTACAAAAATGCAAGAAAACCCTGAGCATTGAGAAGCCTTGTTTCGAAAATTTTGACTCCCATAGGTGGCCAGTGTGCCAATTTGGGCACACCCCTATAAAATGATGAAAAACAAAAAAACCTAAATTTTTTGCATATTATATTTTTTTTTGTAGCCTATATAATATATAAATAAACAAACTTTCAAAAAAATCCATGTACCTTTTGTATGACCATTAATGGGTTAATTGAAATTGTATCTATAAGGCATAAAATTTACTTTAAATACAAACAAAACACTTGCGAGTCAAGTAAAGAAACTCATTGAAAAAAGTTGAAAATTAAGAGTAGTTGGAGGTGGAATTCAGTGTAACTCTAACATGTACGAAGCTGCTGGTAAAGTTTATAACCACGAAAATTAAAGATCTGTTCAGGTACTACACACAAGCATAGTAAAACAATATTTTTTTTTTCAGGATTCAAAATAAAAACAGTCAAAAATTGACGTTGAAATGTCATTTTTTGGAAACTTTTTAAGGCCGGTAGAGACCTAAAGACCTTAAGTTAGATTTTGGTTTCAATTTTATTCGTAATCTACGTACAATTTCGCAACTTTCGATTGGTCTTACGTTACCTAAATCCAAAAAAGTTTTTACGGGACACCCTAGCGTACCCGGCGAGCTAGCTCGCAGCGCGAGCCGCCGTCTGGCGGTTTTTGATCGCGCGTCAAAGAGGAGTCTCACGATTTGGTACGCTATATTTGGACGGAAAAATTAATAGACACGCGTGTTATTCGAGTTTCAATAATGAAAATACTATCAGATTGATTCTCGTGGAGCGCTCTGGATAATTTGAACTCGCGTACAGGTTGCGGCGGCGGTCCGTACACGAGCTGTAGGTACGCGTATACAATGTACGCGTGGACAGTGTTTCCCAACTATCTATCAATATACCAAGCAGGTATTTGTACAAATTGTAGGTACTTTGGTGTTTTATTGGTCAGATTAAACGTATGTTTATAATGAACTTTTGAAACTCGCGTCGCCACCATCCCTAACATAAAACAAAATGACAAAATCTTTATGGATTCACCAAATTTATTGGCAGTATCATGACATAGCAGATCCTTTCTAAAAATATGTATCAGAATTGCGAGAAAATATTGCAAACACTACATAAGGTAAGCCCAGGCGAAAATGAGCATTCAATCCTACGTTTTACGGGGGTGATGGGGCCAATATTGCGTGAAACGCTGATTCTGGGATATCGAGGGGAATTTTGTGTAAAATACCTGGAGCCGCCTTGGTTATACTTTGTTTGGCAAAGGTACATTTTCGAGACATGCAAGGTGCTTTGTTAACAAATATTTCATTTGAAAGGCTTACTGCGGTGATATTAAATAGTTTTATATGAAAGGTTTGTGTGTAAATGGTCTGTTGTAATTATTTTCATATTGAGTACGTTTTATATACTTCATCAGTAGGTAAAATATAACACAGTTACAGTTAAATTCAAGTTCTAAGTATTTGAACCTACTACACGTTAAAATAACATGCTATATCTACAGTATTGCCAGGTATGATCAATTAGCTCATTGGTTTGTGGCACCTAGTTTGATAATTTGAATACCTACCTTCTTCGTCGAGTTCCTGCAATCAAAGCTCTAAAGCTTTTTTTTCACAAATAGGTGGAAAAATATGTACCTCAAGACCATAAAAGAAATCAGAAAATTAATTAGATAGGTACCACATTTGTCTAAATTGCTTTAGCCGTTGTGATGAATGGCGTTAATAAAGAGTGTTCTGAAACATAGAGAAGCATTCTAAAAACAAATATATATAAACTAGTTTTTGCTAAATTAATCTGTTTACAAAACTAAATAGAAGGTTTTAGATTTCAGTTTCACCTTTTCACCAACAAACAATGAATTCGGTAGAGATTGACAAAAATTCTACAGCCAAACCCCAGCTTGTAAGTCAGTGTCAGTTTATATTCGGTTAGTCTGCCTGGATAGCAGTGGAAACACACAGCACCGCTAAACAAATATTTCAGAGAAAAGTCTCAATATGCAATGGAAGAAGACGGAAATGCCTACTGCATTTCCATTCACACCTTTGTCTTAGTCTGTAGAAAATAATTTATTATAAATAAAAAGTATAAGTGAAAAGCGAGTAGGTAAGTGATAAAAGGGAAGCCAAAACCTAGGACATAAAAATGAACCGAGAAAATTTAACTACCTTCACCGGCCCACCGGGCTCGCTGGGAGCGACTCTTCTTTCACTGGTGCAAACGTTGCAGCGTTGTATCGTCCTCGTGCACAGATCAATCTGGTCATCTCCTGTGTAATACGAGCGATGAATGAACCATGTAAACAAAACGTATAATTAATAATAATAATAATAATTTTATAATTAATGATTTTGACTCATTTGAATATTGAATAGCCAACATTACATCCCCTGAAACTTTCCGGATCTCGTATGTTTTCGGGCGGCTCCAGCAAAGCAATGAACTCGTCCAGTGAAGCGTCAGGTAAATATTTGAACGGTTCACGTTTTAGGAATTACATTCATCCACGGAGCTAGAGACGCTGGCGCTGTTCCTACAATGTTCCCGAGGGATTAAATTCCGAACTGGGGCCTGTTATTTATTTAGGACATTCGCTAAACGGTTCTAGCGGTTAAATTGATAGTTTTTAAAATTGTGTGGTTATATTAAGATTTCATTATGTAATGTGTAAAAAAACTGTGTTATACCTACTGTGTTAAAAACGTGTTTCAAAAACTATAAACCGAACTAAATTCCGCACGCAATGTATACCTTCCTACATTGCGTGCGGTATTGAGTTCGGTATAGTGTTAGCAGTTCTCAGAATCTATGAATACCCATTAAAACAAAAAAAAATCGTAAAAATGCAAAATAGAGAAAATAGGGCCTGTGGGAAGGGGGTAATGGACGGGATAGTATCGATTATAATAATACTGTGAAATTATTTATAGGCCTAGACCTCAGTAGGTAAGTAACTCATAGGATGACCGGGGTAAAAACTTAAATTACTCATAATACACAACTATTTTTTTGGTTCTTAACAGTACCTATCCAACAAAATAACGTAAAAATATAATTTAAGTTCGATGTTTTAAAGCTAAGTTACATTCGACGACATTTCATTGAAAATTATCACGAGCGATGAGGTCTCTCTGGTTACGCGAATAAGAAAAATTATCGTTTTTGTGGCAACTTAAATCCAATGACTAGTTCTTCCTCGATTGTATAAATTATTACTGGAAGACATGTAGTTCCAATAAAAAATCCTGCCAAAGAAGACTGTTGGCGTTGTTCTTTGAATCTCAGCCCCAACTACTTTATGCCTCGTTCATGAACGAAATTAATCAACATTTGAACATTCTAAGATTTGAACACCATAAAACACAACGTGACAAACAAAATGATACTAGAATTTATCTTCCTAAAGTTGGGAATATAGAGAATAATGAACTTATTTCTCATCTTAAAAAAGAGTCGAATGACAACATCGCTTTGAAGTTGGCATTTTGAAGTTCCTGGACCATTTTAAGGACTCATTTGCACGGGAGCTTTTTTAAAGCTCGTTTAAAAAGCGTACAAATAGAAAAAAATGCATTTCCAAGTGGATGATCATACGACAGCTCTTTTAAAACGCGACGCTTTTTTATCGAGCAGTGTTCCATTTTGAGCGCTGGGTGTTGGGCATCATATGAAACTTCGTTAACCTATTGTTTTACTTTATATCAATTCCAGTCGTTGTACAGTACAGGTGATAATCAGAATAATCAAAAATAAATTTATTGGTAAGAATTTTACAAGTCATTTATCATCAATGGTAAATCAAAATTACAAATAATAAATATATTTTAAATCACATCAAAAATAATAACATTAATTACATTTGTAAAGATTCTTCGACATAGTAGAACGCCTTCTCGACGAGCCACAATTTAAGCTTGCGTTTAAAGGAGAGGTTAGGTGCAGATACTTCCTGCTCCGGTAGTTTGTTGTACAACGAAGGCGCCAGCATGTGCGTCAGTCTGTCTGACTTAGTCTGTGCGACACCGCAGACAGTTTGCTCGCTCCGTGGGTGGTGAACAACGCGTGTGGTGATATCGCTAAATGCATGTTGGTACTACCTTAAGATGTTATTTGAGGCATCAATCAATATTTCCATAAATTAGTCAAATAAAGACATTATAAACTTTAGTGGTATTGCCTTAACTCTTCGTACCTATAGTGTAGCACACTGCCCTTGAAGTATCTCTGTTCAGATGATGTGCCCAAAATTACTTTGTTTGCTTTTTCATCTTCTAGCAACGCAAATCGCTGCTGCTAGTTATTTAGGAGCATAACCATTTCGATGTCTTACGGAAGCGTAAGATGAAACAAAAGTGATTTAAAAACGTCCGTATGAACAATAATTTCTAGAACGATATAAAAGCGCCAACGTCGGGATTGAACGCAACGCTTTTTTTGCTCCCGTGCGAATGAGACCTTAAATAATAATTCATTAATTACTCGAAAACGAAATCGAAGTGAAAACGTTGCACGCATGTCAACAGACTTTGATATTTGATACATAGTTTGACGATTGAACGTTCCATTATTGGCAGTTATTTTATTTCTTTTGGTTTTTGCATCATTGATAACGTTTCGTGAGGTATTTACATAAGGTAGAAGATCCGACCCTATATCGACATTCACCGAGTTGATAATAGAATCAAACTTATTTTTAAAAAAAAATTGTATGTTAGAAAATATATATATAATGGGTTGACAAAAAAATCCTGGACAGAGTATATTTTTATAAATACTTTATTTGTATACCCCTAATAGGACCGATTTTTTTTCATTCAACCCTATAATCATCGTGTTCACAATAAAACAGCGCTGTGACATCAAGTGAAAGTAACTGGTAGGTATCGACATACCTGTTTATACCTATCAACCCAGTAGTTCGTCCAGGTAAATAATAGTTAACCCTGCACATTCTATCTTATGTTTTATACTTTAAGTCCATTATACAATTTAATTTACATGTTGCAACATTTTATGAAAAATTATTTATTTTTAAATTAATTAAAAATATTCTGTCCAGGATTTTTTTTGTCAACCCATTTTTAATATATCGCCTCTTTGCGACAAGAACGGTTTATCTCGAAAACACCTACTTTTCAGGAGACGTCTTTAAACTTTTAAAATGGTGTAATTTTTTTAACTTAAGTGTGTTTCGTAAAAAATTGCAAATTATAGATTTGTTCATTATTACTCTTTCTAATTAAATTATTTACAAAGATCTGACTGTTTTAGATTAAAAGTTATTATATGTTTTATAAGAAAGGGCATAATATAACACGTTATTCTTGAAAAATATTATTTTTTCCCTGTGACATATGGACTAAGCACGTTACACCTGTTATAATGTTTTTCTTTCCAATGTATATGATATCAAAATGTATGTGATAATTATCATGAATGAAACACGTTATTGAAATAGAAAAACCATTTATTATAGAAGAGTAAATAACAACAACACAGTTATAAAATTTATTAAATCATCTGGAAGCCTGCATGCAGACAATGTATTTTTAGGTTCTAAATGAAAAATTAGTCTGTAACATAATATGTTACAGACTAATTTTTCATTATGTATATTATATTATATGTATATTATACAAACAGATGCCTTATTTTAAAAATTTTACTTGCAATTTAATCAATTTGGAAAAAAATGACAAAATACAAAATTAATCACCGCAGTTTTAATTTGTACTGTAAAAATGTTATCAAATCAACATTTATTTCCTTCTAAAGTTTTAGAAGTTTTATACTAGCTCTTTCTTTCGACTACGTCGTCCTCCTATGTCTGTATCTCCTTGTCAAATTTTATAAAGATCCGTTAAGAAGTTTTATTCGTGATAAGGACAGACAGACAGACCGACAGAAACTTTCGCTATTATAATATAAGGATAAATATTAAGAGGCTAAGTACTTTATTAACAACGAAAATTACAATCAAGGAATAGAAAAAAATAAAACTGATGTATAAATTGAAACAATGGAGCTAACTGCAGACGGTTGCAAATAGTCTAAAAGTATCACCTTGGATCCATTTCAATACCAGTCGGAAGCGTCCCCATATAAAAAAATAATAATACTAGAATAGTAACAAGAATAACTTCATAATAGGATGGTCCTGATGAGCTACAGCTACTTGAAAAACTACCTACATGGTAGAATTACGATGAGGTACTTGACTTTTCTCTTTATTTAAAACAAGCTGTGGCCGCAACTTCATTCGCGTGGAAGGTTTATGTGATGGACAGCCACATAAACCTTATACAAATATTTTCACCCAAACATTCACCCCCTAACTTTATTTCATCCCGTAAAGGGCAGAATTTTTAAAATCTTTCAATATCATATTTTATTATCTACACCAAAAGCCTAAAAATTCACATTTCACTCTTCTTGCTTCAAAAACGACGAAACTTCTATATAAATTTTCGTCATCATCCCCTATTTCAACTCCTTACAAACCTTTTGCCACATTAAAAAGTAGCTTATGGCCTTTCAGGCTCTTAATTATCTCTGTACCAAATTTCATTTAAATTGATTCAGTTTTTTAGGCGTGAACGCGTAACATACTGTTACTTTCACATTTATAATATTGTTATGGATGTTTCATGCTTCTTCCTGTTCTTGCCTTAAAACATAATTGAACTGTAATGGCATACAATAATAATAACACATACACCATTATAACAAAGATAAGATTCATTAGCATTACAAAGCTTAGGTAGGTACTAGAAACATTTTGCGTGGCGAGTTCTAAAATTATTTTAGATCACAACTCCATCTGAAAGAATAAAGCAATATTAAACTTAAGTCTTAACACTTATAATGCAACATCATGACATAAACAAAGTAAAGCGTAATATGTTTTCAGTTATAACGCAACAAATTAAAGAAAACCATAACATTAATGCAATAAACAAAATATTTTTTAAATCTATAACGGTGCATGTCATTTTGTCTTTTAAACATCATAGACATTTAATGCTATAACGTGATACAGCACCCCTTATCCGAACCACGTTTAAGCTTTTTTTACAGGAAAACTGGTACACGTAACGGATATCACACTTTAGAAGCAAAATAATTTCAAAGAAAATACTTACTATTGTACCAAAACCGTGACACGTGAATGTTGTAACACTTTTGCCGCAATCGAGCAGCACTTTCCCCTCCGAGCACCTAGGTCTTACTGACTAGACACGTTATTGCTTCGAACACTTAGCGCGAGTGCGATATAGACATTCCAGCAAGCTCTCGGTCTTTCATTCATAACTCAGCCATTTTTGACCCTAGAAATATCCCGTTTTAGTAGCAAGTAGAGCGCAAAATGGCGCTTTTTTCTAGCTATTAGTTCAATTACGTGACATGTCGACGATAACACTTTATTCCCGCAAAGAAGCGATATTTTCTAATATACAAAATTTATTATAAAATAAGTTTGATTCTATAATCAACTCGGTGGATGTCGATGTAGGGTCAGATCTTAGACTAATACATTTTGAAAATAATAAAACGTTTAAAATGTTTATAACCATTAAAAAAAAAAATTGACTTTCGGAACAAGAGCTCCATAATCAAAGGAATTTATGTTCCTATTTCTGACCATGTACGTTTCCTCAAACTATTGGGTCCATTTTCGCCAATCTTTTTTTATGAAAGTATGTTTATAGCACAAAAGGTAAAAGGAAAAGGTGACAAGTATCAAATATGAACTTTTGTAAGAAAAATTTAATTACTATCATAGAAAAGAAACAAATTAGAACTATTATTTACAATCGACATAGTTGAGCTACCTGCAGACTGTTGAAAACAATCTACAGGGATCTCGACTGATCCATTATATACCAGTCGGATGGGTCCCCAAAAATTTTACTGTTTTCATAAATAAATTTTTGTAAGTAACTTATTGGTCCCATGGAACAGAATTAAAAGGACTACTTAGTCGATGAAACGTAGTGATATAAATTAGGCGGTTGAGTGGCGAGCATTCTTCAACGTAAATGATTGCACCATTTAGATACGTTAACTTTTGTAAATTCCTTTCCATTTAACTGCTTCACTTGACCTTCTCTCGATCACGGCTAATTAAACTTACACCTGCAGATATCTAATTAATTATGTTTGCTTGTTTTGTTTTACTACCGAATTATTTAGATAAATAATCTGTTTTGCGTAGCTCTAGATTGACGTACCTAATAAATGTATTCATTTTATGTTGAAGTAAAGTGATCTAGTAAACACTAGTTGTGTAAAAAATATCTTGTATTCGATAATTGGCTCTTGGCTCCTGAAACACAGTTTTAAAGTAGTTCAGGAGCTTATGGGCTCATTATTTTCTATGAAACTATTATTGTGTCAATAAAAACCTTTTTTAATTTTTTTAATGTTTACGATGTTTCACTATAAGCTCAGTGAAAAAGCGTTATTAATTTTAAATCAAAATGATAGTAATCTACAGGCTAGGGATTATTCTGATTTTTTATATTAAATTGTTAGGTTGAGTATACCTTTACATAACAGTTTAGCATAAAAAAATCCGTCCTAATAGAAAACTGCTAAGCCATCATGTAAAAACCATAAACAAATTTTGTTAAAACGTTTTTATTCCAAAAATAAACTCTAAATGAAAAACTGATTTAAATTCCACTAGGACAGTTAAGTAGGTAGGTAGGTCTTAAAAAACTGGTGTGAAAATTTATGAATAAAATTGGGCCAACAAAGTAAACAGTTACCGTTTAACTCAAGGCCGAGATCCAACGAAATAATTCTGTTAATTGCCGAAACACTCAAATTTTATCTAGTTGCCGCGTTAAATAAATAAGGCCGTGTCGTCTGCAGAACTAAGATAACAACTCGAGTTTGCTTCTGGAACGACAAACTAAGTTAGCGACTTAATTGACGGCGCCTTTGCTAAGACTTGGTATTAATATTTGTCGGGGTGAACCAAATAAATACATTTAACGTAGATGGAACCGTATTACTCGAATCGTTTTAGTGCGTAGGCGGGGTTGGCTTTTGCAGATTCCATCCCGATTAAACTTATTAACTTATTAATTATGACATTCTTGCTAAGGTATTAATTTGTATTTTTACACAATAACCTTTTTAAAGGATCTTACCTGTAAAATTGTTTTCTTGTAACGTGAAACGTGCGTGAAACGAAATAAAATTCCAGTTAATAAAGTTCCAGTCAAAATAATAGGTACCTACGTTTGTCACTCACACTCAACCTTATTAGGTTTTATCTGCCAAGCACTCAACGTATGGTGGGCGCCAAGCGAGCGCAAAGGGACTTCAACCACTAGCCATACAAAGTTTCCTAAGAACCAGTGGACCCGGGGTTAAGCTTTCTGGGTTCTAGAAATACTTACACTTAAATATAATTCAATATTAGCTCTTCTTTTTTAACTATAATCATATTATGTAACAATAAAAATCCACGCACCAGGCCCGTCGGTCGTGAACCGTGATGTTATAAGCCTTCACTGTAAACTAACGCTAGGTGGACACACCGCAGTGTTCATCCAGTTCATACGACCCTGATCGGAGGTCATATTTGCCATAAATTCTGCTACGCACAAAAAACCTATACATTGTACTATTTATCTTAATAAGTATTAGTTTTTCTGTATTGGATTAGGCAAATAAGACAATTATCTCTCTCTCTAAAAACGGACGGACTTCTACATGACTAAAGTACCTACCTATGTGGATTGATTGTGGATTGTGGATGGGTGTTTTGTATGTTTATGTTTGCTAGTGATCGGCGTCGGTATCAGTTTTTGTGACAAATTAAAAGGTGTTCGATAAAATTTCAACCATATCTTCCTCATTTCCTTCTTTTTCACGTAATTTTATTTTAACTTTTTCTTATATTAAATAGGTCAACCCGAAAATAATCGTTACCACAAGCTCGACGTCCGCCATGTTTGCCTATCATGTTCAATCCTGAGGATGCTGTGTTTGTTTTGGTTGATTGTGGTCGGTGTTTGGCATGTGTTTGGTGATTCTTACTGTTTTTGGCAATCAAGCACGTGCAGGAGATAATAGAGGAATAAAAGGCACCTATTTATCCATTTATTATTGTGCGAAATATGACTATACCTATTCCGCACAAAAAATAATCAAGTCCGTTTCAAAATCCCTATACATTTGTGACCATTACATGGCAAGAAACCTGAACACCAAATTCTGCAACAAACAATCTGAGCGCTGACGGCGACTACGTATTGTCATGCATGTCAGTGACATAAGGGTAGATAAAAAATTCAATTTTGATTATCAACAAACTTTCACACGTGCTGTTTTGGGGTTACGTTGACTGCTGACTCCTTTATAAAATTAGCCCCATAGGTAGTTGAAAATATTATCTCAAACAAACAAAAGGAGAACCAAACAAAATAAAATCCACGTTTGCCTAGGCTAATTGTAGTTTTTTTTCGTATTGTACTTTAGTGAAATTATTCTGTAACAGGTTTAAATACCGTAGGGGAGAGTGGGGCATAATGGGGTCTCGGGGCATAACGGGGTTTCTCCCTGTAGCAGCAACCGCAAGCGGTAATCATTACATCGGCACTTAGTACGTAATTGACTGGCGGCAGAGAGCAAGCGTTGATTTTTAAGAGGCATTAATATTTTTTCGCGACGTTTTATGTAATTTGGTGTTGTGACTGAATTGCTTGAAAACAGGTGAGTTTTTATGATAACTGTTTGGTTTAGTTCCTATCTTTTCTTAAGTTCTTTGTTGACGTCAGGTGAGGTCGATAATACTTTATCAATTAATTTGATTTTGTTATTGATGATTTAATAGAAACATAAACCTCGGGGCATAACGGGGATGTAGCTATGGGGCATATTGTGGTTCCCCATTATGCCCCGTCCTCGTTATGCACCTCAATTATGTTAGGTATATTAGTCTCATGTTGATTTAATTTTTATTGCTTTAGCTATGCAAAATGTTTCGTACTAGAAGCAAAAAACTTCATGAAATAATTTATCGGCAGGAAGGATGAAAAAGCGCTATTGATGTGGTTCTTAGCAAATCCATGGGTTACAGAAAAGCTGCAGTACAATATGACATACTACAGACCAAAAATAGTTAGATAAAGAAGACACGGAAGACTTAGAAAGACTTGGCTTTGACACAGGAGCATGAAGATATCTTTGTCTTTATTGTGTTGATTCTTAAAACACCTATTTGAAATCAACAGAGGATTGGGTCGGTTGTCAGCTGTGCGAACGGCGGTCTCATACGTTCTGTGCTGGCGTTCATAATTCTGACACTGAAGATATTCACATTTGCATCCATAGCGAGAATAATTAGAACATAGGTACCCCGTTGTGCCCCATTTTCAGTACCCCGTTGTGCCCCGGGGTAGGGGCAGAATGGGGTTTCAGTAAGATTTTAGTAAATGAAATAAATATATGATACTTAAATGTTATCGTTACCGAAGAATATGCCAAATGCTACTTGAATAAATGCTAAAGCGTCCCCGTTATGCCCCTCGTTCTGCTACTAAGAATTTAGCGGTTATTTGGAGTTATCTACTTTGAAATATTTTACCATACATCCAAAAACAAAATAATTAGGTAACTAATAGAATAAATTCTGTTTTGTAGAAAAAGGTGTTCCGCGAAATCTCAAAATGTCACTTTTTATCGCGAAAGAGTAGTCCAATCATACGGTCCACTGAACGGGTTAATTAATGAAATACTCGAGGTACGTGATTGCTTCAAAGCTTTTTACTGTTAATTGCATAGGGATCTGTCGGTATCCTTAGTTATGGGTGGTAGATAATTAAAAAAAACTGTTCCTTCCCATTAGCTCCCCTATCAGATAAAGAGTCACTATTTACCATAGTTAGATAGCGATTCCAGGTTTGTACGAAATCGATTATAGTTCTCGAATGATTTTGTGTGATTCTTCCGCAGTTCTTGATGAGTACATATTGTCTAATTTTTTGTTTTTATCCCTTAGAAGAGTTACTAAATGTAAATTAAAGATTTAATTTTAATGAAAAAAATAATTATCTTAAATAAAATCTGACGATATAGCAATCAAAGGCACTTTTCAGGTTTTTTAGCTTGAAATCACTTTATAAGGTCTATTTGCAAAGGAAAATGACTTTTTCAGTTTAGTTTATTTATATTACAATAAAATATATAGAACAAAGAATATAAAAAACTAAACCTAATCTTCTCAAAACTGAACATAAAAATTTCGACAAGGGCCCAACTTTGTCATATATGCTTAGAGGCAGTTTTTGCACAGCGGCTTAGAGCATTGTAGGCATATTGGCTGTTTATAGCCAACACAAGTTTGGGTCGTCCTTTGTTTTCGATATTTGTTTGCCTGCGGTTGTTAGTTGATCGTTTTTTAACATTTAAGTTTACAAATTCGGAACTTTCACCCGGCGATGTAACCTTTACTCTCAACGGTCGTTTTGCCACCAAAACCGAAGCTACTGAGGCCGGCATACGCATAGGGTACGCGGGAGGAGGAGGGCATGAGAATCACAAACTGCAAGCGGCCTGTGAGACCGCACATCCATAGTTAAAGGTTAATTTAATTTTAAATAAGTAATTTCAATCCTTGAAAACTATAAGGAGAATTTTAAAACAAATTGTATCTTATAATGCTAAAACACGTTTGGAGACAATTCAAAGAATTTAAATATAATAACATTTGCAACATTTGACAGGAATACAAAACCTCAGGCGTCGTCCTAATTGGGAGCGATCGTATGATGGTGCGATGCGTTTTTCATCTCACGATCAAAGTGGTCGTGCGATGACCTAACAGGTGTCCTAATAGATCGCGCGATGTCCATCGTGTGATGCCGTCGACGATGATGACGCCCCTCGCGCGTCAACGCATCGCGTAGGTAACCAATTAGGACAATCAAAAGTCAAGGAAGATCTGTTACTTTGATTACATGATCGCACGATCAAAGGCATCGTACGATCATTATTAAGCCTTTTATGTGCTCGCACGATTACTTGCGAGGTTCAAATAGGACACTCTGATGAAATCTGTATGTTTAAACTCATCGCACGACGAGAACGCATCGTGTCATCGTACGATCGCTCCCAATTAGGACGACGCCTCACACTTTGAACAAGAATAAGCTAACAACAAAAATTACATCATATCAAGTCGAACATCTGACGTATCGAAAAAAAATTTGATGTTCTACGTCTACGACACGTTCGCCGTAAGCGATAATTATCGCTTACGGCGCTTTAATTATAATTAACATCACAAGCGCAGTCGCAAAAATAATTTTATTCTAACCACATTAGCCATAAACGGAAACCATTGAAGATATACCAATGACTTTGTGGTTTTTCTGGGTTGTCATGAACCTACTTATCCTCTGTTTTCGATTTGATTTCGAGTTTTGGGACACCTGTATAGATTATACACTTCCCTATTTTATGTGACGTTATAGTTATGAACGGACGGTGTGTGTACCTACTATGACCATTTATCTAACACGTGCACACAGTGTTCCACCTCCGTATCAGGGGACAACACAACAAATTGCCGTGAAATTAGTGAATCGTCACGCTTATCATGTACGTGACGCAAGTGAGCGCCTATTAGTCGCAAAATTTCAGCTGCTTTTAATAAAAAAAAAGGTTGTATTAAAATCTAATTTAACAATTTTTTTATGGTACAATAAAGAAAATATTTATCTATCAAATATAGAAACTCATTTACAAACTGACTTTTAACGGTACACAATGATTCACTTGGCCATAGGTATTTTCAAATAGGTATCGTTCAATCTTAAATGGTGGGCAAAAACCTCAATTATCGATCTCCTGAATAAGTTTGTCCACAGCAGGACAATGCGAGTTTCATATGAGAAGATGAATATTAAGATCATTATTTAAGTTTATTCTTTATTCGCCGACGGAGTTTCAAACCCTATTTTGTATGAAGATGTACGAGTCAAGTAATGCACTTCGTTCAATACCGCACTCTTCGCTTGATATAGGTATTTGAATAAGCCTTATTCTAGTCCTTCTAGGTGAAGTGTAACTTCTATTTGAGAGAAAAATCCATTGATATATTGCATCGTTAGCCACCCCATCTCCTTCAACGGAGTGGATTGTTAATCGGGCCATTTGTCAAGATCTCACTCCGAATTCACTAACAATTTGAATTCGAAATACGACTCCAAATTCGTCAGTGCATTCTTTCTGCCTTTTGTTGAATAGCATTATAATTAGTTTTTTCATATTTTAATGTTATGTAATCATTAAACTAACCGTGATCATTTTTTTTTTCTAAATAATAAAGGGCCACTTAGTACTTACTTAGCCACTCTAAGGATACGTTTTCGTTCGAATTTGATTCGTGTGGAAACGTGTGATTACCCAAAAATGATCCCGACCTTCCGAAATGATGACTCTTTAATTCAAATTCATTTATCATTTCTTTTCAATGGACTTCAACTACTGGGTTGGGTTACTATTATCTTTACTTAAAATTGCCTTGTATTTCTTATTCCTATAAATACTGGGCATGTTTTATCACAAGCCATGTGTTCTCCCTTACAATTAATGTGAAGGTTTCCACTTTAAACCTACAGTAATACCCATGAATATACTCGAGCAGCAATGGTCCCTTAAACGCGAATCGTACAGTCTCACTTAATACCCAGTCTCCACTATCGGACGCTCTTTTTAACCTCTTCACTGCAACAATCTCAATTTCACATTTGAAAGCCTCCATCATTCATTTCTCCGTAATTTCCATCTCTAAAATCCTCACCACTCCGTTACACACACCTCCCTTGACAGGTTACAGCGTAGTCCAGCAGGCGAAAAGATGTTGTTCCTGAGTAATATTTCAGCACCCTATCTTTTGTCAAATAATAAATTATTAACCTTATACGGGCTTTAATATTTTATAGATTTAACATTATTAACCCCTGACCATTCCCGGCACAATGGTGCCCATAATGCTTGCAGTATTAGGTACAGAGCGCACAAGCTGCGGGCGTCGCTTCTTTTTATCTTTCGGAGAGCATAGTAAGTGCTGCAGTTTTGAATGAGGCTGAAAGATCAAATTAGTGCTATATTTTTGCTATCGCAACTGACCATTCTTTTTTTTTTTGCTTTCTACTCATAGAGGAGTCAATTTTATGAGCTGCAAAAAAATATATGGCATTAATCTTGAGGTGTAAGCCTCTTTACAAAAGGCACAACCTAAGCATTGCAGGAAACAGTTAAAGTATCGACAAGTAGAGCTAAATTCTGACAAAAAAACAACAAGTAATAAATTTCTAGATTAGGGATTACTTACAAACATTTTATCTTGAGTTTAGCCGGAGTATAGTTAACCGTAATTGTTTACGTTAAAATTATGACAGCATTTATAGCCAGACTTGCATAAAAAAATAACCTGAGAATTGAAAGTGTATTGGCACAGGAAACGGATGTGCTGTGAATCATGCTCAACGGTCGCCAATTAGTGCGACACTTATCGATAGGAACTACATTATTGCTATTTGGCACTGAGCCAGTCGGTGATACAACGTTTTAGAATACCTACCGTTTAAATCGTTTTCACAAGTTACTCATGTATGGATTTAAAAAAATATTGGAAGTAAATAATTTAAACCTTCCAACGCAAAATCAGAGGGCGATAATTTTATTTTACTAAGCTCTAATTCAATTCTAATATTCTGTTAATTCTAATTTTAATTACCAAGCTCGTGGCCTTCACTGAAAATCAGTGCTGGGTGGACACACAAGTGTTCGTCCAGCACAATGCTAGGAAGGCCATGTTTGCCTTGAACTCAGCTGCGCACAAAAGATCTTTACTTTTTACATGCGTTGGTTTAATTAGTATTAACTCATTATACAGCGCGGTAGATTTTATGATAAATAAAAATATTACATTTCATTTAATTACACCCTTTTAATTTTTATAATTGCTTCACATCACAGATTATTTATTTTTTATGATCATATATATTATTTTTATAATATTAAAATATTTTATCTCAGTCCTGTAAACGGTAGTAGCGTAGTAAGCTACTACGCAACTTTTTCAGAAAATTAGTTTACAAGAAAATGTATCATATTTTCATGGAAATATAATAATAAAATTTATTATTATATTTCCATGAAAATATAACAGGATATTTAATATCTTTTGACATAGTCACAAGGTGTTCTAGAAAATATAGGTGGTACACTGCAAAAAGATCAAAAACCTTATCTGGATATTTTACTTCTCAGTAGGGATATCCTCACCAGCTCACATTACGTCCATAAGATAATATAAACATTAAGAACATTGTTTCTAATCCTTGAATGTGTTATTATATTAATTGTTAATTTAAACCTTATTACTACCTATAAAGAATAAAATATTGAAGGATTTAAAGTTCTTTTTGTAGCAAAGTGCCAATTGAATTCAGAAATGTGAATAAGATATTAAAATTTTATTACTTACTACATTTTCCTTGCCTCAATTTCTCTTTCATAACATTAATAAAAATGGCAAACTGTATAGTACCGATGTTTGTTTAGAATATTTGTTTGATAGTTTGGGGGAAGCTTACCTGGGAGGTTTCCGTTGTAATTCTTGCTTTTGCTTTGTTGATCGTCAAACGCTTTGCCTTCCGCTAACACAGCATTGCGTATTGCCACAGCTGAGTTACTTAGCTTTCACATTTTTAAATCTTTTTCAAATGTAACTTTATTTAGTTTTTTATAATCTGTTGGGGTTATGGGCTATTAAGCATAAGCTATTAAGCATTACTTTACAATCATTTAATAGCACCGCTTTGTTGTATTTTGTCTTATTTGTAATGAAAATTATAAATTAGATTTTTTAACAAATCTAGCTGCTTAGCCACCTTTGTTACGCAAGATCAGCTCCATGTGGTCATAATATTTCATTTTCATTCGACCTACATATATAATATGGCATAGTAGTTAAAATTTAACTTGCAAGGTACACAAAACAAGTGACATAAAAGTTTGTATATTACGGGGGCGTGAAAACGGACGGGGATCAATAGTAGCTGTCAAATAGTCAAGCAGTAAATTTGTGTCCGTGGTTTGGGGCTCAATTGGCTTTTATATATAATTTAAACCTCATTACTAATGTCCCTACCAAAACTGGACGCATTGCAATTTGTACAAACCTATAATAATAACGAAATTGCCAACCGCTGTTTTGTAAAACTTGGCTAAGTTTGCAGTGATGCGTTGCAGAATCAAAAGCGGAAATGCTTTTTAATTTTTTTGAGATAACATAATAATCCGCTTATCGAAGAATTTTTGATATTGCTATATTCCCATTAAAATTATCCTTTTCACAGTTAATAACATTTTTTAAAGATTACTTACCCATTTCATAATTCTACACATTCTTATCTATTTAAACTTAAAAAGTTGAGAATTTTTGTAGTTTTGTAAAGCCTAAAATCATTCATGTATTTATGGATGTATGGATTTTTTTTATGATTATTATGGTAATGGATGCAATCTCAAAAAGAAAAGAAAAAATCATTCTTATCTTGATTTTTTTTATTTTGTGTATATATATATACAAAACACATTATTCTCCGTTTTTTAAGTTAATCTCCGGTACGGCTGGATCAATTATAATAAAACTTTCACTGACGTTAGTTGACGTCACATTGAGCATAAGGGTTCTGCGATAAAAAACTGTTAATTCTTCTATTTAAAAGCTTGAAATTACAATATGGCATAGAGCCAACAGAGAAGATGACATGGCACACTACCACAACCTTTATTATTCCTTAAGTTTGGTGTTCCTGCCATCTATTGAGTTAGGTATTAAAGGGATTTTTCTTTTTCTAAGAACGCCTCATCCACCTACTCCTACAATCGACATAATTTTTTTCCACACTTATTCTAGTTATTTGGTGTGCATATTATTATTTGGGTGGGAAAAATCTTACTGAAGAATCGACTCAATTTTAGACTTTAGTTGAGTATCTATATAGGTATATTAAGTTTATCCTCAATCGCTGAAGTTTGGCGTACCTACATTATGTTGTATGATAATAAGTTGCAAGTTCTATGCAATGATAAGGTACCTACTATCCTGATGAACGGAAGGTGTCAAAGGAACTCCTGAACGCAACGAATTAACCCCGTGGAAGTTTTTGGTCATTGATGATATCCTGATGATGGAGCGAAACAACATAACGTGATGATGTTCAGTCCAAACTCCTTATTTTTTTTAGTTTGGACTGAATTTTGTAATATAAAATTGTCCTAAAAACGTTGTTTTACTATTCATCTGACATAATGGCAAGACGTTCCCGAGGAAGCTAGATTGACACTTATTACAGAATCCATTGGTGTACGTGAAAGCAGATTTTCTTTACAAAACTTTAATGAAATTCCCAGCAAAATGTAAGCGCTTATGGAACCAGCCTCGGAGTTGATATAGGTTAATCATGGGGCTTTAGGTTGTTACTGTCTAGCAATAATCGTGAGGGAGCGCTGTAAAGCTGTAACGCAAGTTTTATAAACGTTAATGTTTTTATAAAGATTCTGGGAATTATCAGTTGTTTATTAATTGTTTCTCCATTACTTATTTTGGTGAATAAATTTGAAAGCTTTAAATCATACTAATATTATAAATGCCAAAGTTTGGATGGATATGGTTGTTCACTTATTCCTGCTTATTAATGCAAAAAGCAGCCCAATCCGTTGGTGGTGACTTTTATCGCCTAGAGCCTAGAACCTAGCCGAAAACAGAGTATGGTTGCCACCAAAGGCAACTTCGTATCTCTTCCTAATATAGACAAAATTAAAATACTACAGATGCATTAAAAATAGCTTATAATAGGTTTAACAATATACGTGTGAATTTTGGAAATTCCTTTGTTTAACGGAATTAAATGATAAAACAAGTATTTGTTTGGCCTTAATAGCCTATGGGTAGATACGTTTTTGAAACAAATAAAATAATATGTTTCCGACCCATTCAGCAAGTTGGCGAGACAGTTGTGAGGCTGCAGTACATTCCTTTCATACATTTTAGGAAGAGGTCAAAAATGACTTTTTTTTCCATAAACAGAGGCGCCTTGCCCAATTAAATTACAAATAAAATTGGACCTCTAATTCATCCAATACCTCAACGTCTCCAATCCAAGATCAATCTTTGGTATTTAAATGTTGGAAAGTGTACACCGATTTTAATGATCTAAAACCCTTCACAGATGAATTTCTACAAAAGGTTTGAAGTTGAATTTTTCAAAGCGAAAGCTTTCGCACTCTTCGGACTCTTTTGTAGAGAAAGACATTGCATAATTTCGACATTAATCTTCTACGACATTAATGAGCACTAATTCTAGGCTGAGTGTTCAGGCAAGTGGAGATATGTGAGAACCTTTCAACAATAAGGCCCGTCTCTGATTAAAACGGTGGTTACACAATTCCATGGCGCGGTGTAATTTCAGATTCCACTGAGTGCGAACAACGGAGCACAATTCGTTTACCTCACGTCTGATATATTTCATGTAGCAGAGGAACCTGAAAATATATACCCTGGTACAAGGAAATACAACCTTAAAAAAAATCTAAAAATATATAGATTATATGTATCGATAAAAGTCGGAAAAAAATAATTTATATTTTAGTAATAAATCAAAAATAAAGTGGATTGCAAATTTATTTTTATGAAAACTTCTTTATCTGTTTTTTTTCTCCGACAGTCATTGTAATTTAATAGTAAATAAAAAAATATGTAATGGACAGCTAAACGATAGTTGATAATATCGAGTGGATATGAGACGACGTTTAAAGGCCTTTTCAGACCTACTACGCGGATTTTGCATTCAGTTCCGCGGTCTACCATCGAGTGACTGTAAGGTAACCGCTACGCTCTGCGTAGCAATTTGGTACCGCTTATGTCCAAACAGATTTATTGAAAGACAATTTTTCTTTTACATGTTTACGCAATGCCAAAGTTGCATTCGTTATCCCGTTATATTATTTACAGATTTAATTAAAAGGCAACGAATATAAACTTCATCTTTTCTCTTTAGTTGAAACAACGTTGAAACGCTAGTGTAGGTAGCGATTTGATTACAGTAATTCCTTGCTGTAGGTGCAGACATCAAAAAACCCCTGCCTGACATTATTATTGCCTATTATATGCCCGCGGCTTCGCACGCGTTATTTCTATGAAAACATTTCAAGGCTATTTCTATCCCATGGGAACTGATTCATGGGATGAAAAGCCTAACCTATGTGTTATTCTAGAACTACGTCAATTCAAAATTTCAGCCCGATCCGTAGAGTAGTTTTTGCGTGAAAGAGGAACAAACATCCATACAAACTTTCGCATATTATTATTAGTAGTAAGAATTTATTTTTCAAGAACAATGAAAAAGAGTTATGTTGTGTTAACTGCCTCTTCAGGCAAATATTATTAATAATTTGAAAAATCGGTATATTTGAGATACTTAGTACCTTTCAAAAACAGCTAGAGTTCACCTCATAAGTCCTATAATATTAGGGTTTTTGATTTATATAAAACAACGCAACGTTTGAACTAAAAGTGCGATAATAGTGCTAGAAATAGTTCTGTAAACTCTGAGACTGAAATACTGAAAGTAGAATTAAAATTACTTCCGTATGAATCGACAAAAATTTAAACCTTTCAAAGATTCCACCATCTTCCGTAGTATTTTTGCAGAATGCGCTTAAAATTTCATATTTAATTCGTTAGGCTACAAGTGCAATTAGTCTTGATGATGAAAATTCACACCCAAGATAATCTTATGTAAAAAAATGATGGATGTGACAAAGGCCAGTTTAACCCTAAAGAGTTTTGTTATAGCAAGTCAAGTCTACAATAAATCAGAGACTTTCTTCTCACGTCAACAACTCCAGATGACTTATAATTTTGCTTACATCAGACAACATAGGATCAGTGGTACTGGTCAAGTTTTACCGCATCATAAATAATGTTTTATGACTTTGATTTGAATTACTATAATTGCGATAGTAAATAACATGAATTAAAATATTTCAAAACCAATGTAAACAAACCAAGCATTAAATATATTAATTGATATCAATCATTTTGATTTGAATTAAAATCATTTTCAATTAATAACTATTAAAATGTATTCGATGAAATCAATAAAGTTATCAAATTAATTATAGCAATCACTTTAGTTTTAAGTCGGTCAGTCACTAGTACCAAGCAAACGTATAGAAAACGGTACCATTATTTTAAAGGTACCGGTATAGTTAAGTTACCTTTACTATCGGATTGTACCGTGTATCACACTTTAATTGATATTATAAATGAGAATAAGGCAGAAAGTTCTGAAATTAAAAAAATCATGATTAGTGTTCACCGTTGCCTTGACACATGCAACAGTTTGGTACCTTTAACACAATTTCTGCTTACCTTAAGCTAACTGGGAAATAATTCTGTTTACAACCAATGAAGGGTCTTGAATATACAGTAAAGAAAAAATCGATGCATCTGCTTATAATATAACGCACTGATTCTAAATAATAATAATTAGTAAAAAAACGTTTATTAAAAAGCTTGTCCTATTGTGGTGATTTTGTGTGTTTTATTTATTAGTTTTCTTATTTATAAAAGCATTATTATGTGAAAGCATTTCACAACCATTCATTATTTTACCAGGTAGCTCTCACGATATAAACAAGTCGACCGATTAAGTTCCAACCGCGTTCTCAAACCCCAAATTAAACTATCAAAATTCATTAAATTGCGCGGCTATGACAGGAAATTGGGGTAAAACAGTTTGTCACGAACGCGCGCGAGTTTCTAACTTTAACCATATCGGATACAGAAATTATAACAAATACCTTTGCTAATTTCACACGTGACTTGGATGAGTTTATAGTTCGGAAATGCCGGTAGACAAGTAACTAACATAACATAAAGTCCCCTATGTTCCCAAGTCTCGGCAAGTGCAAAATATAGCAAGAATTACGTAAAAGAAGATGAGAAGAAAAGAACAAACTTTTGACTATACCAGGGCCTCGATACACTAATATTATATCAAGCAACAAAAAAGAACAAAAGAAGACCTAAACCTTACGTTATTTTGACAAAGACATTTTGTAAATTAGCTTGGCATATTTAATGTACCTATTCAAAGAATAAATTTGTAATCAAATGATTGATTCAACATAATCATCCTATATTAGTCGAATTGAAAAACCGGCTCTGACTATATAACTATTCGGTCATTGCATTTTGAAAAAAAAACAACTACCTACTTATTTTTTCCTTGACAACTGTACAAATTTTAATGTCAGTTATTAAGTTTTGTATGCTAGTTGTTGCTAGTAGTAGTTGCTAGTTTTCCTTCAACAATATTCTGCGTTCAAGCTAAAAAAGCGTACGGTAAATGCTCTTATCTATAATTTTGTAATTTTCTCACAACAGTTAAAATAAAAAAAGCGTTTTTATTTTCTTTAAAATTCGTAAATAGGTATTCTATCCATTGGCAGAGAAATCAACAAATTTAATGAATTTTTTTAAATGAAGCCACATTATTAATGTGATATCATTTGTTTTTTATCAGAAGTACAAAATAAAATAACGAAACCTCTGAAACACCTACATTTCACTGTAATATTAAGAAAATCAGCGTTTACCTTAAGTTAACACCTTACGTATGACTTTTGCATAAAACATTACTTAAAAGAAGATGTGAAAAAAAGAACAATCTTTTGACTGTACCAGGGCCTCGATACACTTAGATCAAGCAAAGTAAGTAAAAAAATATTTATTGAAGCAAATAATACAAAAAGACTTAACCTAAACCTTACGTTATTTTGACAAAGACATTTTGTAAATTTTCTTAGTAAATTTTTACTACAATTTAAAGTCGATTTCACCAGATTAAACCAGACTACAATTTTATGTATTCAAAGAATAAATACGAAATCAAATGATTGATTCAAGAAGAGAACCTAGTGCTAAGTCAAACCTAACATAGGATTTAAGGCACTATACTAACAAAATATGTAACTAAATTGTTTTGAATAAAAATATTATTATTATTATTATTATAACATAATCATCCTATATTAGTCAACTGTTGAGCATAGAGCCTGGTTTAAAATGATTGATTATGTGTTATTTAATGATCCCCACCCCTGTGTCAACAACGTTCGTTGCCCTCCTAGTCATTCTTCCAAAAGAGCAAGAAGTATCAGTAGCCATTGATTTTTTTCCCCCAAGGTACGAAATGTTTTGGTTTCTATTTTGTTAGCAAGTTCCTTGATGGTTTTTATTTACGATAGTGAACAGACTATTCTTAGTTATGCCTTCTGGATCGCGCCCTGTTCATGATACCTCAGACGATCTTAGTGCTGTGGAGAGCGAAGGTCCGCCTGAAACGCAAAAGGTTGCAGATTCGATTCCCACCTTGGGTCACAATATGTTCGTACGATCTGCAAATATTTGTTCCAGGGTTCTGGGTGTTTTCTATCTATAATTATAATAATAATAATAATAATAATAATAATGCTGGACAATCCACACAGCACCATCTAGCCCCAAAGTAAGCTACTCAAAGCTTGTGTTATGGGTACTAGATAACTGATATATTTAATACATTATATACATAGATAGACATTTTTTATTATACATATTAAACACCCAGACCAACGAAACAAATTTCTGCAGATCGTGCACAAATTTGTTCCGAGGCGGGAATCGAACCCGCAACCTCCTGCGTCGCAGGCGGACCTTCGCCCACCGCGCCACATCGGTCGTCCGATAATATCTATGTAATGCATTGAAATAAATATTTCGGTTTTCATAACATAGAGGTAAGCTCTGCTTAGCTTGGGGCTAGATAATGCGGTCTGGATTGACCTGAATTATTTATTTGTTATTACCTTGCTAGTCAATTACTGAGTATAATTCTAGTATCTCTTGTGCATGGAGTTTACACCCGTAAAGCTCTGGCCTAAAACGAGCGGTTAGTTGAGAGCTGCACCCCCACTCCACCTCAGCAAGCAAGACCGTATAGCTAACTTAAACCTATGGAAAGCCTATGGATTACTGTTGCAACAACACTAGCTTTTGATTTATGCTACAGATGATTCAAAGAAAACTTAATAACATCCCATATATTTAATTCTTCAAGTCCCGAACTTTAAAAATCCAAAGATCTTTATTTGACAAATTTCAATAAATGATTTTAATTAATTTGTATTTTCCCTTTTTCTCACAATTTATGACAAACAAAAATTCAATAAGTAATCCTATTTGATTTTTTCAATTCCTTTTACTCCTGGTTGACTAAAAATCTGTCGAACGAAATCTAAATAAGTGCTGTTAAGTATGCATTTTACGCTGTCGCAAAGTAAAGTCAATGAATTCCACTTATTTATTTACACTTTTTTGTCTATTCTCTGAAGTTAATTTTTCCATCTATTCCGACTTGCAAGTTCCATTTACAGAAAACTTTTTCATAAATTATGCCAGTGAAACGTGAGTCAGATAGAAAGATGCAGCTTGAATTAGATTTTATAGAAATGCAAAAAGTCGATTTCGCAAAATGTGACAATTATTTAGTTTTCCAACTACAGCGATGATATGATTAAATAAGTGGTGGCGCCACTTTAGGTCCTGTTTGCGCCACAATTAGATAAATAGCAGGTTTGACAAATAAAGTAAAAATCTAATAATAAAAACAAACATAATAAAATAACAATAAAACTAGTACATTCAGTTGAAATACTAGAGCTATAACATGCTGTATGGCAATGCTGATGCACTGCGCGCGATACTCACCAGCTTTTAGGTCACGCGTCGCATTGACTAACCACTCAGGTTAATTTTTAAACACCCGGAGAGCCTTAGTACCCCACGGACCTATGGTCTCGACTCCAAGGGGAGCAAATGCTTAGGCTCTGTCTAAACGACTGATGTGGCTCAACGTCGATACCCTTTTGCCTAACTGGTACAACTAACAACTAACTCGGAGACTTCAACGCCACGACTGGCCCTTACCGAAACACTGATTATGCTGTTCGAGAGGCTCGCAATCAGCAGGTAAAAGAGGCTACTAGGATAGGATTAGGATTCCCGACGTTGAGAGCCATATTGCTAATTGCCTGGACTTTCTGCTGTCTAATGACCCAGAACGTAATGCAGTGTCTGTGTTACCCACTTAGGTAACTCATACCAACGCCTGGTAGGGTCATATTGCCTCCGGATCCTACCCCTAAGGATAAATAAATGAATATGGCGATACAAGTCAGCTGATTGGGACAATATGCGTCATGTCACCTAATGCCTGATTTATCATGTTTTTTATATTTTTATCAGCCTTTATCATAATATTAGTGTATTATTTTATAGAGTTTGTTGTATATTTCCTCTGATAATAAGTGTTTCCGTTTACGTAATTTAAGTTGCTAAGTACCCTATATAATCAAGGAATCCCCAATTCTCGCCTTTGTATCAGATGCGCAGTAATGTTTAAACAAATAATAAACACAGTGGATTGCGAGCAAAGGATAAGTAAAAGTTAAACAGTTTGAAGTGTAAAAGTTAAACAATTTCAGGTAAAGTCGACCTTATTACGAGATAGCATCTGGGGCAAAGCAAACATTAAAAAACGCCTTACTTTTGTATTTTTGTAGCAACAAAGCTAAGGTTTGAGCTTTCATTATTTCAAGCTTGAGTTTTTCTTGATTGGTATTACCATTATCAGAATGTTTTTGGAGAAATCTACAAAAAACACCAGATGAAATTCTAAAGTTATAAAATGTTAACTATAAAAATTCAGCTGTACTGGTACCACGAATAAAAATCATTGATGGTAAATAAAACAAATGGACATCTTTTCTTACAGAACTTTTTTTTTTATTATTCACCCAATTATTTTCAAAGATTCGTCAAGAAGTCTTTATAATCACAGAAATTAAATTAAATTATAAGGTATTTTCTCTCATACTCTTCTTTACCAGCTTTGAAAGTATTAGGTATATATACAGAAGACAATCCTTATACCTTGAAATTTTTAACATAGTAATTTGAATCTTTTTAAATTTTCGTGAAAAGATATAGTCGATATTTTTTTTATTATGGAACAGACATCAATTTTAATGAAACGAACATCTTCCATAGTAGGTACCTACTAAAGACATATCTTTGTGCTCAAAATTTCTCGATCATCATTATGTATAACATTCAAACAATATAATTATTTCAGGCTGAGTTTACACAGATACAAAACGATGAATCTGTAGGGTGAGCTTAGTAGAATGGAGCGAGTTTTTTTTACATTTCCGCTTCTGAATTCCTCCTAAAAGTTGCACTATGTTGCAAAGGAAAGCAAAAAAAAATATTTTTCAGCCCTCTACTGCCCTTTGAATATCTCAAAATAATGAATAAAAAAGATTAATTAACAAAAACCGTAGGTAATATACACTTATAAATATACATTTATCTGTTTTTTTATGTTGAATAACGTAATTATTCGTATAAAATTATAAGGTTGTCATGAAATCAAACGATACCAAATTTGCCAATTTATACAATGATTAGTATCTTTGCAACATGAATTGTAGAAGTTATAATAATTCAAAATATTATGTATCGAATTGTTTTAGTTGTTATTTTTCGTATTATTGACGCTCCACCTTACTGTCTAGTTATATTTAATTATAAACTATCAATCATGCCATTAAACATCTTGAAAGTTTGTAGAGAATTCGAGATCACTGGAAAAAAAAAATTCCAGTGATCTCGAATTTTTACCGTTGCATTGCACCACCTTTAAGGATTTGATAACTCATAAATAATTAACACTTAGTACACTTGCTATAGTTTTATATTATCAACATGACACATATATCACTTTTTAAGTTTTCGTGAGTTTTAAGTACACCAAAATTTACTCGAATGGAATTTATGATTATTTTAACTAGAACCTTCCTGTTTATGAGGGTTTTTGATACAGTTATAAATAGATAAGTACTTATTTAACTTACTTTCTAGAATAATATCTACTTTTTTTATTTACAAATCAGTCGAAGATCAGTCAGGGATTAGATTACAAAATAAAACGTGAGAATTTTGAAAAAAAAAAATAAGAAAAATTACATGGGTGGATTATTTTAAGGTTGGAATGGCACAAAACAAAATGCTCTCAATATTACTAGTAAAGAGAAAAATGAGGAGTGGAATACGAGCGAGAATGAAGGATTGTAGCATGGAGTACCTACATCGGAACTTGTTATTATTTGACTAAAATTTATTTGTAGGTATTTACAACGTATATGAGTTCTGGTGTGGTTCCAAAGCTAGCTTTTCAAGGGATGAATTTGCTTCTAAATAAAAACAAAATAACATTATAAGTATTTATCAAAAAACTTCATAATGTATCAGACCAAGGCAAATAACAAATAATATTTTTACCAGGGTAGAAAAGAGGAAAAGTATTCAAGATGTAGTCTTGACCGATCAAGACCTATGTCAAGACCATAGCATAATAAAAACAGGACTTGCTATTGCCAATATGATATTTTTCAATAGAAGACATTTTATTGTTTTAAATATATACAAATACACCTCTTACATACGGAGTGAGTCGTTATTTCTTACATTTAACTGGATTTGTGTTTAAGCATTCCCATTAAAACTTTAAAGTAACGATCCCTTCGCATTGATTGATTGAATTATTGTTAGCGTGAAAGCGCGGCAAATTCGAGGCTAAAGCCAGCTGAAGTGTATGTAAAGTTGAGGATGCCTTTTCAGCCTGTTTAGTGACTTTACCGTCATTTTAAAAGAACTTGTAAAGTAATCATAGCTGCCTCGACTCTACATTGAGATTTAGGCCTCGCCGCGACACTACTACAACTTACCAATGAGCAATGCGCCTAAGATACTGAAATATTTTTCTATATTAGATTCAAATCGGTTATGGTTCAAATATGCAACGTTTTTAACGTAACAGAAATTGGAAAATCGTTCGCAAAAGGATCCGAAATCACAGCAAACGTCTCATCGCGCGGTTGCCCTAGCCCTCCGCTTAAATCACAACTTAGTCCTTATTTTATCACTTAATTCATCAGACTAACTTTAGACGCAGCTTTCTTGATCGTTCGCGAGAAGAGGGGTCCTAGTTGTGACAATCTCTCGACTCCGACGCAGCGTCCCGCTGATACCTCGCCAATCGTTGCAAGACATCTCGATGCTCTGTTAATAGGAAAAAACATTTAAAAGCTGTTACAGTACAAATTAATAATAGAGGATATTTCCTACAATTAAGGAAATTAGCGAGCGAAGCGCTTCAACTCAGATAAAATCATCGTTTATCTTAGTGTGAACGGCTTTCTCTCCAGGTCTTACTTTATAACTGATCTGGATGAACCTAGGTATATATAACCTCCAAGAAATCCATCAATATAATACTGAATTTTTAAATTGTTGAATTTCCAAATTGTTTGCGATATTTTTCGTTGTTCAGTTGTGAAGCGCTCCGTTTTTAATAATCGGAACAAATAGTTGATGCAGCTGTCAAATTTCAGAGCTGCATGTACCTAGCAAAGAAAAAATCTTCTCGAATTCAACAGTAAGTAAGACTCGTAGAACATGTGAAGAATTAATATTAAAGTTTAGAAAATCATCGTCAAGTAAGCTACTTGTCCTTGACGACCGATGTGGCGCGGTAGGCGAAAGTCCGCCTGAGGTTGCGGGTTAGATTCCCGCCTCGGAACAAATTTGTGTACGATCTGCAGAATTTTTTTCCGTTGGTCTGGGTGTTTTCTATGTATAATAACAAATATCTATCTATTTAATGAATTGTATTATAAGTATATCAGTCATCTAGTACTACCCATAACACAAGCTCTGCTTAGCTTGGGGCTAGATGATGCTGTGTGGACTGTCCGGTATTAAGTATTGTATTTATAATAATGTAGGGTATTTACATATGCACACAGATCCCCTTATACTCTCCAATGATTCTATCCATCCAAGGTTGTCTGGTAGAGATCGCTCTTCAGCGATAAGACCGCCAATTGTCACTTAGTCTAAGTAATTTTATGGTATTTTGTTATTTTTTATTTAAGTGTGCAATAAAGCATTTTCTATCTATCTATCTATTATTTAGAATTTATTATTTGTAGTTTGGTAAATTAAATAATAAAAAGATAAGCTAAAAAAAAATTGTAGTTGGTACTTTCATTGCTATTTATCTTTATTAACAACGAAAATTGCAATCAAGGAATAGAAAAATTACGTTTTTCTACATACTTTTAAAATTAATTCATTGTAAATAAAATTAATTGCACTTATTTAAATTAATATCCTGGTTATTTAGGTTAAGAAAAGTGTGAATTATCAAATTAGTTATCTAAATACCTACCTAAGTAAGTCACACGTTCTAACCCCTGTGTATCGATCTGCAGGCTGACTAGACTCCTAAGGTAGCTCGGTAGGTATAATTTATCACTATATTTTTT
This sequence comes from Eupithecia centaureata, assembly GCA_944547425.1. NCBI lineage: Eukaryota > Metazoa > Arthropoda > Insecta > Lepidoptera > Geometridae > Eupithecia > Eupithecia centaureata. The sequence continues at coordinate 9,983,718 of OX155676.1, read as the reverse complement.
TTACCAAAAAGTAAAAAGTAACATATTGTAATAATAACTAGTTTTTGGACTTCCATAAAAATCAAACACCACAGATTTATATGTTATTATGATTATGAATCATGTTATCATGATTATATCAAAAAACCTTTCATCCTTACATTATGAGTGTCAATACCTGAACAACTGAACACGGCGAGAGTGGTGTGACGGCACTAGATCGGCTCTCCCTGTAGCTGTGAACGCTCTTCGAGAATCCGAAGTTAGGCGTGGCGACAGCTTTGTAAGGCGGGGGTTGGGGAGGTAAGTTCACACCCCTTGTAAAACTGAGTTCTAAAAAAAAGAGTTCAGCTGTTAGGATATTATTAATTTAAAGCATAATTTAAAGTCAATCAAATTTTAGGTGTACATCAATGAAACATTTTACTTTTAAATTTAATTTGAAATTGTTCATATTTTGTCAAATTTGCCGTAGATAATTATTTATACACTCGAGAGCAATGAATCCGGGTCACTCAAAGAATCCAAAAAATCTCGGAAAGCATGAATGCTAGGTTAATGCAATAAATTGTATTTAATAGACAATTTAATACTCCTTAAATGAAAGTATTAAAACTTCTTAGTTATTGTAAAGTTATATCATAAAAAAATCAAATTTGAAAAGGGAACACTGTCGAAGATGGAACTACGAAATTACAGGATTTGTTTTTGCTTTTGTTTGTAATCTGTCATTTATGTTGGTACATAAACCAGGTTGTTAGTGCTCAATATTCATTATTCAAGCTGAAATCATGTCGCTTACACTTGAAGAATGCACCAGAATACTTACATTGGTGGAAACCGGCCGGAGTCAGCGCGATACAGCCAGGACTGTCGGTGTGTCGCTGTCAACAGTACAAAGAGTTCTCCGACGTTACGAAGAAACTGGTTCTAACCTACGCAGACCAGGAACGAGCAGAACTAGGTGTACCACAGCACGAGAAGACCGATACTTGGTGAACACCATGCTTCGAAATCGCTTTCTCACAGGAACTGAACTCACAAATCAGTTTCGACGCCTCGGAGGAAGTAACTCAAGTGCATGGCCAGTAAGACGTCGGCTTGCTGAATCTAACTTAAAACCCCTTAGACCTGCAAACGGCCCTAAACTGGAGCGTGGCCATCGTATTTCAAGACTAAGATATACCTAGAACCACGTAAATTGGAGTATTGAAGATTGGTCGAAAGTTATGTTCTCCGACGAATCAAAATTTATGCTCTACAAGCACGATGGAAGACACAGAGTGTATAGAAGACCAGGGGAAAGATTCAAGCAAGCATGCATCGAAGAAAAAGTAGCCTACGGTGGTGGGTCTGTACTTGTGTGGGCCGGAATTTCCTCTGAAAGTCGCACAGAGCTGGTGATCATAGAAAACGGCTCTTTAACTAGCGTAAGATATGTGGAAGAAATCCTCAACGAACACGTTGGTCCATTTATGGTCAATTTGGGTGAGGATGCTATATTTATGCATGACAATGCCCGACCTCATACAGGTAGGATTGTGAATGACTACCTTCAAGAGATGAACATTACTTGTATGGAGTGGCCAGCGCGCAGCCCGGATATCAACCCGATCGAGCATGCTTGGGACGAGCTAGGGAGATGCGTAAAACAACGAAACCCTCCCCCAATCACGCTTCCTGAGCTCAAAATTGCTCTCACAGAGGAATGGGAGAATATTCCCCAAAATCGTATTTGGAACTTGGTGTACAGCATGCCAAACCGCGTAAACGCAGTAATGGAAGCACGAGGAGGTAATACGAAGTATTGAAATTCAAGAAAATCGTCATAAAGTTCAAAAATTTCATGTTTCCTATTTTTGTTTTAAGGAGAGATCAGCAGTTTTTTTTCTTTATGTAATTTTGTGTAAATAAAATGTATGGTGACTCATATTTTTTTAACTTTCATTTAAGGAGTATTAAATTGTCTATTAAATACAATTTATTGCATTAACCTAGCATTCTTACTTTCCGAGATTTTTTGGATTCTTTGAGTGACCCGGATTCATTGCTCTCGAGTGTATTTTAAGAATTCACATAGAGCAGAACGATTTATTTAAATAAATAGTAAATTTGATGAGGCATTCGAAATTACTAGTCAAGGCCTTCGATAAACGGTACACGAACCAAATCCTTGTGCAGTAACAATTTTCTTATTATGTCATGAGTGACTGGACCCTGTCGCCTCGATTATGGCGAATATTTCCTGTATTAAGAGGAAATATTCGACATAATCGAATTGGGGCTTACAAAATCACAATCATGCAAATTCTGCGAAGAGGCTTCTATGGTCTATAGTTAATTACATACCTACCTTTATTGTCAAAGAGAATTATAATCACGGAATAGAAACAAACTAAACCCGTATATTATACAATTGAAACAATTGAGCCAATTGCAGAAGAGATAGGTCAACTAATCTATATCAATAACAGTCATTACCTTAAAACTCAAATACCAGCCAGTGTCTTGGGGATGCTTCCGACTGGTATTGACATGGATCAATCACCTTTAGACTTTTTCCAATCATCTGCATTTTTCAATTTTTTTTTCTATTATTTAGACTAGTTTAAATTTTTATATTCCTTCATTGTAATTTTAGTTGTTGTTATTATAGATTTTTAAGTTACATCCATAAATACAAAAACTGAATTATTAAATGATAACGATGGGATTACCTTTTGCTAATGGTATCACATCCGGGTTCTGGTCATCTGGGGGTAATGGCGATCGGTTTTCACTGTGTGAGCTATTGTTGGTTTTCACCATCTGGACAGGTGCTGAAACATCATCATTTGTCATAAATGTAGCCTACGTCAACAGTAACATTTCCAACAGTATACCTATAGTTATACTATGTGTTTAATTAGAAAGCGAAATACATTTTTGTTGAACACGCCGTTAAGAGTGTTTACGGAGATACGTTCGTTGTAACAAACACAGACACAGACTTTCAAAATTATATAAGTAGGATATCACTAAGCAACTATATCACTAATAATTTATTAATTTAAGAGTTGCTCAGCGAACGAACAAGACTGTTTGTATTTAGTGGCTGTGGGTGATGATGGAGCAAAACTAAAATTACTTACCAGCATACTGTATAGGCTGTTGTTGGAACTTTCTCAAAGTTAAACAAATTATGATGACCAACAGGAGGGTGCCTGCTATTCCTAAGAAGACGCCTAACATCCAGATATTCGTCAGCTCTACGCTCGGTGTCCTTGATTCTGTGAGAAGAAAATAAGATCTATAGGTTAAGTCATTACATTTGCGTAGATTTTTTTTTTGGTGTGAGGTCGTTATTGTATATGAATAATGTTGATTGCTTCAAATTGTATAGGTGATTAGAATGAAGTAGTGTGGGGTTTAAATGATTTAAACATTATTATTTTTGTAAGCATTAACTGCCAAAAAACTGCATTTTTGTATGGAGGATACTCTTTTATTTATAAATGTAATATGTATTAAAAAAAAATTGATTATTCATTGTCTTAAAACAAATACTCAAAATAAATAGGTACTCAGGTTGTAAAAATACCAGTATCTTACCAATTATGTTAATATTTTATGATCGATCCCCACACCACACGTATACAGTTTTTTTTTTGTAGAAAGAAAGTTATGTGACATTTTCTTACCAGCATGCGAAGTCACTCTTGTCAGCGTGTACACTTTCATAACTACTTCTTCGGAACGCCCTCTAGCGTTATACGCGTAGAATACTAATTCGAGTGGTTTTCCAGGACCAATACCGCGTAATCTCCATACTGGCAATGGATTGGATAGATTGAGGATCAGAACTCCAAATTCCCATGCCTCGACGAAGTATATTGTGTGAAGACCGCCGTTGTAACCTGGTGGAAATATTCGAATTATAGATATTATGTTAATCAGAACTTTCCTGTTACACCAGCTACCTAACCAGATACTGTAATAAGATTCACCATACATAAAATCTTGAAATTGATCAGCTTCAGAAACAAAAAGTAAACTATATAATATAAATATTCTCACCAGGTACACACTTCAGTTCAACGGAGTTGTCAGTCAAGTTATAAGTAGCACAGTTTGTCAAGGGGTCGGGTCTGATTGCGGGGAGCACGGTGTACCGGCAAGGCTCGACCTGCAGCCCTGCGATGTTCCGAGCTCGGCAGTTCACAGCGCCGTAGTCGCCGTCTGATTGAGGGGTGTACGAAAGAATCGACCTTCCATCTGCTGTTGTGAATTTGTCCTGTTTCCCCAAAAAATTAGGTTTAAATATTTATTTATTTTCAAACAATTACCTTAAAATAAATATTTGATTCGTTTTTATTCACTCATGTAATATAATTTAGAATATTTTGGTTTAGTAGGTTTATTTTAACCTATAGTTACTAGTCATACTGGTCATCACGAGATCCGGAATCAGAAAATAAATTGTGAAAATTAATGAACCAAAACTTGGCCACAGTGATCACAATCACGTATCAGCTTATTTTTTTATCTGGTTTTATCGAACCAGATAAAAAATTAAGCTTATTTTTAGGAGTGAACATAATTATCAAAAGATTTATGGATGTTGGGTGTATTAGCAGTGGAGCACGAAACCTTCCTGGGGCTTCAATCTATACTAAAGTGTGGATATAATCATCAAATTGAGGTGATGATTTAGTACTTACATCAGTCACCTTGACCGATCCTAGAGAGTTGTTAACTGTCCAATGCCACTCGTCGTCCTTCGGTTTAGGGTAGGCGTCTACCTCACACGTAATTCTCGTCGGTTCGTTCATTGCAGCACCGACGATTTTCACTCCGTTGGTTTTGCAGGTCGGTTTATCTACGGAACCCAATAAAATAATTGCATTTGCTTAGAAGTTTGAATGAAGATCACTAAAAAAATAAATTTTACGTATGTGGGATATTCACATAGTTATGATATCCAGTTTAATAAAAGGGTTGATTACCAACATCAGGTTTCATATAATCTTTATCTCTAGGTCTTTATGTCTTTGTATTTGATGCCTTAACATTTTATTTGAGCTTTCTTGGTAATTTTGTAATAATCCACGTCTTGCCAATCTATAAAAGTCTGTAAAGTATCTAATTTACCTAAATATTCAGTTAGGAAAGCTCCTTTGGAATGCTAACATTGTAAATTTGGCTGAAGACAGGGTGCTATGGTGCTCATTAGAGGAGGCCTATGTCCAGTAGTGGACTAATATGGTAAGACATTATGGTTAGTTAGATGATGGTGATGTTTATAAACTTAATATTACTTAAATTGAAAGAGAAAATAAATAGGATCTGCACACCTTAAATATGTCTTGCGATGTCATATCTTGAGGTTTAGTACACACTTAATATCAGATGATGGTATACTGAGATGATATACTCACATACAATAGACAGAGAAATGTCGGGTGAAATCCCGTCCCCCTCAACATTGGATGCGATACAAGAATACTTCCCAGCCATGTTGCGTTTAACTTTCTGCAGGGCAATATGCGATGAGCCAATAATTATACCTGCTTGTTGATTGTGCGACAATATTTGCCCCTGGGAAAAAGATCAAAATATAAGTAAGATTGAGAAAAAGGGTAAAAAATTATACTTCATTGTGTTCATATTATTATAACCAATTATGTAACAGAACCTAGAAAATTAAAAAGTAATAAAATTTAATATATCCAATCACGAGCAAACAGAAAACTTTTTGCTTAGTTTTAATGAAATTAATTATTACGAAGTAAACGATATTTAAGGTTGCTGGAAAGCACGGGTATAGAACGGCGTATAGAACTGTTAATTGCGGTGATTCATCGGAGAGGCCAAAAAACCTAACAGTGAATGTTTTTTTTTTGTCTGAGGCGTTGATTATGGACTTTTTACAAACCTCAACTCGGTTTTTAGGGTTTTGTTCGGGTTCAAAACTTTCATGGTCTCGCTCTGTCTGTCCTTTTTTTAATATCTCAGTAACTACCGAAGCTATTAACTATACATAGTTAATAGTTTCGGTAGTTACTGAGATATTAAAAAAAGGACTTATATATTAAAATTATTGGCAAAAGTTCGATTCGAAACCCTCGAAAAGCGTCAAATTGTACTGGGCTGGACTGGACGGATCTTGTATAGGTACTGTATAATAAATAAAACTTCAAAAATGTACTCAATGAATGAAATAAGCAAGTTGGTCATTGTTCGGTTGTTTATCAGTTCAAAATATAAATAAAAAAACATCCGTAACATGAAGTGCTATGAAAATATCTACTGTGTAGTAGTGGTTTGTTCTATGAAACGTAGATGGGTATTAGAAATTGAAGAATGCAAATGGTTATGCTCTAAATAAGAACAAAAAAAGAAAGAAGGTATCAAGTTTTCTCTTTACTCGTTGCTATCGGTTACTTTCTTTCTTTTATTAAGTTCTACACTCTTGACTATAAATTCGAGTCCATATAATATTCTCTTTTGATTACTTCTTCAAAACTACATTTATCTGTTGATCTACTTTATAATAATACAGCTAGTAATACCTGATTATTTTTATCCTTAATAACCGAATAATGTATAAATTTAAATCAGGAAACATTAATATTCCCAAAAAAAGCTTTTTTTACTTACATTATGCTCCCATACAACTTTATAAGGCAGCGGGTTTGCTTGCACGATGCACTCGAAATACACGTCGTCACCCTCTTTTATATCACGGGGATTCAAATTCGAGCCAAACTGAACCTTTGCTACTGGAACATCTGTTGACAACATTATTTTCCTAAAGTTTTCGATATTACCAACATGTCCTGTTATGAGCGTTATTCGAATGTGTTTCAGTTTATTTCAATAAAAAGGTTGTGTTTATTTCGTGCAGGAATATTTATTTTCAGTAGTTATAACGTCGAAAGTGATGAAAACGTTGGAGATGATCGCTTCTTTGTTTGATGCAAATATGGTAACGGTAAATATGGTAAATATGGTAAATAGTTTTTGGTGTAGTTTTATTATTCTACTTACTTATTCACTTATTTTGGTTTTGCCGATTTCTTAGAATCTAGGCTAACTAATAATTTCCTTTGAAAATATTCGTGTTGAAGAGTTCCTACTATAATTTTTGCACAGCTTCATCTGGACCCAAAGTAAGAAAAGTTTGGGCCACGACTGATATAACCCTGTATATCCACAGCAGCTCACACCCCTGCACAGCACTGGGTATAGCAGCTTAATATTGTATTCTATATATTTTTTTTGTGTTTGCAATATAATCTAAGTACATTATAGAGATTCAACTCATCGTTGCTGACTTTGCTGTTTCTCGTTTGGTTCTTTATTACTTGTGTAATGCTTTTTGGTCTAATTGTTCCCGCAGTCTCTGTACTTACCTGTATGCTTAAATCTTTGAAACTACAGAACTGATTTTGATGCGGGTTTTTTAAAAGAATCTTATTAGAATTAAATAAAATACGAGACAAAATATAATAAATCGTACATTGTTTGTACGCAGACCCCGAGACGGGGTTTTGCCAACAGTTCGAGGGACTAAATAAGTTACTTTCACCCTAAGAGATTGTGCTTTTCATTACAAATACAAGGAAAAATAAATAAAATCGCAAGTTGGCTAATCCGTACGAAGCCGGGTGGATTCCTTTAAAATGTCTTGCTTTAAATATTTAAAACTAAAAACCCATTTTTTAGTTAACCTTAAAAAAAATTGGTGTCTCCTATCAAAATGTAACGTGGGGAAAAAAAATGGCGTTATTCTACTGAACTTACAATGCAAATTGAGAGTAATACTCGTCTGTATCGTCTCTTGCTTTAGTTTCTCGTGTGTTGCTATGCAGGTTAGCCTCTTCCCATTTTGTTCCATCCGAGGAGTCCAGCGAAGCACTGACAGCGTCTCATTTTGGTTATCTGTTTCCTAAACATAAGTAGTATCGAAATTTATTACATTAGATAATTCATCAAATCACAGAGTTTTTGAATGAATAGCTTTATAAACCGTATCATTAACCATATCAAGATTTTTTGAAATCATATTATGCAAAAACGATAGCACTGTTACAGAAACTACAAAAACAAATATTTGTCTAAAAATAGCAAAAACAATACCTTTTGCGCTGCAGAAATCTGCATATTGTCCAGCCACCAAGTGATTAAAGCCGGGGGCCGAGACCCCACGGCTCTGCAAGTCAACTCGGCTCTTTGATCCACCGACAACGGCTGCTCCTTTGTTACTATTTCAACGTAAAGTGGTCGCACTAAAAAAATGGAATGTGTGAAGTTTGTACGTATGAATGGAAAAAAATTGATTATAATAAGCTAATAGGCTCATGATGTGGCCAATTAGGGGCTCGTGTTTTTATATTACAATAATAAATACACAGGGAATAAAAAAACACACCTGCTCATACATTCAGTCAAAAAAGTATCGGGAATGGATGACTTGTTTATGGTTCCAAATTCAAATTTTTGTTTTTTTTGTTGTTAGGTTGGCACAACTGTTTTCCATTTTGGCGCGGAGTTTGAGTTGCATCTGTTATTTATATTAAATACAGTGCTGTTTTTAGTTACATCATATCTAGTGTGTATTGCGAATTTCACAATGGACAAAAACATCGAACAAAGAGTTTGTCTTAAGTTTTGCATCGCCAATGGAATTTCGTGTTCGGAGTCACTGAAAATGTTACAGAAGGCTTTCGGTGAACCGACTTTATCAAAAACACGTGCTTATGAGTGGTACAAAGCGTTCAAAAGCGGTCGAGATGTGATGGAAGATTTGCCTCGCTCTGGTAGGCCATCAACGTCTGCAATTGAAGTTAACATCGCAAAAGTGAAGGAAACAGTGACTGAAAATCCTCATTCAACTTTGCGAGAGATAGCCGCCGAACTTTCTGTATCTCACGAGTCGATCCGTACCATTTTAAATAATCACTTGGGTATGAAACATGTTGCCGCTCGACTAGTCCCAAAAGACCTGAATTTTCTCCAAAAACTCAATCGCATGAGAGTCGCTGAGGACATGCTAGAACGAGTCAATTCCGACCCAACATTCATGAAACGCATTATTACTGGTGACGAGACGTGGGTTTATGAGTTTGACATGCAAACTAGTCAACAAGCTTCGGAGTGGCGCCTTCCAACTGAACCGAAACCGAAAAAACCACGCCAAAGTCGATCAAAAGTCAAAGTCATGTTGACTGTTTTCTTTGACTCTCGCGGTGTTGTGCACTCGGAATTCTTACCGGAAGGTCAAACGGTAAATAAAGAATATTATTTGAGCGTTATGCGGCGTTTAAGAGAGCAAATTCGACGAAAAAGGCCAGATTTGTGGAAAGAAAATTCTTGGATTTTGCACCACGATAATGCGCCTTCGCACAAGGCCATCATTGTGACCGAATTTTTGACCAAACACTCAACAAATACCATCGAGCAACCACCATATTCACCAGATATGGCTCCGGCCGACTTCTTTCTTTTTCCTAAACTCAAATTACCACTTCGTGGCACCCGTTTTCAATCGGTACAATACATAAAGGAGAATTCGCGGCGAGAACTGAACTCAATTCCGGAAACAGCGTTTAAAAAATGTTTTGATGATTGGATAATTCGTTGGCGTAAGTGTATCGTTTCTGAAGGAGCATACTTTGAAGGTGATAAAATAAATTTGGATGAATAACAAACATTTTGTGTATTATTGATCTTTTCCCGGTACTTTCTTGACAGAGTAGTACATTTTTTTTTTCACAAAACAAGGCTTACAAAAACATGAGTCACATGAGAGACAATTCGACCTGCCTTGTGGGATAAATCAAGTGAAAATTAATGAAATATAATTCCATAAACTGTTGAGGATTTCAATTTTGTAAACTTTTATTTACTGGTTATGATGATTTCGACCATAAACAAAAACAAAATTGGTAAGATTTAGATATTGTTATTACCAATATCATATTTTGCTCCTTCAGTTCTCATAAAATAATTCGCAAATTGATCTCTGATAAAATTTGTCCAAGTGATTATTCAACTCCAATCTCCTCATGTGTAAATTATTTATTAAGGCGCTAACAGCACCTAAAGGCGTGCCCCCACTTATTTTATCATATACCTCAATTCAGTTCAAAAAGGAATTTCCAAAATTCACACATACAGTTTGTTAAACCTATCATAAGCTTTTTTTAATGCATCTGTAGTGGTTTCACTTTGTCTATTTTAGGAAGAGCTACGAAAACAGAATTTAGTGGCCACCAAAGGCAACTCCACATTGCACCCTGTTGACGTATGCCGTCCCGTTCTGTGACAAAATTGTGTAACACACAACACGCTTTAACGATATCGATATTAAGATTGTGAGCGGTATTCATTGGCCTATGAAAAATACGCCATTTAGTTGGTAGCCAAAAGTCCTAAGGCACATTCAACGTGTTTTTGAGCTCTGCTTAGACGATAATTGTTTCATAGTAAGGTTTTTGATCGCATAAGGACGCATTACGTAGCTTCATCATCGACATATACGTATGGGATTGATATCTTGATAACATTCGAGAGTGGTCGTGGGTCAGGTAGGGGTACGTAATTTTTCAGCAGCATTTCATTATAATTTAGAATTTTGAAATATACATAGTTGATTCAAGCAAAAGCACCGATGTCGAACAAAAATGTTATGGCATTTACAATAAGCCAGCAAAACAATTGAAAAGCTGTTTTTGAAGTTTTAAAACAGAAAACCACTTTTTTCAGCTCTAAACATACATATGTACATCTATGCATGCTTAGAAACAGAAGTAATATTTATCGGGTACCTATTATTCGAAAATACTGTAAAAATTACGATCAATAAAAGGCTTAGGTATGAATAATAAGCTTAAGGTCTCGTAATCAGCACATCGTTTAACCTTTTCCACTCCCTAAGCCATGATTATCTCTGAATGATGGTGGTTCATAAAGAATCTTTTGTGTATCGCCCTCCCTCAACACCCATTAATTTTTATTTGTCTCATTGTCCTTTCTTTGCGAGACTTTAATATTCTATGAGATATTATTTAGCATTAACCTTACTTACTCACTTAAGCGCCACACAAGCGATGTGATTACGAGGCATTTAACCTACTGAACTATTTAAAATCATTTTTTTTTCTTTCTTTATTTCTTCTATACCTATAGGTTTGTTGGTTGTACAGATAAGTTATACCGGTATACCGTTCCTCACTAATGGTAGCATTCTGACAATGAAACGCACACTTCTCATCTTTTAACTTTTTTTAATCTAGACTTCTAGAGATTCTAGGAGAATATTTTCAATTTCAGATCTTTCTGCTTCTAATTGACCAACATTTGTATTAGTTTTTTTATAGTATTGTAAAACACAATTTGCCATATGAAAAGACAGTACAATGTTTAGGTCATGTTTTAAAAAAAAGGGTATGTACCGTGACTCTATAAATAGATGTAAACTTTATTGGAAATAGCATTCTTTTACATTAGAACTCGGTATTTTAAGTAAGTACATCATCATCATCATCATCAACCTATATTAGTCCACTGCTGGACATAGGTAAGTACATAATACGTATAAAAATACAAATCAGCAAAAACTTTAACCGAAAAAACGATGATTTTCCGTTGGCCAAAAACACATTTATACAACTTTAAACCCTTTCATTTATTTCTCCACTTGTATTATATCGATTATATCGGAAAGGGCACTATAGAGTAAGATACTTTCGTAATAAAATTAATTCTCGGTGATTTTAGATTAAAATCGCAGTGAACATTTGCGAACAGCTATTGCAAATAGTGTTGCCAGAACTACAATTTTGTGTATATTTTAAGCAAATTATATTACGATACTGGGTAAATTAATAAAAAAATATTCAATAACGTCAACCCTAATTTTCCCTTTTTATGTGTATTTTACAAATTGCTGAACTAATTTCCATGTTTTAATTCATGGTTACTCATCAGTACGTAAGAAACTGAAAATTTCAGTTCATAAGAGAACAGACATTTCAATACGGATCCAAACAACGAATCGAAACACATATTCAGTTATTTTATATTTTTAGTATTCTACCTTCAAAGGTTTCAAATAATTCGTGCCACTAGGTACCTACTGGTTAAAAAGTTACATAAAACACCAAAAAAAATAAAACCAAAATAATTTGTAGTTTTTTTCCACCACTTTAATAGTGGAATTTCAAAAATGCCCTTCTTATGGAATGTAAAATCCTCTCCTCTTACACATTCCTCCTATGGAATGTGTAAATAAGTTGTAAAGATATCAAAAAGTAAAGAATCTAAAAAAACTTCTAGCAATGTTTGATTTATTTTGTATGGTATTTGTAATGACGTTCCAATCTTAGGCATCACGGTTATCAATGAAGACCAGCAGAGTGACTACGCTATTCTCATGGATCCATGGACGGGATACTGGGTAACTGGGTTTTTGCCTAAATCTTGTCCTTAAAACTCCTGCATCAACTGAAATAGTATTGTTTGTATCATTCCCTTTCAAATTTACACTTGAAAATGAGTATTATATGCTGGAGCATCATTCTATTTAGTGTCAAATACATTAATTTCGTTCATTCATGGCTGGGACTGGCAATTGTCCTTTGATGGATAATTTATTTGCAATTGGATAGATGGGAACCGTGAAGGCCATCCAAAGGGCTTTTAAGTGTCAAATATTGGATGGGAGATTTTACCGTAATCACTCTGCGGAGCTGTGGCATGATTACATTTGTCGCTGAGTGGTAAAAAAATTTTTAACGCCTCTTTTTTGTTAATTTTTAAGACATCATGTGTAATTTTTTTTTGACAAATATTATAGGTATCTTCTTTTTTTTTCTTTACTATTTTATTGAATTAGATACTCACAATATAGCTGTATCTGCACTTGTACTCGCTGCGGTGGTGCCAGTACAGTGTTGTCAGCCGTGCAGACGTAAACTGCTTCATAGAATTCTCTCGTTAGTCTAGGTATCCTCAATTCTAGCAAACTGATCCATGATCCATCATTGACAGGTGGCAGTGTGGACACGACTTGCTCGTTTCGCCACCACCGAAGGCGAGGCATCGGTTTACCTGAGGATAAAATAAATATAATGGTGTCATAATCGTTCCTTCCTCATCATCATACTCGTACTATATAGACCAGGGTAGATAGGTTTTTGAAACAAATAAAATCATAGTAGGATGAAACCGATTGGAAAATGAGGAGAATGTAATAAAAATTAAAGGAAAAATAATTTACGGGCGATCTGAGCTCAGGAAGGGGTAGGGGTGAGTGTTTTAGAGTAAAAAACGGTTAAACTCAAATTCCGGCAGAACTACAAGTACTATGGAAAAAAATCAAATTGCATTAATTTTTACTACGTTCTCCTCATTTTCCAATGGGTTTCATCCTACTATGATTTTATTTCTTTTTTCATCATTTTGAAAGGCCTACCCTGGTCTAATACGACTTATGATTAAAATATCTGCCCAAACAAGGCGCGCCATAAGCATGTCGGTATTCATTCTAAGACCGTTTTATCCTAGTGCTAAGCCTTCCTTGTTGATTTATTATCTGTCCTTATAATCAAGTCACATCACATTTTCAGGAGGTTATGTGCTCAATTCGCGTCTTAGGATAAAATATTTCTACGATCTACAAATATGTTTACCAGGGTTCTGCGTAGGTATTTTCTAATATAATTGTAATAAAAAAATCTGTCTAATATTTTTTATTCCTATTGTATTATTGTGACGTTCACTAGGTGTGTCAAAATATTTGTACTGGCTTCTCATATATTGACCTTATTTACGTTTACCTACGATACAGTACCAACTACATAATAATATACATAATACTTACCCGTTTTAACAATTTTTAACAGGTTTTCAATATATATTTTACATAATTGATCAAAAAATTACAAATTACTTGATGCCGATGTAATTTACTTCAGCTCAGAGGAAATGCATAAAGTACCTACAGAGAGTTGCATAAATAACTAATTTTCACTAGTTTTACCTCCACTTACAACACAGGTAAGTTTCATACTGCTATCTTCTACGTATGGACCAGCAAACATGCCTATTTCCTTGTCGGCCTCGTCAAATATCTTGGGTTTTTCCGGTAACTCTGTAAAATGAAATAATTATATTTCAGTATTTTACAATAAAATAAAATACTAATGGGCTACTCATGTTTACCATATTCAGAAGATAATTAACTAATTGATCCAGAAAAGCTTTTTGACACACACAATCTATCCAAATTATACATGTCAATAGTTACAATGAGTAGGGCTTAATAAAGGCTACACGCTAAAGTCAGCGGGCCACCGACAAGTTGTCATAATTCTGTTGGTTGCCTAATACTATTCATACAGTGAAATGTCGCACCAAACTGCAGGGTACCCAAACCCGCAACCCTTGGCCGCCTGATGTGGTGTATAGATTTCAAAGGTACTGAAGGAAATATTATTAATAATATTCTATGCCTTCAGATTCGTCTGTAAGCTGGGATCGATTTAACGATAAAGTTTAGGTGCGTTTTGATTAAAGTCTAGGCAAATGGAATGGGTTTCAATCTAAATTATTTAACTATTGAAATTAAGAAAAACAAGTCCTACCTATGACATCCAAAAGGACTTTCTGATTTTGCGTGGGGGAAATTTTGAAGTCTACTCTGCAACGGTACAACGCGCGGTCTTCTGGTACGATGTTGTGTATGCGCAGGGACGATGGTGTGGCTTGGTGCCACTGCAAGCGTCCTGCTACTGTCTGGTCTATCCAGTGCGCGGCCTCTCCTTGTAAGCGGCTGTCGTAGCTGTCAACAACAAAGTGGATTGTAATGTAATGATGGCCAAAGGATTAGCGAATATTAGAAGCTCTATAGGTATGTTTCTCTGTGCTCGATTACATTTGCAAAAGTGCATCCACTGTAAGATCACTTTTTATGCTACCACCTTTGCAAGTTGATAGTTATAAGGCCATAACGCTTATAAAAGTTTTCTTAGAAAACTTTAAAACCAAATCAAACATTTGGAAATAGAAAACATAATGATTTGTTGCAAAATGCGACCGTAAAAAATACGTTTTAGATACATATTTTTTGATTTGGAAGCACTTTCATTACAGCTATTTTTATTGCGATCAACGCAGAATGTTTTTTGAAACAACGTTATGGTCTTCTCGTAGTACGGTGCAGTTAATGACATAAACATTGTTTATTGTAGAGTTGAGGTTAAAGTGCGAGTGCAACTCAGTTTCAGCTGCCAAATCAATTCTGAGAATCATAAAATCTCTGGACAGCACAACGATATCCCGATCGTGTGACACTAGATTAGCCAATGTGTGCATACTTTATAAATCGCTCTGGGCGAATTTGTTATGCATGGGTCGGGCTCGGGTGGTTGTAGGTTGGATTAGTTCGGCGCAAATGTGTCATGAGGTACAATGATCCAATCTCGTCGTCAACCTATTAGAACAGAAATCCTGATAAATGATGGGGCTGACTCTAATGGCATCGTGAAACATAACGTGGTATTTTAACGATACAACGAACTTTTAAATCAAAAATGGATTTTTACCCCGGAAATGCGTATACAGATTTCAAACGATATGCGTTTTACCAATACCTTCATAGGCTTTATTTAATTAAATTCAACCAGTTTATTTCAGCTTAAGGTAAGTACATATTTCAGCCATAGATTACAAGCATTATTTAAAGAAAACATCTTAAATTAATGAAATAAATGCTTGTGTGCGCATCCAGTGCTTCATGAAAGCGCAGTTTGTGTCTAGCCTTCCAGCTATGAGTTTGAGATAGCTACTAGTGCCGCCCCTCACCCGGTGCATCAGGGATGCTGATCTGTTGCGGATGATTGTATAAAAGTCATCGACACGGGACTCTGGAAACATTCCTGAGGCGCTAAAAAGCGAGGCAGCATTTTAAACGCAGTATTGTACTGGACGCGCAAGGCATTCCAGCATTTTTGCGTGTTGTTAACCCACAGACTGCACTATAAAAAGATAGGCAGTACGCTCTAAGTAAAGTTATTTTAACAGCTGTACTGTATCACGTGAATCTTCGGGCCAACATATTTATTATTTATCTATGTCTAGGTCATCTGAGAGATTCTCGGAGTCCCACCCAGTGGCCCAGATACTTGAACTGAGCTACTATCTTCAGTGCCTGCCAGCGAAACTGGTGAGACCGTGGTATATGTTTTTGTTCCAACTTTAAAAACCATCAGCTCACTTTTGCTGGGGTTGTATTTGAGCCCATGACCCTGCGCATAACTTTCGCAGATTCTCAACAGCTTCCGGAGGGCACTGATCGAGCTAATGTTAATGATGATGATATTTATGATGAGCGACCATTATTTGTATCATGGAGGCCCAATGGACTCCCTTCAACACGTCACAGCTATAGGAATATTGTAGGTGAATAATATAATTAAGACTAGGTCTCACCTGTATATAGGATTATTGTCTTTATACCAGGCGATGAGCTGCAGCACGTCCGATGGCTGTGGCGAGCGGGTCTCGCAAGGGAGTGTCGCATCGCCGCCGGTTACCGCTGACATACGGGCGGCGTCTAGGGGATCCGCCATCGCTGAACCAGCATGTGGAACTGTAGAGGATACGTGACTCCGATGGTAAACATGCTAATACACAGTGACTACAATTAAAACCTGACTTTCCTATACCAAGTTTTGGATTTCGTTTTAAAAGTCTATTAAAATTCAATGACATTTATATTCGAACTATAAATTCAAAAGATTTATTGTACTTTACTTTTGTCTCGTAAATGTAGGTAGTAAAAATTTTAAAATCAACGGAAAATGTGATATAAAATGGAAAATGGAATTAATTCAATGGATTGATGTGCATTGTATTGTCAAATTGTGATGAATTGGTATTTGGGTATTACACCAATATAACACTAAACAAACACAAAATTTTTATTCAACCGATAAGTGGACAAATATTGTGGAAAAAAGAATTAGGTAACAGGAAATATTTCTATGATTTTGATCGGGTTCAAAACCCAATGGGCTCGCTCTGTCTGTCCTTCATCAAGGATTTTCTCCTATTTGAAGAAAATAAAAAATTTTAAGTTTTTAAACACGTCTTGTCTTGATCGGATCACAAATTTAATTGAAAATTTCGTATTTAGACGAAGCTAGAACGCCTTGGCATAGTGCTTGCCCCGATGCTGCTCCTCCAAAATGTCTTTTGCCCCAACGGCTACCAAAATAATTTGTCAAAAACAAGTTGCTTATTTATACCTAAACATCCTTTTTCTTCGAATTCGACAAGGTAAAATATAAATTATTTTAAAATATCGGTTTAAGTATGGCGGAGGCTCTAACGTAAAATTAAATGTGCTTTTCGTAACTATTTAACCAGTGGCCTGATTTGCTTGAAACTAAACAAAAAATGTAAACATATAAAAATTACTGAATTTATGTTTCATGAATTTTCAAAAGCTTCTGAAAATGGGGTAAAACGGGTTATTAAAGTTTGAGTTTAGTTCAGCTCCGTATCGAAATGTCTGTAACTTTTTAAACTTAGGATACCTATGAACCAAAATTTTCAGAAAGTACTGATGTAAATTAAAACATGTTTTTCAGGAATTTGCTAAAAACACAGAAAAAGGAATGGGATTAACATTTTTGAGGATTTTTAAGTAACCAGTGTACCTATTTACTTGAAAATAAGACAAATTTGTAATTATATCAGATTTAAGAACATATATGGCCATATAAACATATAATCGTATAGCCGCGAGCGAAGCAGCGAGTGGAATGCTGGTTTATTACAAAGGACGCGTAGAAGGACACTGATGGACAGTCACTTACGTGATTCACAGGCCGCTAGCGTGATACAATGAGTTATAAAAAGAAAATGTTGGTGGATACGTTTCGATAAATAAATAAATCGTGCTAGACAATGATACACAGATAAAGAGTAGGATTTAAATTAAAAAGACTTACGTAGATGACTAAACAATGAGCGAACCTGCAGATTATCATTTTTCCTCGTACCGCCAACGCCCCACGTCTTCTTTCTATGTTACAAGTATCACGTAAATCAGCAGTGACCCAATTTCCTTACTATTTTAATCAACTCTAGTCTGATCAGTTCGCTACCACCTAGGCAGATGGGAGGGAATATGGCGAGAGGGAGGAGGAACTTTGAGCGAAGACCATAACCTTACTCTTCTTGTTGTGTCAGAGAATGTCCACTGATGAACATCGTTCATGTACAAGCAGAAAAGCTTCGGCTTACTCTAAATTCCAGTCTGTACGTATTCGATATTTCATATGCCTAGGTACCTAAGACAGTTGTCTTGATGTGCGTACAAGTGCCTAAACAAACTAACAACCTCCTGCAGCATCCTGTATCTACCTGGTTTTTTTCTCACTGTAACTGATAGGACGGTTGGAAGGATAAATTAAAAAACCATCCAATAGCTGGTGGACCTCACTTAATGCATTAGGTACATTCAAATTGATTCAGTCATTTAAAAGAAGTTCAGTGATACGTTACTAAAAATTTAATTCAAACGTAAGACATGACGGAATGATTTATTTGCTTCCCTTTTATCGAATCCACTCAACGCTTCCTTTGTATTTTATAGCACTAAAAGTTGTTGTCTTCACAAGATTTAATTCCTGAGTGCGAGCGAACCCAACCGTGACAAATGTTCAGATTAACAATACGGAGACTTCGTCGAGGGAGATTGCGCTTCTAACGATGCGATATTTCAATGGTTTCCTACGGATAAATTGATTTATTGAATATCAAATTCATTCCATTAATCCATCTACGTAATACTCCAAGACGGTTGTTCAATCAATTGTGATGAACGATACTGCTAGCTTGAGCAATTTTCTTATCGTAACGAATTAGTTAAGACGTTTTGATATCGTAATCTATTTAAATTCTTTGACTGACCAGTGAATCTTCATTGTTAAAGCTATGACCCGTAACGTTTTTTATATTTTAGGACATGTACTTCGTGACTTTGTGTTTTTTGAGAATTAATTTCCTTTATCCTAGTGTACAGCCACCTTTATCAAATTCTTTTCGGTTTACTCTGAGTTATATCATTGAGTGAGTTATTCATCATAGTTATAGCATTTCACAATATTTTTGGGTTTTTGTCTGCTTTCTGTAGTTGATCATAATATACGTTTCTATAACTAATAATAATATTATAGTTTCGATATCTCTTAAACAACTAATAATACTACAAAATAATAATACTAATAGTTTCGATATAGCTTAAGCATTAAGCATCATCAGCATTGCCATACAGCGTGGTAATGCTGCCAGTGTCTTGGGGACGCTTCCGACTGGTATTGACATGGATCAATTAAGCTACCTTTAGACTGTTTGCAACCGTCTGCAGTTAGCTCAAAGATTTCAATTTTATATACAAGTTGTAATTTTTTCTATTCCTTGATTGTAATTTTCGTTGTAAAGTTATGTACATGCATAATATTGCAATATACGGATAAACTTTTAGGCTTTTTTGCATAATATTTCTGTTCCATAGACATCGCAGTTTTTCAATAGTCAGCCGAGTTTTAATAAATCCTTCTTTCTGTGGTATGGACTTAATCATGGTGGTCTTTTTATAAAAATAGACAACATGAATAAGTCCTTACCACATACACACGATAGTTTGATACAGCAATATATTTATATAATGCTATAAATAGCCTTATAATCAAACTATTATGTTTTATTAGTTATTATGTTTAAATAATTTAAACAAAGAAATTCTGAAAGGTTTGTGTCGTGTGAATATTTTATAGCTCCTGCTCGGTTAGGTATATATATACCTCATATAATATCTTTATTAACAAAGAAAATTACAAGCAAAGGAATAGAAAAATTACAACTAGTATTTACAATTGAAACCATTGAGCTAACTGCAGACGGTTGCAAATAGTCTAAAGGTAGCTCAATTGATCCATGTCAATACCAGTCGGAAGCGTCCCCAAGACACTGGCTGCATTACCACGCATTGAAAAACTGCGATGTCTATGGAACAGAAATATTATGCAAAAAAGCCTAAAAGTTAATCCGGTATATATTGTTTTAGTGTTCATGCTTTGATTCAAAGAATGATGGCAAGAATTTTGGGCTATCGTGTACATCGATCGCAAGGGTATCAATCGAAAGCTCATGAAATTCTAATTAAAACTGCATATTTGGTTTTCCAAGAAATTTTGCAGGAAAAATTAAATTAATTTTTGAAAATCTGAATAAATAGCAAAAATTGACCCTAAAGCTAGGGCTAAGAGCACTCCGAGATCCGCCATTTTGTTTTTGACGTTGACGTTCACTTGATTGTCAAACCATCAACTACTTATGTCAAACGTTAAAAACCAAAACGAACAATGCTTGGCAATTTGTTTTAGGGTTCAGTTTAGTTTTAGTTTGTATAAAGTGTTTCTGATGTATAGGTACTTAGATTTTGGCCTGAATTCGTTATAATTAATTAATTGATAGGGAGAGTTTCTTTTCGTTTACCTAATACATAATAATAATGCAAATCGAGAAAACTTACCTACCTACGCATCATATGAAAATGAACTATCAGTGCTACTATTGTCCTTTTGTTTTAAATTGTATCTATATGTTAATTGTATCTGATGTGTGTGTCTGTGGAACTAAATAAATGTTTTACCTATCTGTCTACTGTTATAGTTTGTAAATAATGCCAAACTTATGTTGGTAGGTGTAATAGCATTAGGAGGTACCTAAGTAAAAAATAATAACTCAATCTTAATTATTAATTATTATGAATAAACCTGGTTATTGCCAACAAAAGTTATTTGCCGATAATGTAACTGAAATGCCCTGCAAATAGTTGAATTACAACTTAAATTAATAGTTTAGCCATTCTGTCAACTAGTGTTTATTTCAATGGGGTAGTTAAACAAAAAAGAAGTTAACTGCACAACACATCTTACATCAGACTTTAAAAGTAATATCTATGTAGGTTAAGTAATTCCCGGAGTGTAATTTTGAGAAAACCTCTAGGTAGGTATTTGTTGTACCTACAGAGACTACTATTCTGAAATCTTTATACAATTTGTTTATATAGGCACTACAATAATTTAAAGCACTAGGTGGGCAATCAACACTTATTTTTATCTCAGTCAGAAATCAGTTATTTCTTCATTTCACACATCAAATTCTAGTGTTTTTATCACTACATAGTATAAAACAAAGTCGCTTTCTCTGTCCGTACGTCCTTATGTCTTTATGTCCCTTTGAAACTACGCAACGGATTTTGATGCGGTTTTCTTTAATAGATAGACTGATTCAAGAGGAAGGTTTATATACTTACAATAAAACCGTGCGAAGCCGGGGCGGGTCGCTAGTTATTAATAAACTACTAAAATATCATGAATTAAATACTATGAAACGTAATAGTACGTATAATATGAGTAGGTATTAAATATGTGGTAGGTACTAAGGTAAGGTTTAATAGATATGCAGTGTAAAATAACAAATAAACTTAGACAAAAAGGAAATGCACAAACATCAAGAAGTTATGAACATTCTGTTATTGTATACAACACTTAGTTCCTTAAATTGTGCATATTATTATACCTATCTATGTTTGGATTATTGATGTGTTTAATAAATGAAAATTCTATAATATTATACCTAGGTAACATTCCATAAGTATCCATCCAACTAGTGTTTTAATCCACATTTTAGTAATTATAGCACCTAGAGATCCAATGTTATTATGTTTATAATTTAGGAACTTACCTAGATCTAAATTGATATTATGTATGTTTTTTTGTTTTGATGCTAAATAAATAAAAAAAAAGTACAGCTCTAAAATCTTTATCAACATTCAGATTCATATTAATTCAGCAGAAAATAATTGTACGCGATTTGTGTTTTCTATTCTGGAATGAAATGCATAGAGTAAACAAGTTCTTGAGTGGAGACCGCGACTCAGTAAGTGTAATGTAGGACGCCCTTCGGCATGGTAGGATGGCGATACTAAAATGTGGCAAAATGAAGACAGGGCGTTATATTAACTAATTAATAACACCTAGACCTAGAGGACTTATTATATAGGGTAGGTATATTATTTCCAGCAGAGCAGTGGACCAATATAGGTTAATGACGGTGATTCTTGCAATCGAAGAGTTCGTAATTCGTATGAAAATTAAAAACTTGTTGCAATGCAAACCCCTTCTGAACCATAAAAAAGTGAATGAATTTAATTTACCGCTAAAATAAAGTTTTCCTAAGACCATGTTCCATACAATAGGTAAATCTCTATTCTGCTTACCTTCTGACAAAGGAGGTTGGTTACCAACCAAACAAAGGAGGTTGGTTTCAATCCTGGCTCTAACCTGAAACCAACCTCTAGAATTGAAACCTATTTTGTTATGTGCCGCCATTTGCCATGAAGAGAGGAAATTATATTATTCTGCCAATTTTCAAAAAAAAAAAAAAATTCTGTAAATTTTATGGAAAAACTGAAAATGCGAAGTTCTTTAAGATTTTAAGACGAATCGAACGATATATTCAGTATCGTTCTTCAAATTTTTGGGACAGGCCATAAGGGATGCCATTGTTCTTTACATTGTTAGACAGTTATGTTATGATCGGTCTAGAATAGCTAAATAGGCTGACTCACAGCCATGCCACATAGATGGAAAATACTTTAAATATTGAAGACAGAAAATTTTATTCAAAGAAGATTTAATTTTGATTTTAAAAACAATTTTAACAGCATTCAAAGATTTTTGAATAATCGCCGGTATGAACTGGGAATCGAACCCGCAATATTATAAAAAGAAATCATACCCAATTTAACGTTACCGATCAAAAAGCTCAATCGTAAGTATTATTTATTTCTTGGTAATTATGGCATCTAAAATAAAATGAAGACCATTAAATTTGAAAAATACTTTACATAATTTATTTCGTAGTTTTTATCCATGCACTCATTCAGCAAATCATACATTTGTGAAGTGCTTCTGCAAATAATGCCATTTGTTCAAAAAAAAGGTTGACAAATTTCATGTTATTTTTGTTTTCATTATTAATCAGGGATGTTATTTTAATTACTTTCAAATGGAAAACCTCTGCATCTGAAACAAAGTTTTTAAACCAACATTTTGTCCCTTACATTTTTTTTATCAAGCAGATGATGTCAATATCAATATCAGGTAGAATTTTTTTAAGAATTTTTACGACGTTATTGTTGGAAAAAAAATCAACAGTGTTTGTCGTTCTTAATCCATCGTAAAGGACAAAAAGATGTAGAGTAATTTTATTAATTCAACCAAAAGAACTGTTAACTTACTATTTAGAATTTTTTTAATACACACACAAAAATTACAAAGCTAAAATATTTTGTATTAAAAATTATTTTTGCACTCCTGAGCTGTTGGGTTGTCCTTTACGACAATTGAAAAACCCATCGAAGAAATTTAAAGAAGAAAGATGTTCCGTAACAAGCACTAGAATCCGCGTAGCCTTATCAGTCGTAGCAGATTCGTAGCAGTTTTGTTGCAGTGTCGTAGCACGTAGATTGGTTTCGTAAGTAGCACGCACGCGTAAACTCGTAATCGTAACACTCTGGCGTTTTCTTCGGGAGACCTCGAGCCAGTCGCACACTGCTTCTCTGGTGTAGTTAGTACTAGCAACGCTTCGCGGTTTCACCCGCGGTAATTCCCGTCCCCGTGGGAATTCCGTGATAAAATATAGCCTATGTGTTATTCCAAACTATACTCTATCTCTGTGCCAAATTTCATCCGTATCCGTTCAGTAGTTTGTGCGTGAAAGAGTAACAAACATCCATCCATCCATCTATTCATACTTACAAACTTTCGCGTTTATAATATTAGTAGGATAAGTGGTGGCGCTACTTTAGTTCTTGTTTGCGCCTTAAAAAAAGAAAGAGAGCATTACTGAAAGACCCTTTGCGAATCCCGACCGTTTTGCAAAAAGATAACTATATAAATAGAGGCATCCTCTCTGTTAAACATAGTTTGATATTGGGAATTACATTGAGACAACACAAAAAATTAACAAGTCCAATCCGATAAAACGCAGACTGGATAGAGAATTATCTATATCTGTTCGCAAAATACTTTCGCACGTCGTTTCGTAATTTTCGTTGGCCCTGTTCTGTATAATACACTAGGCTGCTGATCAAATTACTGCTGTTCATTTTACTATCTTATATAAAACTAACATCTGCCAGCGCTTTCACGCGTTATTTCCAATTAATAATTTCAAGGTTATTTCTATCCTGTGGGAACTTATTTATGGGATAAAAAGTGGCCTATTCAAAACTTCAGCCGATCCATTTAGTAGTTTTTGCGTGATAGGAACAAACATCCATACATAGATACATCCATACTCCAAACAAACTTTCACATTTATAATATTAGTAAGGATTATTAAGCCTACTAGGTATCAAACTACAATACTAACACAAACGTCTATCATTTTATGTACCAAGTAAGTATTTATAACAAAACTTATGCACTTTTTTTTTCTTAATTGAAGTTGCTGTAAAATAATGAGAAGTAGGTACCACTCGTCTGAATTATATTCAATTAAGTAAGTAATTAAGTTTAAGTTTATATATTACCCAATCTAAACATAGAACTATGAATGACGAGGAGCAGGTTGAAGAGCACTATCTGCTTAGATACAGTGCTCATTAGTTAGACAGGTAAGGCGACTCTATTCAAACCACTGTCAGTCCATAGCCCCTATGTGTGTTACAGTGAAGTAGCTATTTTCAAAATCAATAGCCTAAATATCAAATTCTTGTTAACTATACGTTATACGTACCTACCTAAAGTTTAAAATTTGACTTGTCTCAGTCCTTATTTTGTAAGCCTAAAGAAATAAAGATTGATTTACATGATTTATTTGATACAACAATAATATGCATGTATTTTTATGTACATTGAAAGTAGATTCTTATAACCTAGGTTCTGTTCACATCAATACCGTTAAGCTCTATAATGCTACGTACGAATTGGTAGGTTTGATTTTTAAGTTAAGTAAATTTTAAGCTAAGAGCTAAGATTAATTACTTAATTACTTACTCAAATAGTTTTTTAAACCAGGAATTTAATGAAAAAAGAGGAAAAATCGATGGGTTTTTAGTTGGAATACCATAATACAGTAGCACTAACCACTCGTCACTAGACGAATGGTTCAAACGCCGTCAAACGAATCGTCTAGTGACGAATGGTGTGACTAAACGTAGTGAAAAAATTCTGTCTATGGGTGTGACATACTCTATGGGTTTGATGACATTCTGGCACAACAGTGAGAGAGGAGTTTTTAGTTAGAATACCAGTATTGGCTCCGTAGTGAGTCCAAAATGCCCCTCTAACCATCTTTAGGCTTGAGGAAATACGTAGACAACATTTCCCATAGAAAAACAAGTCCATATCGGTTTCAGAATCGAGTTTTGAAGTAGTAATTTGTCCACTTTTAAGTTGTTTGAATATGTTTTACAGCGCTAGTCCAGTTTCATGAGTGTAACCATCGTTCATTTGCTTTAATTAGTTCTAAACAGTAGCAGAAGCCTTCGAAGGACAAGTTTGTGGTTTCATCGGCATTGTTAAGTTCTGATTTGGGCAATCTGATGCTAAAATTCACTCGCTTACTATATTTGTAAAGTATGTACCTATTGTATTTTATATGAATGTAACCTACTTCTTTGCTTCATAAAATGAAAAGTAAAATCTTTTTATCACATTTATAGCACATTTTTCTTTTATAAAACTTTTACCTTAGCGTATAGGAATAACCATTTACCCGCGTGACAAAGGGAAATATAAATGACGTAACCATAAATATCCACTGACCTCTTATCCGAAGGTCACACGAAATGCCGTGAAGGGGTATGTTACGGGACAAAATCATCAAAGGTCCATCCACTACACAAAACAACCACACCCAATCTTGTAAAAATGTAGCCTAAATAAATTACAGTGAATTATAGACGTACGACAACATTAATTCAGTTAATACTCAGAACACTTTGTACCGCGCTCGTGCCTGCGGTCAAGTGGATGATGCCACTGTCAATATTCAGTCCCAGCAAATTCGTTTTAAACGGAAGATCAGTTTGGCTAGGTCTCCTACGAGACCTCAGCCAGAATTATGCAGAGTTAAGAATCTTCTATAAAAGCTTTATTTATGTTCCCTAAACTATGAGTATAGAGATATCTGTCTGTACCCATAGTTTAGGGAATCAAACTATGAGTGATTTTGTTTTTATGTATAAATAGAACAAAATTTAACTTTATAGCTTTTTCATTAAAGCGCTTACTTGGTGTCCCATAATGAGTGGATAACCTTAAAGGATAATTGGATATCCGGCAGGTCAAGGCCAATCAGAAACATTTTATTTTGTTCTAACTTGACCCGTTTGGAAAATATATAATAGTTTGTAAATTTGAAAAAAAAATACCTATGTTCACATTTTTTAACTTTATGTAAATTAAGTAAGACTTTTTTTTACAATTTAGTTTTTAAAGATAAAACAATATTAAAGAATTAAGGAAATATATTAGAGGTAGTTTCCGAAATTGAAAAATTTATAAATGAGCTTTATAGTTAATGATCAAACGAACGTGAAGTTCGATCATAATTATGTGAACAGCTTCATTCGATGCGATTTAGAGATTTTACATGTTGTAGTAGCGTTTCCTAGTACTAGCCTTACACACGATATTTTAAAGTTATTTTTTATAAAAATGAAGTTGCTAATTTGACTTGACAAGCCCTGTATTGACTCTACGGTACCATGCTGCTCTGTTATTGGCTGTACCGATCGTGGCGTTGTTGGGTCTTTATGGCTCTACCTGTTACCTGCGCTGCGACCTCTCGTCATTTGTTTAAAGTTATATCTGGTTATATCTTTGATCAAGTGCGGAGTGGCTACGAGTCCCGCCTTAGTTACTTGCGCGCACGGACCGCTCCTTACGTCAAGATCTCGGCAACGTTTAGTAGTAAACGTCTGCCGAGCTCGGCCCCGCATTTACTAACTTTTACTTCGCGTCGCGAGTTTTTTGTGTATGTGCTGTAAATGTGTAGTGTTTAAAGTGGTGCGATGAAATCCGAAGAGAGTGATAGCGCCGGGGGAAGGAAGCGGGATCCACCGAACCCCGCCGCCCTGAACCCGAACGGTCGCGCGCCGGAGACCGCCCCAGCCCCAGCCGCCCAGCCTCAGCGCCAGTCGTCGACTGAGCGCCCCTCTTCGAGGAAGCCCGCCCGTGACGGTCGGATTTCTCGAAGAGAGTCCACCTCGGACTCCTCAGCGGCGTCGAGCCGCGCGGCCAGCACCGACAGCGCGAGCGCCAGCGACCACCATACCGACCGCCACGCCCACCGACAGGCCAAAACCGCCACCAAGAAGACCCGCCCCGCAGGGGACGCGCAGCTCGAGGCGAGTGCGATGCCGCCCCCCGCCCCCCCTGCCCCCGCCGTCCATGCCGTGCAACCGAACACGGCGACGCTGAGAGAGGCGCACGACATGGACCTACAGCAGATGGCGAAGCTTGTGGAAGTAGGTAAACTGACACCAGACTTCCTCTCACATATAAAAGGGTTCTTCACGCAAAGGGAGAAATCCCTGCGCGTGCAAGAGGCCGCGCCCATAATACCGCCTACCCCGTCCGGGTCTGGCGCACACAAAAAGAAACGGGAGGAAAATTCCCCCCCCACTGAATTGCCAAAGCGCAGGGCGACCGAGTTCACTTGGGAGCCGCTAGCCCAACGTCAGCCGCCCCAAGTGGACCGGTCACAGGCACAGACCTCTCCCGCGTCGACGTCGACGTCGTACGCGTCGCTGGCGGCCACGCCCCCCCGCCCTACAGGCACCGCGACACATGCACAGTCGTCGCACACCACCCGCCCCTCAGAGCCCGCCCGCCCTTATGAGCCCGCCCGCCCAAATGAGGCCGCCCGCCCTAATGATCCCGCCCGCCCTAACGAGCCCGCCGGCCCTACAGCGCCCGCCCGCCTAGCACAACCGAGCCATGCGTCGACGCCGGCCCGCCCTGATAACGCCCGCCCGACCATGCCCGCCCGCCCTATACAATCCGCCCAAGGCCACGCCCACACCAATGAGACAAGACGGTCCAAATACCCACCATTGGTCGTGGAGGTGATGCCGAACTGGGCGCAACACTTTCGGGCCATAAAAGATATCCTCGGCCACGCCCCTCACGCCAGACCCTTCGGCAAAGGGGTCCGTTTCTCGCCGGAGACTCCAGAGGAGTACAGAGCCGTACAGAGCTACCTGTCCAAGCAGGAAGGACTCGTATGGTTCTCGTACTCCTTACCAGAGGAACGCCAGGTCAAAGTCGCCATCAGGGGCATCCCGGCAGACACCGCGCCAGAAGATATCGCCCAGGACTTCCTTGAAAAAGGCTTCGAAGCGGAGCTCATAAGACCTATCAGGGCCAGCAAAGGCCGGCCCGGCTGCATATTCTTCGGTATTTTCAAGCCCACCCCGAACCTACTGCCGGCCCTGTACAACGTCGACGAGGTGTTGAACATGCCCGGGATCACTGTCGAGAGCTGGAAGGGCAAGAAGGGCCCCGCCCAATGTCACCGCTGCCAAGGCTTCAGGCACTCCAGCCACAACTGCCACCGCCCACTGGCCTGCGTCAGATGCGGTGGCTCTCACCACGCGGGCGAGTGCCCGAGAAGCCGCGAAGAGCCGCCCACATGTGCGAACTGCAAAGGGCCCCACACCGCCAACAGCACCAGCTGCCCAGTACTGAAGCAGGAAGCGAGAAACAAGCGCGCAGGGTCGACCGCTTTCTCGCAACCCCATCAACGCAGGCTCGCAGCTCCTGCTCAACCCCCAGCAACAGGCGCACCCACGGCGGCTCAAACCGCTGCCCAAATGCCACCACCACCACCACCGCCAGCACAACCAGTCCAGTTGGAGTACAGTACCAACCTGATGGCCCCAGCGAACATACCGACTCCAAGAACGAGCCGTCTTCCTCAAAAGAAGAAGAAGAAGAGGGTGAGGATGGAGACGGCTCCATTCACTGACACGGAGACGGAGACCGCCCCCCGCAACCAAGTCCCTCGGCGGGACCCTCCTGCAGCGAGCCAACCGGCTCCCGCTGCACCAACCCGGGGGAGTCACCCTCCCCCCCGGGCCTACCAAACTCTCCCACAAATGCCTCCACCCATGTACCCACCACACCTACCACCCATGCCAGCTCACCACCTAACCCAATTCCAGGACCAATCTTCCATCGAGGTCCTGGACATTGCTTTGCAGGTCCTCCACGACATCCTGATGGCGCTCCGAACGGGGACGAACCCAATCCCGCTGATCCTCAGCGGAATAGGGAAGCTGGTCCAACTCCAGCTTCGCTAAGGGTCTTGTTCTGGAACGCCAACAGCCTTAAGAAGAAGACCTCCCTACTACAGCTCCTGCTACGTGAACAGGTCATACAGGTGGCACTTATCAACGAGACCCATTTGAAGCCTGCTGACAAGCTGAAGTTTCCCGGGTACCATATCTACCGCCGAGACGAACTCTCGGAATCAGGAAGGGCGTACCGAGGCCTCATGGTGCTGGTCAAGAGACGCCTCATACACCAGCCACTCCAGGACATCCAGCTGCAATCCATGTCTGCTCTCGGCATCGAAGTAGGTACACATCCCAGACCAATGAGACTGTATGCAGTGTACAAGCCACCTCAGGCAGAACTGCACACCAACGACCTCAGGAACCTCTTCGACAGCCAGTCCACGAGTACCATTGCAGCAGGTGACTGGAACTGTAAGAACCCGGCGTGGAATTCGCATAACCTCAATAGATCAGGTACGATCCTCCTCAGGCACGCCGAAGCGAATGGGCTCTTCGTCTCTGGCCCAGACACTCCGACCCACTACCCGGGAGACCGAGACCGGATGCCCGATGTCATAGACCTGGCCGTCCACTCCGGACTCACTACGGCCCCACTACTGGAGGTACTAGATGATGAGATGCAGTCGGACCACCAACCCATCCTCATGGTCCTCCCAAACCAGCCGACGTCCCTCTCTCCAGCTCCAACAGGTGCCAGAATAGACTGGGCCGCTTTCACGACGTACATGGAGAGCCACACACCCACCCGTTCAGTCTCAAGCCCAGAAGAGGTCGAACTCCTGACCCTAGAACTGCAGGAGTGCATGCAGAAGGCGATGGATTCGGCCCGGCAAGACTGCGGACATACCAGACGGTACGGCCAGACTCCACCTGCCATAGCCAAACTCCTTTCGGAGAAACGCCGCCTGAGAAAGCTATGGCAGCACACGCGAGACCCAGCTCTAAAGACCCGCCTCAACGCCATCTGTGAGGAAGTCAAGGCAGAAATCCACACGGTCAACTCCCGGAGATGGGAGCAAAGAATCTTGGACGCATCTGATAACTGGCAGTCCCTGCACCAAATCTGCCGCCAACTCAGAAATGCCTCATCTCCAATCCACCCTCTCACACACAGTGACGGCACTCTACGCTACAGAGCCGAGGACCGTGCTGAGATCTTTGTCAACCGCCTGGAGAGACAGTTCCGCCCAAACCCAGCTGGAAACCCAGCGCACACTGAGATGGTAGAGGCGGCTGTCCAGGACTTAAGGGTCATGCCAGCTCCCACAAATGATAACACGCCCATCTTCTGGTCACCGGGACAGGTGCAAAAGGCCATACGACGGACGAAGCCGAGGAAAGCTCCAGGCCCAGATGGCATCACGAACGCAATGTTTCGCCACCTTCCACCCAAATCCGTCGTCGCGATCGGACGCCTCTTTAACGGGATCCTGAGGACCATGCACTTCCCAGCCACGTGGAGAGCTGGGAACGTGATCATGCTTCCCAAACAAGGGAAGAACATACTAAGACCCGAGAGCTACCGTCCCATAACCCTACTCTCAGCTACGTCTAAACTCCTAGAACAGCTCCTGATTCCACATCTGCTTCCACACATCACGCCCCGATCAGAGCAATTTGGATTCCGGTCGGAGCACAGCACCACACTGCAGCTGACGAGGGTACTGCACCACATCACTACCGCGAGAAACAAGGGCGAACATGTGGTTGCAGTATTCCTAGACATGGAGAAGGCCTTCGTGCCAGACCGGGTCTGGCACGAGGGGCTGATCTACAAGCTCATACAATCAGGAGCTCCAACACGACTCATACGAATCCTGGACTCTTTCCTACAGAGCAGGAAGATTCGAACGAGAGTAGGGAACCATCTATCCTCAGAAAGGCCAATACAAGCGGGTGTACCACAGGGTAGCTGCCTATCACCCATCTGCTACTCGTGGTACACCGACGACATACCATGCCAAGATGGCGCAATGCTGGCCCTATACGCCGATGACGCGGCTTACCTGACAAAGTCAGTTTCGCTCACCCACGCCCAGCGGAAAATGCAAAGAGCGCTGGAAGACCTGCCCCAGTGGTTAAGCGATTGGAGGCTATCTGTGAACGTGGGCAAAACACAAGCGATAGCCTTCTCTCGCAGAGCCCGCCACACCCGCACCCTTGCCAAACTGGTGCTGCAAGGCCAAACGATTCCCTGGGCAGGTACTGCCAAGTACCTGGGCGTGGTCATGAACCGGCACCTCTTCGACAAAACAAGTGAGCAACGCCTGTAACGCCGCCAAAGCAGCACGTCACGTGCTCCGGCCAATTCTGACAGCCCCACTACTCCCACTGAGGACGCGGATTGCTCTGTACCTCACGTACATCAGGCCGAGGATGACCTATGCGACCCCAGCGTGGTACGCCCTTATCTCGGAGCGTCAGAGGAAAAAGCTGGACTCCCAAGAGAACCTGACGCTCCGCACTATCGTAGGAGCACCACGCTATGTCCGAAACGCAACGGTCAGAAGGGACCTAAAAGTGGAGACACTGGAGGACTTCATCGGCCGCCTCACTACCACCATGTTCGCCCGCAGCGACGCCTCCAGCCACAGCCTGCTAAAGAACCTCGCGCCTAGGTTTGAGCTAGCAATCCGCAGATACCCATACGCCAGGGATCTAGTCAGAACAGAAGACCAACCAACACCAGCCAGCATTGCACAGGTAGCACAAGCCATGTCCGCCCGCCCAGAGACCTCAACCAGCCAAGTCCCGGCTACCGAGGACAGCGGAAGCGAACCGAGAGGGCACGCACAGAACACCCAGAGACAAAGCCGTAGGCAGCCAGGCTCCACAGGAGAACGGCTTCCCGAAGGCCCAGAAAGGGCCGCCCCAATGACCCCTCGTCAGTAGGCGAGGGCGGATGAACTCCGCAGTAAAAGGTCGCAGACCTGAAACTGCCTCCCCCACGCCGGCTCCGCCGGCGTGTGAGACGACAACGCAACGGTGCTTTGATCAAGTGCTTTGATCGATGATGTTATTACCTGTAATGTAAAAATTTCACAGGGGGATTGGGGTTAAATAAGGGAGGGTGTATATAAATCGCATCGAATGAAGCTGTTCACATAATTATGATCGAACTTCACGTAAGGGTAAGTTCGTTTGATCATTAATTATGTATCACAGCTTCATTCTTAGCGATTTAGAGATTTTACATGTTGTAGGATGTTCAGAGATTAACAAATATGAAATTTTTCAAAATAAACAATGAGCTTAGTACATACATTTATTTATGTTTTAAGAAATATCTTAAAATAATTTCTAAGTTCAAATCACTTTTAGCTTTAAGACTGTAGAATTGATCTCGCGAACTGATTGGTATCATGAATAAATCAAAGTGCTTTATTCCTTAAGACCTTACATGACACTTGGACACGTCATAATATTCATATTATTAATAATTAAAACTAGGAAATAAAGTGCTCACTTTGATTTTTGTTCACTTCAATCTTTTTAAGGCAAAGAAGCGAACAGAAACCTTTACCTTGTTAGGTTGTTATTTTTAGAGTTAGTCGAGTTAGAGTTTGTCGAGTTAGAGCAGTTTTCCTAATTACACTAGGATTTATACCTGCTTTGTGGGCTCTCGATGTAGTAGCATGTCGCGTGCTGTGAGCACTAAACATGCTGGTGACAATGCCACTGTTCTGTTGAGTATCTTTAATCCAGTGGCTTAACCACTGGGAGCTTAATTTTGAGCGAGGTCTATGGTAACTGATAAAAAGAAATTCATTACTAGCAGATCTGAACGAATGAGTTTTATTCAAATATGACTCTAGGCACGTTACTGGGCATATTTCTTGTCTTTCAGTAAACTAAGGTATTTTTAAAATTGGTCTGAAGTTTTTATTAAAGCAGGAATTACTATTGTTATACGTTACCGTTGACAACCTTTATATCCCAATTAATTATGCCAGCAGAGTAATTATCTTTTTGGAAAGAGTTTCTAGACCAAAATTTTCATGAGGCCATTTTTGGGTTAAAAATTCAACATTCAAAAGAGTTGAGCTGGATGCCAAATAACAGAATACCGACGCAAGGAAGGTCACAATCTAAACATCCCTTTCTTAAAGCGTTTTATCCTATCACCGTGGATCGGATTTAATTCAGTGTTTGGAAGCTCACTTATTAATTTTGGTTTGCTAATTTGACGATCGATGTGGCGGCGTGCGAGGCATTATTATTTTTATTTTGGATGGATGGATGGATGTCTGTTACTCTTTTAATATGAAAAACATTAGGGATATCGAAGACTGAGAATAACACGTTTGATTTTGTGATGAGATGGGAGGCCACGTTTTGGATCGCGAAAGCAAATTCGGGTTTTTGCATTTAGAGCTGTGGCGGGGCGGCGCCACGCGGCGGCAGGGAGCGGACGCGCGCTACTTGATTTCACCAATCAACTTTGAAAAATGATCAGCAGACCGTGGATCGGATTTAATTCAGTGTTTGGAAGCTCACCAATTAATTTTGGTTTGCTAATTTGACGATCGATGTGGCGGCGTGCGAGGCATTACTATTATTATTATGGATGGATGGATGGATGGATATTTGTAACTGGATGGATGTTTGTTACTCTTTTACGCAAAAACTACTGAACGGATATGGATGAAATTTGGCACAGAGATAGATTATAGTCTGGAATAGCACATAGGCTATATTTTATCAACGAGAACGGGAATTAGCGCGGGTGAAACCGCGAGGTACTGCTAGTTATATATATATATATATACCTAAGCAGCCCGTCCCGGCGTCCTCGCACAGGGCACAGGTAGGTATTTAACGAAAATTTTATATATATAATAAATTTTAACATGTACCTACCTAGTATACACACTCACGCAGACGATTTCAAGCATTGACTCTGACTCCCCACAGTACCCCAGTGACGCCCTACATCACATAGGTAACTTTTATTTTTTTTAAACTTTTTTTATTACACTATGCGCCCCGCGGCTTCGCCCGCGAACCAGAGTTTTTTTATACAACTTTCAGAAATTTATAACACAATCCCTAGGCGTTATTTTGTTAAAATAAAAAATACATGTCAAATTATTTATTTTATAGTTTATTTATACTTACTGAGTTTTGAGTAAATTGAATCAAGGAAAAATATTTTTCCAAACAAACTTAAACCCCATCAGAAGTTAATTTTTGAAAAATTTATTAGCGTTTTGGATCGCGAAAGCAAATTCGGGTTTTTGCATTTAGAGCTGTAGCA
Organism: Eupithecia centaureata; assembly: GCA_944547425.1. Taxonomy (NCBI): domain Eukaryota; kingdom Metazoa; phylum Arthropoda; class Insecta; order Lepidoptera; family Geometridae; genus Eupithecia; species Eupithecia centaureata. The sequence goes on along the minus strand of OX155676.1, from coordinate 9,949,045 downwards.
GGGCAGCGCGACGCGGCGGGGCGCGCGGCGGCAGGGAGCGGACGCGCGCTACTTGATTTCACCAATCAACTTTGAAAAACGCGAAAATTTGTAAGTATGGATGGATGGATGTTTGTTACTCTTTCACACAAAAACTACTGAACGGATCTGGATGAATATAGATAGATTAAATATAGTCTGGAATAACACATACGCTATATTTTATCCAGAATTCCCACGGAAAATTCCGGTAATTTCGCGGGTGAAACAGTACCTACCTACTATTTTAATTGGGAAAATAAATAAAACAATGAAAAAATATGAATGTTAACATTAAAATTTATGACAGTGAGTGTGTAAGTCCTCGCACTCTGTGCAGCACATTTTGGGATATAACTTTATTTCTTTATTCCCAAGATTGACAGATAGAGATCATCTGTAGGAAAGCCCCAAAGATTTTATTAAAGATTTTATTTCTTTGCTTAGTATTTACTAAGTTATTATCGGTCTTAAAGTATCTACTTACATACCAAATTTCATCTAAAATACTAAGTATCTACATACTTACCACCACCAAATTTGTTCTCAATAACTTAAGTATCTACTGAGATTATTTATAACAAACATTTACACAGACTTACAATAATAGTATCTACCTAAAATAGTAAGATTTCAAACGCAGTACCAGTGATTACGGCTTATTTTCGCTTTTTTCTGCTTTATTTTTTTACAATTCTTTTGCCCATAACATTTATTATGCACCTTAAAAATTTAATTACTTGCTGTAACATAATAACGGTTTATTACTGCCCATGATTTCTTTTATTCAGTTGCCCAAAAGTATTAATTTCATAGACCATACCGCTATTTATTCACTTACCAAAAATTTTATATTTGTCAGCCAAGTATTGCAGGTCGTTTTTATTTTACATCCGACCAAAATTTATTAAGCTGCCCAAATATTTATTTAGCTGATTTTTACGGCTTACCCCAATATTTAAATAACTACCAATAAATTTACTCCCATTTCCAATAACCATAAGACCGATTATTATTGCTATAAACCCCCCAGCCTTTACCTGATGCGTCTGAAAATATTTCAGCATGAAATAATTGAAAATAAATGAGCTACGACCTGTTTTAAGATTTTCAATGCACCAACCTAAATCTATTTTTGTATGATTATATTCTGATTATAGCTTCGATTTTTCAACAAAGAAAGGTATTTGTCGACGCTCTAATAGAAAGTAAGTAAGTGAAATATTTATCAAAGTGTCAAAACATAGTTTTGTATACTACCAAGATTTCATGAATTTATCGTAGTTTACAACAAAAACTTTCTAGTAATGATCGAATAATAGGAAACTGCAAATGAGTTTTCTGTTACAGTATGTATTTCATGACCGGCTTTAAAGCCTTCGTAAATACATAAGGTTCAGTGTACAAGAAAAATAGCCAATTAATTTGATATAAAATATGTTCATATTTGAAATGTAAGTAGGTATTTTTTATGCGATTCATAAATTGGTATCGAAAAATAGGCATCCTTTATATCTATGTTGCCATTTAAAAATTTTGTGTTATTAGTTTCGACGCTGTACAATAGTCTTCCATTTTAAAATGATAATTTTGAATGACACTTTAGATTTAAAATAAACCGTCACCGTTTGGCTTCGGCACTAAGAAAATACTGTATAAAAATTGCTTTGCTTCTTATTACATCTATAAATTGCTCCAATAGACAAGAGCAAGTCAATGGACTTTTAGAAATCAGTTTCTTCTTCTTTAGATCTTTGTTATTACTAAGATAATAATTTCTAGATGGAATCGAAGAAAACGGTATAACATAGCCTTTTATCAAAGATAAAAACGTTGAGTTTGATGTTATGTCGCCCATTTATGAGCAAACCACTGAAGTCGACCAGCGTGACTTACCCCATGTTCGTATATTCCTCTACGCCGTCTTCCGTGCTAGTGAGTGGTTCCGTCCCTGGTACTATCCCTGGTAGGTAGGCGCTGGGTTGACTGATTTCTTTCTTCTCTCGGCGCCTGTCGATGCAGAACTTTGTAGTTTAATTCCTCGCCGGACCTCTGTATGGTCTGCGCCGCTTTAACTTGTTTCGAAAAAGAAACTTATCCATAGCGGTGTTAACCAAAGTTTCTTTCAGATCTGGTTTTACCGACAACGATACGTCGAATGTTGAATGTGTAATGCTGAAGTGGCAATGAGCCAGCCATAGCTCGCGGAGAACCGACAACCGTTGGGGTAAACATGTTCTTGAGTGGAGACCGCGACTCGATAAACGTAGTGTAGGACGCCCTCCAGCCAGATGGGATGACGATCTGCGAAAGACTACTGGAAGATGCTGGATGCGTCAAGCTGAAGACAGGGCGCTATGGCGCTCATTGGGCGAGCTCTATGTCCAGTAGTGGACTAGTATAGGTTGATGATGATGATGATGATGATGACGTCGATCGAATGTTCCTCGAGTTGTAGAGCCTTGAAAATGGATATCGCATAATAGGCGGCAAGAGCGTTTCCAATTAGTCTTAACCATAAAATTAGTGAGTGCTACCTTAGCCTCGGGGTTGAGAACTAGTGCTATTGAGTAGATCACATTTTCAAGAAACTAGATATTCCTGATGAATTTTTCCTTTGAATCTTTCGCTAATCCCTTAGATTGCACTTCCTGCCAACGCGATGCGAATCTTTTCCGAGGGAAGTTTGCGGTTTTGGGGACTCGCCCAGTAAATTCAGTATTTCCTCACATGTGAGGGTTCCAGATGGCCAGGCTCAATAATATCATCGGCTATTGTTTGCTTCACGTCTACGATCGACGAAGTGGATGGACCTTTCAGCGGCTCGTCCTGCCATGGTTGGCCTGGAAACGGCTCGTCTCGAGGCTGTGCCCGCGGTGATTGTGAGCGCGATGTGCTGCCATCGCTCTGGCCAGTGCGTGGAAAATATCAGTTCATAATTAGAATTTCTGGTTTACAGAAATAGATCTGATGGAGAAAACTCTCATCACTAATCATACAACAATGGAGAGATTCGATTAGAATTACTGGTTAACAAGAATAGATCTGAAGGAGAACCAAAATGAAAGCTCGCATCACTAATCGATATAGTATTTTATACGGATTATGTGTCTGATTAGAATTTCCGGTAAACAGAAATAGATCTGAAGGAGCTAAAGGACAGCTCTCATCACTAATCGGTCACAACAACTTATTTTGCCATTAGGATGAAATAAGATTGCGGAATAGGTGAGAAAAAACTGTTGAGTAACTAAAAATAAAATTTTAAAACTCACGTGGCCATTACATCTTCGGAAGACGAAGTTAAAATCATAATTCTTCGACGACGGGGTGGCTGCAAGCGCTCCTCTAACTTCCTTATTTTTCATCGTATTTCTTCATCCTTGTCTTTGTGGCTTCCTACAACCTCGATTTTTATTTCACTTTAATAATAATTTAATAATTTTAACATAGATTGAACTAGCTAGCGCAGAAACGTGCGAAGGCTTGAGCACGAAAACACGTAATGACGAGAGGTCGCAGCGCAGGTAACAGGTAAAGCCATAAAGACCCAACAACGCCACGATCGGTACAGCCAATAACAGAGCAGCATTGTACCGTAGAGTCAATACAGGGCTTGTCAAGTCAAATTAGCAACTTCATTAGATTTAAATACTGTTCAAAACTACCATAAGGGTTGGTCTGGGCGTTTTCTATATATAATAAAAAATATCCATCTAAGTAATGTATTGTATTTAGTATATCAGTCATCTAGTACCCATAACACAACGACCTAGGACTATTCATGGACTCCAAGCTCCATTATGATATCCACATAAATAACATCACAAATAAAGCCTTTAAATTATACCGAGTTGTAATGCGCACAAGTATTCCATTTAAAAAACCAGCCTCTTACCTGCTGTTGTACAAGTCACTCGTGAGATCTCAGTTAGAATACGCTACTTCAGTGTGAACCCTTATTACGATAAATACAATCAACAGCTTGAGACAGTCTAACGTAAGTTTTTGCGGTCTATCTATCTATAATTATCGTTGTTTTCGTTCTTAGTCGTCTTATGATAACCTTTTAAATAAATATAGTATGCACACACTATTGTCGAGAAGATTACTTTTGGATCTAAAATTATTATATAAAATCTGTCACTTTACTTTTGACTGTAACCAACTTATGAATCAACTATTCATACATGTACCCTATCGCTCTTATAACCGACAAGTACGTAAACTAAACCTTTTCGCACCAATTCCTTGTAAGACAAACGCTGGTGAACGTGCCCCTTTAAATAGACTCATGAAATTATATAACAAATACTTTACTAGCATCGATTTATTTACAAGTACTGTTAGTCAATTTGGGAAAGATGTAATCGACATATTGATGTCGATTACATATGATTAAACAACATCACAAACTTTAAATCACATTTGTAGCAATTATTTACCTTTAATATCGCTTTACCTATTATTGTATAATATTTCCATTCTACCATCTTTAACGTAGTAGCGTTACCGTTTTTTATTGCCCTTCTTGGTACAATATAAATTTAATAACTTAATCCGCCGACAACGGGGCTGATTATACCTAGAGTAAGACTACCTAAGTTTAAGTTTATTTATAGTAACACCTTTGTATAATTGTTTGTTGTCGCAAATAAATAAAAAATAAAATAAAACACAAACTCTGCTTAGCTTGGGGCTAGATGAGGCTATGTGGACTGTCCAGAATTATTATTATTAATATAAGATGTCGCTGTTCTAAATAACCGAGTGCTAGATCGAGCTGTAAAACATTGTCTAGACAATTCTCACTGGTAAAAGGTGTAGTATTATTTAATACCTAGAACACGACGTGTAGGCATCTATTGCACAAAATAGGGCGTAAACACGCGTGTACTATTCTCTCACTCACGTAATCCACTGAGACAGCAGATATTTTCAAAATAATAAGCAACAAAACTACTGAACAGACTGGGCTTTAATTTTGCAGTGATGTAGTAATACAACTGGATACATTATGATAGGGGTTTTAACCCGGAAAAAGTCGTACTAAGCCTACGGGCTGACTCTAGAAATACTAATAAAAACGATAACCAGACAAATACAAAATCTGAAAAAAAATCAAATACAAAATTTTGTCATAACGAAAACAAAGACCAAAAAGGCAATACAGTTCCAGCAGTTCCCTTTCTACATCTCAATTTCTCAATATACAGCCCATGTACTATTCAACCATTTCATCTTCATTGTGTATTCCGCCTTTGTATACCTTCTCAGATTTTCTCTATTTTATTGTAATATTATTGTTAACGGAGCCCCTTTTATCGATATGAAGGCTTAAACAGGTACTTGTTTTGTTCCCTCATAAAGGAGGAAAATTGAAAATGAAGCTAAAATTCGAAAAACACAAGTGAAGCACCTACTTAAATAATATCGGTTTATTTATAATCCTTTCAGGAAAATTCCCTAACTCTCAAAGTCTACGTGAAAAGCACTTTGTAATTTAGAAAAAAACTACACTTAACGAACAAGATCAATAAAGCTTGTTCAAGGTACATAACATAGTCATACCAATGTTATATCAAAGATACTTGCGGGTCTAATTTTATTTCAATGTGTATCTTATTGCTTTTGAATGGAATATAATCTAGATAAAGGTGGGAACAGAGAAATGATAAACAAAACAGAGCTACTCAGTTGAATGTTTCGGCAGAGGTGATAAGTTAGGGGTTTCCCTCCTAAATTTGGGGGTAAAAAACTAAAACAGGGGCAATTTTCGAGGTAGAAAATATTTGGTTTTTTTTAAGGGGGCTCTGACAAAAACTGCTTTTAAATTAAATGCATGTAATAATGTAGTTGTACGTACGTTATCAAAACGTGGGTTGAGCGCTTGTCATCTGAACATAGCCACACTGTCACATACTCATATAGCGACATGTGAAGTGGCGGGAAAAGGATACAGAGGCATAGTGTGATAACGTTATACGTCATTCCCAACGCTCCCCGTTTTTTCGGTTTTTTAGGCGCGAGTCAGAGGATTGGCAACGACCGTGTACGGAAAGTCAAGACATTCCGCGAGTAGAACAGTGGGTGTATAGAGGGCAACATCGTGGTAGGCAACGCGAGGAGCATAGTTTGACAGAGCATAAGGGTGACAAATCTAAATCGAGCTGTGCTGCGCTGTACTGCGCTGTGCTGTGTCAAAGTCAACTCGCTCGTCTAATGTTTTAATGAGGATACAAACTAACCAGGCTGTGCTGCGTTGTGCTGTGCTGCGTTAATCTGTTGACCAAACATAGCACAGCGCAGTACAGCGCAGCACAGCTCGATTTAGTTTTGTCACCCTAATGTGTGTATTTATGTAGGTGAAGAGTTGTTGTTTATGTTTATTTGAGTACTACAGATCTTTGTTATTGAACCACAGAACAACACAGTGACCTACTTTTATATCAGATGTTTTAGCAGAATATGTTAAATTAGACAATTTCATAGCTAAATATGTAGGGACCTATTCAGTTTTGATAACTCCGAGGAAAATAATTTCATCAAATTCAATGTACAATACCTACTAGTTTTAGGTAGGGATACTTTTAGATACTAATACCAAGGGATTATTTTAGTGGCAATATTACCTGTAATATCGAAGCATCTAAGGCAGAGAGTCCACAAAGAGAGCAGGCCGCCAAGCCTCGTGCGAGAAGTCCACCCCATTTTACATCTTCCAAACACCCACAGAATAACAAACACTTATGCAATCCAGTAAAACTTTCCAAATCAATTTTTTTTCTCGTGAATTCGAACAAAAAACTCTTGACGATGACGATGTTGACACAAACACTTGACTTTCGAAGTTTTGCTCTTAGTCGCTTCTGATTCTCAGAAACACTACTTCAAAGACGGTTGTATTGATCTGTAACAAAAAACATTACCCTTTTAAAGTTTTAGAAAATGAATTTCTTTCTTTTGACGACCGATGTGACGCGGTGGTTGAACGACCGCCTGAGACACAGGAGGTTGCGGGTTCAATTCCCACCATGTGACAAATGTTTTTACGATCTGCAAATATTTGTTCCGGGGTTTTGGGTGTTTTCTATACATAATAATATTTTTTTTATTTATTTAAAACAAACAAGATACATAATTTTAAATTAATTTTATGTACCATTTAAACCTAAGGAGGTTTGTCGAGGTACTTACATTCGTCTAAATCTTACTACTAATTTATTAATGTAATATAAATTTATAATGTAAATTGTAATTTGTAATGTAAATTTATCGATGTAATGTTATAGTATTATATAGTTATATCAGTCATCTAGTACCCATAACACAAGCTCTGTTACCTTGGGTCTAGATGATGCTTTATATAAAGATTCTTTAATGTGGTAATTTAAAGAGTAGGAAGGTAATTATTATGTAGTTACCTACTTAAATAAATAAATAATGCTGAACAATCCACACAGCATCATTTAGTCCCAAGCAGAACTTTAATTATGGGTACTAAGATGACTGATACCTATCTATCTATCGATAGTTACCTATTACAATACCATCAGATACATGTCATTGAGAGAAATAAAATAAGGTAGAGTTGAAATTTAATAATTTTGTAAGTAGTTGGTCAATATTATTTTTATAAATAGATTCAGTAAATAGAAACAGTTCAATCAATGAACTTCTTATTTTACTTATCAACGATGCGGTGGAGAGGTGAACGCAGGCCAGCATTGGCACGACTGGTAGGTAAGAGGAACAGGCATGGAACAGGCATCACCTACGCGCCGCACTTCGTTGTAGTGCAGAACGTGGAACTACATATACCGAGGCATAGGCTAGTTATTCCCACTAAAAAACAGCACTTAAAATGCAATTCTAAATGCATAACGCTCTCAGTAGGCTATTTATTGGTTTATCAGATTCCAGTGATTTTAAACGCCGATGCCTTCAAAAAAAGGAAAACAACATTTAGTGCCCCCGCGCACTAGGCAGCCTGGCTGCCGCAGCCAGGCTGCTGCAGCCAGTAAAACATATGACGTTGTATAGGAACCTGCGCACTAGGCAACCACGAATTCCCGCAAATATTCTGGCTCGGGAATTCGTGGTTGCCTAGTGCGCGGGCTCCTATACAACTTCATATGCAGCAGCCTGGCTGGGCAGCCAGAATATTTGCGCAGCCTGTTAATAGCAGCCAATCAACTAGAGCTGGGAAGTTTTCCGATTCCCGTCAAACGAAACGAGACGGTTATTTTAAGACTAAAAACAGTTTCATGAAACAGTTTTTTAAAAACGCTTTTTTGTTCAACAGTAATCGTCACTTAAAATGAACTCCTTCATACTTCACCCAGGCTTACTTGAAGTCACAGAATTATTACTATCAAATCAATCCGAAGTAATTGTTCTAAATACACCGAACAATTGCAACTTGAGCGAAAGCAATGCACAATACACACTTGACGCACGCACGTGTCAAGTGTTATTATTATCAATAATAATTTTATTACAAAACACTGTTATTATCAATATTATGTTTGCAACATTTGCAAGTGTATCTTTATAGACACTTAGACACCTACTGTGTCTACCTAATCGTTTGGTTTTTTACGTTTTGTTGCTTGCCTTATAATAGGTGACTTTAATATAAATTGGTTAAATGAACAGTGTTCCGATCGTAAACAACTTAGTGATTTGTTATCAGTGTACAACTTTATTAATGAAGTGGATTTCCCAACGCGTGTCGTCGGTGCGTCCTCGACTTGTTTGAATCACGTATACTGTAACATGGGACCAGGGATGGTGGCGGCGGCGTGCCAGTATGCGTACCGCGCGGGCCGCTCCACCACATGCCTCGCGCGAGAAGTAGTCCGTCTCATAGTTGAGGCCTGCGAGCGCCGGCAGCGAGTCGCGGTCTTGTGCTGTGACCTCTCAAAAGCCTTCGATGTCGCAGACCATGGCGTACTCGCTGCCAAGCTCCGCCAATACGGCATAGACGGACCGGCGCATGCTCTCCTGACTGACCTGCTGCGGAACAGATCGCAGGTCGTAGTTGGCGACGGCGGAGATGTTAAGTCCGATCCACTAACGACCGTGATGGGCGTGGCACAGGGGTCGTCTGTCTCCAATTTGCTGTTCTCGTTGCTGCTCAATGACCTTCCTGTCTCTGCAACTAAGAGCAACATATTCATGTATGCAGATGACGTAGCAGCAATCGTCACAGCGGAGACTGTGGACGGACTAGAAGAAAAATTGAATGAGGCGGCACATGAATTGGCACTGTGGTTCGAACGCAACGGCCTTGTACTGAACATAAGTAAAACACACTTCATTCATTTTTCCATCTCCGGGCGGTCATCCAGGAACATGTCGGTATGTGTGGGTGGCACTTCAATACACGAAGTGGTGTCGACGACGTTCCTTGGGTTCGAGCTGGACCGGGGCCTGACGTGGGCAGCGCACGTGGACAAGCTGTGCAAACGGCTCGGCAGTGCGTGCTACGCGCTGGGCAGGCTGGCGCGGCTGGTGCCCGCTGATATGGTCCGCATGTGTTATTTCGCAACCGTACACTCATTGTTACAGTACGGCACCGAGCTCTTTGGACGCGCTGCCGAAAGGGAACGCGTCTTTAGAATGCAAAAAAGGGCCGTACGTGCGATAGTACGCATTTCGCGGAGGACATCTGTGAGGCCATACTTTACCCAGCTAAACATTATGACATTCTCATCGATAGTTATTTATCAGGTAGCAGTGCATGTCCGTCGAAACATAAATTCGTTTCCAAAACAGGCGGAGATGCATTGCTACAACACTCGCAATGCCGCGGGTGGCTGGCTGGTGCCTGCAGCGAGACGACTGGCCAAGTCGGACAAATTGACGCACGTCATGGGACCAGCTACCTACAACAAGCTTCCAGGCAAGGTTAGGGACGCACCGAGTCTGGAAAGTTTTAAAATAAGACTTAAGAACTGGCTTGTAGAGAAGACATTCTACACATACGACGAGTTTTTAAACTATAATTAAATAAAGTGTATTTTCATACCTTCTAATTTTTATAATAATTTATATTTTAATGACGTGTAATTTGACAAATTATAAATAAAATGTTTATCTGTTTATCTTGCACTTACATCTTTGAGATTTATTAAAGTGTAATATGCCTGCAAAGTATAAAGGAAAACAAATAAAAAAAATATCTAGAAATATCGTGTTTTCATCCAATTGGGTGAAGGTACCTAATACAGATATTATATTGAGTACGCCTTAGAATAATTAGGCAAAGGAGTACGCCTTCGGTGATTATAATGACCAAATATCTTGCTGACCGAGGTACTAATAGTACTAGAAGTCTGACCGAATATCTTGCTGAGCGAGGTACCAATAGTACTAGAAGTCCGAACTAGTACTTCAGTACGATTGTACTAGTACGGAGCGATCCCTTCAGTGAACGAGCAAGCACAAGTCTACGGGCTGCTACAACTAATGCGCGGAGACTGACCGCAGCCACATACATTCGCCTACACACGTTCTGGCTGCGCGCAGCCAGCCGGCTGCCTTGCAAACAAGCGCGTTGTATTGGCTGCCGCAGCCAGGAATTCGTGGTTGCCCAGTGCGTGGGCTCCTATACAACGTCATATGTTTTACTGGCTGCCGCAGCCTGGCTGCGACAGCCAGGCTGCCTAGTGCGCGGGGGCCCTTAATGTAGAAATAAAATGCAAAAATGCATCTCAAATAATTTTATATTCTGCAAACTCAAAGTCAAGCCTTCTGCGAGTTATATAGCTGGCGATTAGTTTTTATTATAGAATTACAAAAATCTTTAATGGCAGTTTTCTTTCTTTTCAAAAATAAAGGAATGTTATCTTTGAGATTTTTTTCTATTTAGAGTAAGAGAGTTTCTATAAGAGAATTTTCCATTCAGGTGGCATTACAAAATTCCATCCTGTAGATATTCAGAATTTTTCGATAAACAGAGCCAAGTGAAAAATCGACATCGTACTATTTGCAATAGATACGTTCATTAAAAATTCTTAAATGTCTGTCCAAACTATCTGAATTTTCTAAAACATTACTTTTGCGCTTTAAGCCACGTAACGCTTTGAGAGAATTATTTAAAGTAATAAATATTCTAACTGTAATTTCGCAATAAGGATATGAAAAATTTGAAAAAACTTTTAGAAAAATTTGATGTTCACAATAGAAATACAAGAAACAATAACAAGTTACACATCCTATCATTTAGATTACGAAAGGTGGGAAAATAATTTATGGGCAATTGTGTGCGCTTCTATAATGCGCTTCTATAATAAGCTTCCATCTGAAGTTTTCGTTAAATACCCGTGCGACGCCGGAATGGGCCGCTTATTGAATTGGTCATGTCCAGTTGCAGCTTTGATTTGAGTCTGTCATAGCAGACACCACGCGCGAACCAATCCCTGCTTCCGTTCTGAACACCCATTAGCTAGTGGTGGGACACTCGGTAACAGTGACTCGGTAACATTAATTGATTTAACAAGACATCAAATACTTAACAAAGCATGGTGAAATTAGACGTTAATGGTATCATGCCGTTAAGTTTTAGTAGGCACTTCTCCCTCAGTGGTAGTGGTAGTTGCTTTACATACACGAAATAAATATCCGATTCTCTTGGGCCCGATTATTTGTAGTTTCTGTATAGCAACTACAACTTAATCTGTGGTTCCGGCTCACATTAAAAGCGTTATCGCACCATCTTAACTGCCCTGTTCTCAAAACTACGGCATTCACTGAAAATGATCCACTTTGTTTTAACACAAGCTAATATTACCCTTATTTACTGGAAATTCAGGTTTAGTTTTGGCGAAACAACTTCCTTTCCATTCACATTATCAAATTGATAAGAAAAGTTTTAATTAGCTGACTGTAAAATTGCAATTGTAAAACTTGCATCTACCTACTCATTATAATTATTGATTTTTTGAAGATATTTAGGTTTTGGTTTTCTGTTTTGGTCCTAGTTAATGAGACATTTTCGTTAATATCACACCCTTTACGATATGCATACTTTGCGTGAATGTGTAAAGGGGCGGTCAGAAACTAGTTACTTATACAATAAGTAACATTATCTTACCAATTGAGCATTGAGCATTGAATTGAAATTAGCTGTTTAAAAGTAATCCAATTCTAGTAAAACACGTCTAAATTTTAAAAGCAAAGGCCATCTATTTCCAATAATTGTTCTCAACAGGTCCTTTGATTTGTGGCGAAACTTTTCCCTGTCAAAATGAACAAGCTGGTGTTTCCATGTGATTTTATTGGACTGGTCAGATATTGAGGGAGGGTTTGACATTTGGCTGGTTTATCAAGAAAGTTCTGTCCGCAGATTTTGGTTCAGCTAACACTCAGTTAGTGCGCCAGTTTGTAATTAATGAGCTAGTAAAGGTTTTTTGATTGAGTTGATATAGGGCTTTATTAAATGTTTTCATGTAATCAACTGGAAGGAAATACTTTCAGATTTTACGATTAACTACTTGTACCCACACTACCATAGAGCACAAATTAGACTTGTTAGATCCTACTAATATTATAAACACGAAAGTTTGTAAGTATGGCTGAATGGTTGTTTGTTACTCTTTCACGCAAAAACTACTGAACGGATATGTATAAAATTTGGCACAGAGATAGAATATAGTCTAGAATAACACATAGGCTAAAATTTATCCCAGAATTGCTACGGAAACGGGTATAAACGCGGGTGAAACCGCAAGGCGCTTCTGTCTTTGTGCCAAATTTCATCCTTAACCGTTCAACAGTTTTTGCGTGAAAGAGTAACAAACATCCATACTTACAAACTTTCGCGTTTATAATATTATTATTATTAGGATAGGATTATTTTGAGACACCTAACTGTATCTAATCATGAATTAGTCTTTTATAGATTTTACATTAAAATCACCGAGTAATAATACGTGAACATATCCGTCACCGACACTTCTACACCCATCCAAACTACCAAGTACCTCCATACTCTATCCTTTAAGATAAATTAATTGTGATCGAACTTCCGAGTTTAGTACTTACCGTAAATACGTTGTCAAAACCCATCTGAGCGCGACATGTAACTTCAATGGATAGGACACGCCTCATGACATTTCATTTCCGAGATATCGAGGTCCACAACGGGGTAAAAGGAGCCAATGTTCTAAACCTACTTCTTACACTATATTATTATTTAACCGTCAACTCCAGGTGGTACTTATCTCTTTCTAGCTCAAACCATGATGATCCCTTTTATAGATAACTGGATTAAGGATCACATCACGGAGGTCACGTCTGCTATCGAATTTAAATTTAAGCCTGTATGGTAAATGAAATCTTAAAATATGAAATCAGAAAGAAAAATCCGACCATTCTTTACCTTGATTTCGAATTCAATGACATGATAAGAGGAGGTTCGTGATGACACTTTACTTAAGTTCACTTGAAGGTCGCGACTCAAAGTGGATCTCAGCCAGATGTGAACTCGACGCGAAGTAAGTTCAAAACATGTAGGAATTATAGGAATTCAAGAATAAATATGAAGAAGAAAACATACTAAATTAGTAACCTACCTTTTGTGATTTAATTATAGAGGAGCTCAGTTATTTCAGAAGAATTGCATTATAGTTCCAATTTTATATTACTATTTTTATAAACGTTCTAGCTGTGCCTGCAAAATAGTCCGTGTGGAATATAGTGACTTTGGACATACATTCCCATACCTATTTTCATCCCCTATTTTAATTTTAGGCCCTTAACTATAAAATTCGACACACTTGCGCCTTTCTTTCTACGAAGGACATCCACGAGGGCTAGTGCGGCGGCAGCGAGCAAGAATGGGTAGGTATTCGTACTTACTGATAAACGCTTGTAAAAACGAATTTTCTCGCAAACTTAAACTGTGTACGTAACCTCGTGAATGGTCGGCTTTTAATGGGGTCAGACCAATCATGCTAATGAAAACAAGCCATGCAATCCAGGCTGCTTAGCTTCCTGAATATTCAACACGTTTTTTTTACAGTACTTTATATTTAGCGCACAATTAAATTTTGCTGAAAAAGCGTTGGCAGTAGATAGCAAAGTTTACTTTGTAGTTTGATACAAACGATTTTCCTCTACTCCTACAGGTACCTACTTTAACTTTACGTAGAAATTTGTTGTGATAGTATGTAAAAGGCGAAGAAGTACAGTGGCGTTCCTAGAAACCTATTGGGATCGCCAGATAGAAGATCTGCCGAATTTTGAGTGTCCAGGCAAAGGAATCGGCCCACTGATGTAGGTTTGAGGAGGTTATGAATCAGTGGTCCCAGGAGTGGAAAGGCACATACCTTTGATTCTGTGAGCTCCAGATCCAGTACAAGTAACAGTCGCGGCGCGCGTACGGTATAATCACAGGCACAGACGGGAATTCAGGGGTTCCCAAAGGAGCGGATGACCGAGGTGGTCCTTTGCTGTATATTGTTCCAGTAACGACCAACGACTATATGTGAGCCATCTTGGATGACCCTTTTGCGGATGTTGCGTCTCGCTCACTCTTGAGCGGTATTCTATGTGCTGGAGAGGGATGGGGAAAAGAAGAAGAAGATAAAGGAAATAGACACCCAAAAAACGTTTGATCCTACGCAGAAAGTTAACTAGTTACGAATAGTTGAATATGCGCGCAACCACCTATCTCTCTTACTAAGCTTTGACGATAACGTTTCCTCGTAGTGGCAATTGAGTACCGGTGAACCTCAAGGCGTCATTTTATCAAATCTTCTCTCTTCTTCTTACCAACTTTACGCAAATGCTTTACAAATATATACTCAAGCTTCAGTAAAATTATAAAGTGAAGCAATCCTTAAAAACCAAAACCAATTTGATGCTTATTCTTGGTTGGAGCACCGTGAATGGTATGAAATTTAACCCTACGAAAACGCATAATGTAATCGTTATTGTTAGCTCGCGAATGGTGTCCAGAATTTACTTGACTCACCTACCCCTAGTGTTTTTCGATAATAACCCACATTGAGATCAGTTAGTCTTTCAAGAATCTTGATAGTCTCATAGATAACCAACTGTCCTGAGGATCTCAATTTAACGAATAAAGAACCCATCCAAAAATATCTCATTCATAAAAACAGCATTGATCTAAAAAGCATGATATGTGTTTTGTGATATAGCTTTAAATGCCACAGCCAGTAGTGTAAAAATCCATCCGAAGGAAAGCAGAGATTTATACGGTATTAGTTTCAGTCACTGAACACTATTTCAGAATCCGTTTCCGGCGAAATAGGATGATGAGAATTTATATGAAAAGTACATTGATTTTCTATTGAATATGAAGTTTATGTTTCTATGAAGTCAGTTTGAAAAGTAGTCGGCAGGTAACGCCACTGCCAGTAATAATATAAATATATAATAATAAATAAAATAAAATCATTTATTTCAGGCAACAACATAAGAATAGTATAGATGGTAAATTATTCTAAGGCCCATATAAATAAAAACCTAATGGTCTAACATACATAATAATTAAATCAAAACGTAATGAGAAGGTAGGAACGAACACGTCTTAATTGCCGACGCCGTATATTTCGTAATCTCGATGTTAAATGTCGACGATGCCCGGTATGTATTGGTAAGTGCATTCTTCTATTTTAAATGTAAGGAGGTATTTTATTAGGATTTAAAGGCTGAATCTATCGATCACAGAATGCAGTGTTTAAAAAATCAGCCAAATCCAAAATTACGTTTTTTTAACTGGATATGACGTCGGGATCTCTAGAATGAACACAGTAGATTAGTTCCATTCAAAACAAGACAAATCCATACTGCCAATGAAAAAGTGGACAGAAGTGCATCCTTATGCAAACTAAAAACTATCCATCTACAACTATCTCTTGATAACAAAACTGGCTAAATCCAACGAGTAACTTTCAAAAATAGCTAAATACATGGTGAGTTACTTTTAAAATCAGCCAAAGTCAAAGTGCTTTATTTCCTTAAGACCTTACAGGACACTTGGACACGTCATACAATTCATGTTATAAATAATTAAATCTAGGATATAAAGTTGGTTGATTTCTGTTCACTTCAATTTTTTTAAGATAAAGTAAAGAAGGGAACAAGAAACCTTTACCCTGTTAGGTTGTCAGTTTTCGACTTGGAGCAAAACTCTTTCTAAATAATCAGATATTGTATAGTAAGCATTTTACAAAGAATAGTTTTGACAATTTGTTAGGATTTATTTACTGATAGTTTTTGCAAATCCAGGGTAATCAAAACTAGCTAAATCTATCATAAAATTTATAATTTACTACTTTTATCTTATGAGACTCAAGCAGTTTTTTATGTAGAAGTAGTATTCTACCCCATCTGAATTACCTGCCAAAAATCACTTTTACTAGTTTTAATTTGTCCATTACTGAACAAAAGATTCAAGTGGACTTGGCTGATTTTGAAAACAAACCATTTTATGAGCCAGTGAGGTTTAATTAAGTAGAAATATACTAGCTTCACAATTTAAAATTACTCAAATAATAATAATCAATTGTAATCTTCATAGAACTATTGGGGAGGTAACTTAATATGTATTTTGTAACTTGCCTTTGTAAGTTCTGGGGTGCAATTAACACGTGTACCTGCCTATAAGACACAATACGATATAACATTGCATGATAGTAGATAAACAGGGCAAAAGGGTTAAATTGAAGCACAAGCTTAGAACTTCAACAGCTCGCTCACGTTCAAAACTCTCTTCATTTAGATAAGATAAGCTAACTGCTGTACTAATTAACTGAAACACTACTGATTTGTGGATACGCTTTTTATTGAAACAGCCAACAGGTTGGTACATAATATTACACAGGTTGTCGAGCGTAGGTACATTAAACACGAAAACTTATAAAAACACAAATGATTTAGCTGTTATCTCTCGGCTTTGCTTCAAGGTAACCCAAAGTTATACAGTTACATGACTGGGGTTCGCTTGTTTAATTGTTGCCTTCTAAACTTTCGTTCATTAATAAGGATTACATGAGGATGGTTTTGTCAGTTCTATGGTTATGATACTAGCTTGGAACATTGATGTAACCTTGACTTGCCTGGTGTTATCTAAAATAACAGACAGATAGTGAATGGTTAAGACAGTACGTAGGAGATAAACTAGCATATTAATATTCTGCTTATCGGTTGCACCTTTGCACCTGACGCAACAACGGGAAGTTTTCAAAATGGGAGTACTACGAGGGTGACCGTATTTTTATGGACTATAGAAGCGAAGCGAGAGTTGGTTTTAATACCTTTGACAATCCATATCCTAACTAGTCCATTGAAAAGTTACATTTGGGGTTGCGTTTTTTAGAGGACGCAATTTTATTTTTTTGATGTGTTGGGGGGGTCTGTGTAAAGCTAAAACCAAGTTTGTGGGGTCGCCACCCTTGTCCCACGGCCGCCATCTTGAAAATAGGGGTTGAAATGGTTTTTACGATATAACTCTTAAACTATTTTTCTGATAAAAAAAATTGAAAACATTTTTTGTTGCAAATTAAATTCTCTACAACTTTAGTTCAGTATTTTTTTGTCGTATATCTAAAAATAAAAAAGTTGTAAGCGAAAATCTTCAGAAAAGGCCGCCCTTATACTTAGTCTTAGTTTGTAGTATTTTATGTATTATTTTCGAAGTGAGTACTATTTTTCAGTAGGTACTCTTAACTATACCTATATTGTACGTGTGTACTTATAATATGTCATCAGTTAATGTTTTTTTTATTTACTTTGTTATTATAATTTATTTAATCATAAATTTTGCAATATTATTAAAAAATAATTATTGATTCTTTTTCACTCCATAACAGGATTTAACAATTATTTATTTTTAAAATAATTTTAAATCTGATGGCCGTTACCGAGAATACTGTTCAGCTAAAAAATTCCCAAGTGACCATGAGGGAAAAAAATAACAGCTGCCTGCTATTGTTATTATTATTACTTACCTCTGTTATTGTAAGAATAGCTCATAACATTGTGTTGAAGTTGTTGTTTAACCTATATCTTTTAGATGTGCTACATATTTCTCCACGTGCGGATGTATTTCATTCTGTTTTTAATTGTGACGACGATTTTGAACGATTTTAGACACGAATAAATGCATGAATGAATTAAAACTCTCTATTAAACATAAACCTACCACACAAATAAAGAAAATAATTCATAAAATACTACAAACTAAGACTAATTATAAAGGGCGGCCTTTTCTGAAGATTTTCGCTTATAACTTTTTTATTTTTAGATCTACGACAAAAAGTTACTGAACTAAAGTTGTAGAGAATTTAATTTGCAACAAAAAATGTTTTCAATTTTTTTTTATCAGAAAAATAGTTTAAGAGTTATATCGTAAAAACCATTTCAACCCCTATTTTCAAGATGGCGGCCGTGGGACAAGGGTGGCGACCCCACAAACTTGGTTTTAGCTTTACACTGACCAAAAAAATAAAATTGCGTCCTCTAAAAAATGCAAGGTTAGGCCTAAAAAATGTAACATTTCAATGGACTAAACGTAAAAGTTAATTTGGATGTGTGAATGTATGTATTTTCGTTCCTATTTCGCGCAAAAACTACTGAACGGATCAGGCTGAATTTTTTATAGACGGTAATTCTAGCCCTGGAATAATAAATACATAGGCTTTTCATCCCATAAATCAGTTCCCATGGGATAGAAATAGCCTTGCAACGTTTCACAGAATCACAGAATTAATATTATGTAATCTGTTAAATATGCATTGCATACAAACTTCGTGCCTTAAAAAGATTGAAGCGAAGAGTATATCAATATACACTTTATTTCTTAAATTATTTTGATGATTATGTACTTATTGTTTAAAATTTGAATTATTACAATGTGCTTATTTTGGAAACCTAAAGAAATAAAATTATTGATTTCTGATTTCTTAAAGTATTCCGTATAGCAACTTTAAAGTCTTAAGATTATAGAACAGAATAGAAAATTCTACTTATACCACACAAAGAAAGAACATAATACATACAATACTGCATATAAAGACTACATAAAGGGGGTCTTATCGCTTAAAACGGTCTCTTCCAGATAACAGTGGGATTTACTGGACATAAAATCCCAATATTTAATCGATAGAAAGGTACCGCCGCCGGCAATTTAGCAAGACGAATGGTTATTGTCAGACATTCTTCGGGAATATAAAGATTGATCATTGCAAGTTACAGGCCCATTCTTTATACTGACCTAGCAGGCGGGCATATTGTGCGGTTAATGGTTTTCAAGCAAATAAACCTGCAAAAAAAATCACCTGCCTTTTTACTTTAAAACTCCTTAACAGTCAAGCATAGAAAAAGGACGTAGGATAGGCATAATTTCACATGTTTTGATTTGACATAAATATGTAGGAACCTACTAAAGGCCTACTATTAGTCTCATAGCCAATAGCATCTGTTCTTCCACTCCGACCAACTAAACCGATCAACTGGTTGTATAAAATGGAATGCATATTTTATTGTAGAGCCCCGTTGCAGATATAAAATAGGTATCATTTGAATTTTAAGAACAACCGTCTTTTGTTAAATTCTTCTATTGAAAATAATTCATTCATAATAATAGTAAAGTCAAGAGTTATTTTTGTGCCAAAACGACTGTAGATTGTCACCGTGCATACGCCTAGGCTGGGACGAATTACGAACACGGTGCAGTTCACTTTCTTGTCTGTTTTTCTTTTGTCGATTTTTATTTTATACAGTAAATAAGTTCCAGTAGTACTGTTTACTGCACTGTATACTGTTGTTATCAGTAGGTACTGTGTTCAAGTGATAGTAAGTATGATAGAAATAGAAAATGAAGTCTGTGTGAGATGGGTGGTGCTTTAGTGTAGGCATGGGTCGGGATTACAAAACCGCAGCATCGCTGGTCAGTGGATATTGGATTCAGCCAGCATTGTTTAATGTAAAACAAAAAAACATTACTTAAGAAAACAACAGATAATAAAAACAAATGAGAACTAGTATTTACAATGCAACAGTCTGCAGTTATCTCAACTGATTCTGTATGCTACAGCTCAAATAAGGGGTTGAATTTTACCACTGAGGCGCAATATAGGTAATATCACTTGCCTTATTAATCATATTACGCCATTATTCAGTTACGCTTTTATTCATTTTTTTTATTTACTTCTAGGACTATAAGATATAGAAATGATAATTGTTAAAGAAATTATGAAAATAAGTAAAACTACCTGTCTTTGTACCTTTTTCAAATGACTTTATGAAAGTCGCTAGCAAAAGCGGAATCCCCTAACAATCAATATCTTTATATCTATAATTTCTAAGTACTTTACTAAGTACTCCAAAACTTGATTATATAAACATGATAGAATTATGAATAAACGGTACCTATCACTGACCAACATTTTATCAATTTTTTAGTAAGGAGGAATTTACTGTATGGAACTATTGTTCTTTAAACCATAAAATACCGACATAACAGCGTTACACCGTTAGATCTCCACCCACCCAACTGGGTTACTTTTTCATATTGACTACTGGACGCTCGGGGATTTGTGTTGTCTATCAGCGGTCCGTTAGTCACGAAATTACAGTATCTACTCGTGTATGCAGTTTTATTCACGGAGTGGTCATTAAGGCCTGGTGAGGGCACACCCACGTGACCTAAGTCCCCGTTTATGGGGAGGTTAACCGGGAATAATCCTGGCTAGCGGCAATTCGGCGATGAATTAATCAATAAATTCATATGGAATAAAAACATTGACACAAGTTTACTATCTAGGGCGATGTTGGTCGCTGAGCGACAAAGTCCCTTTATAACTGAATAAATTAAAAAAAAACTATCTGGAGATGAGATGTCTCGAAAAACTTGGCTAAAGTTTAAGTTAAAAGTTAACATTAACAAGTCTTACCGTAGTTTGAACTCTATTTTATCTAATAAGGACGTTGGAATAGATTTGTAGGTAACCTAAAATGGAGCTGTACAGGATGCCTGGCACGGATACAAGACGACAGGTGAAGTGAGGTACTAAGCACAGTAGTGAGTGCCACAAGAGGTTAGAGACCTGGGTCTCCGAGTTCCTGAAGAGAGTTGCGAATGATGATGTTTTTTCATGAGTTAGACAGTTTTTTTTAAAGATAGGGTACATTCATTATGACTTTGAAAAAGGTTTGATGAAATGCATATCTACTAAAATTGGGTAGTTAGATATTTCGTTTAGTTTGGGATGCCAAGCCTTACTTGCCACAATTTGTTCTCCATTTTATCTTAGGTACGACAACAACATCCATAAACAAAATTAAAATAGCGTTACGTAATAACGATACCATTATCGTTATAAAATTCTAATAAAATAAAATAAATTTGTGCGTTCCAGGGTTAGCCTTGTTTTAGGTACAAGTTTTCTGCAGATACCGGCCAACTTGCCCTAATATACCTAGATGGTTAACGAAAATCTCGACTTATCAACATTTAGCATGTAAATTAAAAAAATATATTAGATTCCGTTCAACACCTAAGTAATCTGTTCCATCTGTGTACCGAATAAAATAAAAAAGAAACTTTTTTGGTAGGCAAATAGGTAGACATGAAAGATTTCATTACAATATTAATTAAATTTATGTCCAATCTAATACTTACTGTAATGATTAATACACTCCATAAAAAAACTCACTTTCAAACACATTGCTAAAGTTAGCGTGCACTCAATTATGTACCACTGCCGTTACCGTCCCGCGATCACGCATCACAGATCGTCATACATTTCTAGAAGTCCCGGTGAAACGTGCACGAAGCAACGTTTGGCCAATTACTGGTAGCTGGAAAGCTCCCTCAAATCCATCGCGCATGCGTCAGCGGACTTGAAGCAATAGCGTGGGAATATTCATAACTTAGTTTATACTTTTGTTTACAATGTTACTCAGGAGACGTACCCGCGGCGTCAGCGAAATCAAAATGAATGGCAGAGAATGGCTTTATTCGGTTTTTAATATGATGAATTACTCTCGACCTTTTGGATACTGTAATAAAAGAATGTACTATGGAACTATAATAAAAAATTGAATGTCGTTTGGGACAATATTCAACTTAAAATTAGGATGATCGAAAAGCTGTTTCGATTTAATCTTCTCAAAGCAATACCAGTTGAGCAAAGTGAAACAGTGAATAATTTAGGTGTCCTCATTGACAGAAATTTGTCGTGGGGACCACAAATATCTGAAATCAGCCGTAAGATGTTTGCTTTAGCTGGTTCCCTTCGAAGGCTGTGCAATTTTATACCTATTGCCACTAAAATTTCTCTAACACAATCTCTTCTTCTTCCAATTCTCGATTACGCTGATTCTTGTTTTCTTGATCTTACTGAGCAACAGTTAGATAAACTTGAGCGCCTGCAGAATGTCGGGATAAGGTTTATATTTGGCTTACGCAAATATGACCATGTCTCGGAATTTCGCAGGCAGCTCAAGTGGCTTCCTATACGGCTTCGCCGAAATTCTCACATTCTGTCACTTCTCTATAATGTCTTATTTTCGCTTCTGCACCCTTTTACCTTAAAGAACATTTCACCTTTCTACATCTTTCTCACACTCTTTCTCTGCGCTCTTCTGAAAGCCTTATGCTTCAAGTACCTGTCCACTCTACTTCCTTCATCGCCCATTCCTTTACTGCCCGGGCTGTACAGCTATGGAACGCATTACCAGTCTCAGTAAGGCGAGCAAAGTCGCTCCCGATTTTCAAAATCTTATTAAAGGAGCATTATTTGTCCTGTTGCCACTGAACGCATACCTGAATTCCTATGTAGAGTATCCTATGCACACAGATCCCCTTATACTCTACAATGATTCTATCCATCCAAGGTTGATCGCTCTTCAGCGATAAGACCGTCAATTGTCACTTAGTTTAAGTACTTTTATTGTTTATTGTTATTTTTATTTAAGTGTGCAATATAGTGTTTTCTATCTATCTATCTACCTCTATACTCAACCAACTTGCGTCACAATGCCTGCGGTTATGTGAGTGGTGTATGTTCTTTCCTTGATACTTTCAGTTCAGTCTGATCTAATCAAGAGTTGCATGGTGATTAAAAAACAAGCTTTTCGCTCGCGGCTTCGCTCATGAACACTATACGATTTGCCCTGCTCTTCTAGCGTGTTAAGTAATTTTATATTGTTACGATGCTTTGCAAGTTTCAAGCAAATCGGACCACTGGTTAAAGAGTTACAAAAAAAAAAACTTCAACACCCCTTCCAAAAAGTGTAGCAAAAAGAGCCCTACAAATTTTATTTTTAAAATTATTGTTAAAATTTCACTACTAGTTGTACAATTCTCATCTTCAAACTTTAACATAGGTACCATGTTAACTTTTTTCAGGGTAGCTCGTAAATTTCTCAATTTCTGAAAATTCAATATAATCAGACCGCGAATTAAGGGCTCAAACACAAAACTGCGAGCTCGCATCGCATCGTAAATATCTGCGAGCTCGCACGATAACGTCAGATCTCATTTGCATCGCGTATTCCTGTCATATTACGTCATACTTGGTGACCCCCCTTTTAGTCCGCTCTGAGACAACTTTAGCGAAAGAGCGCGGCGCCTGAGCCGCCTTCTTTGTGTTGTAAAAAAAAACTGCTTCAGTTCTCAACTCATAGTAATTTCGAGTAAAATAGTTCCCTTCAGAGTTCATAATCGTATTAAATGGATGAATCCAGAATCTTCTTTTTCTTTTATATCTATTTAACAATAACAGCAGTGCAATTGGACCGATTTATGCAAAAATGATCCAACCCACAACCTAGTCAATTTCGAGTTTTTTTAACCAATGTAATCAGAATAAGGTATATTTTAACATATCAAAGACTCACACCTCTATGTTCACAAATGTGGAAAATCCATATGATCCAACCCACAACTGTCATGTCGAAGACCATTTTTTAAAATGTATAAGTGTTTCATGCCACTTGAATCATTTTTGTGTTGCTTTTGTTACCCTAACATATAACCGTTCTAATTTGCTACAATGATTCAAACTATAATATTAAGCTGGTCCATCAGTTCAAAGAGCTCAGAAAGCTATAGAAAGAGCTATGCTCGGAGTTTCTCTGAAGGATAGGATTCGTAAAGAATACATCCGAAAGAGAACCAAAGTTATCGACATAGCTCAAATAATTAGCAAGCTGAAGTGGTGGCAGTGGGCCGGCTATATCTCGCGAAGAACCGACAACCGTTGGGGTAAACGTGTTCTTGAGTGGAGACCGAGACTTGGCAAACGTAGTATAGGACGCCCTCCGGCCAGGTGGGATGACGATCTGCGAAAGACTGCTGGCAGATGCTGGATGCCAAGCTGAAGACAGGGAGCTATGGCGCTCATTAAGGGAGGCCTATGTCCAGCAGTGGACTAATATAGGTTGATTATGATGATGATTATATAAAACAAGTTAAGATTTGACAAGTTAATATTTAAAATTGCTATTTCATCTAAGTACGTAAACGAAATAAAGTATATAAAGTTCAAAACACACAGAAGCCGGAGGAGTGGCGAAGGCGAAGACGTGCCGGTTTTTCCTATGGCACCGCGTTCGCCACGGCCTGCGGTGTGTGTGTAGGCTTTCATAGGATTCCATAGAATACAACTCGCACGCCTTTGCCTCCGCCACGCCTCCGGCTTCTGTGTGTTTCGTACTTTAACGAAAAATAAATAAATAAAATAAAATAAGTACAGGGCCAGCAGATCTAATATTAGATACCAGATGATTGCATTGATTAATTTAAGAAACCGAAGGGAAGCTGCAATAATAGACGATGTAGATGGTTTATGTGATGAACCTTATTCTGATTTGGACGAGGAGTAGGGCCAATTTTGTTTGTTTTGTCTTTTAAAACACAAAAATGATTACTAATTTTTAACACACTTTGAATCATTTTTGCATTTTAATTTTTGCACCCTACATAGCTCTTTCCATACAAAATTAATTTTGTAATAATGATCCAGGCGCAAGTTTTCCCAATTATCTACTAAACTATTACAATTTATTCTTTATATTATTTATAGCAAAAAAGTTGAGTTTACATAGCATTAAATTAAATTAAAATAACAACATTTTGTATTACAAAGCTAGAGAAATACCGCCACAAACTTAAATATCGATTATCTCGAAATGAGGTTTGTGTGGGTTGGATCATTTTTGCTTAAATCGGTTCAATTATCTTTTTGGGATCCATCTTACGCTTCCTAAAAACACGTCCAATACGGCGGACTAAACTTGAAGATATGGTTACCCTACAAAACGGTTCGCCGCACAAATTCGCATCGCAGAAATTCGCAAATCAAGTTCGTGTGACATCGCATCAAATCGCATCAAATCGCATCGCATCGCACCAAATCGCAGTTTTGTGTGGGAGCCCTAAAAAGTTTCATAACAATGCTTTCATCCTTTTTCACTTAGCCTTAGTGCTTTTACTAGAAAAGAAACCTATTTTCCAAATTTCAACTTTTTATGATTTGAATCAGTAAGTCCGTTTGCTTTTTATATATAGATAGAATACATGACGACCCGTCAACCCACTGACCTGTATCTATGCGTATTTGTATATATTAGAGGTCAGTGCGTCAACCTCAATTGGCTCGGCCCGTACGGCTGCGATCGCCCTGTTTCGCAAATTGTAATATTTCCACCAATCGTTCGATGTAATAATTGACTAGGTCTGTCAGGTGTCAGTTGGTGAACGCTATATTTGATTAAGACTGTCAACTGCCAGTCGGTGAATGGCTGAGCCTAAAATCTAGCATTACTACGCTGAGCCGACTGACGATGACGACTCGTCTGCGCCGTTCGGCTGCGCTCGCCTTATTTCGGAAATCGTAACATTTTCCACTGCGTCTTACCGCCCCCCTCGCGTGAGCGAGCGGTGGTTGAAACGAGAATGATTTGAATTTTTTTGATATTTATTGATGATTATTGATTGATTTGCGCTCGATTTATTTTGAATAAACGATTGTTTTCTCAAATATTTTTGTTTATCCCTAGAGTTAAATATATTTACGATGGGTGCAGCATGACAGATTTTCGAATAGGAAAAGGTTTTTATCACGCATAAAAAATCCCTTGAAAATGACTCGATTCGCTCTCCTTTAATGATGATTAAGGTTTTTGAAAATCTAAAACGCTATACCCGTAGCTTTTTCTTATCCCATCATGTATGCAATATTTCATTGAAATCGAGGCGGTACTTTCAAAATGAAACAAAAGAAACGTTTGTATGGAGGCTCGGGTGTTCGTATCGACCTAAAGTTTGAACTACATAATACAGGGTGTTAGTGTGAGCAGTGTTGTCCTTGAAACCAGAGGTTCATTATCATGAGTAGAGTCCAAAACCGGTGAAAAGAAATATAACTATTTTTTTAGCTTTCAGAAATCAATTATTTATAGAGGGTAGATTTGCAAGTACCGTGCACAATTTAGTATTAGCACTATGTATCAGATGGCGCTTCTCGTTTCGATTAAAACCCTCTGTGCTTGTTTACCAATTAAATAAACTATAATGTAACGTACATAAAGCAGATAAGATGGATAAATCATTATTGTAATTTAGGAATACTTCTGTATACCTAGAGTCTATTTTAATATAAGCTTAGAACTGATGTTCTAAGATCATCACCTCTGAGCTTGTTTAGCAATTGAATAAACTATAATGTAACGTACATATTGAAGATAAGATGAATAAATCCTTATTGTAATTTAGCAATAGGTACTTTTGTATACCTAGAACCTATTTTAAAGTATATCGCAAGTAATGATGCTTGTTCAGCAAAATCGTTAATATGACAATTATAACCTAAGGAATTGAATTTAGCTATTTTGATGAATTGTATTAGTCTTGGAATAAATTTCAACACATGTTTATATTGTTATTTGTATAAAAATACTGCTATGTAATAGATATTTAGTACTGTAATCCGATTGGCTGTTGCATTTTGCCAACATAACCTTATTTTTGGTATTATCGGCTATTTGCAGGGGCTCTGAGGAAGCTTTATAAGCAAAAGAATACCTGATACGGGGTTCAGTTTGTGTTGTGCAGCCTCGATGTCAAAGTTAAGTAAACCATTGTTATTATATCCCCTTTCATGTGTGTTTCCATGTACTTACCTACAAATAAGTAAGGTATTTTACTTGTAATTTACCTTCCGAGTAGAAACTTAACCAAATCGTTGATAAGCTGGGTTATGTACTTACTAGAAAATAAACAAGTATACATTCAGTCAAAAAAGTATCGGGAATGGATGATTTGTTTATGGTTCCAAATTCAAATTTTTGTTTTTTTTGTTGTTGTTAGGTTGGCACAACTGTTTGCCATTTTGGCGCGGAGTTTGAGTTGCATCTGTTATTTATATTAAATACAGTGCTGTTTTTAGTTACATCATATCTAGTGTGTATTGCGAATTTCACAATGGACAAAAACATCGAACAAAGAGTTTGTCTTAAGTTTTGCATCGCCAATGGAATTTCGTGTTCGGAGTCACTGAAAATGTTACAGAAGGCTTTCGGTGAATCGACTTTATCAAAAACACGTGCTTATGAGTGGTACAAAGCGTTCAAAAGCGGTCGAGATGTGATGGAAGATTTGCCTCGCTCTGGTAGGCCATCAACGTCTGCAATTGAAGTTAACATCGCAAAAGTGAAGGAAACAGTGACTGAAAATCCTCATTCAACTTTGCGAGAGATAGCCGCCGAACTTTCTGTATCTCACGAGTCGATCCGTACCATTTTAAATAATCACTTGGGTATGAAACATGTTGCCGCTCGACTAGTCCCAAAAGATCTGAATTTTCTCCAAAAACTCAATCGCATGAGAGTCGCTGAGGACATGCTAGAACGAGTCAATTCCGACCCAACATTCATGAAACGCATTATTACTGGTGACGAGACGTGGGTTTATGAGACTTCTTTCTTTTTCCTAAACTCAAATTACCACTTCGTGGCACCCGTTTTCAATCGGTACAAGACATAAAGGAGAATTCGCGTTTGCCTTTATTATTTTAAAATGTGTTGATTTATCTTTAGAGCTAAAAATAGCCTCTTGAAATAGCAATGGTGTTCATTGTTATTTATCAAGTACCTTCATATGTATTACTTTGTGTGTGATTTATGTATACTTCAGTACTAAGTAGTTATGTACTTTATGTATAATTTGGAGATGTGCTTTGAGATGATACAATATAGCCAAGGTACTTAAAGTTACCCAATTTAGGTACCCCTTGTAGGTTATTATATCTTGTAGATTAGATCAGTTATGGATGGTGGTTCTTCTACAAGGTCGCAGAAGCCTCTTGTATTACATATTCAGCTGATGGGTTACTTTATTAGGTGTTGGTGGATGACTACCCGAATCTTTACGAACCTAAGAATCTAGAATTGTGTTAGCCACTTCTGTTAATGTAGTTTATACACCAATAGCTACGCATTTGATATATAGATTTGCATTCTATCTAGGGAACTCTCCTAATTTTTTAACACGCTCCTAAAACAAAGAAACAATTTTTTAATAAAGTTTTTTGCTATCTTTCTATCTACTTACCTTAATAACTAAGTTGCTAAACTAATGTTAGTATAATTACCTACTTATTTTTATCAGTGCTAGTTTTTTCAGCGTTTTAACAAATTCAAAAACGTTTTAATATATTATTTACTTACTTAGTTTCTGATTGCTACTACTTTTATCAAAAATTACTTACTGCATTTCTTAGGCTATTAACTGTTATATACTCAGCATTAAAGCCTGTGAGTTAACAATATATAACGCCTATTATCCCACCCTTAAGGTAGATTTTTTTACCGATTTATATGGAATCCATTTCCAAGGTATACGGATCTCAAGAGGCGCAAATATGCAGGTCTCGACAGAACCTACGCATTTGCTCCCCTTGGATTCGAGACCCTAGGTCCGTGGGGTACCGAGGCTCTCCGGGTTTTTAAAAAATTATCTGAGCGTCTGGTCGATGCGACGCGTGACCCGAGAGCTGGTGAATATCTGGCTCAGCGCATCAGCATTGCCATACAGCGTGGTAATGCAGCCAGTGTCTTGGGGACGCTTCCGACTGGTATTGACATGGATCAATTGAGCTACCTTTAGACTGTTTGCAACCGTCTGCAGTTAGCTCAATGGTTTCAATTGTAAATACTAGTTGTAATTTTTCTATTGCTTTGCTTGTAATTTTCGTTGTTAATAAAATTAGATAGCAAAAAAAAAATAAAAAAATGTATACCTATCCTATGATAAAATAATTTTCAAAATCGGACTAAGCATTCTGCATAGTTTTACGTGTTCATACATTAGAATCAGTGAGTGAATAATCAATACCCTTTTCATACCCATAATGATAGATTTTTTTTATTTATGTGGGGCCTATTCCATAACAAGAATTATCAAAATCGGACTACTCTGTAGAGGTAGTTATGGGTAATCAAAAAATAAATGCGTCGAATTGAGATCTTCCTCCTTTTTTTCGTCACGTCGTCGGTGACATCAGGGAGATCAATACGATAACATCAATACGATTCGGTGGATTGAAGAGAAAAACCGTACTACATAGAAACATAACTATAATTTATTTACCTACACAAGAAAATACATAATTTTGGTTGGTAGTATTTTAAATCATGATAATTTTTTCTACCTATGCTTAAAGCGTATCACGCATAAGCAGGTAGTTTCGCATTCAAACAGAGAGGTGATCTATGTAGATAAGTGATTCTTGAAATTGAGCAAATATTAGATAAAGGTTATAAATTCTAATTCTATTCGGAGGCAGTCGCGGATTACGGTACTGCTAGTTCATCTATTTTATCATTTATAAAATGTTAACAGATAATGGCTATGGCAGGTTATATCGGTAGAAAAGTAAGCTATAATTGAATTTTATACGATTATTATTGCGTATGTATATAGTTCTTTGAATATAAAATAATGAAACTAATTTTATTTTTCATTTTTCGATTAGGAAAAATAAGTGATCCGTTTTAGTTGATCGGTTTAGTTGATTGGAGTGGAAGTACAGGGTACAAGGTATCCGTTTGCGTGCGTTGGTATATTATATAGTTCTTTAATTATAGTTTCTTTTTATTTCTATTTTTTTTATTGTCTCTCTGTTTATAAGTATAATACGAGTTATTATACATTTCTCAACTATGTTTAGCAGAACAGATATAGGTATTTATGTTACTAAGTAGATCATGACTGATTTCTATTTTTGTATAATTTAACTCGCATTTTAAAGTAAGATAAAGTAAGTTTGAAAATAAATGTATTATAAATATATATATATCTGTCTGCACATACTTAGGTTAGTATAAAAATGTATAATACATACTGTCAAATTTTAAAATTTCACTTGTAAAAGGTTCTTTTATTTCAGTTTTGTTATTGTATCCTTTACTGTTTTGATGAAGTTTAGACATAAAGTTCTTGTTATTTTCACGGTTAGATTAACTCGAGTCCATTAACGTTCAAACGGAAAACTCGAATTGGATTTTAAAAGGGTTGGACGATTATGCAGAAAGCTTTGATCACAAGATGTCTGAATAAATAAACGATTAAGGCTGCGTACGGACTACCTTATTCATTTATTCTAAAAGGTACATCAGCCGTTAACACGATGTAACTTAAAGACTTGGGACAAATTCTACATAAACATTAAATAGATTTGTAGTGTTAGCTCGTCTGATCATGACCAGAGATGAGTCGGCTCAAGATCGGCAGACGGTTAGATAGATAGATAGCTGATATAATATAAATATGGTGTTGGGTTTTAAATATTTTAAGATCAAAATCACAATTCAAATAAAAATAATAGGTCATAAAAAAACAATAAAATATAGGGTTTGTTTAAATTAATGCGCAATACGTGAGGTTGTTCACCTACTGCCACAGGTTAATTTCATACAGCAAAATTATTTTTCAACGCATACAGCTTAAAACATCCTCACAACTGATAATACTACTGATATAGTAAGCGCCGCCGCTGCGCACAACGTCCGCTTATGATAAATTTACCTACAATACAACGCAACGCTACTCGATTGACGTTATTTCTATTATTTATTTTATTCCTTTATTAACATAATTGTGAATGTTTCGCAGCTCTTTACAATAAAAAACTTATCGAAAAAGGCTTTACATTACATTAATTTTGAAATATAAGGATGGCATCACCGAAACGCTCCAACGTTCATAGTTTTATAATTATTAATTATGCGTCGACACACTTGCGCCTTCCCATCTTCCAAGGACATCCGCGAGGGCAGGTGCAGCACCAGATTTAGCTGAGGATCTCAAGAGTCGCAAAAATGCAGATCTCGAAAGAGCCTAAGTACCATTTGCCTCCCTTGGAGTCGAGACCCTAGGTCCGAGGGGTACCGATGCTATACGGGTTTTTAAATAACTATCTGAGTTTCTGGTCGATGTGACGCTTGACCCGAGAGCTAGCGAGTATCTGACGCAGCGCATCAGCATTACCATACAGCGTGGTAATGCAGTTAGTGCCTTGGGGACGCTTCCAACTGGTGTTGACATGGATCAGTAGAGCTACCTCTAGACTGTTTGCAACGGTCTGCAGTTAGCTCAGTTTTTTCAGTTGTATATAATATATATTATTTTATTCCTTGGTTCCTTCTAGATATGTAACATTTTTTTTATAAATAAACAACTAGTTATGAAGATTTCTTTAATTTTATCGAATTGTTTGCCTATGCGTCAATTCAGTCACTCAAATTATTTTCAAACTACATACATATTCTAGATCTGAAAAAACTTTATACAATAAACAAAATAAGCATATAGTCAGAATATTCAAGAATATACTCAAATATACCCATTATATAACTTTAAACTCAAGTTAAATATATTATAATTTTGCAGGTACTGTTAGCATATAATAATGAATATTATAGTAATGCTAGTAAATTTTTTAAAATCTACTATCATTTTCAGAAAGGTTTTTATCCCTCCTTGGGTGTCAATGTGGACTTTACTTATGGGTTTATATACATATTTACTAGATTCAGATTAGAAATGAATCTGTTCACTGTGAATATTTACGATGTCAATTTAGATGTCAGTCCTGCCCTTCCGTCTCCAAGATTTAGGGTCCAAGGGATAAAATATGCAAAACTGTTCCGTCTAGCAGCACTTATTGAAATTGGCTGATTTACTTTAATCACATTTCCAAGTTGCAATTCCAATTGCGTAAAAGGATTGGTTAGGATTTTATGGTATTTTGGAACAAAATTATTACTTCCGGACCAGACTCGTAAATTTTTCCTCGAGTAGGTATTTGTCTAAATAAACTTAAGCATTTACTTTACATTACATTTATTTATTTTTTGAATGGTTCAATATTAGGTACAATTTTATCTATCTTACTCATTTTCACTTTGATAAACCAAATCCTAGTTAGATATGTCATTTATGTAGAAAATGGCGTAATAAGAAAAATCACGAGCTAGGTCATAAGTCATCATAAAGATTAAGAAATAAAACTTAAATGACACAGATATTTATTACTAATGGTTTTTAGGAAAAAGTAGAAAACTACGTTACCATTTATGTTCCTAAATTAATATTCATTTCGTGGACTTGTTTTTTATAGTCAAAGGCACTAAGAAAGACAGGGCTGCATGCTTGTTATGGTTTGTTTTATGCTTTTTGTTGGTATGTGATATAGATAATTTGAGGTGCCATATACAATGTTTTGATTAAAAAGGTTAATTTTAGCATTGGTAATGTAAAGACCAAGAAAATCCACGAACAATAGCTTGTTCAGAAGAAAAAAATAGCGTGTTCCTTAGACAATGCTAAGAAATTTATCGTTGCTCGTAAAGGGCGCTGTGAAAAAACCATGAATTTCTCAAACAGACACAATGCTCGTTCCCACGCCATCACTTCTAATCCTTAAGAACTTTATTACCCGGCAAAAAAACTAGAAGACGGGTCCAATACGTACGATGCATGCACGCACCTATGATAGGCAGACATCTTTAAATGGACAGATTTTAGATAGGTGCTCGTAACATATTGTGTTATAAACCAAAAAAGATGATTCTGGACTCCGAAGGAAAAAACTTCTAACTTACGATTACAAGAAATTGTTTATTGAATAAAACAAACATGAGACTTATTTAGCACTCATATAACCTCTTTTTAGGTTTTTCTGAAAATAGCTTGTAAATTGGTAGTTATTGCTAATAGGACTAAATGAACTCACCTGAGTGAGATTGGATCCTGATTATTTGAGTTTTCAATTCGTTATAGTACTAGTAGTATAATTAACCCCGGCTTCAGCGTCGCGTCCTTTTCAAAGAAAACCTTATAAAAAAACGATCTACGAAACATTATTAATCATTACGTTAAGACATAGAGGTGACTCTATTCATGACCTAATGAGTGGGCTAACTGTTTAAAATTTTTACCTATTGCTTTTTTTTGCCTTGTCTTCGAATCTTGTATTGTCATGGTACTAAAAAACCATTCAGTAGACACGCAATTTTTAAATCTGTAATATCTTCGAAAATATTCATTGAAATCATTTGCTGTAAAGAGTCATTGAGATCTATATTAAATCAACAATTTATTTAAGGTATTTAATTAGATGAGGATTAATGCTGTATTGGTTAAAACCGCTTCGAAAATTAGCTTTTATTTGTCGAAATAAGTAAATGGCAAAATAAAATTAGATTGTGCGGAGTTTTCTGTAAACCTTTTCAATGTGTACAATACTTAGTACATTATTTTGATAAATCTCGTAGGATTCACCTGCGTTTGCAAAGTAAGCGGAAAAAATGTAACTTTTTACGACATCACATTAGACACCTCAAAAGTAAAAGTATTTCTCCACTATTTCATGGATGATTATACATATGAACCTTCCTTTTGAATCACTCTATTTATTAAAAAAAACCGCAAATCCGTTGCGTAGTTTTAAAGATTTAAGCAGTCAAAGGGACATAGGGAAACAGGGACAGAAAAAACGACTTTGTTTTATACTATTTAGTGATTAGTGATGTGCAGAATGCATGTGTAGGTATGACTCGACTTCTGAAAACGGTCTGCAAGAAGCCAATTGCTGAATACTTCGTGGAAGTCTCTATGAAGACCCTCCAACGAAAAGGTACATTGTTGCACTTGAACATCATAGTTATGTAAACATCACTTCTACTAGAGAAGTACCTATCAACATTTCGTGGTGAGTGATCTGTTAGTATGCATAGCCTCTGAGCGTCAATGTAGCCAAGTAACAGAATAACAATGAAAGCAGTTTAATAACGACGGTCACATGTATACCGCGATTACAATTGCTGTGGTTTAAAATTATTCAATGAATTTTGATAAAGTCGTAAAGCTTAGAATTATGGTGCCGTTATTCTGTTGTTATTTTCGAGACACGAGAGATTGCGGTGTGTTTTACACAGTGTTTTTATTTGGTTATTTTATTTTTACAATAACTGAATTATCAAGCTTTATTTTAGGTTACATTATCTCTGTTTTGATAAGCTATATTACCTATCCTGGCTTTTACAAATTCTTTATTCTATTTTTACAGGAGGGACCTATTTTACTTTTCAAATGCTTAGTCTTGCAAGTTCTTTCGAATCTTATGAATTCGCCAATATCCTTATTATTGATGGTCATATTTTTTCCAAGTCGAAGACTACATACCTACATTAGCAAAAATAAATAAGTTTTTAATGCTTGATTAACCGATTTTTTGTGGTAAGTACACAAAATTTTACTTGATATTTCATAATTATGAAGACATTCAGAAGAGTTTTCCTTCTTCCATGTATTTTGATTAATTATTTCAATAACGTTTCTGATCGGCTTTTCTTTGGTTTCTTTTACGGTAACTTAAATTTTCTATAACATTGGTATAAAATTACACTGATTAAAAAATGAATGGGTAGTAAAAAGCAAAACGAGTAGGTTACCACATTGAATTAACAGTTGCGGTTAATGCATTCTAGGAAAATTTATAGATATTTCAATAAAAACTGTGCTCGCCTGAAAGAGTATTATTATGATTTTAGAAATAAAATAAATAAGAGCATAAGGCGGCGTCCTAATTAGGAGCGATCGTACGATGGCCCGATGCGTTCATCATCTCACGATCAAAGTGGTCGTGCGATGACCTAATAGGTGTCCTAATAGATCGCACGATGTCCATCGTGTGATGCCGTCAACGATGATGACGCCCCTCGCGCGTCAACGCATCGCGTAGGTAACCGATTAGGACACTCAAGAGAGATCTGTTACTTTGATTACATGATCGCACGATCAAAGGCATCGTACGATCATTATTAAGCATTTTATGTGATCGCACGATTACTTGCGAGGTTCAAATAGGACACTCTGATGAAATCTGTATGTTTGAACTCATCGCACGATGAGAACGCATCGTGTCATCGTACGATCAGCGCCAATTAGGACAACGCCTAAGTAACTTTTCTAGCTTCATTTCTTCATATCAGCAAACATTATGATAACATGACCTAAGATTCTCTTGATAGCATTGCATATAACAAAGATCTCCCCAGAGGTAAGTAGAATACAAACTATGCCGTCACACCAACCTAATAGTTACAGAACCTGTTAGTTTGAGTTATTGAAACAGTGACGTACAAGAAAAGAAAGAATCCACATTGAAAAGGCGGGACCGGTAGCTGGTAGACGCATTCAATTATACCACCCAGAATGGTTACCCTCTGAATAATGCATGGACATGGACAACTCTCAGCACGGAATGGGAAGCAAGCGAGCACTGAAATGATCCCAACCAATTATCATTCGAATTAGTGTAGTGGTCTTACCTGGGTGATTCTACGAAAACTCGTTTTTTGTCTGACTTCTGTGGCACATTTTTTTTTGTTGAAATTGCACATCATGATAGTATATTATAAATAAAGATTTAATTTTGAATTTTTTGGTAGTGAAGGGAACTTTATTGGCTTTATGGTTACGGAGTTATTCAATTTTAAAAATATGGTGTCCACGGAAATCAGAATTTATATCACCAAAATCAAATATGGGTTGGTTTATCGATAATGTGTTTTCGGTAGTAAGTAGATTATTAAGCTAAGGACCAATCATTTGACGTTTGTAGTTTTAATCAGTTTTTACAAAAACACCTTTAAATCATTACTGTAAATACAAGTAACTTTTTACAAAAATCACACTAACAATGTTTATCTTTGTATTAAAAATATTATAATTATTCATTTTGTATTTATTATAAACTTTTATCCTAAAAAACATCATAAAAACTGTAAAAAAATATTATTGAGATGTTAATGAACCCGCAAAATCCACGGAAATCACACCACGGAAATCAAAAAAAATAACAAAATCTTAGAAATTTTTTTTATTTGCTGGTTTATTTTACATTGAAATATGCAGTCGAAATTAGGAACACAATAGGCATGAATTATCATCATAAATAAAACAATAGGATTAGCATAAACAAATTTATAGTCAACATGGTAATCAGAATTTCTAGATACCAATCAAATCAAAAAATAGAATTTCTAGATACCAAGCCACGGAAAGTGATTACGTACTGAAATAACAGAGTGACGTGGAGACTTACACACTTGTTGTACACACCACTGATGGGGCGTGACTGATAGTTTCTTTCGATCTAACAACAATTTACGCAGATGTTAAAGTACAGCATTTATGAATGAATTAGTGCGCACCAGGGGAATCAGAGCTAAACGACGGACGCGAAGTTATCTCGTTGTAACTTGTCAACTAAAGCTTAGTTTTGCGTAGTAATAGCGTCAAATAAGCAAGTAACTATCTGGGTTATTGTGAACCTATGTAAATTGGTACTAGAGTTTTCAGAAAATGATATAAAAATTTATTAACACAGGAACATGAGGTCCGGACGCACCACGGAAGTCATAATTTCCAAGGATTTTATTTATTTTTACTTATTTAAAATAAGATTATTAAAAAACTAAAAAAGGCCTCCCCTATTATCTTTGTCTAATCTACTATCATAAAAAAAATCAAAGGGCTAGGGGTACTTTTTGTATGATTTTTCGAGCCGGACATGTATTTTTGAAACCCGGGAGAATCACCCACCTACATTATTCGGAATGTCCCCATCTATTATACGAGTACTTAGAACACATTTTCACGTATCTATTGAAACAAAAACTAGCAATAACACGAGAATTGAATGATCGTTAATTTCAAGATATGAATTTATGTCCATTGCATTATTTTTTTGGATTGAGGATTGTGAGAAAATAACTCGTTATTGTTTATATTTTGTTATTTCAAACTAAAGTTTGCAAAGGTCGAACAGATAGAGTACGTGTACTAAGCCTCCGCTCTCTATACCTATACCTACGTTTGCAAATTTTTGAAAATGCTTATTTACCCAGAAAAAGTGAAAAACGGTCTTCTCGAGTTCAAGTTATTTCATTTGTTTTGGGTAGGAGTAAACTGGAACTTTGATTGAGGCCAGTTGTCTCTTAAAGATTTCAAAAGGACACAACTCACCTGTGGGCAAGTTTTTTCAGAAGATAAAAATATAAGTCTTCAGTGAATTATTACAGCCGCCAAAATAGGGTCATGTACTTGTAAGCTCATGAATCTACCGATGGAATTATTAGGGTTCTGTTTCTAAAAGATGGCGTCAACAAATCTGCACCCCTCTTCAATTTAGAGTTGCACTGACAACGTTTATTAACAACTAGCTATAACCCGTGACTTTTTACGCGTTATACTTATTATGCTTTACCCAATAAAATATAATAAGGTATATTTTGGAAATTGGAAGAATGCAAAAGATAATAAAATGGGATTGGAACGTGGAAAAAATACAGCTCCGTTTTTGGAAATGGCATAGTTAGATCATTATCCGCATCAGCTCTGTATTTAGTTCCCCTTGATTATGACTTTTTCCTCTATTTTACTAATCAAATTAAACAGGTAAAAATTTGTTAGCCAAACATTAGATATTTTTTTAATGAATTATTGTCGTACTGTCCTCACCGGTTCTAAAGATTTTTGTTAAATTTATTTAATATACACTATAGTTACACAGAATATGTTAAATATTTGATCTACGTCATACTTAAATAATATATATTTTAAATATTTCATATCATTTGTTTTTTTTGTAATTCACTGAAAAAAATACAAAAAGTGAGAATGAGGTGTATCTTCACAGGAAACTACTAAGCAAATACATCAACATGTAATTTTTTTTTAAAAGTACCTACCCATATTTCTGAAAAGTTCAGAAAAAATAAATTTCTTAAAATTTTATACAATATGTACTTTGGTGTGCACATGCACTCTAAAAATGGTTAAAATAAACCTTTATGTAAATAATGAAACAGATACATCTATACTTATAATAAAACTGTAACAGGTCCAATTCTGTACATTGAAGACATTTTAAAAAATTTTTTTGGAGGGCACTCTATTATCGATACTCAAACCAAAACTGTAATTTTTTTCATTCATGTCTGTCTGTCTGTCTGTCTGTCTGTCTGTATCGTAAACGCGCATCACGCCGAAACTACTTGATGGATTGAAATGAAACTCGGCATGATTACAGGTCATATACTACGAGGAAGGACATAGGATACTTTTTATCCCGGAATTCAGTAAGGTTCTCATGGGAGAGGGTATGAAAGTAAAATTCCTTTACCGCGCATCACGCCGAAACTGCTGAATGAGTTGGAATGAAACTCGGGACGATTTGAGTTCATAGTACAAGGAAGGACATGAGATACTTTTTATCCCGGAATTCAGTAAGGTTCCCCTGGGAGAGAGGGTGAAAGAAAAATTCTTTAACCACGCATCACGACGGAATTGAATGAATTCGAATGGAACTCGGGACGATTGGACATGGGATACATTTTATCCCGGAATTCAGTTTGGTTCCCAGGGGAACCAAACTGAATTGAACTGATAAACGCGAAAGTTTGTAAGTATGAATGGATAGATGGATGGATAGATTGATAGATGGATGGATGTTTGTTACTCTTTCACGCAAAAACTACTGAACGGATCTGGATGAAATTTGGCACAGAGATAGATTATAAGAAATAGGCTTTATTTTATCACGAAAAACCTACGGGAAAGGGAATTACGCAAGTAAAATCGCGAGTACTCCAAATACTAATCATGCGCAGACGAAGTCGCGGGCACCAGCTAGTATACAATATAATTGTAATAAAAAAATATAAATACCACGCACAGATACATCACAGAGCGCGCATCTACTCTCGCGCAGGCTCTAAAATACAAAAACCTAAACTTAAGTTTACAATGCCCTCCCCTATAACACAGAATCAAACGTCTTATTCTCAGTCTTCGATACCCATATTATTGTGCTCCATTTGACAAATACGATGCCGCGGATTATCAAATAAAACCAAAATACACATGTTTGTAAAGACCTTACTTATCGAAATAAATAGAGAAAATATATATTTTCCAAATCAATGTCAACCTTATTGGTCATATTATTATTTATATAGATTATTTAATCTATTAAAGCATTCACTGTCCAGGCTTTGGGATGCAACTATTAAAGGGACGCACACTGTCGCCGCGCCGCACCGCCCACTGGCCCAACGACTTGAATACTTACATATTATGCGTCATACATTATTATAAACATAATAATTTTTATTCCAATAGCAAGAACGAATAAAATAATAGAAATCTCTGTGTTTTTGTTTACTTCAATAAACATAATAAAGTTTTTTTTGAGCAAGCTTTAGAAAATAAACTTGATCTTATCTTTTAGTGTAAACCCAAAGTTATTTGGGTTTCGACTCTCGTATATAAATTCCAAAGAAACACGAGAAACATTTCAGTTACAACACAACCACGTATTTGAAAAAGAACCAAACAGGTGAAAACTGCCAAATATCAAGCCATTCTAACGCGGCACTCTCAACCCACACATTCTGTTAAACCCTTATTTATCAAGGGATTAAGGTTATCCCCGTGTACTTTATTTCTGCTGTCCCCACGGGAAACTATTGTCCATTTACTAGAATATACGAACACAGGCCATGACTGCGCTGCACCGCAGCCTTTATTACATAAAACTGAGAAGCAAACCAACCGTTTACGGTTATTGCTCTAGATAACGTTGCCACAAATGTAAATTACGCTTAGGCTAGACTAGACGAGATTCTTATAACAGAGTCTTATGTAATTATTCTATGAAGTGCTAGAAAACTATATAATATAGATCTAAAACTTCACTAAACTTCAGATGTGGAAAAGGCATAGCCAACCAATATAGGGTTTTAGCGTCGCTGCTCAGAGAAACATTTCATAATACAGAACGTATGCCAGTACATACAATATAAAAATAATTTAATCACAAAACATCAAATGATAATGAAAAACTAATGTACATTCTTAACTGACGTCCTAGAGCGGAATTTTTACATAAGCTAGGAGGGATGGAATCCTACGGTTGTACCTGCGAGCTGATAAATTAGATGGATTACAATGTGAACAGTCTTTTTCATTACTCATACTCGGAAAGTAGGTCTGAAGTTGCCTGAATTGTTGTCTGAAGCGGGTTGAAAGTGATACTAGGGAGAATCGTTTTCAACTGATAACTACTATAGCTATATATATATTGCAGAATAAATGATGAAGCTAAAAAAAAACCACCAATCAAACGTTCAAATGTTTTATAGTAGAGCTAAAACCTTTTTACTAACAAAATTTATTCTAGCTGTGATGCTAAGCTACGGTCATCTAAGCCCGGTCTGTATCCGCGGTTGAGTCATAACCGCAACCCATTGAGACAGAACCAATTCTGGTTGACGACTAACCCGGGACACTACGACATGTTGTTTCGAATCTGTCCTTCTAATCCGGAAAGGTCTGTGAGTGGTTCGATAACCGCTGAATGGAGGTTGCGGTTGTACAACTTTGATAAGGAAACATAACTTAGGTAGGTACATATAAGCACGTGGATTCCTCGTTCTTATCTTCCTTGTTTTTATTTTCAGTTTCAGGAATTTTAAAATTTGTGTGGATATAATTTGTTGTAATTAGTTTTCCCTTATTTTGAATTTTATCGCAACTCTTGTTTTTTTTCTGCCGATCGCCGCGGCGGCAGCGGCGGGCGTAGGCTCGCCTGTTATGCAGGAGGTCGCAGGTTCGATTCCCGCCTTGGGACAAATGTTTTTACGATCTGAAAATATATAATCCGTCCTGTATGTTTTTATGTATTAAAAAAATATATGTAAATGTATGTAGTTAATGTATTTATTGTATTGTATTAAAGATACCAGTGATGTAGTACTCAACTACTCATATCATAACCTCTGCTTAATTTGGGGCTTAATGATACTATGTGGATTATCCAGCATTATTTATTTATTGATTATTGTTTTAACTGATATAAGTTTACCTGATAAAGTTCGATAAGCCCAGACTCCGTCAAAATTTTAGCGTTACCATTGGGCGATTCCGCAAATCGATATGTTCCGTATCGATAAATCATAGCACCTTACAACTCTACAAGATACCTAGACAAATGATAACCTCACAGAATTTATCCAAATAAAATTTTGGATTACATTATTAACTACTTGTAGGTAATTTCAAACTTTTCTTGTAGAAGTTAATACAGTAATTGTGCTTAATCATGAAAGAGAGTTGCTTTAGTATGCTGCTTCTTTGATGTCTTAGGCTTCGGACAATTAAAAATTTAGCTAAGATTGAGCAGAACACAAAACCCCGGGTTTCGTATAAAAATTGAATTATCAATGGCACCTTTTACAAAATTCTTTGAAACTCAACTGAAATAATTATTCGTTTAAGGTTCTGCCCGCGGCTTTGCACGCTACTGAAACGATCTAATGTTATTTATGTCGCCGACATATTCATTACAGACATAGACATTTCTAGACATCAATTCTATTTAATTCAATTCTATGGTGTTTTCTTTGTATAATAAAAAATATATCAATCTATGTAATGTATTGTATTAAGTATATCAGTCATCTAGTACCCATAACACAAGCTCTGCTTAGCTTAGGACTAGACGATGCTGTGTGGACTGTCCGGAATTATTTATTTATTTACTTTGTGATCCTTTGTTGTGATACCATGAAGTACTTAATCATCGATCTCATGCTATAGGAATAGGAATGTGAGTAGTATAGGAACCGGTCTTTAGGGGCTCAATTTACAATAGGTATAAGTACTTACAGCAGGGGTGTACTCACGTTCCTTTCTTGTTTTTAGTTTATAATCATAATTATGCATATAGTTTTATTTACAAAGAAAACTACAATCACGGAATACAAAAAAATTAACTAGTATATACGATTGAAACAATGGAGCTAACTACAGACGGTTGCAAACTGATAC
Source organism: Eupithecia centaureata (assembly GCA_944547425.1). Classification (NCBI taxonomy): domain Eukaryota; kingdom Metazoa; phylum Arthropoda; class Insecta; order Lepidoptera; family Geometridae; genus Eupithecia; species Eupithecia centaureata. The sequence goes on along the minus strand of OX155676.1, from coordinate 9,906,585 downwards.
ATATCAATACCAGTCGGACGCCTCCCCAAGACAGTAGTGGCTGCATTACCACGCGCTGTATGGACATTAACAACGTATTAGAGCTGCACGAGAGGGCTGTTTATAATAAGGGTCCCAGAGAAAATATCTACGTAATAAATTCAAAGAAAAAACATAATTACAATATAAATTTTACGACTTAATATTTAAAGAATAGTATTGTTAAAAGTATTCTTTGTAAAAAGGCTTAAAATAAAACATCAGAAATATTAGATGATAAATAAACTTGCGTGAGTTTTGCTCCAACTCGAAATCTTTATTTTATTTCTGACGTGTCCAAGTGTCTTTTAAGGTCTAAAAGAAATAAAGCACTGAGTTAGAAACAAGGATAAAAATATATTCAATGTCATGAGTGTTCCAATAAATGGAAGTACTTACTACTAGTAATTTTGTTCGCTTGATGCAATAAAATTCATAGTATGTAATAGAAATCATCAGTTTCTTCACGAATGTACGGAACTCTTATACATAAAACGCGGTTTATCCATAAAAAGTCACGGCTTAACTTTTCCTGCGACAGATGTGATGATGTCGCAAAAACAATATTTCTTTACGATGTCGTTTTAATAAATAATGTTCCAACTCATATGTATTTTTTATACCAGTCATTAATTTTCTAATCTCTATTCTATTAAATAAATTGATTAGATTTGTTGATTTATTGACACCTATTAAGTGCTTCGATAAAGCATAATATTATTTTGCACTTAAGTACACAATAATTCAATAAACTATTAGGTAGGTACGTTTCAAAAATAATAGTTATATCATTACAGAAATACTAGCTCCGTCCCACAAACAAGCGACAAAAGCAGCTATGTTATATTCCAGGCCTAAAACTACGTCTTTTCAAAATTTCAGTTCGATTCGTTCAGTAGTTTTGGTGAAAAGGTAATGAACAACATTCGTATTTATTATATTAGAGTGACAAACAACAGTTAATAGTACTGGACTATCCACACAGCTTCATGTAGTCACAAAATAAGCGGAGCTTGGTTATAGGTACTAGATAACCATTGTACCTTATTAATTATACTTTACATTAAGTTTCTTTTTTTATTATTCATTAAAAACACCCAGAAACAAATGTCTGCATACGTCAAAGTAGATAGGTATATGATGTTTTTTTTTTACAAAAATCAAAACCTCAGTGGTTTTGTCTTTTATAAGAAAAAACATGTAAAATGTATATTTACCAAGCAGCACATATCCATTTTTAACTCACGGAGGTTAGAGCTCTGTGAGTTTGAACGAGGAGAATGCGGTTTCATATTCAATCCCACACTATGCAATCAACAGCAACCCGCGAACACAAGGGTTTCAATATCTACCAATGTAAGGCGCTATCCACTCTGACAATATTTAACAAAACAATTGTGTTTTCCCTAAAAAACCTATCTACCTACATATATTTAACTAGTGTGTTATGTGATTACTTAATTCCACGGCGAGTGGGCAGAGACCCTCATAAAGATAAGGCTGGAATGAGTGGGGCCTTTCTTAATTTATAACAAGTATCCCCTTGGGTACAGAGTAGGCTCCAACAGCTTATCTTTGTGTACGAGCAATAAAGTGTTTCTGATGTTTATCCGTAGTTTTTGCAGGAAGCCGATAAGGGCTCTGCTGCAACAAGAATTATCTCCGTAACAGAGGCTCAAGCCTTAGAAGAACATAACCTGTAATTGTATCCAACGTCCCATAACCAATGCTGAAAATAGTGAACTCTACATTTGTATTTCTTATCTTAGTGAATATAAGTTTAACAGTTCAGATTATATTTTCAGATTTAAATACCATTCCCATACTTTGCTCCATAAAATAATAAAAAAGACTCAACAACCTTTACTTTACGACTGAATTTAATGAGTATGTTGTAAAATTTATTATGACACTGTCAGAAGCACCATCTGTGGGCTTTAGAACCTGATAACAGCAAAGTAGTGGACCCCGCTGAGTAAAGATTCAGCAGTACATGTACTTACTTTGTGGGTAGATTAAAACACTAGAGTATCTTTATAGCCTCGAATGAAGAGTACGCTTTATAAATGAAGATCCGCCGACAAGCTAAAGAGCACCTAACAAATTCATAACAGTTGTATGAGTAATTTATAATAGTTGGTATCACTCACTTCTTACTCGAGGGGGATTTGAGGCCGGTAATGTTTCTTTACCTCTACATGAGGTTGGAACTCTTTATATGAAACATAGGAGAATCCTAACTTACGTGCCCATATAAGCCTATTGCGGCGAAACCAGCAACAAAACAGGTTAACCAAGTACTTATCGAGTTTCTAAGTTTCTATAGGTTTAAACACGTACCCAGAGTAGTTAGACCAGCTTATCAAGTTCGATAACATTTGACTCGTCTCCCACTATCTTAGCTTTATAAAACTCTTCGTGCTTATTATTACGCGCCATTCCGTTGCATTCACTCGCTCTACTATGTTTAGTTCGAGGATTATATTATTCGTTGGGGTGTTGTTTGCTCTGACAGCAGTTTTAGTGGAGGCCGGCCTTACAAGTAATACGTTGAAATGTGACTATGTTAGAAGTTTCAGCAACTGTGGGGAGTGTTCTACCTACTGCCGGAACCAAGGCTGTTACGGCAGCTCTTGCAGTGGAGTTTGGTGTTATTGCAGCGTGTAAACAATTGGAAGTTTCTAAACATGTGTAAATGAAAGATTGGAAAGACAAAATGTTAAATTTACCTCTAAATGTCGAGACGGTGTCATTTGACTAGCGTTGTAAAGAAATTCTCATTATATATTTTCTCAGTGATAATTGTGTTTTTTTAATGGAGGGCAAGGAAACCAAGAGAAAATAAATCACTCCAATATTATACATGCGAACGTTTGGAGGTACGAGTGTTTGTTAGTTCTTACGATAAAACTACTGAACAGATGAAGCTGATATTTTGCATAGAGCAGACCTTCTTTGTCTAACATAAAGGCTCTTTTTTATCCCAGGCGTTACAATAAACCCCGAAACAACGCGTGCGAAGTCATGAGCTGAACAAACTGCTCACAAACTGTTGCACAGTTTGGCAGAAACTATAATAAATAATATACTTTAACTTGAAAATAAATACAAACTAAAAAATAAATAAACAGCGCTAGTAAATAATACAGAATTTTTTTCACACGACATCATCTAGCCAGTACATCTAAATCAACTCAAAATGCAGTGGATGACGACCCGAATTAAAAAAGCGGAATTATGTCTTGGCGTGATACTTTAAATTGCCTAGAAAATTTAAAACTCTTTTATTTTCGTAACAAAGTATTTATCACGCAGCTATGAAGGGGTATGCCTCACAGCAAAGCGAATTCAGTGGAGGCATTCAAATGATACGAGTAAGAAACTTCGTTTCGTTTTGTAGCTCTGTGTGAGAGTCTAACACAAAACAGAATATTCCAATACATTTAACATTTTTAACACAATAAATAAATAAATAATAGAATGCTGTTAAATCCACCCGGCTTTATCTAGCCCCAAATTAAACAGAGCTTGTGTTATGGGTGCAATGTTTATACATTTTGATGAAAGGACTTTCCACGAAAATTCTTATCATGCTTAAACTTTTTCGATTTTAAAGTTTTTTACCTACTTAAAAATTAGTAAAAGTTCATAAATTTTACAGGTTTATGAAATTGTAGAAATCTCTGTGGCTATAATATACCTGCTTATGTGTAATACTTTTTTATTTTCGTAAAGAATTGATCTATGTCTTTTCATACTATTAAAAATTATATTTTTATTATTATATTATATTATTTGCGCATCAGCATTGCCATACAGCGTGGTTATGTAGCCATTGTATTGGGGCGCTTCCGACTGGTATTGACATAGATCAATTGAGCTACCTTTAGACTGTTTGCAACCGTTTGCAGTTAGCTCAATGGTTTCAATTGTATACAGGGTGTAATCGTTAAGTGTGCACAGGCGATTATTCCGTAACTATTGCAGATATCAAAAAACTTTAAACTGATATCGAAAGTACTTTACCTAATGAGTAAAATCACATTAATAACTTTTTAAAAATAAAACGAGAAATATCCAAAAAAATTACATTAATCACTCCCATACATTTTATTTCTTAGTAAGTACAAAATTTTGTGTTCAAAGCATATGTTCGAAGTGACGTCCTCCTTGTGCAATACAATGACGAGCTCTATTTACAGTTTCTAAATGAACTTTCCTTAACATTTGCGGAGTAATTAAAGCAATTGCACGACGTACACGATTCTGTAACTCTTCTAGGCTGTGTACTCTCTCAGCGTACACGTGGTCTTTGACAAATCCCCATAGGAAGAAATCACAAGGCGTGAGATCCGGGGATCTGGCAGGCCAAGGGGTTGCACTATTATTGGCTATTAATTGTTTCGTAAGAAATTCATTACAACATTTGTATTATGTGCAGGTGCTCCATCTTGTTGAAAAATTATCGACCTTCTTTCATCGTCTGGAATTGGTTCTAAGAGACTTGGCATATCGTTTTGTACAAAGGAGAAATATCTCTGTTCATTTAAGGTTCCACTGTAAAAATATGGCCCAACGATCCGATCTCCAAGAATACCACACCACACATTAATTGAGAATCGCACCTGAGCTCTAACTTCAGTAATTAAGCGAGGATTGTCAATTGACCAATAATGCGAGTTTTTTCTATTGTAAATGCCGCAGTTTGAAACATTACTTTCATCGGTCCATAAAATTGACCTTACATTGACATAATTATTGACTAGCCAATTGCAATAGACCAGCCGACGAGCAGGATCATCATTGTGCAGCGTTTGAGTAGGTTTTATCTTAAATGCTTTGAAGTTGTGTTTTTTTAATAACTTGTATACATAATTGTGGGACACTGGAAATGATCGGGCCACTGAACGCGTTGATTCTTGTGGATTATCTACTACGTAGTTAATAATATTGTTATCTAAGTCATTATCAAATTCCAGAGCTCTTGTTCTCGAACCTTTTTTTCTGTTAAAAGATCCATAATTTATCAAATTGTTATCCAACTTACGTAAATACGTACCAGAAGGAACTTCTCTATCTGGGTACTCTCTTCTGTAGGCGATAATGGCCGCCCTATTGTTACAATCATGTTTGTAGTACATTTTTAACATGTCCCTCTTTTCTGTATTGGAATATGCCATTTTTCAATCAATAAATGCAACAATCACGATTATTAACGCAAATTGAAAAATACAATAAATTGGCGGGAACGAGAACCCGCGATAAAGAATTTGAATTTAGAACGAACACCAAAGAGTATCTTTCTTTTTGTTTTTATTTAGTATGTTGCTTTTCAGCTAGTTCAAATCAATACAATATTGAAACAAGGTTTATTATAAATTTGAAGTGGTAAGATAATTAATCTACACGTGTATCTACTTGAAATTCATTAATACCTTCATATCGTACATAATTATAAAATGACAAGGGTAAAATGAGTAGGTACTATTCCACTTAAAATAAGGAAACTAAAACCTTTCTACTATCTCATACTAAATGTATGGGAGTGATTAATGTATTTTTTTTGGATATTTCTCGTTTTATTTTTAAAAAGTTATTAATGTCATTTTACTCATTAGGTAAAGTACTTTCGATATCAGTTATCTGCAATAGTTACGGAATAATCGCCTGTGCACACTTAACGATTACACCCTGTATACTAGTTGTAATTTTTTCTATTCCTTGATTGTAATTTTCGTTGTTAATAAAACATATAATAGGTAGGTATGTAATTATGAAAAAAAAATTATTATTTGGTTTATTTTGTTAATTGCTTAAGTACCTACAAATTATTTGATTAAAATTTTAAATATTGATTCAATCGTCATTAATACAGATTACAGATCATTTGTGAGTTTGATCAATTATTATTTTAAGAATGCAATCTTAGCAGCTATATTTACGTAGTAAGTATCATCTAGATTTGTGAAATTATTTGTTTAATACATTTAAACAAGACAGACACTGCACTTTAACAGCAGCACAATGCAGTTATGTACAAAATTTTATCACTTTAGAATTTTATGATAAATAAATAAATAATGCTGGACAATTCACACGGCATCGTCTAGACCCAAGCTAAGCAGAGCTTGTATTATGGGTACTAAATGACCGATATACAATACATTACATTCATACATAGATTTATTTAATTTTAATATACTTAGAAAACACCTAGAAACCCCGCACAAAAATTTGCTAATCTTACAAACATATTTTCCGAGGCGGGATTCGAACCCAAAACCGCAAAACGTCAACACCTTCGCCCACAGGCGCCTTGCCTAACCACCCCCACCTCTTCTCTACGGCGGCGGCGCAGCGACGGCGATGCTTCCTTCTTCATAGGGTGTAGGTATTATAAATTGACGCAGATATGTCAAGAGCCAAGTGTGCCGATATGGCAAATAAATATTATATGAGTTCGCGGAATCGTATCTGGTCCATCATTTTATTTGAAAAGTGTACCAAATTGTCGAGGAACCAACTCGCTCACACTATAAAACTATAGTCTGAGCCAACTCGTTTAAATCGACTCATCCGTAGAACAAAGTCCTATCTGCAGAGTTGATGGTTTTCAGTAGACGTTAGAGAAGTTGTTGACTTGTGTAACTCTTAAACGGTGAGACTTCTCATTGAGACTTTTTGGTATGTTGTTACAATGCCCTAGCCTAGTTAAATGCTTTTTAGTGAATATTTATTTTCCCCTTATTTCTGGAGATAGTGAGTCCTATATTAACGTAGGACGTTTTACGGCGGAACAGCGGTGGTCTGTTGTGAAGATAGAACGTTGTTTTACGGAAACGCCTTAGCAATATGACGTTTTATATTAATATGGGTCGTTTTTTGTTGGAGTTATCTATTCTGTAAGAGTCCTATGTGGATAACTACCTTAAAATATTGTAATAAAATTATAACTTCTAAGTACTAAAATCGTTAACTAAGTTAAAAAATCATCAACATAAGTAATATAGCCAATATATGGCAAGATTTAGAACAACAAACACGTCATTTACAATTCAGCTCATAGAATATTTTTACGGCTAATATCATCTCCCTATTAAAAAAATGCTGAAGATGCGCATGAATAAATTTTAGACTAAGGTGCGAAATATTAATATCTTCATGTGGTGATAAATATTTACGTGGATTTATCAGTTTATCTAAGACTACGTACGCCGATAAGTTTATAACAAACTCTGTGGGGCTGCTGGCGAAGATCTCCCTGCGACGCTCGTTGCGGGTTCAATTTCCACCTTGGGTCATATGTGATATTTGTTCAGGCTATTTTCTATATATATAATATAGATAAAGTAATAAAATCTACCTATGTAAGTAGTATAATTCTTTGAGTATATCAGTTATCAAGTACCCATAATTACAAGCAATGCTTGGGGCTAGATGATTTTGTGTGAAGAATTGTCCATCTACATTTATTTTTAGACATGTTACCTGTTTCTGACCTGGTTACCATTTTATCATACGATATAGTATTTTAAGTTTTAACTATTACGCCAACAAGTCAGTTTTCGGTTAACGTGTAGTTCAATTAAGTTTCAAAACAGGGCGAAACGATACTGATTCGTAATATTAAAAATAATCTAAGTAAATATTTGACAAAACATGAAGATAGTTGTGTAAACTTCGCACTTTAGTTACTTAATTCAAAACACATACAAAAATAGCAAAACTTATATTATATTATTTAATCACTTATTTATACTGAAATATAATTTAGAAAAACAATTAAAAACCAAATTGAGCACTTACTACTATAATTGAACATTGTTTCGGAATTAAGATCATAAATTGATCAGCAAAACATAATATTGCTTGTTGGTTAGGTTATCCCAGTCTTCTTTTCTTTATGTCGATGAAATTCCGCTTCATGGATCAGTCTCATAGTTGCCAAAAAAATTATAAAGCCAACCGCTGTTAGCTTTCAACACAGGGAATTTGTCAGCGGCATTTGTATGTTGGCCTGATGGTTTTCATCATCTACGACTTTTTAATTCTCCTAACAAATTTTTACCTTATTTCAAGGCATTAGCATTCAATGTCTGTCTGTTTTTGGAGTCACGTTGCGATCAGGATATCATTGTGAAGATGCAGGCGAATTCATGTTGTCAATCAAAGTAATTTATATCGGAACAAGTAGGTAGGTACATAGGTTAAAATGACTATTGGAATTCGATGATGCCCGCAGAAGTTTTTAGTAAAACTGTACCGCAAATGCTGGTGTAGTAATCACTGATTACTTCACAAGCATTTGCGCACTTTTTAATCACATTGATTACCCACATGATTAGGACGAAATACGCAGGTAGCAGACCGAATGGACATTAATATAAGACGGCATAAACATGTTGTTGGTAAAACCTTCTAGTTAAGAAAATTCATAATTAATACAGCTTGATGAGTTAAAATTTTATCACCACAGATCCACCCTGGTTAATTTTGAACTGGGGTACATCTGTGGTGAGAAACTTCTAACTCTTAATGCTATATTTATGGTGAATTTTCGTAACTAGGATGAATTTCCAAAGAAAATAAACTAGCTTCATTGATGTAAACGTTCATGGCTGAGGTATTAGACACAACATTCGGTATTGAGCTATCGCAGGTAATTTCATCGGTCCACTATCTCATGCAGAATTTAATTCTGATCATATTAGCTAGTTTTTCCTGCACCTGGAAGCAAAGGCGACGTTTTTTGGTATCATGCGGCTGTTATCAACATTCACAACTGGAATTGAAGAAAAAACTAATTATTTTTGTAGCTATGTATAAAATACGTTCATATTTTATATATACCGAAAAATAATGTACTTAGCAATTTATTACACTAACTAGAAATAAAAAAATCTCAATATTTAATGATGTTTTGTGATGAACAACGTCCTAAATGATTTCATTATCCCACAAACAACGTTCTATCTTAACATCGAACCGACAAATCGTCTAACAGATTCCGAAGGAAAACGTCCTATAGTCATATGAAATCCTAAGAAGCTCAATAGTGTTCGCATAAAATGGTCCTAACGTATCATATGACTTAAATTTTTTACTGTTAATTATTAAAGAAAAAATGATTATTTATTTGAATATGCAATACGCCAAAGAATTTCTGTACAAAAAATGCGTTACACGAGCTCTCCGTCAAAAAACGTCCTATTTAAACATTGAACGCCTGCTACCTAAAACCGAGATAAAAAAGCAATATTTATATTTGAATTTAATGTATATTAAACCTATACAAAACACATCGAAAGACTTTCTCTTTTCCTATCTCCTACGAACAACGTCCGAACTGACGAACGGACCGAGCGCACGCGCCGTGCGCCGCACCCGCGCGCCGTTGCATGATCACTTAGAACGTTGTTGGGCGGAGTTGATATCAGTTAAGACGTTGTTCGATTTTATATCTCCGAAACTAAGTAAGATACAAAAATTTTAAAAACGTACTTCTGTAGAGCTTGTTCTTCTTATCTCGTTTCGCTATTAAACTCATTTTTGGTCTATGATCACATAGAACTATGTTCTACGGATAAGTCGAAATATGCATCGACTTACTTACTTATTGTTCCTACAAATTAACACTGATTATCTCTTACTGAGCTTTCGAAATTTCGTCCTAGGAATATATGTAACAAGGTACCGCTCACCATTCAATTAGCTTGTAGGTACTTGACAAGCTACCCGTATCTAGATTACCTACTTGTTGTACAAGAACGATCACAAAAAAGCTCTTGAAAGGAAAAAAGGCTCCGTCATAGCGTACCTGAGAAATCTCATCGAGCCTGAAGAGAAATTTCATCTAGGTAAAATGTTTATAAAAAAACTAAATTTATTCAATCTTTTCAAGTTTTAGCAACGCACAAAGTAGGAGGATCGATCAATCAGCCCGCTGGCATTCTCATGAATAATACCTACCCCTTGAACAAAAGTTCGATAAAGATTTTTCTCCTGTTGAGATTGCCGTCGGGTATTGCAAAGATTGATTGATTTGATGGTAAATATGAATAATAGGACGCGGATGCAGATCCTATTCGACAAAAGGTGACCCATTTACATAAATGTTTAAATACAGCGAATGAAGGACAATGCGATCCACAACGGCTATTTAATTATTTTAGGGAAACCATCAGCACAGTAACATAATTTGGTGATACAATAGATATTGGTGGGCTATTGATGGGAGACAGGAATCCACTGATAGGTACATAGTAGGTATTGTTACTAGAAGATAATGTAGGTACTTAATGAAACTTGTTATCACCAATATAAGTAGATTCTCAAAACTACTTATATTGGTGATAAAGTTATATCGTATTATATTTATACAACAACAAACTGAAAAATAAAATGACAATCAAAATAAAGTATAATGAAACTAAACATATCATTCACAATAAGATACAAAGGGTAACATAGAAAGTAAAAACAAGATCATAAACAGAAGAATCATAAACATCAAAATGGAAACAACATGAAAACAAGTACCGACCTAGTAAAAAAGAATGTAATGGGTCCCCGAAACGATCAAGTGCACTTGACAAGTCTACGTGCTTGAAGTGAATATTGATCGTTTACAGCGTTGACTTGACAAGTCCCGTCAAGTATCTACGGGCTGGACTATACTTGACAAAAATTTTGATTGACGGCGCTTGAATCACCTTGCGCTTGATGCGACTTGAAGCGACTTGACAAGTTTTTATTCATTTGCGGCCGGAACATCGATGATAGCGGACGATGAACCTGACCGAGACGTGGCTTTGGCGGCTTTTTATAATCGTCCGGCTCAGTTGCTTGAAGAGTTCTTTGCAAATGTTCATGCATGAATCGATATCTCATTTTATACCATCGCCTCTTTCTTTTCTCTTTTTCTGTGATAGATATCGCTAGAGTTATAGCAAGGAATGCCTTGTCCGCGTTGGAAACCATTATTAATCTTTGCGCCGACCACGTTCCTGGGCAAAGGTCGGGAAACGACTGCGGCCCGAGGACTTGACGGCACCTTCAAGTCGCGTCATGTCCCTCGTCAAGTGAAATCGTCAAGCACGTAGACTTGTCCAGTGCACTTGATCGTTTCGGGGACCCATAAGGAAAAAAATATAATTTTAAGAGTACAGAAACAACGTGTTTACCTACCTACACAACTTTACCTACAACGTGGCCCCTGTCGTGCAGACACGAAAACTTTCATAAAATTATTGCTGTAAAATAATTAAAACTGTTTTTGAAAAAAAAATAGGATAAGCTACGTGTAAAGAATAAACAGTTGAGTTTTCTTCTGACCTTTAAGTAGAGGAATAAAAGAGATGAAGGCCTTGATATTTCCTCAAAGACTAAAGAAGAAGCGCCATGCATTTTTGTGTTAATTCTTAAAGTGCGGGCCACCTAAATTTAAATTAATAGAATAACAAAATAAATACTTTTTATTTCTAGATTAAAGTTTTGACTCAAGTCTGAGATAATATTCAAAGTGTATTCAAACCCGTGAATAATTTATAATAAATAAATAATATTAATAAAATAAAATATCTTTATTTCAGCTAACCAGAATCCATATGGGGCTAGTAGGCAGACAAAATAAAAAAAGAAGAAAGAGCGTTAGTAGGGAAGATACATCTTATAAAATCTTTAAAAAAGTGACTGAATTATTCCCAGAGGGATCATTATAATAAGAGATATTTGCCGGGATCACCCTGCGAACCAGGCTTGCCCACAACGGCGATGAAAATCTATCCGCCATGGTTTTCAGGATGCTGGTGGGGCTGTCCCGCACTCTGCGGATCAGGGATGAATTCGTTTAAAACTCTGCAAACATCCCTGATGCACCACAGAAGCGAGGTAACCCAAAGATCATCCTAAAAATATTATTTTATTGAATACGTAGGGTCGCTAGCGAGTTATTAATAAGTATTTTATTAATAGCTAAATCAATGAAGCTTATAAGTGATAACTGTCCGACTGTCCTTTGGTGAACACTGGTCTAAGAGGCTTTCAGACAAACCGAATCACGGTTTTAGTTAAGCTTTTTGAATAAAATAAGTGCTTATTTGTATAACATAAAATAAATAAAAAAAAAAAAATTTAATGTTTTCTGATCACTTAGTTTAAAAACTTCTTTGTATACTACCATACGTGGAGTATACAAAGCACCTACCTGCCTGTCATTAAATTTCCTGCTGAAGGCTTAGAAGATTATATTTGTTAGAGCAGGATAATTATATTGGACTAGCGGCCACCCCAGTTTCGCACATGTAGGCATATATTTTTTATAATTTTTGGTATAATTTTGCGCTGCGTTGCATTGCATGGGGCCTCGCTGGGCACGGCAGCGGGGCCGCGCTGCGTTTATTCTTTCTTTTGAATTGAACGTCCCTGTAATAAATATAGGTAACCTTGTTACTCAGGGATAATGTATAATTCTAATCTAATGGTGAGTTTATTCGTTACAAACTTAGTTACAAACATACAAAAAAACCGCTGTTTTCACGTGGTCCCAGGATTTTATTTAATAAATTGAGCTCGAAAAGTGTTAGTAGTATTATACTGAACGACGTTAAACAACTTTTAGAGTTAAAATAGTGCTAACAGCAACAAGTATATGATTATCTATATATATATTATTATTATGCTGACTGATATTCAAACCTAAATATTATCTCAGGAAATTTACTTAGATAGAACTTTAATACAGGTGCAAAAAAAACTGTAATGCACTCAGCATTACAGTTTTTTTACAGTTAGAGTGAGTGGGGGGAACATGAAAAAAGGGGTAAGACAAAAAGTCTTCAATAACACCAGATTTATAGTACTTATTACAGTGCTGGCAACAGCGTTAGGGCCACCAATTTGTTAGTTATCACAACTCAGTCAGCGGTTGCGGCTGAGAACGCCTGGTTGTGTGTAAAGTGCAATTTTCTAAGACAATGTATTTTTCAGGATTCACAAAAGTGATTTCATCTTGCCAATTAAATTACAAGGCAGGTACGAGTGTTTAATTGAAACATCTGCCTATTATTTTTTGTACATATTTATGTTATTACTTCTAAATCTCTCTATTTCTCGTATTTTAGAATTTATTACAACTTTTCATCTTTCCCCATTTACATTTAACGGGGTAAGACGAACATATCAAAGTTTTCTTCTTGACACTTTTTCAGGTTTCATACTAAAAGCCAGAGGTCCTCAAACTATCTTTGTGTAGGAAAAAAATACGAAATAAAAAAAAATGCAGAAATTAGTAAAACAAAAAAAAACAAGAATAGGTATGCTAAGAAATGTGAAATAAAAATAGAAATCAAATAGAAAATACGTTAAAAATTACAAAAGTAAAAAATAAACAATTATTTTATGGTGATGAAAAAGAATATTCATATAGGTTTAATGTGAAATAAAAGAAGTTTTCAGTTTTTATTTGATTTTTCATTACAAGATAATATTTTTTTCTTCAGTCAAATCTTATGCAAATTGGCTGCAAAGTTTGAGAATCTCTGCTTCAATCTTCCCCCAGTGGGGTAAGTTCGGAATATATATATTTTTGAATTTGCTATATCTTTGTTAAAAATAGGTATTTTGGCACTACAGTCAGTTATAACTTTTTAAATTACTTAACACTATAGACTAAGGACCATAAACTTCGCCTAAGACCTGCCTAAGACACGTTTTGATGATTTTAGATTTTTATTCGATCTTACCCCGTCACCTTTTCATCTTCCCCCCGTTTCAATTAAGCAAAAATAATATTTTTACTTACAGTTTTCTACTTTTTGGACAGCTTTATCAGGCTGTTATTGACATATTATAAAAATCTAGTCTTTACCCTTTAATTATGTCTAATTTACTTTTAGCTAAAGTTAATATCTATTCTTCTACATGGATTCAAAAACAACACTGACCATCTCGTCAAAAAACCGTTCGATCTTGCCCCCACTCACTCTATATTTAAATTACTACATATTAGCCTAATCTGAGTGATGTCCTTTCTTGCAGGCCCTAATCTGTTGTATATCTATCGAAATAAATGCATGTTGACGATAATTCAATTTTTTCGACTTCTGCCGACGATTCCCGCCACGTTTAGTTATTTAAATCAGAGTGCCTGCCGCCTTCGTGCTTGTTTATGGGGTAGGTGGAACAAGTCACTACTTCTTGTTATGTGCGACAGAGTTAAAAAATTTAATTTGACAGTAATTCAGGGCTATCGCAATGAAGTATTGAGTGAGGATTCAAGACGATTAAATTAAATCAGCATAGTCTCGTTTCATATTCAACGTCATTCATAATCACATTATTAATATTTCTGAGTGTTTAAAATAAAGGAAGCGCAGAAACCTGTCCATAGGTAGGTACAACGCAAAAGTTAAGTTTCGTAGGTGCCTAACCTACGATACGTGTACCTATTCCATTCCATTATTGCAGAAGATGCATTTTATAAAACTGAAGCTATAGAATATATTTATTATGATATGATTTATTTAAAAAAACTCTAGGAAAAAGACAAATGCTAGCAAGTTGAAAATCATAAAGCTGTGCATAAAGTTGAAGTTCCAAAGAGGTTATAAGATTAAATTTATCTAGTTTTGCCCGAGGTTGCGTAGTTTTTATGACTGTTTGTTGTTTTGTTCGTAGATGGCTGAAATTTTTTCCAGGGAAATTAATAAGTCTTTCAAAAGATTTCATAAAATCACATAATCTTACAACAACTAACAAAGTTAATAATAATAACAAAGTTCAGCCCTACAATTTAGCCAGAAAGCTAAATGTTGAAAACAAAATTTAGGTACGCCATGTCCTTTGGCTGACTTCCAAATCGCTAACAAAGGCCATTGGTCACCCGACTTAATGTACGGACATATTTGGCAGTCACTAGCCCATAAGATCATTCATTTTGTACCTATTGGAACGTAATAACGTTTATTAGGTTAGTTTTCAAACTGAAGTACGTAGGTATTTTTGTGCCATAGAATAAAAAAGATTGCATGCAAAATTACAGGGAATTATCAACTTCATTTAGCCAATTAGTGCTGGTAGTTCTATAGTCTGAGGTAGTTCTAAATATTTTCTCGTGGGAAACGTGTTTACCGCGGTGCAATGCCTAAAAAACGTCTCAAATTTGCACATAGCAACTCAACAAAGCTTCAAATCAAATTCATGAATTAAGCCGCAGAAACAAAAAAATATATATTCGACGGATTAAAAGAAATTTCAAATTGCAAAATTTGATGTTTCAAATGTAGTAAGTTACTAGAAAATATTTTTATTAACAACGAAAATTACAAGCAAGGAATAGAAAAATTACAACTAGTATTTACAATTGAAACCATTGAGCTAACTGCAGACGGTTGCAAACAGTCTAAAGGTAGCTCAATTGATCCATGTCAATACCAGTCGGAAGCGTCCCCAAGACATGGCTGCATTACCACGCTGTATGGCAATGCTGATGCGCTGAGCCAGATATTGCAGCCAGTGTCCTGGGGACGCTTCCGACTGGTATTGACATGGATCAAGTAAGTTACTAATCTACTACTTTATATGATGATGATATGAAATCTATGAAACAAGTACGTAAAATCATCCTGCTTACTACTTTTTCTAATTATTATTATCTAAATATTATTTAATTATTCTCGAGTATTCTTTAGTGGCTATAATTTTACTGTGCACGTGGATTATAAAAATAAATCTATACTTTTAATAAAACTGTAACAGGTCCAATTCTGTACATTGAACATATTTTGAAAATTTTTTTTGGAGGGCGCTCTATTATCGATACTCAAGCCAAAACTGTAATTTTTTTCTTTCATGTCTGTCTGTCTGTCTGTCTGTCTGTCTGTCTGTCTGTCTGTATCGTAAACGCGCATCACGCCGAAACTACTTGATGGATTTAAATGAAACTCGGCATGATTATAGGTCATACTACGAGGAAGGACATAGGATACTTTTTATCCCGGAATTCAATAAGGTTGTCATGGGAGAGGGTATGAAAGTAAAATTCCTTTACCGCGCATCACGCCGAAACTGCTTAATGAGTTGGAATGAAACTCGGGACGATTTGAGTTCATACTACAAGGAAGGACATGGGATACTTTTTATCCTGGAATTCGGTAAGGTTCCCCTGGGAGAGAGGGTGAAAGAAGAATTCTTTAACCACGCATCACGACGGAAGTGAATGAATTCGAATGGAACTCGGGACCATTAGACATGGGATATATTTTATCCCGAAATTTAGTTTGGTTCCCCTGGGCTATATGGGTTTTAAAAAATTTCTCACAGCATCACTGAACGACGCGTGTGTGTGTACGCGTCGTTCAGATGCTGTGAGAAATTTTTGAAAACCCATATAGCCCAGGGGAACCAAACTGAATTGAACTGATAAACGCGAAAGTTTGTAAGTATGAATGGATAGATGGATGGATAGATTGATAGATGGATGGATGTTTGTTACTCTTTCACGCAAAAACTGCATAACGGATCTGGATGAATTTAGCACAGAGATAGATTATAAGCTGGAATAACACATAGGCTTTTTTTAATCCCGAAAATTCCACGGGAAAGGGAATTACGCAAGTAAAATCGCGAGTACTCGAAATACTAATCATGCGCAGACGAAGTCGCGGGCACCAGCTAGTATTATAATATATATGTATAATAGGATAAAAAGTGTGACATTAAAGAGTTGGATTTAAGTGTGGGATTAAAGCGTGGGATGTAAAAGTGTGGTATTTAAAAGCTTGGTATTAGAGTGTGGGATTGAACAGTGGGATGCAAAAGTGTTAGATTAAAGTATGGTATTACAGTGTGGGATAAGAGTGTGGTATTCCCTTTATATCACAATTATAAAAACTAAAATTCAGTAGTTATCCTATTTAAGTTTTCTAATTCCATTTACTCCTGCTGGTTGACTAAAAATGTGTCGAGAGAAAACGAAATAAGTGCTGTTACGCTATTTACGCAATCGCGAAGTGGTCAATGACTTCACTTGTATATTTATGGCTGCGTTATTTATTTTCATTCGCCACTTTTTTGTCTATTCTGAGAAGTTTATTTTTCCATCTCTTCCGTTTTGCAAATTTAATTTACCTACATAAAACTTTTTCATAAATTATGATAGCAAAACTTTAGTAAGATTTTTCCAAAACTGAAGAAGATAGGGGTACGGCTTTAGCACTTCTGAAGGACTTCTTTTGTGTTTTGGAACAGCAATTCGCTTGCTAAACATTACTTACGGCGTTTTCCATGGAAGTGTCCTAGGTCCAACTTTATTAAATGTATACCTAACTTAAATTTAATTAAACAGATAAAGCTTAAGTTTTTTGCTACGCTGATGACTGGTATTTAGTAATAAATATTGGGATAAAGTTATGCTGGATACAGAGCCGAGCGAGACGCTCCAAAATTGCTAACTGACTGAGAAAAAACGTGCTGACACTAAAAACCGAAAAAATTACTGATTCCACATGTTTGTCTTTTTAGAATAAAAACAAGCTAGTAGTAATTTTATTGTTCGAATTTAGTTTGACATCACACATGATCTGTATAGCTGTCTGCAAATAAATAAAATACATACCAAATATTACAATATTGTATTTTGGTACACGTATTGTTCCGTATTGTTACACCTATAGATATAGGTAATGGTATCAACAAATCGAAGCACTTAGCGCTAATATAAGATAATCGGTATGGGTATTTAAAACCCTTAGATATCCAAGATCTCCAGAACCACTGTACTAGTGTTTATTATGTTACGGATAATTTGCGTAAAATTAAAAAATTCCGTCTTTGAATGCATTAAATTGTAAGTACCTGTTGATTATTTTCTGGAAAATATAATGTTTCTAGGATTTCTATAATATTATTGGTCTAAATATTGGACGGTTGCATGTCAAGCTAATCTATCTAATGCACTAGTTCGTTGTAGCAAACACAGCTGTGTGTATTATTTGTGTTTGATTTTATCAGTGAATCGGATGGCATGTCAGTGGTTGTTTACACTATCCAGAATTAGAATCCCTAAAATGCCCTCGAATAGAAATAAAACTTTTTGCTTGCTTGACCTTGTTCCATGGTTTTATGCCGGTGACAAGAGCTTAATTTCCAGTTAAAAGTTTGTGACCCGCTACCTACATAATGTACTAGCCGATCCATTACAAAGTTGAGGGTTAGGGAGGGAAACTTTTCCCTTATTGTAACCAAATTATTCATGACTCGTTTGGAATAACGATTGATTAAACTGTTTAGCGTAGGAAAATTAACTCGAGTCTTTGGAGGAATTTCTTCCGCCACTTGAGTAAACCGATTTTGATGATTATTGATATTTTTATAAGAAAGTTTTTTTTTGTAATACGCCTGTATTATTATACAAAAATCGATCATTAATCTGGCTATTTGCAATAGGCACCTTAGGTTATTGTTTATAACATAACCCAACTTGGAGACTCATAACTTTCAGATAATAGCTACTTACCTAAGATACACATTACACACATACATATATAGCTTAGGCTAAAGGTGCGTACGGATAGTGCGCTCCTGGGTTACGCGTACATTGTATACGCGTACATTGGATACGCGTACAGCTCCTGTACGGACCCCACCGCGAACTTGTACTCGAGGTCAATCGATACAGAGCGCTCCGCGAGTCCCAGTCATCGTTCCGGATACGCGTATACTGACTAGGCGTACAAGTGTACGTGTAATCCGTACGCACCTTAAGAAGGTCCTGAAAGTTGTCTATGTTGATAAATTATTTATCAATCATTAAAACATTGAACTCGCACCCAATGGCAACTTTGAAGTTTTGCAAGGTGTTAGTTTTGAAGATAACGGCAACAACCGAAGCATTCACAATATTATAAATAGCTCTACCCCAAAGTTGACGTGGGTAAATGATGGGCCCTGTCAAAGTTAACAAAGCAGATTTATCATTATTGGCCTTTTGGATGCAAATTTCATTCTTTAGGGCTCCCACACAAAACTGCGATGCGATGCGATGCCGCATCGCAGGAACTTGCGGTACTATTTTGTGGAAGCCTAAGATGGATCGTAAATAGGTTATTGCACTGCTGTTATTGTTGCTGTCTCAGAGCGGACTAAAAGTGGGTGTCACCAAGTTTGACGTAATATCGCAGGAATGTGCGATGCGAATGAGATCGGACGTTCTTGCGGTGCATCGTGCGAGTTCGCAGATATTTGCGATGCGATGCGAGTTCGCAGTTTTGTGTGGGAGCCCTTATTCTTATTTTTACTAGCATCTGCCCGCGGCTGCGCACGTTTTCTTTCTATGGAAACATCTCCAGGCTATTTCTATCACATGGGAACTGATATATGGGATAAAAAGGCCTAAAACTACGTTTATTCCAAATTTCAGCCCAATCCGTTCACGTGAAAGAGGAAAAATATCCATCCATAAAAACATTCGCATTTATAGTAATAGTAAGGGCAACTAACACACTAATAAAATGAGGCATCTAGGATTATGCAATAAAAAGTTCTAACTAAGTATCTGGTCTGGACACTATCTTAATGAACAAGGTTTTCAAACCTTGTCAAAAGATCTCGTTAAATCAATCTACATGAAGTCACATCCTTACAGAATCCTTCACATTCGAATTGAAAACTAACTTGAGTTTTCAATTCGAATTTGAAGGATTCTGTGTAGAATCGTTGGAAAAATCCGATGTTAAACAAAAATTTACCGCTTCTTATTAGTTTAGTTAAGATTTAAGTAGTTAGTAATTTAATATGTACTTTTAATAGAAGGAACTAACCAATATTTAAATGAATTAAAGAGTTGTTGGTTTTTTTCTTATGGCATACTAGCGACCCGCCCCGACTCCGCACGGTTTTATTATACGTATAAACCTTCCTCTTGAATCATTCTATCTATTTAAAAAAACTGCATCAAAATCCGTTGCGTAGTTTAAAAAAATATATACATACAAAGGGACAAAGGGACAGAGAAAGCGACTATGTAGTGATAGTGAAGACAGAGTTCAAAAAACAGAGCAAAATAACTCGACCTACAACAAAATTGTACAATATTTTTATTGTACAATATGATTGAAAGGCGCTCTGATACTAAACGAGTAAACGGTCAATATTATTGCACAATTTGCAATATTGCGCAATATAATTGACCGTTTAATGGCCGCCTTAAGATACCGAACAAATCGAGGCGGATTCGTTATCTTATCTGGATCTCGATGAGGATCAGTTCACATACCTACATCTGAACATGTCTCTTTCTTCGAAGATTTTGGCATAATCATCACCTTTGTCAGATTTAAAAAAAAAAAAAATATAAATATGCTGGACAATCCACACAGCACCATCTAGCCCCAAAGTAAGCTACTGAAAGCTTATGTTATGGGTAAGGTGCACCGAGGCGATTGCAACTATGGGGTGAATGTGACTAATTGATTTATCTTTCATTCTAACGGTTTTTGATGAGCACATCATCTATTGGTGAACAGAGAAATTAGTGTTAGTCCCAGAAAATAACAGATAGCGCTCCTACCTATGAAACTGTTTGACCGAGAGACTTTTTTCTGAAAGACACCTTTTTGGACAAGTGTTTGTTGATGACCTGCGTGCAAACTTTTATAAAAAAAAATATAAAACGTAGTTTCTGTGCAGTTTCAAAAGAAGAAAAGTAGAAATACTAACCGTAAGTAGCTTTTCCGGTAATAAATATAATCCTACGTCACATATTTCGAATAATATTACAACAGTTACTTTCGCCTCTTTTTTTTGTGTTGCGGGGCGATTGTAGCTATTTTGATAAATTATGGCTAGTTGCAATAGCCACTATGTTTTTGTATGGAAAATGTGAATCACTAGTGATGTTTAGTGTCGATAGAATAGTATGTCGATATTTTGTAAATAAACTGTGCATTGCGATATTTGTTTTTGCTGCCTTAATCAAATAGGAAAAAGTCTATATATAGTGTATTTTTATTCATATTTTGGTCATATTCTTATTCAAAATAACATTTAAAAAATTTAACCATGTTTTATTTTCCGAATCCATCGTTGCCGGTACAGTCACATAGGAAAAAGTTATCGATGAATGTAGTCCCAACATTAATTCTATGGAGCGCAGTTGCATTCGCCCCAGAAAAAACGCAAAGCATTTTTTATGCTACATCCTGCGTTTTAGTACTGTTTGAAATCGTTTATGCGTAAATATGGATTCAAGGTTATATAGTTATATAATTCTTAGGTTTAAAGCAATAAGCACAAACAAGTTACACTAAAAAGTCACATTCGCCCCAAAGTGGGGCCAATGTAACTTTATCTGTTTTAACAGAGACTGTATTGTAAATATATCTAAAATACACTATTATTCAACGTTATTTTAATGTAAAATATTTCATAGATATATGCTTTACCATATGGATTTACTAGAAATTCAATTTTATCTTACTGGGCGATTATGGCAAAAGATAAAGTTAAAAATTCAAAGTTGATAGTCGCAATCGCCTCGGTGCACCTTACTAGATAACTGATAAATATTTAATACTTACATTATATACATAGATAGATATTTTTTATTATACATACCAACGGAACAAATTTCTGCAGATCGTATACAAATTTGTTCCGAGGCGGGAATCGAACCCACAACCTCCTGCATCGGAGGCAGACCTTCGCCCACCGCACCACATCGGTCGTCAAAATGTGTTTATTTTACATAAAATAAATAAAGTTTGCAATCCACACAGCATCAACTAGCCCCAAGATGAGCAGAGCTTGTGTTATGGGTGCTAGATGACTGATATAGTACTTAATACAATTACACAGAAAAATATTTTTTATTTTACATAGAAAACACCTAGAACCCCGGAATAAATATTTGTAGATCGTACAAAAATTTGTTCCATGGCGGGAGTCGAATCCGCAACCTCCTGCGTCGCAGGCAGACCTTCACCCACAGCACCACATCGGTCGTCAAAAGTGACTTGTTAATTTTTTTTAAATAAATCTGATCAGGCGTGTGTTTGTATTTAAGAGAAGAGCTACGTCCAAGAATTGTCTACGGAGACTAATTGCTTCTCTAAATAGAATAATATAAAAACAGTTATCGACGAAATCAAACGTTACTCTCAGCGGACACGAATATTAAGAATTATTAAGAAGTCCACTAATGAGATGTTGATTGCATCCAGTGCTTCGTTTGTTGCTTCATTTTATTTTACATTTTTTACTGCGCATTCGATGCGCCGTGGTGTGCTTTTGAAAATAATGAAGGTAGTTTTGCGGTAAAATATTTTCGCAAAGAAAATAAAACGCTCAGTTGTCAGATAATATTGCTGAGTGAAAACGTTCACAAATACAATTGAATTCGTTTCGTTGGCTTCGTTATTTTACTCTAATTAAGGAAAGGAAATTATGTGATTTATTATGACGACCGATCTGGCGAGCGAGACGCCTGCGCTCAACGGTTGCGAGTTCTATTCCTGCCTTGGGACAAAAGTTTGTATGATGTGCAAATATTTGTTCCGAGGTTCTGGATGTTTTCAATATTTAATAAAAATATCTAAATATAGTATACACATATTGTATCAGTTGCGCCACCTCTAGACTATTTTCAATCGTCTGCAGTTAATTCAATTGATGTGACTTCTATAGCTTACAGTTTTATTTATAAGTACTTCATTATTGTTTTTGATTGTGTTAGAAATAAAATCCTTATACCTTTCTTGTTCATATGCCTGTTACCATATCTAGTATAATATTTTAATTAATTAGTACTTAACGCACCACCACAAACGGTCGTGACGTACGTACCAAGCTCGTGGCCTTCACTGAAAACCAGCGCTGGGTGGACACACAAGTGTTCGTCCAGCACAATGCTGAGGGAAGGCCATGTTTGCCTTGAACTCTGCTGCGCATAAAATATACTTACTTTGTTTAAATTAGTATTAAGTCATTATAGTGTGCGGTAGTTTTTAGAGTAAATAAAAATATTTCATTTCATTTCATTTCAATTGTTGCAATTGTGTCAGAACTTTAGTTTTAATTTGTTTATATTCCTTAATTGTAATTTAAAAATGTTAATAAAGTTTTCCTTATGTTTTTTAATGTTAAATATTTAGAAACAGTAAAAAAATAAGTAGGTAACGGGGGTATGGATATATGTACCGCCTTATGTTCTTTTAACTATCTCTGTGGACGCAGTTAGAAAAAGTCCGCAAAAGTATAACAAACAGACACTAAAGATGGTGTTAGTTCGATTCCCACATGTAAGGTTTATGAACATTTACCGTGTCTGAGTTTTGTTTTTTAGCACGTTCAGAAGGTTTTTATGTTTATTTCTAATCCTTGATTAGAAAGTCGGAGTTCTAATCGGACTGATTCAAAAAGGCTAATATGAGCGTAACTCGTCAGAGGTAACATGAGACATGTCTGTCTAGTAGTTCAATTTCGGAGCTAAATCTCGGGCAAATAAAATAGAAGCTTGTAACAAAATCCACTTGTATAGAATTATTGAAACTATGTGAAATGAGCAGTCATGGTACCTACGAAGTTACAAAGCCTAGAAGCGCCATTTCAACTAAGTATTCGAGAATTCACATTGTCGTGATTTTCAACGGCTCTCAATTTTATTATGAAGGGTGTTGGTACTAGTCACAGAATTAGGAATAATTATTAAGTATTCCTTCTTCTATGGTACTAATAAATGGATTTAAGATCGAAACCAAAGCTCATTAATAAGAAATGTATAAGTAATATTTAGTTGCTATCAGCAAAAAATGCACTAGACTACTTCAAATATTAAAGTAAAAAGCTTCTAGACTTGTAAAAAGTAAGAAACACTAAGATCTGAGGCTAAGTGCAGAGTACGGACGTAGCTATAGCTAAGTGCACGTTGAGGTGACACTGGATTACATTATCTACCCCGGTGTCGCTATCACAAAAGTTTGAGTTAAGTATCTTTTATATGTCAGAACAACTGGGTGGTACAAGATCGAGAACAAAGGAATAATGTACTGCCGCTTTCCATTTATTTGATGTGTGACTCAGTTGATCTACTCCCCTATTAGACACACTTGCTGAGCCAGTGAGGAACCGTACCTAGGAAGGTACTTCGGTTCATAAAGGACTACAATATCTTTATCAACAACTACGAAAAAATAGAACAATTAAGTACTATTGAAACAATTGAGCTAACTGCTGACGATTGCAAATAGTCTAAATGTCGGTAGCTCAATTGATCCATATCAATACCAGTTAGAAGCGTCCCCAAGTCACTGGCTGCATTACCACGCTGTATGGCAATGCTGATGCGCTACGCCAGATATTCACCACGCTTCTGGTCTCTGGTCACGCCTCGCATCGACTAGACGCTCATATATTTTTTTAAAAACCGGGTGAGCCTCGGTACCACTGTTATTAGTATAGGGAACGATCCGTCGTCCGTCGTGTCTTAATGTGTCTTTCCATTTTGTGTCTTCCGGGGCATGCATGAAACCTTAAACAAGATAATTTACACGGTTAAATCTAAAAAAGTTTCTAAAAATATCCAATTAATAATTATTCAGCCTCGCGATGTATCGGTCTTGGCATGAATTTGGATAAAACCAAAGTCATGATCAATGGCCACATTGTTCCGGGACCGATCGTCGTAGATGGTCACCTTCTTGAAATTGTTTCCGAGTATACTTACCTTGGGCAGATTGTACAGCTAGGTAAAAACAATTTTGAGAAGGAGGCCAAGAGGAGGATCCAGCTAGGCTGGGCAGCATTTGGGAAACTACGTCAAGTCTTCTCTTCATCCATACCGCAATGTTTGAAAACGAAAGTTTTCAATCAGTGCGTCCTACCCGTAATGACCTACGGAGCTGAGACGTGGACACTCACGGTAGGGCTGGTCCATCAGTTCAAAGTCGCCCAGCGAGCTATGGAAAGAGCTATGCTCGGAGTCTCTCTGAAGGATAGAATTCGTAACGAATACATCCGACAGAGAACCAAAGTTATCGACATAGCTCAAAGAATTAGCAAGCTGAAGTGGCAATGGGCCGGCCATATCTCGCGAAGAACCGACAACCGTTGGGGTAAACGTGTTCTTGAGTGGAGACCGCGACTCGGTAAACGTAGCGTAGGACGCCCTCCGGCCAGGTGGGATGACGATCTGCGAAAGACTGCTGGCAGATGCTGGATGCGTCAAGCTGAAGACAGGGCGCTATGGCGCTCATTGGGGGAGGCCTATGTCCAGCAGTGGACTAATATAGGTTGATGATGAATAATTATTATTTTTTTATTATCCAGTGCTCATTCAATTTCATTTCCATTTTATTTTTCCTATCATCAGCAATTTTTTTTTATAACCTTCAAGAAAATTAACCAATATTATTGGGCAATTTCGTCAGGTTTATGGATAACTAATTTTAGTGCTTTCTATACAAAAATTCCGAGATTCCCACTTATCTACGTCATCCAACATTCAAATCGATGTTGACTAGAAAGAAGTGAAATTCACAACACTAGCGTAACACGTGCTTTCGCCGAAAAGGGACAACGAGTGCAATAACAGCAATGAGGAAAAGAAACAAGTGACTGCCTTACGTACCATCAACCATTATAAGATGACCTCTTCTAAAAGTAGTAAAAATGTAATTAATTTACTTACCGATGAAATTTTATTCAGTCCTTTTGGTAATTTTAATTTCTAGATGACTTTCCACACCATTTCACTGCTTATGTAGTCATTTTATCCTTTTTACTTACAAAAAAACAATTTTCACTAGCGTTAGAACACAAAAACGTAAAGGAGCTCACGGGTCTGACACTTGGTCGTACGTATCTGAAGGCGTCATTTGAAGTGGCGATTTGTATCAGTGCATTTGCACATATGTGTTGTGCGCGGTTGTCGTCTTTCATGCGGTATCTATTGGGGGTAATCTGTGGTCTGGCATGATGACAGTAAGCATGTCTTTTATGATAGTTAAGTAATAAAATCAACATTAATCTTGTATAATATTCAGTTTATTATTCCTGTGTTCTATGTTCCATATATAAAGCTTCATATTATTATAAATCTGTATCTAATGTTATATTATAAATGATTAATAAATTGAAATGATATGAGAGGAATAATTTTGTAAAAATGTATGTAAAGTATGTAATGGATGTAAAATTTATATATCTATTGGGTAATATTCAGTTGAAGCTTTATTTAAATGCTACGGGATCACACACAACCAAATGCATTGGTTTCAATTCCTTTTGTTTTTTATTGTAATATTATTGCTAAGTAAAGATATATTTACCTAAAACTACCTGAAAAACTAACTGATAGTCTTTTATCATGTTCGTCGAATTGCATCCTGTTCACGAGGAATTTTAGATATTTAGACGCAGAGCAGTTGAGTCAGGGCCGTCTTTACCAGGGGGTGCAAGGGGTGCGGTGCACCCGGGCGCGGAGCGCCCGGGGGCGCCTGCCGAGCGCTGAATATTTAGATATTTCATTGAACATAACGCCATTACACAGTTTCATATAATTGTTACGACAAATACATACATGCGCAAAATTAATAGGTACCTACATAATATAAAAAAAATAGTCTTCAACAATAACATTATTTTAATTTTATTTAATTTAACACGTGCGAGGCAAAATCTCTTACCCAAAGAGAGTGGTGACCTTTGACACAATGCCGCCCGATCGCCCGCACTTGAAGCAAAATGATCTCATGTAAGTGCATTTGAAAAGGGAGCGCGGCGTGGGTAATTGCGCCCTTTGACATACCGTTCGGGCGCTCGCACCGACAGAAGAGACAGTCAACTTGGAAGAGAGAACTTCTACGAGTATTTCACAAGTTCCAGCTAAACGTGCGCGCCGGCGCGCACGTTTAGCTGGAACTTATGAACGCGCCGCTACGCCGCGCCGCCGTTTTCGCGCGCCACCGAAACCCGGCGGCGGCGGCGGCGAGAGGATGGGGTAATCCTCTCGCTCCGCTCTCCGTACCCCGGCTGTTGTTTTGACAGTCATTGAAGTTGAATTTGGAAGTTCATGATGGCCGTAAATATAAACTCCATAAAAATCAAACAACTGCTGGACATAGGCCTCCCCTAATGAGCGCCATTAGCGCCCTGTCTTCAGTCAGCTTGTTGCATTCAGCATCTGCTAGCAGTCTTTCGTATATCGTCATCCCACCTGGCCGGAAGGCGTCCTACACTACGTTTGCTTAGTCGCAGTCTTCACTCAAGATCACGTTTACCCAACGGTTGTCGGTTCGAGATATACGTCCAGTCCACTGCCACTTCAGCGTGGTAATTCTTTGAGCTATGTCGATAGCTTTGGTTCTCGGTCGGATGTATTCATTCATTGCGAATCCTATCCTTCAGAGAAACCTGACCATAGCTCTTTCCATAGCTCGCTGAGTGACTTTGAACTGGTGGACCTGCCTTACCGTGAGTGTCCACGTCTCAGCTCCGTAGGTCATTACGGGTAGGACCTGATTGAAAAATTCGTTTTCAAACATTGCGGTATGGATGATGAGAAGACACGTTGTTTCCTAAATGCTGTCCAGCCCAGCTGGATCCTCCTCTTGGCCTCTTTCTCAAAATTGTTTTTACCCAATCTGCCCAAGGTAAGTGTACTCGGAAACAATTTCGAGGATGAGGCTAGGCCGTCCAGCATGTGGTTCAGCTCCTCTAGCGACTCCGCCATTACGACTGTATCATCAGTGAGTCGCATGCGCAAGACGTAATCACCGTTCATGTTAATACCCTTACCTCCCCAGTCAAGCGTCTTAAATATATTTTCCAATGCGCTCGTGCACAGTTTCGGGGATATGATATCCCCCTGTCTCACTCCATGCGCAATTGTATGGGTTTAAACTGCTGGTCCTGTACTTGGACACTCATAGTGGCAGCTTCGTAAAGACATCTCAGCACTTCGTTATAACGATAGTCTACTTGGCATCGCTGTAAGTATTCCAGAACCGCCCAAGTTTCGACGGATTCAAAGGCTTTCTCATAGTCCACAAAGACTGACACAAGGGCTGATTATACTCTTCGGACTTCTGTATAATCTGCCTCACCGTGTAAATGTGTTCTGTGATGCCGTATCCTCCGCCGCCACGGAACCCGGCCTGCTCCGCTGGCTGTATCTCGTCAAGTCTCCTGGCGAGACGATTCATGACCATTTGTGAAAACAGGTTATAGATGTGGCTCAGGATTGTGATGGTTCTGTAATTTTTAAGGAGAGTTTTATCACCCTTCTTAAAAAAGTGCACCACAAAACTCCCGCTCCACGCCTTAGGATAGGAGTTCTCCGGGCGGTTCTGGAATCATGGTCGTCTTGTCAGGAACGAGGGGCATGTGCAGTGTACAGGCGGCCATAAAAATCCTCTATCTCGGCCGAGATCTCCGGTTTCGACAATACGATGCTCCCGTCGTGCGTTCGAAGCTTAAGTTCAAGTATGATGCTTTTGTTGAAGCTCCGAAGGTTTTCAATTCGCTTCGCAATTCGCTTGTTCAGGTCTGACCTTTCTGACGAAGTTGCTTGGCTGGTTTCTCGTCTTCTTGTCATCAGCCCCAGAGTCTCATCCGAGACTTTGGACTTCTTGCCAGTTCGCTATTTTTTGCAGAACTTGATGCCCTCGTCCCTCAACGTTTCACGGTCTTAAACGTATCTTCTATTTTAGAGAAATAAATAAAGAAATAATCAAATTACGTGTATTGTGTTTTCTTGGTTGACTAGGAGTTAGAACCCCTTCCATACTGCAGTGTGTCGTCGGTCACGTGCCACGCTGCAGTGCAAAAAAAATAACGAGGGCGCAGGCTGAGCCCCGCACCCCGGCGCCGAATAGGCTTAAGACGGCACTGAGTTGAGTTATCTTACTATCTTACTATTATAATAAATGGGAAAGTCTGTGTGAATGTTTGTTATAAGTAATCTTTATAACTGCTTAAGTTATTTAAATGAAATTTGGTACGTAGATAGTTTAGGATATAATAGGACATAGGCTATTAAAATTTGTAAATTTTTACCTCTGAGCTGGTTAAATATGGTGGTAGGTAAAGTTTGTATGTAAAATAATTTTTCCGTGGTTCGATTTACTCAAAACAACGGTATAAATAAACTATGAAATAAATAATTAAACACTTATTTTTTTTAAATATCTCCTAGGGGTTGTGCAATAAATTTCTGAAATTTGTATAAGAAGCCGCGGGGCGCATCTAGTTTGTAATAAAGAAGTTTACTTACTACCACTAGTTTGAGAAATGAAAGTGAGTTGCAGGCCAGTGCGACAAAATGTTCGGCGAATCACTGTTCTAATTTCTGGTTTACACTTTGTAAAGCATCAAGTGCGAGAGACAAGTGCAAGTGACACCTGCGTCTTGTAAGTGCGATTTATAGACACGGCACCGCCGCGCCGCCAAATCGCAAAACGGCATGTATCTTAGTTCAAAATATTCCGTGAACAGTTATCGGTAATCGTAATGTCACTTGCACTTGTTACTCGCACTTGATACTTAACAAAGTGTAATTCAGGCATAACGCACGCTAACTAAAGGACGACGTCAAAACTACAGACTTTTTTTTTCAGAACCCTAAAAAACTTGTTGTGTTCGTAGTTTTCCCGTGAAAAGCAGAGTCACAAAGAAGGCGGTAACAAAGCGAGCATGAAAGTTAGGCCTGTAACGGGCCCCTATCCCGTTGAGCTGTCTGTAGAGTTTTTAATTTCGTTCCGCAGCCACTCGTGGCAAACCTAGTTATAAGTTTAAATTGGCATTTCTCCGAGTAACGGGTACTCGCTGGTAGACCACCCGTGTCAATCCAAAGAGTACCTATTGTTAAGTAGCTATTTAAATTTTGTTGTTTTGATTATTTATTTATTTCAGATCAGGATAAATTCCCAAAAAATCGAATGGTTATTCCTATTAGATTAGCATATAGATAGATTTATTAGATACTTACCTTTTTGGAACCATTGAAATCAATCCATTTTCACAATATACCACAGAAAATAATACCTACAACATATTTGACTATAATCACTATGGATTTAGGGACAACTGATTACCGAGCTCCCGGTCTGCACTGCTACTACACACAAAATATGTTATAGTTACCTATCGCATGAATGAACTGTTTCATTTCATTCATGTATTGTATAAGTAAAAGTTCAGTCGCTCAGCGAGCTATGGAAAGAGCTATGCTCGGAGTCTCTCTGATGCTACTGCTCCACCTGCGTCCTAACGCGTTATTTAGCGTGTTAACTACTTAAATGTAGCCAACGCGCATTTTTGATGCCTTATTTGGCCCGTAGTTGGACATTATCATCAACGCTAACGTTAACGCAGGTGGAACAGTAGCATGAAGGATAGAATTCGTGACGAATACATCCGACAGAGAACCAAAGTTATCGACATAGCTCAAAGATTAGCAAGCTGAAGTGGCAATGGGCCGGCCATATCTCTGCCCTGCTAATTGCACTTGCAGTAATCGACAATCGACGGTTTTTCACTTTTTTGCAGAAATGGTATCCCAAGGGGCTAATCTATCCATAAAAAAATAATATTCACAAGATTTTTCACTATAAGTGTGTTTTTTACCTAACCAGATTTGCAGTACTTGCATGAAAATATTACGTTTGCTAACTAGATCTGCAGTATTCGACATGTGCTAGAGGATAATGCAGCACTTGCTACTATTACTGTGGAATCATTTAGTATAGAAGTTTTTTGTAACTGATATTTGCTAAAGCCAAATGCAGTAATTGCTACTTACAAATTATTAATTTTGTTTTTTTGTAAGATTTGTTCGTATTTCTTGATAGTAAATTTCATAGATTTTAAAAAATATTTAATTTTAAAAAAAGAAGAGAAAGAATGTGAACATTTTTATGAAAGCTTCCTATGAGGGAAATGAGAAAGAAATCGTCTTTCTTAAAACAAAGCTGGGATAAAACAAAACAGGGCTTAATACCTTGTGCTGTTCGTAACTCTAAGCCACGTGAGATAGCTCAAAAGAAAAAGTAAGTAATATTAAAAAAAATGATAAAACCGAAAAACAGATTTCCGTTTGGGAAAATCTACCCGTAAACTACAATTGAATTAATCTCGAGGAGAGTGTGAATAGAAAGATGATAATTTTAGGTAACAACCAAGGTCGTTAAAAGATAAAACAAAAATAAAAACAAATGCTTTGAAAGTTAAACAGTTACGATGTTTAACTTTCAAAGCATTTGTTTTTATGATTACTTATTTACTATATAATAAATTATACTTACCTATTATGATCTTAATAATAATTTACCTAATAATTAATTAGTCCTACCTTCATATTTTGCAAGCAAAGTTTTTATCAAAGCAAAAATAAAAATTCATCTAAAACATAAGCCCGTCGTTTCTCCACCTTCTATTTTTAAAATAACAAATAGTACTAAAGTATAAATTAAAATCTCTCTGTCTGAAAGAAATCAAATTGAAATTGTACCTAAATCTCAGTCATAATTATCAAGTTTTCCATAATCAACGTAACAATAAAAAAGCTATCATTAGGTACTGAGTTATTTAAAATCAACAAAATTTAAAATCTAAAAAACAACCATAGATAGTAGATAAATCAAAAATAAAAATGCTTTGAAAGTTAAACAGTTATCATGTTTAACTTTCACAGCATGCAACAAAGTGAACTTGAAAGACTGTTTTCTAATTACTAAATTATATTATTCCATCTCCAATGTAGTGTACCTAAATCCTTGTCATTGGTATAACTTTTTCTAGTTTTACTTTTAATTTTGTCTATTAATTACCTACTCTACTAATATCATAAAGAAATGACTGCCAACCTCACTTTTAACTAGCATCAAGCATAGCAAGCAATAATTACTAAAACACACATTATTCAACTCGTACTAGGTGTTTTTGCAGTAATAAACACAAATGCTGCATTTGGCCTTAGTGACACTGCAAGTCTCTTAAGCCAAGATGGTAGATGGAAACGCAGTTAGCCGCATTTTACTGAAATGGGACTATAAAGTAAAGAAAAAAACATGCCAACAGGAAGCTTGATTTTTTTCTGTTTTTTTAGTTATGCTAAAAAGTTATTTAATATAGCCATTTTGCAGAGATATCTAAAAAACCTTTAAACGCGTTTTTCTCGAAACCGCTATTTTGCAAGTACTGCATTTGCTATAAGGAGGGCAGATCTCGCGAAGAACCGACAACCGTTGAGGTAAACGTGTTCTTGAGTGGGCCGCGACACGGTAAACGTAGTGTAGAACGCCCTCCGGCCAGGTGGGATGACGATCTGCGAAAGACTGCTGGCAGATGCTGGATGCGTCAAGCTGAAGACAGGGCGCTATGGCGCTCATTGGGGGAAGCCTATGTCCAGCTGTGGACATATATAGGTTGATGATGATGATGATGATGATTGTATAAGTATACTAGCGAACCGGTCCGGCTTCAAACTGGTGTATTATACAGTAAATTTAGATTGTATGGAAAATAATAATGCCTTGGTTCGATTCATTCAAAACTCGGTATAAAGAAACTATGGAATTAATAATTAAACAAGTATTTTTTTTACACAATAACTCCTAGAGGGTGAGCAATACATTTCTGAAATTTTTATGAAAAACTCTGGTTCGCGGGTGAAGCCGCGGGGCGCATCTAGTGCTAAATATTTTCTTGCTTATCGAGCTCTAAAGTTGTGATTTGTGGGATACGAAATGACCAGCTCAGCAGTCGCCATATGAGAAAGTCACTCACAATGAGTAATTTCTATTCTACTTCGTTATTGAATAAAAAACTAAATTACGATCTACGATTGACTGAGTGCTACGAGTACATCTAAAAGAAAAATCAGACTCACTTTTTCTTTGAATCTGGTGATGTCGTCGTCTTGATAATTTGTTACTCGAGAGACATCACAAAAAGTGCCTAAATGCTGAAAGTCGAACGAGACTACATAAATAGCCCATGTGTACAATAAGGTGCCTAGCCTTCTATAACTATCCAAAGACCAGACATAAACCTGGTACTATTACATACCAGAATAAGCTTGGGGCTAGATTAACCGTTTTGTGTGAATCCTTTTTTTTTAAAGTAATAAAAACATAAAAAAGCACTATTTGTTAAATTGCGACCCTAGCAGAAAAGTATCTCTTAGTTTAACCACCGAATAAATGAATTTTATTATGTTATGTAACATAATATTATAAAAAAGGTGAACAACAAAAGGTGAACAATGAAACCTTTTGAAAGTTTAAATAAGTTTTTACGAATGTAGAAGTTGTAAAAATTTATATTATCTTCAGTTTTTTGACTTTGAATGCTCATAACTATTTTTTATAATCATACCTAACTATTTAATTGTTTCAAGTAAGAATACAGCATACATTTATTTCGTGGCATTATATCGTGACAAGATATTGGATTATTTTAAAGAATTATAAAAAATCATACCTTTGTAACCGCCTCACTTTGGACTTTAGGTCTACCGGGGAAATGTAGCGCATGACCCTCACAACCCCCCAATAAAATATGTCAGTCCCAAACAAACACTCTGTATAATTTGATAGAGTTATGGTCTTGCAATTCGAATAGATATAGGTATGAGTAGGTATAAGTTATATATAAGTGTTAGTTGTACCCACGGAGCAAGAACGAATATAACTTTTTTTCAACTCCGTGGCATTGAAAGTAACACACGAAAAACCTTTAACTGGTCAAATCCCAAAACAGGGTTTTTGCCGATGGCCGGCTTTTGCCATGGCAAATTATCGAAGCAAAATGTGCGGAACTGGTTTAATTACTGAATTTAGTTCGTGCCTTATTTCCTTGTCAATAATAAGTAGCCCAGTTTAATTTGTTCGTTATTGGCCAAACTTGGCACGGGCCTAAAGTAACTCAAGTAACTTTTCGCCTTCTGGGACGTTGCTTTGTAAATTTGCACGTTATTGACCTAGATAATACTTGAATGAACAGAAATAGTTTTTGAGCAAACTATGGAGTACCTACCTAGTTGAAAACTATTTGTTTTTTTATTTATTGGATTCATGTCTATAACCTACGTGTATCTCTCTACATCCATTTGATATTTTGCATTCAGGATTTAATACAAAATTTGAATGTTGGTACTGTTTTAGTTTTTAAAAAAACAGTAATTAAAAACTAATTTGACATATCGCTCATTGAATGCAAGACGGCCACAAACCATAATCGTCACTTCTAACACGGGAGCCAAAACAAAATTTTGAACATGCGTTTTAGAAATAGTTAAAGTTTTACTTTTTTAATATTAATACATCATTGTTTAGTAATTTTTTGGTCTATATTTTAAAATAATAGACACTGTAATAGCTATCAGCCAACTTGATAAAAACTACAAAAGCCCTTTTTGCACTCAAATTTTGAAGCAAAATTAAGATAATTATCCCAATAAAATGAAATAAAAATTAAAATGAAACATTATTTATGAAATGTTTTCAAAAGAAAATATAACATATCAAAAGAATAGAATATAACAAAATACTCTTTGTTTAATCAAGAAATATCATTCTTATTTTTTTAAGACGGATATGACATCAAAAACCACAATAAAAAAACTGTACTAGTATTTTGTATAGTTAAATTACGTATAAAAAAAACTACTCAAGATAACTCACGAGAAACGATAAGATATGTTGTTTACGGCTCCAATTTCGCAATAAATTCAAAATTTATTTCAGACACGGTTACAATTTAGATCCATAGTCCATATAACGATGTTTTTCAGTACAAAATAATAATAAAAATTAAACAAATTGTGCATAATAAATTAAATTAAAAAATAATTATTAAACAAATTATAATTTTAAAATGATAATAACTTATTTATAGCTTAAAAAATATGATTTCATAACCATATTGCATGAAGGGAAAGCTGTGTCCGTCCAGCCTTCCTGCAATGACCTGCAGGTAGCTGTTGGCGCTGCCGCGCACCCTGCGCACCAACGACGCCGTTCTCTTACGCAGGATCGCAGTGAACCCGTCGACCCGCGCTTCCGCGAACATGCCTGATGCGCTACAGAAGCGCGGCAACCCCATCAGCCACCTGAAGGCATTGTTATATTGGACGCGAAGGGCGTTCCAGGTCTTCTGCGTATGCTTGATCCATAGGCTGCACGTGTAGAAGGTCTGGCAGTACGCCCTAAACAGTGTTGTCTTTACCTGAGTGCTGTAACGCGCAAACCTACGGGCCAACATATTAGCTCGGACCGTTAACGGCCTTCGCTCCCTCTCCATGTCTGCATCACCCGTGAGTGTCTCGGTGACCCAGTGGCCCAGGTACTTAAACTCTGACACGCGCTTCAGCTGATTGCCGTTGAGTGTAACTGATGGGACTGTGGCGTAAGTTTTTAAACCCGCCTTGAAGACCATCAGTTCACTCTTGCCCGCGTTGTACCTGAGCCCGTGAGCCTCCGCATAACACTCACATTTGCCTATCAGCCTTCTGAGGGCACTGATAGATGGACTCAGCAGCACCATGTCATCCGCGTAACTTGTATTGTTGATAGTGACTCCATCAATAGAGCAGCCGACCTGGGTGCTGCTGAGCTCACGTATCAGACGGTCTATATATAGGCAGACTAACCTCGGCGAAGTTCCCCCGCCCTGCCTCACTCCGCACTCCAGCCTATACACATCCGACAGTGATACAACAATTTTCTAAATTTTTTGAAATGTGGGCGTTTTGCATTCATTAATCGATATCATTTTCTCCACTAAATCGAGACATTTTCAATAGCTTCTCTATATCTTTATCTAAATCATAAATCGTAAATATTTTTATCATTAGGGATGTACATAAAATTGGGAAGGTGGTATATTATTATTACGATACGATTCCCGAAATAGAGCGAGCGCAGCTGAAAGGGCCGAGCCGACCGACGATGCCTAGTCGTCATGTAATAATATTCTATTAATATTATTAATTTTGATGGAGTTTCAAAAATAAGATACCTTGAGACTTCTTGACGTCACAAAATTTTGAATTCGTCCAATCCACATCATAGGTTATTTCTTGCCGTAGGTATTTTGTTTGAGGATAACTTTTTGAGAAATATTCTTTTAGACGCGTTTTTCTACTCATAAGTCTAATATCTAAGCTTACGACAATGGACACTTTTTATAGATTGACTAAACGCAAGACACTTGAGGTCTCGCAACAGTTACTCAATTTTTCATTTGTTTTCAGTAACTACCGCTTCCGAAAACTGTATCATCGGCACGGACGCACGGCCTTGCAAATAAATTTCCTAAAGCTCGATTAGCATGTTGATCTACACTTGTTCTCAACTGCACTAATATGACGCGCGGGAAAGCTGGCCGTTATTGTGTTTTAGGCACGTTTCGCCGCCGCCGCTCCGTTGTAATGTGCTGGCGACATGCTCTTTTGTTCAACATTGTGTTTCGCCTTTTTCGCTTTGATTTCCCAACCAACCAATATTATTATTGTTCACTTTGTTGGTTTTAATTAGGACGGATGTGTGTGTTTGATCACCGTTGATCGATGTTGATGTTGATGACTTACCTATTCGAGTCCTCAATCCTGCTTGCTGGTTGCTTGATGGTTAATTCAGAGAGGATAAACGCACTCTGTTCGGTTTTTAATTAAAATTCTCATCAATTATCATGTGCTGTGTTATGGGCAATGCTTCGCTATGTAGATTTTAAAGAACCAGTCAATGAAATATTTATTTTACGCCTATTCAAACGGAAATAATAGCGATACAATCAGAATAATTTGTAGAGTTTCCTACCTCCCCAAGGAGAACCGTCTATTCTGTCTATCTTATGTTATCTATACTTTATGATGGTATTTGCAACTTCTAGGATAAGTAAAACGTATAATAAACCAACACTAAATCTTTGAAACGAAAGCTCTAAAGGGCTGGTGCCAAGTTTGTAATAGCGTTATATAGAGCCGAGGGGAAATAGAGGCGGGAAAAAGGTCGCGAGAAATATTTCAATATGCCATTCACATTTTTTACGATCGTCATGTGTGCCGCCTCGCGATTGTACGAAACCACAATATTGCCTCGTACTCCTTTTCGATAAGCTTATTAGATATTTTGAAAGGTTTATTTTTATTTATACTCTGATTGGTTTGCGCAATTTTTCCGAAGTTGATATTTTTAAGTACCTACCTACCAAAACCCTTGATATGATAATAAATTCAAAATGAGCACTAGACAGAAGCTTTGGTCGTCGCTCTACGACAAGTGAACTGCCACGTTACCTACGTCTATGCTGATTCCTAAACCCATGTCAGTTCCTTTTGTGCATATCGCAAAAAGAATCCTTTAGCGACGAAAGCTTTTATTGAAATTGTCTGCATTACCATAATAATATTACAGGGATTGGCAGCTATTTCCGAACTGTAAAATCTCGGTTTACCATCCGATGTTCTCGCCTCGTGTAATCTACATATATTTTGCTGAAGCTATGGTTGGATTCAATTACCTACCCTGTTATCTTGTTCTTTTTACGGCTGCATGCACGCGCCCCACGCACTGTATCTTGTTAGGTATCTACTAAGTAAGAAAGGTACACAATTATGTAGGTCTTCTTAGAATCTAAATGACAGATAAGGCGCAAACAGGAGCTAAACTAGGGCCACCACTTATTTTATCATATGGTTACGTTAAACAAATGAATTTCCAAAATTCACACGTTCAGTTTGTTATACGTAATAAAAGCTTATTTTTAAATGCATCTAGTTATATTTTGTCTATACGAAGTTTCTCTTGGTGGCCACCAAACTCTGTTTTCGTATCTCTTCCTAAAATAGAAAAAATGAAACTACTACAGATGCATTAAAAAAAGTTTATGTTAGGTATAACAAACTGAACGTGTGAATTTTGGAAACTGTTGTTGCGCCAACTCCTGTTTGCGCAGTAATTTTATTATGCACTAGTCCGCTCGCGATTTCATTCACATGCGGATTTTATTAATACACAATTTTAATGCAAATTTTAACTACCAACCTTAGAAAACGAATTTCCAAAGATTCGTTCTTAGCGAA
The DNA here is from genome assembly GCA_944547425.1 of Eupithecia centaureata. NCBI lineage: Eukaryota > Metazoa > Arthropoda > Insecta > Lepidoptera > Geometridae > Eupithecia > Eupithecia centaureata. The sequence goes on along the minus strand of OX155676.1, from coordinate 9,868,490 downwards.
TTCCTACGTCCTACAAGGAAACTACATGCAAAATATCAGCTTCGTAGCTCTAGCAGTTACAGTGATCTCTTGATGTGTCACCTAGTTTCCTCTTTTATAAATTTAGATTAATTAACAATAAAAATAACAATCAAGCAATAGAAACAAATTGAAACTAGTATTTCCATATAACACAATTGAGCTAACTGCATACGTTTAATGAGAGATATATATAAAATGAAGACCTGAGTTCACCAACGGATGATTAAATTTTAAACATTATTTTGTTCAAACAATATTTTTGAAAATGATCATACTTTAAACGTCAAATAACAGACAAAGCTGCCTGTCTTCAATACTTCTGGTCGTGTTCTTTGTTTTTCGTCATAAAACGGCAAGATGTATCTCTTGAGATTTCTCTTTTCGGTATAAAGGATAGTGGACATATTTTTTATTAATCAGAAAGGGGTTCTTTCATGGCAAATTCTTGAAAGAGGCAAGAAGTATACTTTTATAGTATACTTCAATATACCTTGTAACTTACTTAATAAGTAATAACCATACTATAACTAGCACCTTCTAAATCCCTGGTAGAGTTGGGAGCGCTTTTTTTAACTATCGTTTAATCGATGACTATGACTAGATTCGTGTTTGGGAGAACATGACATCGATCTAATCTAGCAGTTCAAAGGGGCAGTGATGAAAGCACTGCTGCAGCTACAACGATTAGTAACGCTGAAAGAATATACTTTACAACTGTATACTTTACATTTTATTAGATAGATCGTAGCTTTTGCCGCGTTTTCCAACTAACTGATTTCAGTCCTCGGGACACTGTTTACCGCCCTGTTATTTATTCAATATGATCCGTTCAGCTGTTAAGTTGTAAAAAGGTAACAATTAGACAGATAGATTTACTTTCGCTTCATTGATATCAGTAAAGATTTTACACTTACAACTGGATAACTTACCCGTACTATAATAGAGTAGTTAATTATCACGCTCTAACACATTTCTCAGCAGTATTAGATAAGGTTATTGAAAACGAAAATAGAAAGACAACAATCGTAATTGAAAACAGAACATAGGCTAATGGTTTGTACAAACTAGTATCTACCCGCGGATTCGCACGAGTTTTTTGTATGTGAATAAATTGTATCTGTAATTTCATGTTTATTTCTATCCCACCCATGGGATCTATGCATGGGATTATGAGATAAAATGTTGGCCTATATTTATTCCAGGTTTAGAACTACGTCTATTAATAATTTCAGCCGTATCCATGCAGTAGTTTGAAGTAACAATTATCCATCCTTCCATTAAAATTTTAAATATATTATAATACCTAAATGTGAGTCTGTGTTTATTTTTGTTACCACGTATCTCCGTAACTAGGTACTTAACTTATTTAGATGAATTTTGATGAAACGTCGTTAGTTAAGGTTCCAGAATAACACATAAGCTATGAAGAAAATATTCTCTGGTTCGCACATTCACTCAAACATTTTGATCTTTATGTAAATAATCAAACAAGTATTTATTATTACATAGGTAACCGAAATAAATAAAAAATAAAGAACCACGTAGATGTAGATCACAGAGTGCGTAAAACCCAAAACGTGTCCTCCCCGCCACAGAATAAAATTAAAATCTTACTATTATAATAAATGGGAAAGTATGTGTGAATGTTAGTTATAAGTGACTTCCGTAACTATTTAAGTTATTTAAATGAAATTTGGTATATAAATAGTTTAGGACCATAGGCTATTACAATTTGGAAATTCTAACCTCTGAGGAGTTAAATTATAGGGTGCTAAAGTTTGTATGGAAAATTCATATAGATTGAAACTACTTATAGGAATAGAATTTATTACTTTAAATTCAATAGTACGTAGTAAAGATCACCTATTATCATATATTTTAATTCCATTGTCAAATTCAAATTCAAATCATTTATTTAACAAGCAGTAGGTACCTAATCTAAATGTATCCATAGACTCCCGAACTAGTTAAAACACTATTTCAGGAGTCAGTGGCTTCTACCATGTAATTTACATTATTGGTCTAGCTTTATTTTATAAGTTTTTTGCTAAAAAATGTAATGTACCTGAATCACTTCGCTTTTTAGACAAGCGGGATATTTTATTTAAATAGAGCAACATGTTTTGAATTCAGGCAAAACGGTGTTTCGTGGCGACAACAAACAACAAAGATAATTAAGAAAAATACCTACCCTTTGGTATGTACATTTTCTGACGTGCTCTGTAATGGGGTATTTACACGGGTCGATTTTCGCCGTGCGGCGAGTTGCTTCACCAATTGCATCGCCAAGCCGCATCGCTAGCCCATTTACACAGGTTACTAAAATCGCATGCGGCTCGGTAATTTCCATCGAAAATGTTGAGCAGAATAGCCGTTTGTGCCGTTGTAAATAAATACACGTGCGAGCGCGAAACACCTTCATGCGGCGGGCGATCGCCTGCAACTGATTGTTTACACGGTCGATTTTAGTTTAGTTTTAGTTACCCCCTATAATAGGGGATTTACACGGGTGACTAAAGCCGCACGTTTTATGCCGCGCGGCGTAAATCGACCATCTAAATGGCAATTCGGCTAAGTCGCAAATGACTAAAGCCGCAAGCCCCAAAGTTGGGGAGCATCCGACTTTGGCCGCGCGGCGACCGACCGCATGCGACTGGTGACTAAAATCGACCGTGTAAACGATCAGTTACAGGCGATCGCCCGCCGCATGAAGGTGTTTCGCGCTCGCACGTGTATTTATTTACAACGGCACAAACGGCTATTCTGCTCAACATTTTCGATGGAAATTACCGAGCCGCATGCGATTTTAGTAACCTGTGTAAATGGGCTAGCGATGCGGCTTGGCGATGCAATTGGTGAAGCGACTCACCGCACGGCGAAATCGCCCCGTATAAATACCCCCTAGTACATAAAGCCTTCTGATCTTCGATATCTGTCTTGCGATAGAAGCTCAGGATAGAAAGGTTACAAAGGTTAGATATATATAAGGGATTAAACCCACAACAAAGGATCTATAATTTGAAACTCGGTTGATTCTACTTCGGCGAAAAGTTATTATATCCACGTGATACCTAGAGGTACATACCTTACATCAAAAATAGAGTCTCCTTAAAAGTTTCTTTTATTTCAGGCTAGGTTGCCAATGGCTGAAACACAAAGAAAGCCAGGTACCCTCTACTCATTTGTAGCAGTCGTCATACGGCACTTAAACAAAAATAATAAAATAAAATAAAGGAGACGGAATGAGGATGGTTTATTGGCAAAGTGATATCATGCTGAGACTGATCCCTCATAAATATGTGTATATTATATGTGTATATTTTAACAAAATTGTACGTAAGGAAACCCTACATTAATGATTAACATATATGTATTTATGCAATGCATACATAAAAAAATCGGCATTTTAAATTTTCCATTTTGAAATCCGCCTAGCCAGTCTACAAACAAGGTTATCCATATGCGACATATTCAGACAGCTTGCGCGTGTGTCGTCTTTCTGGTTTCTTTTTATTTTTTACCGTTGTGACATGTTCTCGTGTAGATTAACTCAATCAATCGTTTAAAAAGAAATGCTTTCCCATATACTTAAATACCAAAGACACCTTTCTCGCCAACGATAAATTATTTTTATTTGAGGTTCGCGAATGAGAGATACCTAAAAATAGACTTGCCAAGTGCGAACTCGGGCACAAAAGGTTCCGTACCATAATCTGTAAAAATAAGAAATATTTATTTACTCAATCAATTGAGATCAATTGAGCTACCTTTAGACTGTTTGCAACCGTCTGCAGTTAGCTCAATGGTTTCAATTGTAAATACTAGTTGTAATTTTTCTATTCCTTGATTGTATATTTAATAAAGTACTAAATAAAATTTATTTACTATGTTATTTAGTATTTTTTATTATAGTTGCAACAAAAATACATCAATATCTATGAAAATTTCTACTTTCACGGTCCATGAGCCAGACGGACAGCGGAGTCTTAGTAATGGGTCCCGTTTTACCCGTTTGGGTACAGAAAGAACCCTAAATATTATCTACCTACCTACCTATCAATACATATAGCGTGCAGCCTCGTTTAACTCTGCCAGACTTAAAAGCAAATTGTTCGCTCGCTGCCGTCGTAAACATAAAAAGAGATTAGCACTTTCGTCCAACAAATGAGTGAACTTAAAATATTGCTCTGAAAAGCTTTAAATTGAGCCGTGCGGGCTTTGGGACGGCCGGGCTTAGCGCGAAGACAAACGACCGAAAAAAGTCCAAACAAAATACGCAACACAGCAAAAGAACAGAATGGTGCCTACACGTACCTACTCCGAACACAATTTATGCTGAGCACGATAATGGCCGAGAGTAATGCGCTTGAATATCATTCTTTCTATTGAAACTGAATTTTTAATTACTGGTATCTTTCAATTAAAATTTAAAAAACAATATAAAATATTATTTTTCATTTAGTTAAATACTGACTGCACTTGCACAAAATAAATAGAATACAAAAACCCTTTACTGTAAGTAGACCAACGCCAATAAATGATATTGAGAGAGACACGTAAAACAGCAGCAGGTTAAAAAAAAACTCCTTTTCTAGCACCTAAAAATATATTCCTATCAGGTAACTAAGATATTATTAAAATCTTTATTAACAACGAAAATTACAAGCAAAGGAATAGAAAAATTACAACTAGTATTTACAATTGAAACCATTGAGCTAACCGCAGACGGTTGCAAACAGTCTAAAGGTAGCTCAATTGATCCATGTCAATCCATGTAACTAAGTAACATACATAATGGATACCTACCTAAGTAAAAGCTTTTTAGGCATATGCTGACAATAAAATAGCATTGAAATAAGAAAATCTAATAAATTCAACTGAACTTACCCACTGAACGTTAATTTAACTTGACTTCAGAAATATCGAACACATTGTTTTAGAGGTATACCTAATACCATCGCGAAACGAAATTATTCAATAAACTACCAACTACTACGAAACGTGAAATTTCGTTGTGTTTGAAATCAAAAGAAGATTCTCGTAGGTTCACTTTCAAACCAATTTCAATAGATGCCTCGCTGCAAAGGGAAAACTTCACTATCATTTATTTATTTAATATCGTTCCTGTTTCATTAAAATAAAACCTTACCAGTTACCATCTACTGTGTGATGCAACAAAAAACAATATAAAATGCAATCAATACGAACCAACTTATTTTGTAAATATCCTTATCCTTACTACAATATTATAAACATGAAAGTTTGTATGGATGTATGTATAGATGTATGAATCTACGAATGTTTGTTCCTCTTTCACGCAAAAACTACTGAACGGATTGGGCTGAAATTTTGAATATAGTTATAGATTTCTAGCCCTGGAATAACACATACTTGTTATCCTATAAATCAGTTCCCATGAGAAATAGCCTTGGAACGTTTATATAGAAATAACACATGTGAAGCCGCGGGTAGATGCAAGTTATAATTAAAAAAAAACTGGTCGATTCACACTGTATCTAGCCGAGCGATTGCGAGTCTTTGTTTAAAATTACTACTTGATACTACTAGAGTTTCTTTCCGGCCCTCAAGAGGGGACCGGAGGGAGGCCTCGAGGTTAGGCCTCTTCACCCCGGCTTCTTTCAATCGAGGAGTAAAAGACCCTCAGTCCTTGGGTTCTTGTAAAATACTCTTTTTTGTTTTCTTTTTAATTTAATGTATGTTGCTCTACTATCAAACAGATTAAAGTGGTTAGCATGTGTCTGGAGAGCGTACGGGTAGAGACGTGCTGGGAATCGTTAACGGGAGACAAACAAGCTCATTACTCTGGCGGTTTGCCGGCATCATCGGGAAACAAACTGTTTACTTGTCGCGAAGATTTATCTAAGACTAGTTTCTGCCGGTGGCTTTGCATCTGTGTTTCCGAGATAAAAAGGAGCAGACACGTTCAAATCACACTAATCTCTAAATTATGTATATCCCTACTAAGTATATTAATAATACAAAATAGCGCCCCGCGTAAATTTATTTGTCAGATGGAGACCAATATGGGTGTCGAAGACTGAATATAATAGGTAGGTACTTTTGATTGTATAATGAGGAGGGCACATTTGGATTACGAAATTATGTTCAGATTTTTGCATTTACCAGCCGGCGCGCTGGTACAAAGATAGTCTGAGACTGAAAGGCTACTTTACAATGCGAAAAAGGGGTTCTAAGGGGCTATCTATAGTTAGCAGCAAATTTATTATTCCACGCGGACGAAATCACAGGCACAGTTAGTATATTTTGATGTTTGTTATTTTTTCAAGCTAAAACTTCAAGCAGATTTGGCTGAAATTTTGCATCGGTGTAGCTCTAGACCCGTGGGATGTAAATAACTATCATTATCCATCCAAGCTTTCGAATTGATAAATAACAGTGTCGTTAAGTGATTTAATGTGATTGCAGTGTATGTTTTCCTGAACTATAATACAATAAATAATCCGTCAATTTATTGATAAAAATGGGCGTTTATGTATATGAATACCTACTATGTACATACTTACTTGCTTATAAAGTTATAATCTCTGATCAAAATAATTGCTATAGAACTTTGATCAAATTTGCTATAGAAACATGTACATTACATGTAAAAATAATTTGTGTAATAAATATGCATACATTAATTATTATTATGTAAACTGAAATGGTATGGTATTCGAACAACCGAAGAGAGCTTTAGCTCAGTGAATACTGATATTGTTATAACAAACAAGTAATATTCACAGAGTTAACAATAAAACTTTAGTAAGATCAAGAGGAACGTTTCCACGAAATCTCTGAAATATTGATTTATCGGGTACCTTCCTGGCAAATGTACCTACCAACTGAAAATTACGACAAAAAGACGCACATAGAAGTGAAAACAAATTTTGAAACTGAATGTAATGTAGAATACCTAATAGAAAAAGCGAACCGTTGCCGTTTTTATCGCGGTGTAAGAATCGATCCTTTTCAGGCCGTTAATGTCGTAAGAACAAGGTGCTGCTGGTAGGTGGTGGGTGACAGCATATTAAGTGGGCATGCTGGTGTTGAAAGGTAGATATTTATTGAACAAACAATTAATATACAATAATAAAATAGGTAGGTAACTGTGGAGGATATGACAAGAATTATTATCTATTGTAAGATACAAAAGGTTGTCTTCAGTTTCGTTTCTGTAACTATAATATTACGTTAGCAGGTTACGGTGTGGTAATTGAAATGCGAGGCCGGTCGCGTCGAGCGGGTCTTATCGTTGACACCTACTCTAAATCACTATCCGCTACATCCTACGATAGTTGGAACCATGTTGGGCTGGATACATTTTACGAGATTTATCGATGTTCTGCATATTAGTGAGAGATTTCATGTAGGTAACTCTGTTGGATTGATAGAATAAACATAATAAAATATAAATTACTGTTAATAAAATGAAAAATTAATGAGAGCTCCGCCTCTTAGTGAAGCAGAATGGACGAGGCCTCTGTTTTATAGCTATCCTAGAAGAAACAAAAGAAAGCCTTATATGTAGGTACTAAATCAGCACGCCAAATGTTGAATCATCATCATTTTCAACCTGTATCTACTATTTTAGGAAGAGATACGAAAACAGAGTTTGGTGGCCACCAAAGGCAACTTCGTATCTGTTCCTAAACTAGACAAAATGAAACTAAAACAGATGCATTAAAAAAAGCTTATGATAGGTTTAACAAACTGCATGAGTGAAATTTGGAAATTTCACATTTGTTTAACGGAATTATATGATAAAATAAATGGGGGCGCCACTTTAGGTGCGCGGTGTGGTAGTTTGCGCCTTAACTTATTATCATAATAATTGTGTATATAATATATTAATTAATATTCATTTTCACTTATTTCTTTCCATACAAAGGTCTCTTGAAAAAAATTGCTTCAAAGCTACAATAAGGCAGCCAACCAACCTGTCTTTTACGTTTATCTGGAAGTATCGTACGTGTTTGTACAGTTTTGATTTTTAGTAGGTACCTGTGGTATTATATTTTAGATTTACGTTATGAAGGGGTAATAATAACCTTGAAGCAGCCCGGGTGTAGGTTCCAGTTCGTTACACTTTTGAATGGCATGATCATGATTACATTGTCAAAGAAATTCCGCTTAAAAACCGACTCCTAAGCGAATTTAAGGGAATTTTATAGCCGTATGGACCTTTTTTATTACGGCACATTTAAATAATTTTATGAGATTGCGCTACCGAATCACCCCATTTACTTTTTTAAACAACCACGCTTTATGAGGTTACTAAGACAATCATAAAGACGCAGGAGGTTGCGGGTTCGATTCCCGCCTCGGAACAAATTTGTGTACGATCTGCAGAAATATGTTCCGTTGGTCTGGGTGTTTTATATGTATAATAAAAAAATATCTATCTATGTAATGTATTGTCATCTAGTACCCATAACACAAGCTCTGCTTAGCTTGGGGCTCGATGATGCTGTGTGGAATGTCCGGAATTATTTATTTACTAGCTGGTGCCCGCGACTTCGTCTACGCATGATTAGTATTTGGAGTACTCGCGATTTTACTTGCCTTTCCCGTGGGATTTTCGGGATAAAATAAATCCTGTGTGTTATTCCAGCTTATGATTTATCTCTGTGGCAAATTTCATCCAGATCCGTTCAGCAGTTTTTGCGTGAAAGAGTAACAAACATCCATCCATCTATCAATCTATCCATTCAGACTTAAAAACTTTCGCGTTTATCAGTTCAATTTAGTTTGGTTCCCCTGAGCTGAAAACCCGTATAGCCCAGGGGAACCAAACTGAATTCCGGGATAAAATGAATCCCATGTCCAATCGTCCCGAGTTCCATTCGAATTCATTCACTTCCGTCGTGATGCGTTGTTAAAGAATTCTTCTTTCACCCTCTCTCCCAGAGGAACCTTACCGAATTCCGGGATAAAAAGTACCTATCCCATGTCCTTCATTGTAGTATGAACTCAAATCGTCCCGAGTTTCATTCCAACTCATTCAGCAGTTTCGGCGTGATGCGCGGTAAAGGAATTTCACTTTCATACCCTCTCCCATGAGAACCTTACTGAATTCCTGGATAAAAAGTATCCTATGTCCTTCCTCGTAGTATGACCTATAATTATGCCGAGTTTCATTTCAATCCATCAAGTAGTTTCGGCGTGATGCGCGTTTACGATACAGACAGACAGACAGACAGACATGAATGAAAAAAAATACAGTTTTGGCTTGAGCATCAATAATAGAGTGCCCTCCAAAAAAAAATTCAAAATATCTTCAATGTACAGGATTGGACCTGTTACAGTTTTATTATAAGTATAGATTTATTTATAAACGCTTACGAACATACGCGTTGAATGACTATAGCATGGACATTAAAATAATATCTGATGTGGAACATACTGAAATATTCTATAAGTCTGTTTTCACAAACATTATTATGACTAATAAGTATGTTTTAACAAACATTAGAAAAAAAATTAAACGTGTGAAAAAAAAACACAATAAAAACGTACTTAATCTAAGCGACAAATAGACTATCTCCATAACCATAGGATACATAAATTTAAGTTAAAAGTCTATCATACACATTACACGGCGGCGGCGCCATACTCTAAATAGGTACTCTAATCTTGTGAGTTTTACGAATAGATCCGTCTACGTAAAGTTTATACTGTACTTGTAATCGAGTTAGTTATCACTCAATTTGTACTCTAAATTGATGACTCGATTCCAAGAAAAGTGTGTTGTGGTTATAAAAATCACCCATTCAATTAGTTTCAAAACTCAAATCATGAATTTTGACACTTTTCCGCCAGGAGTACGTATATTTTAAATTATAGAAATTCACATTCAGGATTAAATAAACCCTGAAAAAACCCCTCCTTTATAGAGCAGTTGTGGAAAGCCGCGTTGATACGATCAGAGTCTGCTCGGACCTAAAGGACACTGATACCTATTCGGACTCGGACACGTTGTTCGACTTTCAATTTGAGTTTGTCTCAAACAAGTAGAACGTCGCAACAGAGAGAGTGTGAAACTATGCGCTCGCAGAAAAGGCTAACGTTTGTAATAAAATATTGATGGCTGGCACTGAATCCTTTTTATATCTTTCTCTTAACTTCACACGTATCAGCGTGATATTTGCTATTACGACCGCCTGGACATACATCGTAAAGCAAACGGCAAAAATTTATAGTTGAGAATCTTATTTTATGTGTACTATCATGACATAGCTTAACCGTCATAAAAAACATGAATCGATTTTGTATAAATAAAATTCTTATTCGTATTTATTTTCATAATACAAGCTTGCTGTATGACGAAGATAAGAAAATTTACTGGTGTTTTCACACTAAAACTTATTTTACAAGGAGCGAAAGGAGGCTGACAAGTCCGAGTTAAAATGGGAGGTTTTGGCCCGAGTAAAAGACGACTTTTCACCTCGATTGCAAGAAAATAAAACAATCAAACTTACCTTTACTTACCTTTACTAAAACAATGCACACTTTTTTCACCTTTCTACTTCACGAATCGTCTTTAAATAATTAGTATATAATATTATACACTGGATTACCAACAGATTCTTACTATACCATACCCAACAGATTCTTATTAACGATACCTATCTCGTATCTTTGGGGTTCTGTTCCATTTTCAGATTATTTTCTTAATTATAGTTTGACGATGAGTGAATTCTCAATCCATTTTGTAGGTACCTAGTTAACAAAAATTTCTAGAAAGTTCGCGCTAATACTATTTTTTACATTTCTTTGTTATTCGCAAAGCAAAAAACACATTATAACATTGAGGAAGAATCAAGTTCATTGAGCAACAATATTCAAGGCGCTCTCAAGTTACAGACATTTCAATATGAGTCAAAAGGTGAATCTCAAACTTTGATAAACCGTTTTACCCCTTTTTCCCAAAAAAATCCCTGAAAAACGTGTTCATTTATTTTATGCTTTTAGACCTTCTATTCTATAGGTGTATGTACCTATAGTAAAAGGTAGCTTCCAAATTATAGCTTTCTAGCTTTAACGGTTTGGGCTGAGCGTTGTCTTCAAAAATTGCTCGTTTAGTAATAGAAATAACTTTTAAAAGTTTCCATTAAAACAGAAAGAAACTATTAGTTCATGAAAGTTGAGTGATACATCTAAATAAATATATTATCTACCTAGACTTCTTTGATTGAAGAGCACACAGAAGCTCGTTATTGGCCGTAAGAACCAAACATTATATGATTAATAAAATATCTATTTATGTGATCAAGTCATTATTTGCCTGGATGAATGCGAACTTCTTCATTATAAACTAGCTCAGACAGCAGATCTATACACATAGTATTTTGCTCTGTCAATATGCCTAATCATCTTGGATACCTACAATAGGGTGGAGCGAGATTTTTATTTTTACCTTTGCACTTCTGAATACCTCTCAAAAGTTGCATCTTGTTGCACAGGCAAGGAAAAAAAATAAAATAAAAATATTGAAACCCTTCTTCAGCCCTCTACTGCCCTTTGAATATTTCAAAATTATGAAAAAATGGGACTGATTAACAAAAATTGTAACTAAACATTTAACCATTTTTTTATGTTGAATATCATATTTTTGCATGTCTAAATATAAAATGAGTGGTAAATAATAATTCCTACATCACTAGAAGCTTGTCATGAAGTTAAATTATACATATCAAAGACGCCGATTTTAAACAAAATTCAATGACTGGTATCAGTCGGTACGTAGCTTTGCAAATTGAACTGTTGACGTTAGAATCATTCGAGTTACCTATCTATACTTATAATAAAACTGTAACAGGTCCAATTCTGTACATTGAAGATATTTTGAAAATTTTTTTTGGAAGGCACTCTATTATCGATACTCAAGCCAAAACTGTTATTTTTTTTAATCATGTCTGTCTGTCTGTCTGTCTGTCTGTCTGTCTGTCTGTCTGTCTGTCTGTCTGTATCGTAAACGCGCATCACGCCGAAACTACTTGATGGATTGAAATGAAACTCGGCATGATTATAGGTCATACTACGAGGAAGGACATAGGATACTTTTTATCCCGGAATTCAGTAAGGTTCTCATGGGAGAGGGTATGATAGTAAAATTCCTTTACCGTGCATCACGCCGAAACTGCTGAATGAATTGGAATGACACTCAGGACGATTTGAGTTCATAGTACAAGGAAGGACATGGGATACTTTTTATCCCGAAATTCAGTAAAGTTCCCCTGGGAGAGAGGGTGGAACAAAAATTCTTTAACCACGCATCACGACGGAATTGAATGAATTCGAATGGAACTCGGGACGATTGGACATGGGATACATTTTATCCCGGAATTCAGTTTGGTTCCCCTGGGCTATACGGGTTTTCAAAAATTTCTCACTGCATCTGAACGACGCGTCGTTCAGATGTTGTGAGAAATTTTTGAAAACCCGTATAGCCCAGGGGAAACAAACTGAATTTAACTTATAAACGCGAAAGTTTGTAAGTATGAATGGATAGATGGATGGATGTTTGTTACTCTTTCACGCAAAAACTGCTGAACGGATCTGGATGAAATGGCACAGAGATAGATTATAAGCTGGAATAAGAAAAAGGCTTTATTTTATCTCGAAATTCCCACGGGAAAGGAAATTACGCAAGTAAAATCGCGAGTACTCCAAATACTAATCATGCGCAGACGAAGTCGCGGATACCAGCTAGTTTTTTAAATAACCTTCGTCTTGTAAATTTATTTTAGTTGTTTTTTTCAGTAATCAATAAGATAAGCTGTTAATTTCGTGGCCTAATGTGCTAAAGACAAAATAATGTTGAAAATAAGAACTCGAAGTGAAATAGACTGTTCTATTTATGGATATCCTTATTTCTGTAGTAAATTAATACTACTAACGAAGGCTGTTGGATTAAAACAAGTGTTGTTCATCAAAAAAACAGTAAAATGGCTGAAAAATGGTCAACAAGCCGCCATGCGAGTTTCGCAGGAATCATGAAAAAAATGCTCACTCGCGATGGTTGACAACAGCTGATAGCTATATTAAGACTCCCAAGCCTTATTTGAACCTTATAAAACTAAGAGCTTCCAACCTAATAAATCTTATTATATACTATATTAAGAGCTTATGCTCCTGTTTCGTATCATATACGTAAATTTGCTAGAATGAACTATTCAGTCAAGCAAAGTTCGGTGAATGTTCTTTGATTGATTGCATAATTAAAATATTTTCAGTTTTGATGTACAGAAAATTGCAGACGGAGTTATTCAGAGAAACCTCTTTTTTTTGCACATCCAAAAAATCTGTTAGAGGCTATGCTTTACGATCAATAAATCTACATTATATCAGAGAACTGGGCTTGAGGATTTCGGATTTTCCTTGTCACAATCAATCTGTTGAAAATGTGTGAAAATGGTAACTGAGGCATTGATGAGTGTTTCTGGTAAGAAGGCCAAAGATGGATGCATTCGCGGTAAAATACAATCGCGTGCTATCGTTCGATACTGAAAAAAAATCAAAGCTAAAAAGTTAACCTAAATACTCACAATTTTATAATGTTTGATTAATTTTTTGATTGTTTGAAACAGAGTATTTTTAAATGAAACTTTTGTTATTATAAAATTGATGTCTTATTTACACTATTCCACTAAAATATATAGTTATTTGTTGTTAGTTTCTGTAGAAGACAGATTTTAAAAAGTTACGTAAATGGAAAAAAGTCACATTTCAAACGACGCGACGGTAGAGGGCCAAAAAATATATTTAAAAAATAAAATAAAATTATACTTATTATTGTCTTGCCATTTTGCAACTTTTAGCAGGTATTCGAAATCGATTATGTAACTTTATTTTTTTTCCATACATTGACGCTCCACCCTAACCTACAATTAGCATAACATCACTTACGAGGCGGTGACTTAGCAGGATTCAGTTCATATTACTGTTCAAATAAACTCTCTTTCTATTTATTACAACTTGAAGGATTCAGGCTCCCACGGCCGTCATGTACAATATGATGTAGTGGCCTGTCACTGTTCATAATGTTCAGGCGCGGTTATCAAGATGTATGAGTATCAACAATAAAGCAGCATGAGCTCTAGAGCACGTTATGATAACACAACTTGAAATTTAAAGGTATTTCGGCACTGTGATTGCTTAAAGATTCTCATAAGGTGATAATGTAAAATTAATGTGACGTTTTTCAAAAAAGTAATTGTAAAAAAATATAGTAAACTACCGTATAGGCAATTAAATTTGTAATGTCCAATTGACCTTCCAATCTGAAAGTCAAAAAATATCTTTTCAATTGAAGAAAAAAAGATTATTTGGTAGTTAGTAGATTAGCGAAGAAATACATACAATAAATACTCGTAAAATTCAGGATGAGTTTTTTTTTTACATTGTAGAAATACTTGGTCAAATAAGTATTTCTCAGCATATAAAGAAAAGTAGATAGAACTCATGGCATGACTCATTATGTTTTAAGGAATATATCGGCAATCGGCAAAGTCGGCAAAAATTTTGTTTATCTTGCTCTCCTTAGTAAAAAATCACATATATTATATATAATATTTATCTTTAATACACAATAATATTTATCTTTTTAAAACATCAGAAGAACTTAAGCTAGCTGTAGCTTTATAGCTGAAAAGTATTAACATTCTTCAAAATCTTACATGTAATAAGAGTGGCATTGGTAAATTAATAGACGAGCTTTCTAGAGTACCTTGTATGTACCCACCTTCTTTCCGCCTAGCAGCTACAGAGTTCGTGTTGCATGACAGAGTACGATAAACCAACTGTGCTGTAACAATTGCTTCGTGGAAATAGCTTCAATAAAGTGAAAATTTCACAGCGTAGCGTAATTACCTTTTTAAGTAATTTTCTGTGTCGATGATTTAGTTTAATTTATTTTGTGCCTATTGAAAGTAAAGAAAAGTCAATATTTAACAATACATATATTATATTTATACCTAGGTACCTGACTACAAACACAAAAAATAGCAATAACCGCCGCCCCTTCCAGAACTCAAAACAACTATATACATAAAAGAATACAACAATCCCAATCCAGCTGGTCACCGCGAGAGAGCTCAACCAAAAGCCAGCTTCGAAAAATCTGAGACAAGAAGTCCTTATTAGGGTTTCGATCAGTTACAGGTTTTTACGAGCTACATTTACTTGTATTTAAAATAACGTTCGCCGGTAGCCAGCATAAAAATAAAAATAAAATATATTAAATGATAATTTACAGCACAAATCGTGATTCCGAAATTGTAAGAGACCTACAAAATCATACGGGGTATCAAACTTGTGTTAGAATTTATATCAAAATAATGTATTTACTTTACTACTAGCGCCATCTATTGTCTATTGTGTGTACCTACCTACCTGCCTGTTATAATCAATAAAGTTAGTCTTTGAGAAGCCACTACGCGTGTTTTATTAGGTCATGCGCCCAGACCCGTTTTTACTAAATAAAAAGTGATTTTATTGCGCGGAAGTTATAATGTCGACGTCGGGGTTCCTTGTAAACGTACCCAAGCTAAAAGGACGCGAAAATTACGATGATTGGGCATTCGCGACAAGCAATTTTTTGTTACTCGAGGGAATTGACATTGAAAACGTGCCGGCGACAATGAGTGAAACTGAGAAGCAGAAAGCCAAAGCTGAACTCGTTATGACTATTGACTGTTCGTTATATGTGCATATCAAGAGTGAGACTACAGTGAGCGGTATGTGGAACAAATTGAAACAGTTATTTGATGACACGGGATATCAACGAAAAATCAGTTTGCTTCGAACATTGATTTCGATACGTCTCTAAAGAAATAATAGTGGCGAATCAAACGACGGTGCCTGTAGTTAGTGTTGGTGAAACACAGATAACGACATGCGTGAACAGTTCTCAGTATGATGTGATTGTGAAGAATGTATTGTACATACCTAAACTCACGACAAACCTATTGTCCGTAAGCCAACTTATAGATAACGGCAATAGAGTAGTGTTCAAGAAAGATGTCTGTTTGATATATAACCAAGTGAATGAGGTTATTGGAATAGCAAATTTGATAAATGGTGTGTACAAGTTAAACACAAGAAAATTCGAGAATTCGTTATCGGCAATGTCAACATGGCATAAAAGGCTAGGACATATCAATAGTAAGTCCTTACAGAAAATGAATGAAGGTGCTGTGGAAGGAGTTTCTTTTGACAAGAAAGCTGACATACAAATACAGAATTGTGAAGTGTGCTGTGAGGGAAAACAGACACGATTGCCTTTCCCATCAGCCAACCATAGAAGTGACAAACTACTGGATGTAGTACACTCAGATTTATGCGGGCCGATGGAGACTAAGTCAAATGGTCAGGCAAAGTATTTTCTTCTATTTGTCGATGATGCCAGCAGAATGACTTTTGTCTACTTCTTAAAGGAAAAGAACCAAGTGTTTCAGCATTTCAAAGAATTTCGATGCTTAGTTGAGAATCAAACAGGAAACAAGATAAAGATATTGAGAACCGACAATGGAGGTGAATTTTGTTCACGTGAGATGGAGAGTTACTTAAGACAAGCTGGTATTGTCCATCAGAAGCCCAATCCTCACACTCCGGAGCAGAATGGACTCTCAGAGAGGTTCAACAGAACTATAGTTGAACGGGCAAGATGTTTATTGTTTGAAGCGGATCTCGACAAAAGTTTTTGGGGAGAAGCAGTTAATACTGCAGTATACTTAAAGAATAGAACACCAGCCGCCAGTTTAGGCATGATGACACCATTTGAGAGGTGGACAGGTGAAAAACCTGACCTCAGCCATGTTAGAATTTTTGGCAGTAAAGTAATGGTGCATGTTCCCAAAACACAGAGACAAAAATGGGATAAAAAGGCTGATAAATTGATTTTGGTTGGGTATCCAGAAAATGTGAAAGGATGCAGATTGTATAATCCAAAAACTAGGAAAATTACTATGAGCAGAGATGTCATTATTATGGAGAAAATAGAGTCAGACACAGCTCAGATTATAGTAAATAGTTCTGAAGAAAAATCAGAGAAAGATGAAAAGTCAGAGAAAGATTCTGAAGATGATGAAAGCGTACAAATAAATTCAGTTTTAGATCCAAATGATTCAACATATAATTGTGGGTCCTCAACTTCTGATAATGATTCTTATCAATCCATAGCTGAAGAGTCAATCATAGAGGATGGAGTTCAGGTGGAGCTTAACACCAAGCGTAAGAGAAAGCCAGTAGAAAGGTATGGTATGACCAATATCTGTATTCTGGACAACCTGGACACATGCAATGAAGAAATCAGTTATGAAACAGCTATGAATGGACCAGATAAGGAACAGTGGAGACAGGCGATGACAGATGAACTGAAGGCTTTCGACGACAATCAAGCATGGACATTTGTAGATAGGAAAGAAGCTGATAGAGTTGTGCAATGTAAATGGGTATTCAAAAAGAAGTATGAAAGTGATAATAGTGTGCGTTATAGGGCAAGACTGGTTGCAAAAGGTTTTACTCAAAAAGAAGGTGTGGACTATACTGAAACATACTCACCAGTGCTTCGTTACTCAACACTAAGACTTTTATTTGCTTTAAGCGTCAAACTTAACTTTGAAATTACTCACTTAGATGTAACTACAGCATTCCTAAATGGTTACCTACATGAAAATGTGTATATGCAAGTGCCACATAATTTAGATTGTAAAGAAAATTGTGTTCTAAAATTAAATCGTGCAATTTATGGTTTAAAACAATCAGCCAGGGCTTGGAATGAAAGAGTTAATGATTGTTTATTGAAATTGAATTATGAAAAGTCAAAGTTAGAACCATGTCTGTATATAAAAAAATGTAAAAAGGAGCAGATCATAATAGCAATTTTTGTAGATGATTTTTTCATTTTTTCAAACAGTAGTAATATGGTTAATGAGTTAAAAACTAACTTAATGTCAAAATTTAAAATTAAGGATTTGGGGCTAATAAAACAATGTTTGGGTATGAGGGTAAAAATGTATGATAATGGCTGTATATCCTTAGATCAGGAAAAGTTTGTGGATCATATTTTAAGTAAATTTAATATGACAAATTGTAATGTTGTTGATACTCCCATTGAAAGTAATTTGAAACTAGAGAAAGGTGTAAATGTTTGTAAACAATACCCATATCAGCAACTATTGGGTAGCTTAATGTACTTGAGTGTTTTAACTCGCCCAGATATTGCTTATAGTGTAAGTTATTTGAGCCAATTTAATAATTGTTATACACATACTCATTGGAAGCATGCAAAACGCATCCTAAGATACTTATGTAAAACCAAATCTTATGGACTAATGTTTAGCAAAGATAATTGTAAATTGGATGGTTTTGTTGATGCAGATTGGGCCTCAAACACCCTAGATAGGAAATCTTATACAGGTTTCTACTTTAAACTCTCAGGAACTGTTATTTCATATGAATGTAAAAAGCAACGCACTATAGCTTTGTCAAGTACTGAAGCTGAGTATATGGCAATAGCTGAAGCCAGTAAAGAGGCTATTTATTTAAGAAACTTATTGTGTGAAATTGTAGGCAGTTGTGATTATGTAATAATATTGTATAACGATAATCAAGGTGCTCAGAAGTTATCAGAAAACCCTTTGTTTCACAAAAGAACCAAGCACATAGATGTGCGCCATCATTTTGTTAGAGAAGCGGTCGCTAACAATCTTGTTAAGATAGTTTACCTGCCAACTTCTGAAATGCCAGCAGACTTGTTAACAAAAGGATTAGGTAGTGTAAAACATCAATATTTTGTAAAGAAGTTAGGTATTCAAAGCATTGTTTAGTGGATAACTGTGAGGTGCTTTGTTTTGTATTAGTTTTATAAGTTACATATGTTTGTACCTAAGTTTAGATTATTTTGATAAGTGGAGATGTTAGAATTTATATCAAAATAATGTATTTACTTTACTACTAGCGCCATCTATTGTCTATTGTGTGTACCTACCTACCTGCCTGTTATAATCAATAAAGTTAGTCTTTGAGAAGCCACTACGCGTGTTTTATTAACTTGTACCTAACCTACATTTCAAAACACTTTTGGATTTTTATTCTAGTCATACTTTTAAAAAATCCACCATTACTGCCTAATCACCAAAATGTTTCAGAGCGATCCTAATGAAATGTACCAACTGGTATCAGATATTCGTTAGATAACGACTCTTCAACTGGTACCTACCTCTAGAGTGCGTTTCACGAAAGCAGTCCCACGGCAACTGGTGGACCTAAATTTGACAGATCGGCCATGTTCTGTTATTACATTTTGATATTGTTATAAAACCAAAGTGAGACTATTATTTATTTATCGTGGTAAAGTGTCGTTTACAATGCCTAATATGTTGAAAAGCGCTGCCCGTGAAATGGTCCTCGTGGTGAAGGAGTTTTGTGAAGCAGAACAGCTAGGTAAATTAAGGTCTTTTGATACAATGTTGGCAAGTATGTAAACAATATTTTTAGGGATACCCCATCATTACATTTTACCTTTGATTACGATTTTAATCTCACATAATTTAATACAAATTTGTTTATTTTGTAAATATGTTTAGGCATTTATCTGTATATATTTGTATGTCTAAATTGCAATTGGCACGAAATGTTGCAATCAACGTAAACATTTATTTATTTATATAATTGAGACGTAAGGTTTTTTGAAAGTACATTTTATTTCGAGACATTATATACTTCAAGATTTTTAATTGCATTTATTGTGTTACAGGTGTTTCTGCAAAAACAGTATCAAGAATCACTAAAGAAGGCAAAACCGCTGCAAGTACGTGAAAATGCGTTTGCTAGCATAACACCAGAAGATTGGTCTGAACAATGCAAGCATGTGGAGCATCTAGAAGATGAATAATTTAGAAATGATAGGCTAATTGATGAAGAAACGGACCGGTTTATAATACAGCAAGTGACAGCGAAACTGAGTCGGATGAAAATAGTGATTTGAATGATACGGACAGTGATATAAGTATGTCAGGCATAACCTCACTTGATCATAATTATTCAATAAACTTTTGACAACCGATTAATTGTTTTTTTCATTTAGGTAGACACAGGCTCTTCTACTTTCAGAATAATGATGATGGTAAGCGACGATGTGGCCGAAGATGTATCACGAACACGAAGTTGGTATAGAGCAGGGGTGGCCAACTTGATTAGACATAAGATCTACTGTTTACTAACAAACCCTGGAGATGGTACGAGTAGATCGCACTCTACAATTTACATACTTACTATTTGAAGTTTTAAATGAAAGCATATAGTATTCTTTATTAAGCAGTCTTAGGAGTTCCTTTTCGTATCACATGTAAGATTGTTTCCTTAACCTTCTGCGACTGACGTGGTCGATCGCGTTCGACCAGTTGGCCACCCCTGATATAGAGTATATGAGCTCTGTGATCGATCACGAAGGTGTAGAAGACACCTATGCACTCTCGTGTTAAGGATCCAAAAATGCATAAGTATCTAATGTACAAGTTTTTTTCTGGGTAGTCAAAAGTTGCTTGCTGGCAACATTCGGTCGCACTACTACAGCGCTGCGTCTAGGGGACTTATTTCGTGAAACGCACTCAATTTGTAAAATTGACAAAAGCTGTGACAAAAGTTTGAAAGTCTCGGCGCGCGAGTCGCACTAGCACTCTTTATGGATCTTCACTACATAGTATAAAACAAAGTCGCTTTTTCTGTCCCTATTTCCCTATGTCCCTTTGACTGCTTAATCTTTAAAACTACGCAACGGATTTTGATGCGGTTTTTTTTATTAGAGTGATTCAAGAGGAAGGTTTATACGTATAATAAAACCGTGCGAAGCCGGGGCGGGTCGCTAGTGTACCAATAAATATTAAAACTTCGAAATTCAAAGAGAAAGAAACAAGACCTAAGATAATGTGAAATAGAGGAGACCTACACAAGAAATTCCTAGCTACTTAAATTTAAATCGTGTTTTCATTAAAAATATTTTTTACCTTTTTCTACGCAAATTTAAAACAACACTCAAGTTTAATTAAGTACAAAGAATATTGAATTACATTAATAATAAATACAAATATATTATTCAATGAATATACCATATTCACTGAATAATATTTATTATATTATATTATGAATATTATTCATATAATTATTATATTATGAATATTATTCATATAAAATTAAAGCATGAATATGGTTAAAGTTCCGGAATAAAAAGTTTTTTTTTTAAATAATTGTATCATACTCGATGGAATGATACCGCGTGCAGCTTTCCAAATAGGTACTAGATAGAAATACCGAATAATAGTGCCATTTTGGTTTTTAAAGCTATAAGTCCTTAAGTTTTCATATTCATGAAAACTTTTACGTTATTATCAATTTTTACTAACATTATTAACATACCTAGGTTATTAAAGTTATGAAATTAATTTATGGTTTTTTTCTTATTCAGATTATTCAGCGTAGCGATGTGAACAAAACGCCGCGTTCTGAGCGTTTGGTATGTCATACCAACGAATAATACGACCGAAACATCAGCCACTGAACGATCGGCGCCTTACGTTCCACAGATGTGTCGTGACACTAATAGCTGTTCATTGATTTTCTTTGTTTTAGGCTGGTTTTTGTCGGAAAAGCGGTATCTGCCGCGGATTTCGCTGTCGTATCGCGGTCGGGTGTGATTTTCAAAATTGTTAAAGTCGCCGCCGCGCCGCCGCTCTTCACTCTTGTTGTCCACCCACGCAGGTAAAATAAACATTATTATCTGAATTAGGTACCCTACAGAGGGTGGATTCACACGAAGCCTCGAAACAGAGAGAATGGAAAGAAAAGAAAGACAAATCCGTGTCAAACTACTCCAACTACCTACTATTAAATGAAATCAATTCAATGAAAATTGTATTCACCTAAAAAACGTCAAACAAAATTTTTTTTAACCTTTGTGTTATTTTAGGTCCTAAACTGTCTACGTACCAAATTCCATCTAAATATCTTAAGTAATTACGGGGATTACTTACATAAAAAAAAACATTCACACAGACTTTCCTATTTATTAAATTATTATGAAGTAAGATTAATGTTTATTCACAGCATGAAATTTTTGCACGGAGTTAAGTTTATTAATCCAGTCACAAACCGATGACGTCGGTAATGGTATAAGTATTCCCGCGACGCTGGAGGTAGCGGGTTAGATTCCGCCATGGAACAAATGTTTGTATGATCTGCAAATTTTTATTCCCGGGTTCTGGGTGTTTTCTGTGTATAATAAAAAATATCCATCCATGTAATGTATTGTATTAAGTTTAGCAGTCATCTAGTTCCCATAACACAAGCTCTGGCTTGATGGTGCTGTGTGGATTATCCAGCATCTTTTATATCAATGCCAATAATCATTACTGCTATTAAGCGATTTAAGCTATGTTTTTGGTGGCCAACGAAAGCAAAGAGCAGCGCCGGTTTAACACTTTTGTAAATCAAAATAAAAAAAAAGTCGGTGGATTCTGCCGCGGATTTTTCCCGCGACAGAATCCGCTGCTTTTTCTCAGACAAAAAAAAACTCTTTAGTAGAAACCAAAAGTCGGCCCCAGATGCCTCAGATGACGATCGTCCGTGGTGACCCTTTCCACGGTACCTAACCCTGCGGATCCTCAACCTAGTCTTACTATCTTACTTCTTACTATTTATTACCTATAATAAATGGGAAAGTCTGTGCCAATGTTTGTTATAATTAATCTTTGTAACTACTTAAGTTATTTAAATGAAATTTGGTATGTAGATAGTTTAGGACCTACGAGTAGAATAGGACATAGGCTATTAAATTTCGGAAATTTTAACCTCTGAGAGGGTTAAATAGGCTGGTAAAGTTTGTATGGAAAATATTTTTTCCTTGGTTCGATTCACTCAAAACTCGGTATAAATAAACTATGAACTTAATAATTAAACACATATTTTTTATTTTACACAATAATTCCTAGGGGGTGTGCAATAAATTTTTGAACTTTTACGAAAAAAAACTATGGTTCGCGGGCGAAGCCGCGGGGCGCATAAAAAAGACAACTCAAGAAAACAAGGATTCAATCAGCCAAAAAATAAATATGGCTATTGTGAGTAAGGCGGCAGTTTGCGTTTTTTTTCGTGAAAGCTTCATCAACGCCCAAACGTTTTCAATTGGGTTTCCGTCAGGAGATTGTGAGGGCCAATCCTCTAGTTTGCACGCGGTGTATTGGCGCTTTTGGTTTATTTATATATATTTATTGGTTATATTTTCTTTTTATTGAATCCCCGTTAACCGTGGCTCTTTTAAAACGTTGACATAACAATTTGCATTGTTTTTTTTTATTTAAGACTCTACGCATGTAGGTAGTCCCTTTCAAGTAAATATCTGCAGTAGTAGATGTTATATTCAAGAGCGAGAAAAAAGACAGACAGATCTACGTGGCGTGGGTTTGAAATTTGATCGAAGCCGTAATATGGGCTTCTGTCTTTCTGTTTTTTCTTGAGCTGAGGGTTTTGGTTGAGTTTTCTCGCGGTGGGTGACCCCATTAAACAGATTATTTATAATAATACACTTATCTCTGAGTCTGGCTCTGAACTTATGTAATAAATCTGTCTCAGAGTTAAGTTGCGGTCAGCGACGAACAGACTGACAGATACGTTGAAACAATAAGGCTGACTACAGATGGAGTCAAAAAAATAGTTTTAAAAAATTCTGCTTTTTTATGGGTTAAGAAATTTTCGAATGTGCGATTTTAATGCAGCTATGAGAAAATCATTTTGATAAAAATCATTTAATTATTTACGGTGGGTTACGGTACGGTGGATTCTAGAGTTACACAGGTGGGGAAGGCAAAAAACCGGCTTCTGCTCTTGAATTTCCGCTTAAATGGGTTCCTGCCGTTACCGTTTGGCCTCGGCTTTAAAGTCTCAGCCATGCCAAACTCGGCAGTCTTTGAAATTTGTAACACTTTTGCAGTTCGCTTTGTAGACTTCATGAAAATGTTGAAAAATTTATCGTTTAAGTACAGACCTAAAACCAAGGTAAGTAGCTACATACATACTAGTAATACTAAGTTAATAAGTATTAAAAGTGTGTAGATACCCTAGTAATTATTTTAGTTTTATGATCATTCCAAAAAAATACCTATTGGGAAAGTCCATGGTTCTGGTCAATGCTTGGAGAATCTAGGAAACCTATGCTGACCTTTTAAAATAAACAAGTTATTTTCGTTAACATAGTTTTACTAACCTGCAGAATATTGTGTCTTCTTCTTCATCATCATCGTATATTAGTCCACTGCTGGACATAGGCCTCCCCTAATGAGCGCCATAGCGCCCTGGCTTCAGCTTGTCTTTCGCAGATCGTCATCCCACTTGGCTGGATGCGCTCTACACTACGTTTGCCAAGTTGCGGTCTTCACTCAAGAACACGTTTACCCAACGGTTGTCGGTTCTTCGTGAGATATGGCCGGCCCACTGCCACTTCAACTTGTTAATTCTTTGAGTTATGTCGATATCTTTGGGTCTCTGTCATATGAGCGTAATTATTCTAAGTATGTAGGTATATTGTGTAGATAGGATCTCACAAAATAGGTTGGTACTTACCACCTGGAATCAATGGATTCATATTGAATCTGTACACTAATCGTAGTACGATTCTCATCTTGAATCTTAGTTTTGATTCTCTAGCTTAGAACGATTTCCGAGTCATTTGATAAAACATATGTGGTTTCGGTTAAAGCGGGAGAACGTTGTAAATCAGACTTCAAATAGCAGTATGGTTCGGTCAGCGCCCCGATCCAAATTCCGGTCACGCGGCAGAATCCTACTCTACCAGTAAACTTTCCTTTCTATATATTCTATAGATTCCGATTTATTTGCCAACTGACGGCTGATTCAATCTTTTATATGGCTTTTATGACTGTTGCCAAATACCTATAACGTCGATTATTATACCGGGCCTATTTCAAAGGTTGTGTTTAGATTTTTATGTCCGAATCGTAAGGAAAAAGGGGTTACGATGAAAAGAACATTCGGTATGGAACCCGCACTAGGTACCTAGTAGGTACAGGGCGTCCTGTCTGAACCGGGTCTATACCCGGTTCAGACAGGACTCGCAAAATTGTGAAAAAACATCATACTTAATTAATCGATAAAATTTATACAATACATTGCAGATAGATGATTTTTATAAAACACAGAAAACACTCAAAACACCGGAACAAATATTTACAGATCGTACAAATCCAAGACGGAAATTGTACTCGCAACCTCCTGCACAGCAACGTCGCAGATGGACCTTCACCCGACGCGCCACAATGGCCGTCAAATGGAGTATCTAAGAAATGGACATTGTATTGTATTGGCTAAAAATTTCCGATCGCCTTGTCGACGAGATAAAAGTAATAATTTCCGGGTTCATATTATTATGGATGCGAGTTTCTTTATTCCAAATTGATTTAGATACGTTGTATGTATGTTTCACAGCAATTGCGATCCCGCCTGCTATGTTTTTATTGGAATATCTCCCTCATTTGAGAGGTCTTGTTACATACCAATTCCCAATAATTGAAGGTTGGTGAAATTGTAAACGTAAATTACAATAAATTGATGTAAATAATAGCAGAAAAACACAAAAAACTTTTGGCAGCGTGCCTGCCAAGCTTACATTAAATCAGTGAGACTAAGAATTATTTAGTTAAGTGCAAAGCACTACTAAACGAGTAAGTAATTACTTTCTTTCCTGCACAAAATGCCTCTTGTCTGACAAATTTAAAGCTGAAACGACAAACAGAAACCCTTATATACAAGTTGCTTAGTTGAGCAAACGCAAAGCAGTGCACATAACACGTAGTTTGCAATTGTTAACATTCCTTTTACTACACATCATCATCATCATCATCATCAACCTATATTAGTCCACTGCTGGACATAGGCCTCCCCCAATGAGCGCCATAGCGCCCTGTCTTCAGCTTGACGCATCCAGCATCTGCCAGCAGTCTTTCGCAGATCGTCATCCCACCTGGCCGGAGGGCGTCCTACGCTACGTTTACCGAGTCGCGGTCTCCACTCAAGAACACGTTTACCCCAACGGTTGTCGGTTCTTCGCGAGATATGGCCGGCCCATTGCCACTTCAGCTTGCTAATTCTTTGAGCTATGTCGATAACTTTGGTTCTCTGTCGGATGTATTCGTTACGAATTCTATCCTTCAGAGAGACTCCGAGCATAGCTCTTTCCATAGCTCGCTGGGCGACTTTGAACTGGTGGACCAGCCCTACCGTGAGTGTCCACGTCTCAGCTCCGTAGGTCATTACGGGTAGGACGCACTGATTGAAAACTTTCGTTTTCAAACATTGCGGTATGGATGAAGAGAAGACTTGACGTAGTTTCCCAAATGCTGCCCAGCCTAGCTGGATCCTCCTCTTGGCCTCCTTCTCAAAATTGTTTTTACCTAGCTGTACAATCTGCCCAAGGTAAGTATACTCGGAAACAATTTCAAGAAGGTGACCATCTACGACGATCGGTCCCGGAACAATGTGGCCATTGATCATGACTTTGGTTTTATCCAAATTCATGCCAAGACCGATACATCGCGAGGCTGAAGCTATCCAGCATGTGGGTCAGCTCCTCTAGCGACTCCGCCATTACGACTATGTCATCAGCGAATCGCAGGTGTGAGATGTAATCGCCGTTTATGTTAATGCCCTTACCTTTCCAGTCCAGCGTCTTAAACATATCTTCCAATGCGCTCGTGAACAGTTTCGGGGATATGACATCCCCCTGTCTCACTCCTCTGCGCAATTGGATAGGTTTAGACTGCTGGTCCTGTACTTGGACACTCATAGTGGCAGCTTCATAGAGACACCTCAGCACTTCGATGTAACGATAGTCTACTTGGCATCGCTGTAAGGATTCCAGAACAGCCCAGGTTTCGACGGAGTCAAAGGCTTTCTCATAGTCCACAAAAGCGAGACACAGGGGCTGATTATACTCTTCGGACTTCTGTATAATCTGCCTCACTGTGTGTATGTGGTCTATGGTGCCATATCCTCCGCGGAACCCGGCCTGTTCCGGTGGCTGGAACTCGTCAAGTCTCCTGGCGAGACGATTCGTGATCACTCGTGAGAACAGCTTATAGATGTGGCTCAGGAGTGTGATGGGTCTGTAATTTTTAAGGAGAGTTTTATCACCCTTCTTAAAAAAGAGCACCACCAAACTCCCGCTCCACGCCTTAGGAGTTCTCCCACTGTGGAGGACGGTATTGAAGAGGTGTTGTAGCTCCTGTATAACGGAGGCTCCTCCTACTACACATATGTTAACATAATCTCATTCTATTAATGCGCATATTCATTAGGGCGCCGCCCGCCCTTAGCCTTCACATACACAAACACATGGTATGATCTCCATGGTTTGTTAATTATCATCAAAGGTCAAACGACCCTTACCTTTATATATATATATAAAAATGATTAGGTATTTACTTTATTATTTATATAGATAATGACGAAAGAACTACATTTGAAAATTTATAATCACGAAATAATTAATACTCAGTACTTTTTTATTGGCATATTATAGCATTTCATATTTGTCTTTTGATTTAACATTTAGTTAAACTAGTAAACTTACTAACTTATAGTTTTTATTGTGTTTGTTAACAGATTAAAAATAATTTAAGTACCTTATGATACAAAAAAAAAATTTCATCTTGTTTTATTTCGTACTTTAGATACTACAAATAAATTTTTCATATCCTGTTTTATTTCGTACCTACCTACGAATTACGAAACTGCTGTTCAGCACTTGGTACCAAAACTTACACTTAGATCATTAAAATAATTTACCTCAATAATTTAGTAATTGGTGTAACTAGTACCCAAATCTCCTTAAAACATCCATACAAAAAAGTTGTGAAATGTTTAAGAGTAAAGTTAATAAGTTCATTATGGTAACGTGAGCTCTATCTTAAGCGACATCTTCACCTTCTTAATTGAGATGGTAGTAAAATCGTTTTTTTAGTTCACTCAATCCTTGTATAAACAACCTTCCCACTACCCGTTTATTTTGGTGACAAAGCCTTCCTTATCAGCCAGCACGCATTCCTATGTCTACTGAACATTATTATTAGGGGGGGTTTTCATAATTCACCACGCGTGGCGAACGGATGGGTGACCGCAGGAAATGTTTTACAAAATACACAGAAACAACTGCAACTACGACGTGGCTATGTATGGTAACAATGTAAATTACTAGTTGCGCCCCTCGATTTTGACTGGGTCATCCAAGGGTTAGACTGCACTCTTCCGCAATCAAAAGAAGCCTATGAGGACAAGCTCTTTAGGACTACAACCATCAACAGAAAAACCAAACAATCTTAGAAATCTTATCATCGCATACGTTTTTTTGGCAAACTAAAGTTTGATAGCTTGACGTAAAACATAGGTAGATTGTTACTATTGTTAGGTATCTTATTTTTTATAAAATTTCCAAATAAAATGTTAAGTGTCGTAAAGAAAATAACCGCTGAATATTCAGGAGGCTAAAGTTTGAATTTGCATGGCTTGTTTTCATTAGCATGATTGTACTGACCCCATTAAAAGCCGACCGTTCGCGGCCTCACGTACGCGTATCAGAACTTTTTAATTAATACCTACTCTTTTTAACCCGCTGCGGTATGGGGTAAAACGAAAAAGGACTAGAACTGGAATTTCTTATAATAGATATCCTAACGGCCGATTTCTGGAACGCATGTCAACTTCATAATTTACTAATCAATGTTCAAATCTCTATTCAAGTGTCATTTGGGTTTCTCGAACGTTGATTACGTACTTAGATTTTGACAGTGATTACTTAACAAGCTTGTCAACTCATTGAAGCAAAACTCTTGTCAAATATCAAAATGGGTTTCTGGAACGATAATTAAGCATGATTCTTTGGTCAAGCTCTTGTCAAATCAATAATTAGCTAATCGGTGATTTAGCTCTAATTAGTTGAAATTTTTACAACAATGTGCTGTATTTTGCCAAGTTCTAAATCGAATTTATATAAAAA
The DNA here is from genome assembly GCA_944547425.1 of Eupithecia centaureata. Taxonomy (NCBI): domain Eukaryota; kingdom Metazoa; phylum Arthropoda; class Insecta; order Lepidoptera; family Geometridae; genus Eupithecia; species Eupithecia centaureata. The sequence continues at coordinate 9,839,383 of OX155676.1, read as the reverse complement.
ATCAACAGGTTGGTACTCATAAAGCGGTTTTGTTATGTATTACTAAACATAAGGATCGTTTTACCATTAAATAAAAATAAATTAAATTACCTCTTATATTCTAGGATACTCGTTTTGCTTCCGCATATTAGAAACATATAAATAATATAAAAAAACTTGGTGAAATACAGGAATTAAAAAATATTGGTAATAAAGCAATGTAAAAGGGTTCCTACTTGCCTACTAAAGTAGTTAAAGTTATTTTTTCTATTTCGGTATAGTTTTTTTCTTCATAATAATCAATCTATTATTACCTATCTAATTTACAATTTTGAACTTTTTCAAACGTAAACAAACAAGTATTCGCGCCACAAGCATAAGTATAAATAATAACTGGGTAGAAGGGACTCTTCTTTAATCGAGTCCAGACATATTTTTTTTTTACTTAGGGCACTAGAATGCACTATTTATATTTTGAAATAATGTTCAGAACACACCAACTATTTCGGATATAGGTATGTATATTCAATATAGGTTACGACACTTACGACCCATCAGTTCAATACACTTTTTTCTTCTGAAAAAAAAGAAAATTGGATTAGTTACCTACGTATTGGGTTGGTACCTATTATTTCACAAAGGTAGACGTCAGTTTGAATTATTTATTAAACGAGAGCACATAAAGAATGCATCATAAAAAAAAACCTCGAGGTAATTCATGATACTCAACTCGACTCAAAATCGCACCGGGCTCTCGGACAACATAACTATAATTTCAACTAATACTTGCGGCCGCCACCGCGCGCCGCGATCGGTAAACATAAATGAATGATCATTAAAAACCGCGTGCAGTGTCGCCGGCTGTGGGAGCCCGACCGATATGCCCGTTTAACGTGGAAAATAGTGTAGGCTAATATCTTGACCTTGAGCGCGTTTCCCTTCTACTCTTACTTACTACTATTTACTTATTCTTATGCCACAACCGTCATTTTTAGGGTTCCGTACCCAAAGGGTAAAAACGGGACCCTATTACTAATACTTCGCTTTCTGTTTGTCGAAAATAAATATTTAAGGCGGGCTCCCATTAAAACGCCTTTTTTACTATTTTTGGTCGATATTAAAAAATGGTAACATGGTAACAATCGTAACAGCCTACCTGTTACCACTTCAAATATTCACAAAATACTTAATTGTAAGTATATTTTTACTTAAGTAATAAAAAACAAAATAATTAAAAATATGGTACGGAACCCTTAGTGCGAGTCTGACTCGCCCTTGGATGGTTTTATTGAAGTTTAGGAGTGAATGACTGAACTGAAAGAATGACAATCGTAATATGATCAATGATTAGCCAATTATTATCTAATCAGCGTTCGTGCACCCCGATTTGAATTGACCAGTGTGTTAAATTAATCGCTTTGTCAACTGATTTGACATTTGAATAGCCTTCTAGAAACCGGCTATAAATCTATCGTACCCTTTAAGTTCGAAGATCAAATCGTACCGCGTCAGATTCACGTTGTAACGAGCCAGAATTAGTATGTCTGTTTGTTCCAAATATAGAAACCTACGAACGGAAAAGGTTTAATACACTTTTCGAATGATCAAAATCTTTGTTTACAGCCTCAGAGAAGGAAGATTTTTATTATAAAAAAGTCGACTACTGAGACCACTAAACACCTTTAACATCTGTGGCTGACCCAGTTGCACAGGGTAGTATTCTGAGAAATTATAGGTAATCGTTCAACAGTAGTTATAGGTAGATACCTACATTTTATTCATGACTAGTTAGTCATGAATAAAATGTAGGTAGAGTGAGTGGGGGCAAGATCGAACGGTTTTTTGATGAGATGGTCAGTGTTGTTTTTGAATCCATGTAGAAGAATAGATATATTAACTTTAGCTAAAAGTAAATTAGACATAATTAAAGGGTAAAGACTAGATTTTTATAATATGTCAATAACAGCCTGATAAAGCTGTCCAAAAAGTAGAAAACTGTAATTAAAAATATTAGTTTTACTTAATTGAAACAGGGGGAAGATGAAAAGGTGACGGGGTAAGATCGAATAAAAATCTAAAATCGTTAAAACGTGTCTTAGGCAGGTCTTAGGCAAAGTTTATGGTCCTTAGTCTATAGTGTTAAGTAATTTAAAAAGTTGTAGCTGACTGTAGTGCCAAAATACCTATTTTTAACAAAGATATAACAAATTTAAAAATATATGTATTCCGAACTTACCCCACTGGGGGAAGATTGAAGAAGAAATTCTCAAACTTTGCAGCCAATTTGCATAAGTTTTGACTGAAGAAAAAAATATTATCTATTAATGAAAAATCAAATAAAAACTGTTTTTTTTATTTCACATGAAACCTATATGAATATTCTTTTTCATCACCATAAATAATTCTTTATTTTTTTCTTTTGTACTTTTTAAAGTATTTTCTTTTTCTATTGGATTTCTTTTTTTATTTCACATTTCTAAGCATACCTTTTTTTGTTATTTTTTGTTTTACTACTTTCAGCTTTTTTTTTCTTATTTCTTATTTTTCTTGCTGAAACTTACACAAAGATACAGTTTGAGAACATCTGGCTTTTAGTATGAAATCTGAAAAAGGGTCAAGATTAAAACTTGATATGTTTGTCTTACCCCGTTAAATGTAAATGGGGAAAGATGAAAAGTTGAAATAAATTCTAAAATACGAGAAATAGAGAGATTTAGAAGTAATAACATGAATATGTACAAAAAATTATATGCAGATATTTCAAATAAACACTCGTACCTGCCTTGTAATTTAATTTACAAGACACGGGGCAAGATGAAATCACTTTTGTGAATCCTGAAAAATACACTGTCTTAGAAAATTGCACTTTACACACAACCAGGCGTTCTCAGCCGCAACCGCTGACTGAGTTGTGATAAGTAACAAATTGGTGGCCCTAACGCTGTTGCCAGCACTGTAATAAGTACTATAAATCTGGTGTTATTGAAGATTTTTTGTCTTACCCCTTTTTTCATCTTCCCCCCACTCACTCTACCTATAACTACTGTCTGTGAGCAGTTGCTCACGATTTCATCGGTGTGTTCTTTAGGATTTACGTCAAACTTTCTTAGCTCACCTGTATTTTTTTTGTTTATGTTTACCAATATTATAACATATAATAGTATTTTTAAAATTAAACTAAAGTGTATTCACCAACCACCTATGATTCGTTTCAAATTCATACGAACGGAGTTCCAAGCAAATCAGTACCAACGGTACGCCACACTAAAAATTGGGTAGGTAGGTACACTAAGTGCCATACGGATATTTGAAAATTCCTGTTATACGTGTTTTATTTTTTTGTAATTTTAGCATTTGTGTTCAACAAAACGAAGTAACAAGAAAACCCACTTTTACTCGCGTGAAAGCATAAGGAATGATATGATATGTGATATTTTATTTTCATACACACAGCAGCTTTCATACCAATTCCTTATCATATCAAAAAGTGACAGCCATTATATGGCAACATAGATTATATTTATTAAAACAATTTAGTTACAATATTTGTTAGTAGGTATAGTGTCTTAAATCCTATGGTAGGTACATGATACTATACATTGGATTATCAAATGCTTATCAATCAATACAAATCTGATTATTCAGCGTTCACAAAATGAAGTATCACAGCTATAAAACGGCAGAGTAGAGACAGTAAGTAGCTACTTGCGAACATCTGTTACACCGAGAGTGCGACCAAACACAAAGGCAATTACTTTGAGAGGCTACATCTGCGTCGCTGCCTTGTAATGCAATAAAGTAGCAAGTACTTTGTAACATTGTCCCTTGACTTACCATAGCACGAAAACGAACACCCAGACAAAGGTTTCGCCTTGGAAAGATAATAATTTAAGAAATAAGTAGGAAGTTGACGGAAAAAATTAAAATATTTCCGGATTGAGAAACATCATCCTTTTTATGAAGTTGATCAAAATGCGGGCTGAGTTTTTCATTTTTCTATAAACAACTGAGAGAATCCGCATACACAATACTTGCGCCAATTACTAGATAAACAATACTTTTACCTTAGAAGTGGCAAGGAAAATAAAGATTTTTCCCTTTTTTCCCAACACTTCAGTAACGAAGTGACTTTAGCCCAATCTGTGGCAGCTGGGTCAACATCCCACAACTTTTGCGAACGTGTTACCTACGCTCTACAAGTTACACCGACCTTCTGCTGAAGTTTCGGCTAACACTTTGTTTTGGGGAACTGATGTTTTTTCATATTGGTTTTTTTGCATGACATCCCTATTTTATAGTTTTGACAGAAGCTTTCTAATGGGATCTCGTATATTGAGCTCTCAAACAGAACCAGGATTCTTAACAATTTACACTGAAGAATTATTACAATGAATAATGAAGGCTCTTGAGCTTTGAAAGTGTTATCGGTGTTCATATTTTCCTAAAATACAGTCCGATGTATAAAATAAGCGTTAAATAAGAGTCACTCATATGTTACTCTATGTACCCCCATCACGAATGTGCTAAATCAAAAAGGGGGCTGCTAAATCATAAAACAAATTTCAAAGAGGGGGAGACCCCTTTTGAAAGTTGTTTCGATTTTGAAGTTTTTCTAACTCTCATACTTTTTGAAATAAATTTAAGAGTAGAAAAAATTGATAGGTATTTCCTAGCTCCGAAGCATAGCGATCCATCGGAAATGTATGATCCAACTATTTTTAGATATTTATCAGATAGCGAAGTCTAAATCTGATGATATACTACTATAGGTATACCAGTTAGTACAACCACTATAGTGTGTAGTCTTGTGTCGCACGATTTCTTGAGATTTTTAGCGCGATTTCTTGAGATTTTGTAGCGCGATTCCTTTTTTAGACAGACAGCCGCGCGCGTCATGTAAGCGCAATTTCTAGTGTGACTTTACCTAACAGTTAAAGTGATCAATGTTATTCTAGGTATTAGCAATCAATATTATTGAGAATCGGTAATTCTTATTGAAACCTTTTATCGTCATCGATAAAGCTGCCAAAGAAACGAGTCAATAATGAGTCAACAGTTAAAGGGTTTAGTGGCAATTTATTGCCAAGTTGCTCGGAAAGTGCTGAATGTAATCTGCGTCTTAATTTGCTCTGCGAATGCTCAGAGCCTCGAGTGAGTTATTTGTTTATTTGAGACTGCTACTTGACTAAGAAATTGGAAAACGATTTTCAGATTATTTGCATGGAATAAGAACCCTAATAGGTTATAGGTACCTACTTTGTAAGTTCATACATTTTGTAATCTGTTCGCAAACATTCTTCATAGCCAAAGCCACTGGCGCCGAGTTTCTAGAAATGAATCTAAAATACTTACGTACGTAAAAATATCGTATAATCATCTAGTTTAGTCATATTTTTGGTGGTAATTCAGATAGTAGGCTCTGTGTACTTTCAGTACAATTCAGTGATTTACGACATACAAAATCTTGCGGTTATGGAAGAGCAATATAGGCATTTACAAGTTCAGATTGATATTTTAATTGAGTTATGAAAATACTTTTAAAGTATCAACCGTGGTTTAGGTAGGTAATTTATAGCGTTCGTGTGCTTTTCTTCCTGGGTCGATTCTACTCAACATCAACCTATTATGTATAACATTTAGACATAGGCCTCCCCTAATGAGTGCCATAACGCTCTGTTTTCAGCTTTCTATATCCAGCATCTGCTTGCAGTTTTTCACAGATCATCATCCCAGCTGGTCGGAGGACGTCTTAAACTACATCTGCCAAGTTCCGGTCTCCACTCATGGATGCGTTTATCCCAAAGTTTGTCGGTGCTTCTCGAGATATGGCCGGCCCACTGCCACTTCAGCGTACTAATTCTTTGAGCTGTCGATACCTTCGATTCTACTATCTTATGAATACTAATTAAATTTAATCCGGCGCTTGCAAGGTAATAAAAGGTAACGATGAATGCAAGATAGAATAGAAGATATGAATATGAATGACGACCTCGACGAGGCGTGGCGGGTGAAGGTCCGCCTGCGACGAGGGGGTTGCGAGTTAGATTTCTATCTTGGAACAAATGTTTGTACGACCTGCAAATATTTATTCTGGGTGTAAAATATCTGTAAAATATCGAAGTATATGATAGTAAGTAAGTACCCATAACACAAGTTCGAGCTTGGGGCTAGATGATGCTGTGTGGATTGTACAGAATGGGGTAGTATTTTAAAACAACTAAACAAATGCTTTTTCGAACCAAAAATAATCCGACATCATCTCAACATTACTTTCTTTAAAAAATAAGACAAATTTGATGAGCAAGTTTTGATGGTTATTTTGCTATGAGAGTTGCTGTTCTGTTAGTATTTATGTAATGTACACTGAGAAAAATAACTTTCGTGATTACGAATAATTTTAAAGGAATTCCAGCAATTTTATCCGTATTCCCAACAAAAACGGACCAAGAGTTCTTACTAAAAATTTGTGCGTAAATCCTAACAATTTATCAATAAACTTGTCACCAAGGAACATCATTACAATAGCACGACAATACAAAGTGCTGTAAACTCTTGTCTTATCGTTACACGTCATAACAAAACGTCGTGACTAACTCTCTGCTCGTGCCTAATAATCATTACTAGAAATGAGTTTCCATCATGATGGGAATGACACAGAGTGCTGCTTACTCTTGTGTTGTCATTACGCGTTATAATATTTTGTCATGAAGAACTCTGAATATTCCTAACAGTAATGATGAGAAATCATGAGGGGAATGATAGAAATTGTTGAAGTCATATTAATATATCATTATTTGAACGTCATGTTGTTGTGGACATCATGTTAATTAGTAGAAATTTCCTAATAATATTTGTGAAACTGACCAACCCTAATTGTTGTTAGTATTGTAAGGATAAGGTGCGACCTCTTTTATCTTGAAACTTTTCGATCCGTCATGTCAAATCTGTATGCTTTACTATATTATTAGTATACCTAGGACCAAAATATTGGAATCCAAATAAAACGGCGCTTTGAACTTGGCAAAGGTACTTCTTCAACAAAGTACGAAGTTCGAAGCGCGGTAGAACTGTTGGTTGTCTTCGACTTGTAATAAACTCTATTTCAAGTCGAAGACAATCAACCAACCGAGCTCAGCAAGGAACATAATACTCTCTACCGAGAGGAGCTCAGTTTAACAAAAATCACAGCCACCTTATAGCCGACACCCGTGCGTTCTCGTCAGCGCGATCTAGCCTTCGTCCACTTTTACTAGCGACATCTAGTTAATTTTTATAGGAACTAACCAGATCCCGATCGATACCCAACAAATATAATAAATACCTAGTTATTCTTGATTTTCCATTTCCAACATGTAAGTTTGGTATGACAGCACGAATGTTTGTCATGACAGCACGAAAGTTTGTCATGACAGCACGAAAGTTTGTCATGACAGCACGATAGTTTGTCATGACAGCACGAAAGTTTGTCATGACAGCACGAAAGTTTGTCGTGACAGCACGAAAGTTTATCATGACAGCATAATATACTATTAAGCTTTCCTAACTGTTTATAGTGATTCTCCTGTTAACCCTACACCTAAAGTTAGAAGGAATTCTTGATTTTGTAACGTGATGAATTTCGATTCTTAGTCTTTAGTCAATACAGTCTTGACAATTAATCATGCGCAGCCTTGGTAATTTAATGATCATCACTACTCATGCAAGTTATAAACTTAAGAAATGTAGTGCTAGTCACTTAATCAGGAAAACAACAGAATAATATGACTTTCACGATAAAACGTCATGCTAGTTCTGATACCTCATTAGTATGTAACTTCACGTTCTAATGATGAGCAATCATGATAGCCAACCAAGTTTTTCATCATATATAAATCTGATGTCACGTGAATCGAACCAGGCTGAACAACATTTTAAAATGCACATGATACTAATTCAGTTGTCTTGATTACTTATAATTCTTCATGTTTAAATATAATGAAGGACGAGAGTCATTTTTCTCAGTGTAGTCTTGATCGAATCGTTTTTCGAAATATCTGCTTTCTAGTTTCGTTAGAAATTTAGTTTATTTGTATCGGTAAATAGTTTATAATTTATTTGATGTAAAAAGTAGGTATATAATGATGAAAAAGAAATATAATTATTTTATTGATGTGCACTACTATATCACATTTTTTAATATTTTTGTATTTATGTGATGGATGACCTATGGAATTACTACGTACTTACAAATTTAGAAACTACTTGTTGAAATTAGCTTTTACTTGTTTTACTTAAGTAAGTACTTGTATACCTACGTTACACAAGAAACAACATTTAGTAAAACTAATGGACTGTGAAGACAATAATTAATTAAACTGAAGCTCAAAAGGCAAAAATGTTGTGTGGAAAGAGCAAGTAAACTTCACGTTTCACCTTTGCTTGCACACACACTTTGGCTATTCTACACTTAATTTCAACATGCTTTGTTTGCTAATACCAAGGAACAAGAGTGAAATTACTTCATTAACTTTGAGAATCTTCAGGGTAAAGTTGAGGGAATTGTTTGAATAGATAGGTTAGTGAATACCTATTATGAAACTCAATAAGTTGTCTGTATTCCATAGAGGTACATCCTTTGTGTAGAGAAGACTCAGGAACATGACCACTAGCATAGCACCCGCTGATCCAACAATGACAAAACAATTAAATAGCTACCTACGTATTTAAAGTAACTTATGCCAGTTGTAGGTCTGTAGCATTCTCTGTCGATGGAAGATGAGGAAAAAAAATTACATCGAATCGTCAATGAATGTGTGTGTAAAACACTCCTAATCATCATTGGTAATAAAATTTCAAACAACTTTATTAAATTGAAATCATCGAAATTTTATATGGTGCAAGCCTATGTGCGCTTATAAAAAAGATGGAGGCAGTTGGTATGACATACCTACCAGGCGGTAAGCAGGCGCTTACCGTTAAAATTTGCTGCAGAATCAAAAGCTCAGATCTGAGGTCGAAATTTCAACCGACCCAGCTGGGCTTTGGATTACGCGGTAGTTGTGAGGCGGCGGCGGCGGTACGTACACTCCCTTCGATCTTTTGTGTTGCTGATTTGTTGTTAAAAGTTTGTTAAAAATGCTTTCAATTTGGTAGACAGGGACGCAATTCTGATAAAAATAAAAGATAATCTACCTGATGTTTACCTTCTAAATTAGGTACATAGTATATAATGACAAGTAATTGTCCTTTGAGGTCGGTAGTCGGCAGGGTGATCCGTTAGAACTGCCTATTTTCACTTGCGATTCCTCCAATTATAAAACGTTTGAAGTAAAAATTGAATGTTTTGGTACTTAGATGATGGCACTCTAGGAAGCGAAGTCGACACGGTAAGTGTTTTGACTAGACGAACTAACTAGGTAACGAATAGGTTTTTGATCAGAGCTTGCAAAACACATTAATGATCGTTACCACCACGGGTTACTTCAGTACCACTACATTATAAGTATACTTACGACATTTTTGCCTTTCCATTTTCAGTTTAAATAATTATTGTCTTCACAGACCATTAGTTTTACTAAATGTTGTTTCTTGTGTAACGTAGGTAGGTAGGTATATACAAGTACTTACAGTAAAAGCAAATTTCAACAAGTAGTTTCTAAATTTGTAAGTTTTAGTAATTCCACAGGTCATCCATCACATAAATATAAAAATATTAAAAAATGTGATATACCTAGTAGTGCACATCAATAAAATAATTAGAAATGTATATTTCTTTTTCATTATATATCTACCTACTTTTTACATCAAATAAATTATTAACTATTTACCTATACAAATAAACTAAATTTCTAACGAAACTAGAAAGCAGATATTTCGAAAGACGATTCGATCAAGACTACATTACATAAATACTAACTGTACAGCAACTCTCATAACAAAATAACCATCAAAACTTGGTCATCAAATTTGTCTTATTTTTTAAAGAAAGTAATGTTGAGATGAATTCGGATTATTTTTGGTTCGAAAAAGCATTTGTTTAGTTGTTTTAAAATACAACCCCATTCTGTATAATCCACACAGCATCATCTAGCCCCAAGCTAGAACTTGTGATATGGTTACTTACTTACTTTGATATAAGTACTTAGATATTATGTAGATATTTTACATCCTGAATAAATATTTGCAGGTCGTACAAACATTTGTTCCAACATAAGGAAGCGCTCAACGGAAAGTAATCTATGCGAATTTACTCATATTGTATCAGATGCCATGAATCGAGGATTTCAGACTGATGTTATACTGACTATTCCAAGGCATATGGCATAAGGTTTCACATTCCTTATTGGTCCGGAAATTAAATGTAGCCGGTATCCATGGTGATCTCCTTCGATGGCTAGATCTTGATCTTATCTGCGTGAACGAAGTCAAGCCGTTACTGTGAAGGGATATTGTTTGTTTTGGATCTCACTTTGGTCCACTGCTCTCTTTGATTTTAATAAATGATGTTATTAATAATTTTCAATCTTCCGATTGTTTGATTTACGCAGATGGTACTAAAATATTTCAAAAATTTAAACTTTGTCTGACTGTTTTGCCCTTTATGATGATTTAAATAGACTTTTTTTGGATTGTAATCGTAATTCTACTGTCTTGAATACCAAGAAATGTAATCTCATTTTCCAGAAAACCAAATTTCATAAATTTTTACTACAACTTTAATAATATTCTTATATCTAGAATTACAGAGGTAAGAGACTTAGGAGTATATCTTGATAATAAACTCTCATATATTCCTCACTATGATAACGTTTCCTCGAAAGCTTTTAGGATGTATGTCTTTATCTTGAGGGTCGGAAGGGAATTTAATAATCCTAGCACTTGAATTATTCTGTATAGCTGCTTTGTTAGATCTATACTCGAATTTGCCTCTACGACCTGGGATCCTCGATACCAAGTGCACATGACCTGGAAAAAATCCAAAAGAGATTTTTAAAACATTTAAATTATCGTTTTCCGCTGACAGTTTCTAACGCCATAGACAGCCTCCAGGGGATGCAGTCTCGACATAGATCGCATAGCGACCGAAATCGGTCGCAAAGTAGGGATGTCGGAAGTGAAGAAATATATCGATATTTCGATATATCGGTCTACTTTTCAGAGAATTTTGCTATTTTAAAATAATACATTATTCTTTAAGCCTAGCTCAATAGTAATAGTAGTAAGTACTAATAATGTTTTACAATGAACATTGTCTTGATGTATGAAAATCTTAATTAAACGAAGGTATTTTATCATCATACTTAATTATATTGATAAAAAACCTTCAAGGAAGTTTTTTAACTTCACTTCTCTTGCTTAAAGTGTTTTTAATGATAAATGTGTCGCTTAGAAAATTTATTATCATTAGGATTAATGATTATTTATTATTATTATTATTTATGATTTGATTTATTGTTTTATATCGATATATGGGAATAAAAAATATCGATATATCGATAAATCGAATTTTTTTTCAAAATCCCTATCGCAAAGTCTTATCGATCACATATTTTTAGCGATATTTGTAAGTTTCTACTATTGGAACCATCCGTGAACAAATCCAATGCTACATACGCTAAAGCCATTAAAAAATGAAACCCGATAACTCTTCAAAACCCTTTTACACAGAAGATGAGTTGATAAAGTGTGAAAATTCTAAATCTATGGGTAGATAACGATCGCTAAAATACTTATCGGGCTGTCAATATTACTCGCAAAGAAACTCGCAGTTATCGACAAAGATCGCTAGAGTTGACAGTTGTTTTCGTAACATACCGATAAAAATAATGGTTCCGCTAGTAGAGACTTACAAATATCGCTAAAATGTACTAAAATGTACCGAAATCGGTCGCTAAGTCGAATCGACTTTGCGACCGATGTCGGTCGCTATGCGATCGCTACCTTTGTCGAGACTGCATGCCCAGGATCGCCGACTTATTAGAGACCTCATGTTCTTTCATAAAATTTTAAATAGCGATATTGACTCCAGTGAAGTTCTTGGAATCATTTTTTTACTGCCTAAGACTATCATCTCGCAAGAAAAAAGTATTTTGGACACCCACATCCAGAACTCAATATCATGCAAATGTGTTCCTTGTATGTTAACCTTTTAAACCCAAAACTGCCTCTTAATAATTGTATTTTTTTTCATTGAACTTAATATGCATCTGTTATGCCAGTTTCTAACGCGTCTTAACGCCACTTTCTATGCACTATTTTAACGGTAGAAACATTTATTGGTTAATGTATTATTTTAAAGTCTTTTGTTATTTTATTATTATACGAGCGTAGGTTCGAATCCTACCGACTGCGCCAATGTTAAATACGGGACACGAGTGAAAGGCTCGGTAGCTTGAGTCACACTGGTTTTATTAAAAACAGAGGGCGTGGACGCAGACACAACATATTTTAAACTAAGTACTTCTTTCATTATTGAACATTGTCTTATGTTAAGTATGACGGGGACGGGTCCTGAGGCCTGCCGTCCAGAGCGTCAGACATTCCTCGAAGTCGAAATGAAGTAAAGCAATGTATTGTCCAGGTGTTTATTGGATAATCACAATCACTTCGCTATGTATAGTTTAGCAAATTGTGAAACGCTAACAAAACAACGCTACGCGGCAAGTTCAAGGCAGAAGCAGACGGGACCAGCTGTGCGATTACGCTAAAACCACCAAATCCAAAATTGACATATGAAAGCCCCTTTAATGGCCTTCGTTATTTGAAATTGTATGGAAAGGACGCGTGCGATGGCCATTGAAATGGCTCAAGAATGTCAATTTGGATGGGCGGTTTTAGCGTAATCGCTCAGCAGTGCTCTGCTCGGATGTCGCCAAAAAGTAAAAAGCCTGACAGCTCAGCCCAACCTATGTAGCACTCTGCCTTGACCATGCCCAAATGGCAGTGACAGTTGTCTACTTGACGTTTCCCACTATACACTTCCAACTCGCTGACAGATGGTACTGGAGACCGGACCGCACCGCGAACGAATCAATGCGGCGTCTTCATCTTTGATATCTTGACCACTCACGCGTCCCGTGGGGTTTCTAGAAAGAAAGAAAATTCCGAAAATTCCATTGTCAGATGCGTAGTGACCTTGTTCCCTGCTACAGCTGCCGGGAACAAGGTCACTACGCATCTGACTGCCCGACGACCAAGGAGGGGAGCAACGGCGCTAGATGATGTGGATATCGGAAACTGGATGGAAGTTTCCAAGCGGAATTTTCTTTCTTGATGCGGTCAGGTCTCGCTGTAGGCTGGCTGCTCGAAGAAGTAGAAAATTTGCGGTCATCTTGAGTCATCCAATCTTCTTTGCTTCGGCATTGAAACGATTAGTGGTCTGATTTCCCAAAATTGTAGCACTCGATAGTTGCCGTAGATCTACTTGGTCGGTTCCTCTTGGCATCGGATCCATTCGGATCGTCGCTCAACGGGTACGTTCCTTTGAGGAACAAAACAGCCTTCAGTTCCTTTTGTAGGTGGTTGCGCGTCTTGTTGTCATAGCTAATCTCTGAATTCGCGGTTCTTGCTTTGAGATATGAGCCAACACAGTGGCAATCGCTATCTGTAGCCTTGCCGTTCCATCTTGCCATTAATGATGTCATAAGGGTCGCTGCGTAAGAAGCTAAGCACTCATTATTCTTTGGTTTCTTATCATGCATGTTGATAGAAAAGATGCCGCAGTTTCAGGACAGTCATACCTTGCCATGAAGAGTTCCTTAAAATCACCCCATTTCATACCAGGAAATAAATAAATAAATAAAATAAATAATTCCGGACAGTCCACACAGCATCATCTAGCCCCAAGCTAAGCAGAGCTTGTGTTATGGGTACTAGATGACTGATATACAATACATACATTACAATACATACATTACAATACAATACATTACTTATATAGATATTTTTTTATTATATATAGAAAACACCCAGACCAACGGAACAAATTTCTGCAGATTGTGCACAAATTTGTTCCGAGGCGGGAATCGAACCCGCAACCTCCTGCGTCGCAGGCGGACCTTCGCCCACCGCGCCACATCGGTCGTCAAAATGATATTGAAGACAGCCACGATGATGCTTCGCCCTTTAGTGCGTGGCTGAAAGCAATCATCAGGGATGGTCCTTGGCGGTGTTCATCTATGTTAACTGCAAACTATGTACGATTTTGAACTCTATAACTAAATCTAAAGAAAAATACTAGTTGTCCTAGACTTAAATAGACGTTGTCCTGCACAAGTATGAAGTGACAGTATTTGCGTTTTCGGTCAGTTAGTCAGTCACGACATACCTTTAAGAGCTTTTAATAAATTGAAAAATTGTTAAGACAAGTGAAGACATTCCGAAATTCTGAACTGAAAATCGAACTAGATAGAGATAGATAGAGAACTAGATTAAGAATGAGAAAGAATGCATTGGGCAACGTACGTACATATGTATGTACGTATTACCTAAGTATCTTCCGTGACGTTCAGAAAATATTTCTCATAAAAATGTTCGCATTATGCGTCTCTTTAGTCGATGGGAAGAAATTTATTGTAGGTCGTAAAAAGTACATTGAGCGAGTAAACCGCCAGAATTTTGCAACTGAAACATCACGCCGCCGCCGTTTCTCACGTAAACACCTGGAACCTATTTAGACTTTTGAGGAAGTAACTGACATTATCCTTCAACAAACTTAATTATCGTCTTGAAATTTTAAATCGTTCGTAAATTTTATCTCCACTTTGGAAGTGCGGAGGGTGATCAATGAAGGAACCTACTTCCTTGATTGATTTATCTTCGGCTTTTTGATCTTCTAGACACGGTGACTAAAATATGAAGTTGGTACATTATTTTTTATTTTATTTCGTTATGTTTTAGTTGTAAATGTGCACACATAACTCGTGAACCATTGTTATATGACATAAAGTATTTTTATTTAAGTAATTTTAAAATAAATTTACACTTTAATTTTTTATTTTTGACTAAAAAAGGACTTTATGTATACCTACTTATTTTATTTCCTCAATAGCTTATTTTTTCTAAATTTGGTGGAGACGACAGGTGGAGTAAGGCGCCAACTGAATGGCGTCCAAGAACGGGTCATAGAGGAGTCGGACGGCAAGATGGGCAGACGATATAATGAAAATCGCGGGGCTTAACTGGATGAGACTGGCGCAGGACTGTGTAGAGTGGCACAAAAGTTTGGAGGCCTATACCCAGCAGTGGGTGAAGTCGGGCTGCGGATGATGAAGACGATGATGATTGGTGGAGTTGTTGAAATACCAATTCAAAATCTTTTAAAATTTTCTGTGATATTTATAGATAGACAATCAATAGTGTTCAATTTCAACGACGTGGAACCTGAGTTTTGTAAACTTTAACAAGGTTCCGTCCTATTCTGCTATTACCTTTGCAAACATCTAAAAGATATCAGCGGGATGCTGCTCCGACTATTTCATGTATATACAGGTATCTTACTGATATTAGTCTCGTGACATCCAAACAATGAAACCCACGAATCATTGCAACATGGTAAATTAGGTACCTATATACTTAACCAATGCAAATAAAACTAGGTAATGAGGCAACCTATTACTTCATTAAAAAACATTTCTGCGTATCTATTTTTGAAGCTAACTCTAAAATTAATAAACTCTAAAATTGACAAAAAATACTGTCAACTACTCCAAAATCACTTCTATCGCACAAACAGGACCTAAAGTGGCGCCACCACTTATTTTATCATAATAATATAATTCTGTTAAACAAAAAAAAATCCAAAATTCACAGGTTTTTCAAACCTATCATAAGCTTTTTTTTAATGCATTTTTAGTAGTTAGTTTCATTTTGTCTGATACTATCTTTATTAACAACGAAAATTACAAGCAAAGGAATAGAAAAATTACAACTAGTATTTACAATTGAAACCATTGAGCTAACTGCAGACGGTTGCAAACAATTTTGTCTATTTTAGGAAGAGATCCAAACAGTTTTAGAGTTTGGTGGCCACCAAAGGCAAGTTGTCTTTAATCTGTTGCATATTCCTTAGATCATTAGAGCAAGTGCTGCTTTCAACACCTTGGTAAGTGCAGATATTGATATTTTTAATACAATTTCTTTTTGGAAATTACTATTTAAATTTAGCTTTTTTTTAACTTTTATAATTTTATGTCTCTCAGCGAGCTATGGAAAGAGTTATGCTCGGAGTCTCTCTGAAGGAGAGAATTCGTAACGAATACATCCGACAGAGAACCAAAGTTATCGACTTATGCTACATGCTGCATAGCTCAAAGAATTAGCAAGCTGAAGCGGCAATGGGTCGGCCATATCTCGCGAAGAACCGACAACCGTTGGGGTAAACGTGCTCTTGAGTGGAGACCGCGACTCGGTAAACGTAGTGTAGGACGCCCTCCGGCCAGGTGGGATGACGATCTGCGAAAGACTGCTAGCAGATGCTGGATACGTCAAGCTGAAGACAGGGCGCTATGGCGCTCATTGGGGGAGGCCTATGTCCAGGTGTGGACTAATATAGCTTGGTGATGATGAGGATGATAATTTTATGTGTGCTTTATTATATCTTTAAATTTAATTTCTTTAAATATATCAAATTTAATCGTCCATTACCACTAAATTATTTATAAGCCATTTTTTTTGCTACATGTAGAAACTTTATAAATAGCTTTCAGTTAAGTAGATACTTTTATATAATTATGTAGATTAATAATCATAGTTTCGTTAATTTCCAACTGTAATTTTTCCCAAAATTCGAAAATAAAATAAATATTTTTTTTCAGTCAATCATGTCGCCTGCATAGTTGCTACTCTAAACTCATGGATGCAGTTGAATGAATCTATTCAGCTTTATGAATAAAATTCGTCTAATGAACTCCTTGTCGCGAGATTTATCAGAGTACCTTCTTTGTCTTAGTATTTGTAGTTTTTTTTTGCGGTTTTTTTTTCGAAAAATATATTATTATTCAGAATCATGGTATGATTGCTACTCTTAATTTTTAGATAGTTAGGGCCTTATATATAGGTCGCGTCACGTAAAAAGAACGCTGCATGAAAGTGGAAGGGGTATGTTCGCGCATGGGTACACTCGCGTACGATAGTACTATGCCAATTTGCTATGCTTAATTTTAACTAATATTTCACTTGCGGCTTGGTGTTGGTTATTAGAAAATAATATTAGATACTTAGGTAAAATTAAAAACAAGTTCGATTCAGTTTAGAATGTTTAATCTAATTATTAAAAAATTATGTAATGTAGCAACTCCATCCATTAAGTCGTCTTGGGGTGACGTGAAAACCAGATGAGGACGCGGGATTGATACTGGAGGTGGCTGTTTCATCATCGTCGCTGTCGTCACTTGAGCTTTCATCATCATTTGAGTCAGAATCATCATCCCCTGCACGAATAATAAATGTTTCTGTCATCATGTCTACGAAATGATCGCTTTTACAGTAATCGGCCTCTATTTCCTTTATCTTTGTGCTTATTTTCCAAAAACCACTAAAATGTAAAACCATTTCGTAAACTTTTGTGCGCGATGGTATTTTGACAAGAAACGTGACGTGCGATAGCAAATGTCAACTGACGAACCAATAGCGCACCGGCAAGCATGCGGCGCGTGAGCCGCCCACCCCGCGCCCCACCGCATACCTCCAAATAGACCCATAAATCGCCTTCTGCGAAGCTTGACCGCCAGCGTTCTTCTTACATGACGCGAACTATACCACAAAAGAAAACGTTACGACTTAGACACGTGTTTAGCAGTTGTTTAACACGGTTTTGTAGGGTGACTTTTGCTAAACAACTGTTAAACACGTGTCTAAGTCGTGATTTTGTTTTTTGTGGTAGTAAGGTATGTCTTTTTACACCGTATTTTGAAATAGATATGCTCGCAAATACAAATGATATCGTTTGAGAGCTAAGTACAGAACTTTGTAAAATAAAAAACGATATTATTTTTATTTGACTTATTTATTTTTCTTGTATATTGCATTTATATTTTGGCCCTTTTTATGGATTTTCTTCTTCTTTTTACTTGCATATTTGAATGCATATTTTGGGCCTCTTATGTTGCATAATCCGGTCTTTAATTATATTATCACTTAAATATCATCCATATAATTTTCGAAGTTCTTTTAATAATTTGACCAGTGAACGGCGAAGAAAGTTTCATTGCCACTATTTACGCCGTTCACGTCTGTTGTAGTAGTAAGTGACCTGTAGCCCTATGACATGATCTACTCTGCCGTATAAGTACCTATGTTTTGCTGAGAAGTGACTGATTTTTTAACTTTTTTTGTATTTGTTATTTTATTTATTTTTCTAGAAAATTAAATATATTTTTATCGTACTTTCATATTGTTCTATTCTTTAACGTTCCTCTTCCTGGAATAATTCACCCTGAACCATACCGAGCCGTCATTTTGTTTTCATTGTGTCTCCAGGTATCCGTTACATTTGCATGAAAAATGTTCCCGACACGATCCGAAGTGTGAATATAAATAAATGAAGGGGATGGCATCAACAGTTTATTGTTGGAATCGATCATTAACCCAGGGAAAACTGATTAAAATAACAAGGTTTTATCTTTCTTCGTGATAAAATGGCTTTATGACACCATGTTAAATTACCCAGTTGAGTAGTACCTACCTACCATTAGTACCTACCATGTGAAATTTTACACAGTTAGTAGGTAGGTACTATGTAAATTCTAACAAACGCTTCATTACGAGAAAAAAAAATAGAGCTACAAAGGTACCCATGTCTACATATCATAATCATCATCATCATCAGTTCATATTAGCTGGACATAGGCCTCCCCTAATGAGCGCCATAGCATAATACGAAATCACAATAATATATTATTAAAAGAAATCTAAGAAAAATCACCATTTCTAAGATATCCTCCTACAAATCACTCATCGCCTCTTCATATGTCTTTTATTCTGTAATGTAATCGCATTTTTATGTTCTCTTCCTATTTTGTATGCGGCTTTGTTTTTCCGCATTTATTTTTCTTCGCGGTCTAATTTTCGTCGTTGTCTTAGTCGTTCTGTAACCAAATTTCGCGAAACGAGGGCCGCTGTTGAAATGAAATTGGTATTCTCAGTGAATTGGCCTCTTAATAAGTTTTGCGGACCCTTTTACTTCATAACAGTACTACTTGATTTTTTATTCGGTTCAAGTTTGGAACGGTTACTGAATGTAAAATACCTAACTACAGAAGTTTGTTCTTAATTAATGGGGTTCTTAATTAATTGATCGTTTTAAATTAATTTTGTTGATTGTTTAAAGAAGTTTTAAATCATTGATATTTTCTTCTTAAATTAAAGTGATATAGAAGAGCTTCGAATTGTAGTCAATTTTGAAGTCAAGATATCTCATGAAGTTAAACAAAAGCAATTTTTTTTAGTAGAAATGTTTTTAAATTATGAAAAAGGGATAATAGCAATCATCAATTTATCCCATATGAACTGGTTCTGGGCAACCGCTTTAGAAAATGGAAGTCGTTTAGACATTTTCCCAATAATGGCGATTTAACTGACTTGCCATAAAATGATACAATATCTGTGAGGGTTTGTATAGACAAGGCAACGTCAGCTGTACACCTCACGGTGAACCTTATAAGAAAATATTTTGGAAAGCCTCAGTAACAAGGTCTTGAGACACTTTTCCTAGTAGAATAATAAGATTAATCTTCGCAAGTACAATATATGACTGTGAGCGACATCGGTAAGATGTATGGTGCGGTCACCTTATGAATATTTCAGAAGAGGCATTAGGAAACGGAAAAATAAATATGGTCGGCTTGAGTGGATGCATCTGTATATAAATCGTGTTTCTTGGGGCGTGATTTGACTGTCGATCAGAGTAATAGGGTTTTTTGTCAGTTTGCCGAATAACTCATTCGTGCTTCGATGATTATTAACTATAAATAGTACAGACCTAAATAGCGTACAGTTTTCAGCTCTGATTTAATAATACCGTCTACCTAATGTCACTGTAGGTGACATCTTCATCAGTCGGTTAATAATTAAGTAGGTATAAAATTAAAAAATAAATGTATTATAGAGTAATGATAAGATATGATAATGGTAAGTAAATTAAAAAGGAATGTAGGAGTAATGTAATGAGGAATAATAAATCTAAAAAGAAGTAAAAATAAATTTAAATCGAAATAGTGAATCAGCCACTAAAAAAAGTTTACTGAATCAGGCTATAAATATACGCGTGTTAAAATCTTTTATTACTTTTCTATACCCGTAAATAAACGCGGGTCAACTCTTGGTGAAACCATTATTTTACCGCAAACGTTCAGTTTTATGTGCTCACTGAAAGCTGAAAAGAATAGGTATTGTAGTAAATCGGCCCTAAAGGCGGTACGAAATGCATAAAAGTATTAAGTGTACTTTAATACCTATTTTGTACCTTACTCGGCACTTTTACGGGTAAGAATAGTCCTGCTGGAGGATAAATAAACGATTTATCTATGCAGCAGTGCTCTGCTGCGGTAGACAGACTGATAGGCTGCACAACTGCAGCCTATCAGCCTGTGCTGTAATACGGCTGTTCTATAATATTACTTAGACAGTTGTATAATATTGCTCAGGCAGTTCTATAATATTGCTCAGACAGCTCAATAATACCTATTGCGACCAAACAACTAATTGAAGCGAAGAGAAAATCAGTGAACATCCTATTTCTTAATTTATTTATTTTTTTATTTAATTTATTAATTTGATAATTAATTTGATAATTATTTATAACTAGTTGCGCCCCGCGGCTTCGCCCGCATGGTAATTTAATCAAGTCATAGTCAAATTTAAAAAAAAATCTCATCTTTTAGGGGTAGTTTCGTAAAAATTAAAAATACGTGTAATTACTATTTATTTCCATACTATATATACTATATCACGCTATTAAACACCCGCAGAGGTTAAAATTTCCCAATTTTAACAAAAACGGGTAGCTTTTGAAGAACCGGGAATTCTGACCTAGTAAATTTTTGATAATCTTCTTCAGATAATCACTACATAGTATAAAACAAAGTCGCTTTCTCTGTCACTATATCCCTATGTCCCTTTGTATGCTTAAATCTTTAAAACTACGCAACAGAATTTGATGCGGTTTTTTTTAAATAGATAGAGTGATTACAGAGAACTGTTTAAGTATACGTATAATAAAACCGTGCGAAGCCGGGGCAGGTCGCTAGTTACTAAATAAATGGTAGTTACTCTAACTTAGATACCTATCTACTTACTCAAATGAGAAAAAAACAAAAAACTCCCAATGAGCACCATAGCGCCCTGTCTTCAGCTTGTCCTATCCGGTATCTGCCAGCAGTCTTTCGCAGATCGTAATCCCACCTGGCCGGAGGGCGTCCTACACTACTTTGCAGAGACGCGGTATCCACTCAAGAACACGTTTACCCCAACGGTTGTCCGTTCTTCGCAAGATATGGCCGGCCCATTGCCACTTCAGCTTGCTAATTCTTTGAGCTATGTCGATAACTTTGGTTCTCTGTCGGATGTATTCGTTACGAATCCTGTCCTTCAGAGGAACTCCGGGCATAGGTCTTTCCATTGCTCGCTGAGCGACTTTGAACTGATGGACCGGCCCTACCGTGAGTGTCCACGTCTCAGCTCCGTAGGCCATTACGGGTAGGATGCACTGATTGAACATTGAACATTGCGTTATGGATGACGAGAAGACTTGGCGTAGTTTCCCAAATGCTGCCCAGCCTAGCTGGATCCTTCTCTTGGCCTCCTTCTCAAAATTGTTTTACCTAACTGCACAATCTGCCCAATGTAAGTATACTCTGAAACAATTTCAAGAAGGTGGCCATCTACGACGAACGGTCATGTGGCCATTGATCATGACTTTCGTTTTATCCAAATTCAAGACCGATGCATCACGAGGCTGAGACTAGACCGTCCAGCATGTGGGTCAGCTCCTCTAGCAACTCAGCCATTACGACTAGGTATGTCATCAGCGAAAGAACAGTTTCGGTGATATGACATACCACCGAAACTGTTGACATATCACGGGCCTGTCTCACTCCTCTGCGCAATTGGATGGGTTTAGATTGCTGGTCCTGTACGTAGACACTCATAGCGGCAGCTTCGTAGAGACATCTCAGCACTTCGATATAACGATAGTCTACTTCGCATCACTGTAAGGATTCCAGAACAGCGGAACTTTCGACGGAGTCAAAGGCGTTCTCATAGTCTACAAAAGCGAGACACATGGGCTTATGATTATACTCCTCGGACTTCTATAAAATTTGCCTCACTGTGTGAATGTGGTCTATAGTGCCATATCTTCCGCGGAACCTGGCCTGTTCTGGTGGCTGGAACTCTTCGAGTCTCCTAGCGAGACGATTCATGACCACTCGTGAGAACAGCTTATAGATGTGGCTCAGGACAGGACTGAGATGAGTCTGTAATTTTTAAGGAGTTATTATAGCACCTTTCTTAAAAAAGAGCACCACGAAACTCCTGCTCCATGCCTTAGGTGTTCTATAAAAGTTCTATAAGAGTGATATTAAATGCTTGGCCAATTTATATAAGTATTATGTACCTGATTAGAGCCTGAGTTCGGGTGATAATGATAGTATCGAGAAGTGATTGTGACGTGACGTATCATGTTTGAATTGAACTTGCATATTTCTCTGTCCGCGCATTAGAGAGGCCACATCAAATCCTATAGAAGAAGGAGTCACGATAACGTCTCGATATATTGTCAACAGGCTCAGGCTAAGGTGCAAATTAAAATCTAATCTTTTTTTTTTGCGATATTTCTTCTAATAGAAATTATTTTTTCTCAATAACGAAATTGTATTACTGGGAGGGTCTTCAATCGTATCATCTTCAAATTGAAAAATAAATAAAAGTAAAAAAAAATACTTACCTTAGTTTCATACGAATTTTGAGATAAAAGAGATAAAGGTGGAATATTTTTTACCTCCCTTTATATACTTACCTACCTATTTTGCAATACTGAATTGGTACCTACATCATTATTATCATTCACATTATCACGCAAAATGATTGAATGATAAAAGAAATGGACATGTAAACAGTCTCTGTGGTAAACCATGAAAGATAACAAATTTCCTGCTCCGCTTCTATCAAATTTTTTCCCATAACTTCTAAAACCGCAAAAAAACCGCAGCTGATTATTTTGCATAATGTGTATGAATAGTTACACTATTAATTAACACAAAAAGTAGCTCGTGAGCAGACGTGGGTGACAGTGAAAAGCTCCAAAGAAATAAAATAGTGAAAAATAAGGTATGTCAGATATGCCCTACTATTTTTATACGTAGTTATTATTTTTGTAAAATTGGAAACTTCTGTATTATTAGAAGCAAACCTTTATTTTATCTTACATCTTTATGCCCCAAATATTAAAAACATAAATCAGTGCTGTACACTAAATTGCATCATTATGCTATTAAATAATTTTCATTTGTTCTCCATTGGTTCTCCATACGCACACGTTTACATTAAAAATAAGCGTTAACATAACATACGTTATGCCTCAACAGTTTCTATTTTCTTTTTTGTTGTAAATTATTATACGTCGTTCTGCTTTTTTATTATTCTTAGAAAACACCTAGACCAACGAAACAAATTTCTGCAGATCGTACACAAATTTGTACCGAGGCGGGAATCGAACCCACTACCGCGCCACATCGGTCGTCATTATGTGATTATCAGTATATGATTTACAGAATCAATTTGTGCCAGTATTTTCAAAATATCGGATGAAAAAATTTAAGGTCTTTCTTCTCTTTGTTTTAGAAGATTTTTTATAGTGCGTAAGCCCGCGCACGAGGGATTACCTCTAAAAATTGAATAATTACCAAAAAAAATCGATTTCAGTGGGACCAGCGACCGATGTCGATGTCCTTTCCCGATACGGGACGCGCTTACTAATAGTAGGTATCATAAAATTAAGTGGATACTCGACTAGTCGAAAATCTTTGGGAGATTCTTCAGACTCTGCGCCTGTTATGAGTGCCACCGAAATCGAACATTTTTGAGATATTATTTAATTAGTTAATTGTTTTACAAAACTAGTAACACTTTTGTAGGCTATTTGACAACCAACCCCCTTATCTGAGCAATAAGTTTGAGTTAAGTATTAATGCTTATTGGAATACTATTAATTAATGCAATTGAGCAATAAGTTTGAGTTAAGTATTAATGCTTATTGGAACACTATTAATTAATGCAATTGAGCAATAAGTTTGAGTTAAGTATTAATGCTTATTGGAACACTATAATCACTAAAGAATCTCGTAGTAAGAGTCTTTTTTCTGACTTTCTATGCCATTATTGAAGGTCGAAACATAATAAAGATAGGTAATCAGAATTTAATCGTTCGAATTGGGCATCCCTAGTATAGCGCGCTGGCGGCGTCCGCACGCTTCCTGTCCAGGATTTATCAAATTTTATCTCATTAGTAATAAAATTTCCGACGCAAGTACAAGTATTCAGCTCTAACCAGGATTTTGGGTTACATGTTATCTATTTTTTAGCAGTTTGCTGTAATTCAGCAGCATATAAATTCACCCACAGTGATAATTTGGGCTATAAAAGTGCTATTATAAGATTACGTATTAACATCTGATTAAAACTACTAAAGTTCAACTTTATACAGCAAGACGAATTATGTCATTGTTAATTGGAGTCACAGTATTTAACTGATGGGGCATTATAATAGTTACCATGTTATTTCTTAAAATGCAAGTGTTAAGGGTACCTACACTTATGGCTTTCAATTCAGAACAAAGCTTAGTATGTCTACTAAAACGCTATATTGCAGCTGATAAAACTACTATTTCTTAAATATAACTGTAACATTATATTAACGCTCGTAACATTACAATGTTGTCGCCGTGACGCCTAATGGCATTTATATATACATTTATAAGTTTCAGATATTGCAGTTCGAGTGCACTCTAATCAGTCTTCATAAATGCTAAAGTTACCGATGTGGCTTTATGTGACATCTTATAACGCAACTTTCTGCTACTTGGGATGTTTTGCCTATAATTCGTACTAGATGTTGGAAGATTTTTATAAATGTTTTTTTATATCTAGATGAAGCCCGCGGGCAATTTAAATAAATATTTTCAATAAAATATTCAGAGTCAATTTGAGTAACTATATAAATCATAGCAAACGTTGGTATTAGGTCAGCACGTAAGCCAATAAACCGGGCGAGTAGCTGGCGACAAGTTTGAAAAATCAATATTAGCATTCGCGAATTTGAGCATCAAATACTCGCATTCGCCGATGTCGAAAAATTTACTTTCGTTACATCTCTAGCAATTACCTACCCCAGAATGTGCTAAATCACCCCTTTTTGTACCTGTAAAACCTGGCAGGCTTCCTAAAATCAGTTTGGATCACTTATTCTAATGAACGGACTTATTTGGCAACACTAGCAGCCGGTTTCTGGAACGCTGATCATCTCCATAATTAACTAATCAATGTTCAAATCTTTATTCAAGTGTCATTTGGATTTCTCAAACATTGATTACGTAGATACTTATATTTTGAACAGTGATTACTTGACAAGCTTGTCAAATCATTGAAGCAAAACTCTTGTCAAATATCAAAATGGGTTTCTGGAACGATAATTAAGCTTGATAATTTGGTCAAGCGCTTGTCAAATCAATAATTAACTAATCGGTGATTTTGCTGTAATTTGAAATTATTACAACAATTTGCTGTATTTTGCCAAGTTCTAAACCGGGTACCTATATATAAAAAATCAACAGGTTGGTATACCAAAAGCGGTTTTGTTTTGTATTACAAAACATAAGGACCGTTGTACCATTTAATAAAAAATAAAAATTAACTCTTATATTCTAGGATGCTTCGTTTTGCTTCCGCGTATTAGATTATGTTACGGCTAAAGGTAGGTGTGAACATAAACTTAAGATTAGCCGTCTAAACTTAGGTTTATCTTCGAGAAGCAGCTAAAGTTCGATAACATGTTCGTTTGCGTCGTGATATTCCATCTTTAGCCGGTTAATGTGCACATTAACCGAAACAAAACGGCTAAAAATGTAGCTTGCTAATGAACAGTCAACATCAGGTGGACAAGGCTTTCAAAGATGTCATTGCAAGACAAAATGTGGTACACGCAAATGCCACTGCCGAATAAATAATGTTCTTTGTAATTCGAAATGCCATTCTAGTTTATCATGTTCCAACAAATAGCTCCATATTATTTAACAATTGTGACTAGATATTTAATAACTTTATTAACAACGAAAATTACAAGCAAGGAATAGAAAAATTACAACTAGTATTTACAATTGAAACCATTGAGCTAACTGCAGACGGTTGCAAACACTAGATATTGTTTTAAGTAATTAACACTGAAGAAGTTTTATTTTGTAATTTTGGTTTATTTTGTAATTTTAAATACCTACAGAAGATTCTGTAATGACCAAATGGTTCCTTATTATTTTATTTTAAAGATTAGGTAGATATTGTTTTAAGTAATTAATATTTTGTAATTGTAATAATTGTTATTTTGAATACCTACATAGATACATAAAAGTATGTGTAATGAAAGTGATTATTTTTTAATAAAGTTTTCGTGTCAAAATAGTAAACATTATTACATTGTTTCCTTTTCCATTTCCTTCTACATTTTTAGCCAAGGGCCTGCAGTTACACTTAAGTTTAGCCGGCTAAAGATAGAAGAAACTAACATTAACACCTCGTCGAAGATAAACCTAGGTTTAGCCGGCTAATCATAAGTTTATGTTTACACCTACCTGTGGCCGTAACAGACACATATAAATAATATAAAAAAATATTGGTGAAATTCAGGAAGTAAAAAAATATCTATATATTATAAAAGAAAGTCGTGTTTGTTACATCACTTATAACTCGAGAACGGCTGGACCGATTTTTTATGATTTTTGTGTTTTTATATTTGTCTTCGTCGGGAATAGCATATTATGTATAAAAATAAGATATTTGACAAATAAATAAATTTCCCCGCGGGCGACGCTGCGGGGCGCTGCTAGTTCGTAATAAAGCAATGGAAAACGGTTCCTAAATGCCTACTAAACCAGTTAGAGTTATTTTTTCTCCTTCTGTATAGTTTTTTCCGTCATAATTAATAATACCTATCTAATTTACATTTGGAACTTTTCAAACGTAAACAAACAAGTATTCGCGCCACAAGCGTCATTTTTAGGATTCCGTACCCAAAGGGTAAAACCGGACCCTATTACTAATACTTCGCTGTCTGTCCGTCGAAAATAAATATTTAAGTTGAGCTCCCATTAAAACGCCATTTTTTCTATTTGTTCTCGGTATCAATAAATGATAACATGGTAACAATGGTAACAGCCTACCTGTTACCACTTGAAATATTCACATACTACTTAATAATAATTGTAAGTATATTTACTTAACAAACAAAACATTTGGTACGGAACCCTTCGTGTGAGTCAGACTCACCCTTGGATGGTTTTTTGAAGTTTTGGTTTTTAGGAGTGAATGACTGAACTAAAAGAATGCCAATCGCAAGATGATCAATGATCAGTTAATTATTATTTAATCAGCCTTCGTGCACCCCGATTTGATTTGATGAAATCGCTTTGTTTGCGAATTGAACAGCGTTCTATAGAAACCGGCTGTAGGTAAATGAAGCCGCGAAGTTAATATGATTGAAGTGTAGGTATAGTTCATAACTGTGCTAATTAAGTAAACTATATAACAGTTTTGTCTAATTTCCTTTCCAATGTTTGTTAGTAGGTAGCTTTTTTTTTTGCAAAGTGGTGGTATGGAAAATTTTGTAAAATAGACATTTTACTTACATGAAAAATATTTTGTAACACTGTTTGCAACCGTCTACACTCTACAGTTAACTCAAATGTTTCAGTTAGGTATTTATTAAAAAGAATATATTTCTTACACGTCAAGCACAAAAGTATAAACTATATCACTTAAATTCATATTTATAAAATAAAACTTATATGTATTATAGCATAAGACTTTATTAACAACGAAAATTACAAGCAAGGAATAGAAAAATTACAACTAGTATTTACAATTGAAACCATTAAGCTAACTGCAGACGGTTGCAAACAGTCTAAAGGTAGCTCAATTGATCCATGTCATGTCCAGTCGGAAGCGTCCCCAAGACACTGGCTGCATTACCACGCTGTATGGCAATGCTGATGCGCTGAGCCAGATATTCACCAACTCTCGGGTCACGCGTCGCATCGACCAGAGCGATAATAATATATAGCATAATCACTACGATAAAATGAAAAAAATCAAAAACTTGAAATTTTCCTTGGTAAATATTACCAAGAGTATATCAATAGTTATAGATAAGTGTGGATCAACAACATCGGCATCATCAAATTCGTCAACAAAGAATTCATCTACATTTTAGGCTGTAGAATCTGCTCACTAGGATTTTCTTTAAATTATTATTTGTTGATGTGGCATTCATTATGAAGTTCGGGAGATTGTATTGTTGATTTTTACACCTACATAGGCAATTTTGTGTTTTGTTTTGTCTAATCTTATTTTGGGCAGCTTTAATCGATGTCGGTGTTTAGTGGCGTAGTTGTGACCTTCAGCCCACGCGGCCACGTCGGCAACTCATTAAGGTGACTTCTGTTCTGACGTATTAGCCGCTTGTAATATCAGTTCGCTTGGTAACGTCAGTACCTATCTAGTCTAATTAAAGAGTTCCCGGGTGGGATGGTCTCACTCGACGCCGCACAGGATTCCAATGGCTCGTTTTTGTAGACGAAACGGTCTTAGTCGTTCTGCCGCTTGGCCGAAAAATTCCACGCCGTACGACAATGCAGAGTGAATATACCCATGATACGCCATTTGTCTGTTGTCCAGGTTAAGGCTTCCATGTAGCCGGGACAGTGCAAAGCACTCAGACGATAGCTTTTTACAAGTTATATCTATATAGGGTTCCCAAGTCAGTTCAGTCAGTTTTAATTTAAAACTGTATAATGGTTTAGACATTTAAAACTTGTAAATGTCTAAACCATTAAATTTATATATATTAGGTCTTGCTTTATATTATACGTAAATTTAGCTACTTACCTACTCACCTACCAATATTTGTTTACTTAATAGTTCTATCTTCAGGCAATAAAGCATAAGTGGCACTTTATCTCAATTGGTCCGCCAAAAGCGCTCATAATATTCGAACTTCCATTAAAACTTAAAAGAAAAATGTTATCAAACCAAACTAATTCGAAGTAGCGTCATTGTTTCCCGTTGGGCGCCGAGAGCGGGAATAAAAAGCATCTTGTCGCCAAACGATATCGAGTTTCAATGGTTCGAGTTGCAATTAAGATAAAACCGACGACAAAGGGCTTTGAATGCTTGACTCGGTTGCCGCGATCGTAATTAACAGTGCCTTCCTAACTTCCTAACCTTCTGCTCGCGGGCAAGAGTGTAGTCGGCGCTACTACAACCGCTTAACCGGTGTAATGACACCGGTTAAGCGGTTGTAGTAGGCACAATAAGGAATCATCAGTAATAATTTAAGTTTTTGTTTTAATAAAGTTATCATTTAGTGAAAGTTATGCGACGCGTGACCCGAGAGCTGGTGAATATCTGGCTCAGCGCATCAGCATTGCCATACAGCGTGGTAATGCAGCCAGTGTCTTGGGGACGCTTCCGACTGGTATTGACATGGATCAATTGAGCTACCTTTAGACTGTTTGCAACCGTCTGCAGTTAGCTCAATGGTTTCAATTGTAAATACTAGTTGTAATTTTTCTATTCCTTTGCTTGTAATTTTCGTTGTTAATAAAGGTTTTAATAGATTTAGTGAAAGTTAATAAAGAAACTAATAACTTGTAAATAAGTCGAAGCTGGGATCCCTCGCACAAGATTCTCTTAGTTAGAGCGAGGATTCAAACTTACGTTTATAACAGGATCATTGGTTTGTATTATTACTTAGATTACGTTAGAATGTAAGTTTACTATGTAGGTACTTTTTCGAAAATAAATACTTTTATTATTATTATTATCTAATAATGCTTTGTCTGTAGTATAAAAATAAATGATATTGAATTCGAAACATATTTATACTTATTTCTTCAATTTTAGTACCTAATTTACGCTAGTGAAAAAGTAGCTTCCTCTGATGGTTTTTGCACTATCGTTATAATTATTACCTAAGTACTAATCGATGTCACCTCCTCTTCTAAGAAGCCAATAAGGTTCCTTTAATTAGGAGAGACCTAAGTAGGTCCAGCGAAACTTAGCTAAAAATTCTACGGAAACAATAAGACTGAAGTGTGGGTGGATGATACACGGCTACTTTGCTGTTATAAATCTTAAAGTAGGATAAACAGGAATTAAATCTGCATAAATTTGATATTCCGTATTCGGACTACTTTGGGTCGAAACCAGTTGAGAACGAATGAGGAATAACTAAAATATTCTCATGAAAGGTTTATTACGCTGTATATAAGGTTGTTCTTGCTTTTCTAATTCAATTTTGATAGCAAGGTTTGGGCATAATCATAGCATTTCTCCTTCTTAATTAAAGCATGATGCTTCACATCGTCAAAAGCATTCTAGGGCGAGAGCTTAGTACCTACCTACCGCTCTATTATAATTTTCAAGTTGAACAATTTCCTGCAGATGTTTTGTGCTATTTCTTTGTTGGTATTAACTACTTTATGAGATCTGGAAATTGACAATGATATTGTATCAGTTGTATTGTCCTCATAACAAAAGTGCTGCTTACTTTGAAACTTGACGATGCAGCTGTGTGGATAGTTTAGAATTATTTGATGTATAATTATTTCAGGACTTTTAGGCACTTTTACGTTTTAACAAACAAGTACCTAAAAATCCTGCAATATAGAGGTATTCATAAAACCATCGCAGCTTGCTCTGCTCGCCGTTACCCCCCTTCTTGCCCCCCTTCTTAAGTTCTGCCAATTTCTGCCGCAAACATGGCGGTCGTAAAAGAATCAAACTCTTACATAATAAAGCAAAAATACACAAAATTTACGTACCAAAAATTTAGCCGTTTAATTGGTTGCATCTGGCCGTGTCGATTGAGTTTTCGCAGCTCAGTCGAAAGATGGACTCCCATTTACTAAATGAACTAAACCTATTTTCTAAAATGTCTAAATGATTTGATTTTAGATAAGTGAAATAGTTTCTATACAATCAGACTTACGACCTACGTTGGGCTGTTTTTGTCAATTGACTTAAAAAAGAGGGAGATTCTCATTTTAACCAAAAAATGTTATGTGTCATCATAATCTTTTTTTAGGTGGTCGATTTTGATCATTATTTTTATTTGAAAGCTCACGTGTGTGTTCTCATAGACGGTACTTTTTGAGTAGTCATTTCTATGCGCGACATTTGAAGTCGGTTGTTATTTTTCCAAAAAAATTCAAAAACTCTTTATAATATGCATGCGAAGCCTCGGACCAAACTAAGTCAGAATCAATCATAACAGACACCCAGTGAATTTCTCCCGTTTTAGTGACCATATTGATATTATGTCATGTTCCGCCAGCCCTTGCATCTTCATCAAAAAAGATCATTCTTCATCATGAATCAATTCTGGTCCAAAAGGAAGCCACCATTTCAGCTGGCTTATTAAACAGTGATGGTGGAAGCTGGTCGGCTAACCGGCTAACAAGATTAGTAGGTACCTACCTACTCATAATGGAAAGCTTAAACACCAGCTTATCTAATTAGGATGTTTCATAAATTTAATTAAGCAATATGCTGTGCGAGTTAACAATGCAAATTCCGTTGCTGGACTGGTTGGCAGTTGCTTTCTATTTAGAATTTACTCATCTGCATTATGGTAGAAACATTGTTTCAGTGTAAACTATGTATAACATCGCCTATTCCCGATTTTCCCTAAAATAAATTATAAAATATCCTATGCGTTCCTACCAAGAACAATCAGTAACAATTCTCGATTATTCCTAGCCTATCTTACAAGGTCTAGGGGATTTTTCCGGAAATCTCCCACGGTGTCGTCCTGGGTTCTTTCTATAAGTTTCTGTTTTTTATCATATTTTACCTTAAGGGCGGAATCGTGGGGGATTTCTGAAAAATGTATTTCGGAAATCATAAAAATTAATTAGTTCGTAATAAACTATAAGACGTCCACGCTGCTGGGCTAAGGCGTGATCGTTAGATAGAAAAATAGGTAGCATTCATAGTAAGTACCCACACTATCTAGGAATTTGTCTAGGATGTTATTTCTAACGACACATTTTTTTATTTACTAAGTTAAATAATTATTCAATAATTTCAATAAATTATTAAACAATAATGCTAGACAATCCACACAGCATCATGTAACCCAAGCTAAGCAGAGCTAGCCATTCGGAAAAAATCCCGATTGTTCCTAGTAGGCACGCTGGGGGTGGGGACAACCAGGAACAGGCGTATATCATAATGGAATAACAGGCCGACACTATTGACAGAGCACAAGTAATTTAACGATAACTACTTAAAATGAGGCACAAAAGACACTAGAGTTGGGAGGCCTATTTTATGGGACTGTACATAAGTACATCGACACTAGGGCATGTAAACCGGTTATTCGGTTAATCAAAAAACCGGTTAACCGACTGATTTTACCTCGGTTTTTAACCGGGTTTTTTGGTCAGGAAAACCGGTTTTTTCGATTATTATTTATTTCTTCAAACTAAAGAATTTGTCCCTCATCTGTATTAAAATTGGGTCATAAAGAAAACTATTTAGTGTTATTATGCAGTGTATGCATATAATATAACAATCCATCTAACTATTTTATAACATTTTAAGATTGT
The DNA here is from genome assembly GCA_944547425.1 of Eupithecia centaureata. NCBI lineage: Eukaryota > Metazoa > Arthropoda > Insecta > Lepidoptera > Geometridae > Eupithecia > Eupithecia centaureata. The sequence continues at coordinate 9,806,552 of OX155676.1, read as the reverse complement.
CATATGTAAATCTTACCAGATAGAGATTTTTGAAGAAAAATATTTTCATCTACACTTCCGAGCTATAAACTGGAATCACTTCATCGCTGGTTTTTGCAGACCATATTTTACAGTTTCCATGCAATAAACTGTAGGTTGTGGTATATTATTTTAAAGATAATTTTATTAGCTTTCAAACTCTTTCGATATCATAGCGAAAAAATGATCATCATATGTCATGGAACGTGAAAACAAAAGACATAATTTTTTGGAACTAATCATAATTTTTTTCAAACTCCTGAATCCCATGGGAATTTATGCAATTTTGTCATCAGTCCAATCAGTCACGTCACTCAAAATACTGGAATTACAAGAAAATGGAAACCACACCAATAGAAGCCGCTCAAATCATCACCCTAATCTAGCAAGGGTTCTCTCAGCGTACTATCGCTCGACAGCTTCATCTGAGCCAGTCCTTGGTCTCCAAAGTATACAAGAGGTTTAGAGAGACTGGAAACTTAGTCCGAAGACCAGGATCTGGACGACAGCGATGCACTTCGGCGAGAGATGACCGATTTATTGTCAGCACTTCTCTCCGAAATCGACATCTAACCGGCGTTGAAGTCCAGCGGGAGCTCGGAGAAGTTCGAGGGAGAACTGTCAGCAAGTGGACAGTGAGGCGAAGACTCAAAGAAGCTAACTTGACCCCGAAAAGGCCAGCTACGGGACCCAAATTGTCTACAGCCCACCGACAAGCCCGACTTCAGTTTGCTCGTGATCACTTAGATTGGGATATACAGCAATGGAGCCGAGTTTTGTTCGCGGACGAGACTAGGATGTGCCTGCATGGCAGCGACCGTCGACGGAGAGTCTACAGGAGACCGGGATAGTGATACGCACAATGCTGTATAGCGGAAACAGTGGAATATGGTCTTGTATGATGTGGGCGGGGATTTCAATTGAAGCTAAAACGGAGCTGGTATTCGTACCCGGTAGAGGTCGGGGAGGAGGACTAACCGCAGAAAGGTATATCAACGACATTCTGCTGGGCCATGTAATCCATTACGCCGGGTTTATTGGCGAAAATTTCCTGCTAATGCACGACAATGCCCGCTGCCACACCGCTCGTGCGACTAAACAGTACCTGGAAGAAGTCGGGATTCCCACAATAGACTGGCCAGCCGTCAGCCCTGACATGAACCCTATCGAACACTTGTGGGACGAGCTGAAAAGGCGGGTACGAGGAAGATATCCAGCTCCGGCATCAATAGAAGACCTAAAAACTGCTCTTATCGAAGAGTGGCAGGAAATTCCACAGGATTCCATCAAGAAACTCATTAGGTCAATGAAAAACTGTTTACAAGCAGTCATTAGGGCCAGGGGGGGGGCAAAACAAAATATAAAGCGGGAAAAAACAAAGATTTTAAATAAAAATTTGATATTTTCATATTACTTCTTATAAATTTAAACATCCACAACTTCGACCTATTGTAATAATTCACTAAATGAAGGTAGGAAACTTAATTAAATTTAAATATATAATATTTTTATACGATTCGAAAGCTAACAGTATTTCTTTTCAAATGGTTTACACCAATCTGCAGATTATTCCATGGAAACTGTAAAATATGGTCTGCAGAAACCAGAGACGAAGTGATTCCAGTTTATAGGTCGTAATTGTAGAAGCAGGAGAAAGGATTTCAAATGTTTTAAAGACAAAGGAACGGTATTAACGATTGATAAGAAATATAGTCGATTGACAGATTGATTCAAATAAATGAACTATAGCGTATTTTAATCAATCTCTAGCTTACGGAGTTACAACGAAGGACTAGAACTGTAGGGCTTGCAATCAACCACGACAAATCTGAATACATCCACATGAAGCGCTACAAAAACACCCGTGTTAAACGTAAAGACTTAGATGCGGGACATGTGGTATATAAGGGTGCTGCAAGCTTCAAATATCTGGGATGCAATATAACAGATACAGGTTCTAGGGAAGATGAAATCAACATTCGCATCCAGAACACCTTGCCTTGCACCTTGGTGCAGTGCAGCGCTTCATAAAGTGTTGACGTCCAGACTTCTGAGTCGAAGCACCGAAATCCGAATATATAAAACTGTTATACATCCTATTCTGATCTACGGGTGCGAAGCCTGGACGTTGACGCTGAAACAAGAAAACAAACTCCTCGTGGCTGAGCGTAAGGTGCTGCGTAAGATCTTTGGTCCGACCAGACGAACAGATGGAACATGGCGACAGGTTGTGTCCCAAGGGTGAAAAAAAGAGTCTTTTAAGACATTTACAAGGGTAGGCAACGCGCGTGTAATGTCTCTGATATGCAGGCGTCCATAGGCTGCGGTAACCTTTTGCCATCGGGCGGGCCGCATGCTGTTTGCTACCTTGGTGGTATAAAAAAATAATGTAGGTGGTACATTTCTGTTACTATCGAGAACATTATATGTTTTAAGTATAAGAAATGTGATTTAAGTCAAGTTAATGGAGTCCTTAGATAAATATAAGTACATTTTAATACAGATTTTATTGTTTTAATTCGTCTTGTAGAAAATAACCGAAATCACCGAAAAAACCGGTTTTCACCGGTTTTGAAATCAGAAAAACCGAATTAACCGGTTTATAAAATAACCCGGTTTTTACATGCCCTAATCGACACCCTAGCTAGCGCCTTCCCACCTTCCAAGAACGTCCGCAAGGGCTGATGCGGCGGATGATTTGGTGTAAATTGCAGGTCTGGAGTCTCGACCGAACCTTCACATTTAGCGAAAATCCGCTTTTGGCATGCTAAATATTTTAAAATATTACTTCCTACCAAATTAAAAGGTCCATATCGATTATAATTGAGTTCCATGATAGGGTTTTTGTAGCAAATAGTATACTTAGTAGTAACTTTTTGCATGTAATAGTTACATACCTATCTACTAAGCATAAGAGTAGGCAATCTATTTAATTAAGTACCTAGGTATATGCAAGCAGAATGTTTTTCTATTTGCACATTCCTCGACATGCACTATCAGGGTCAAGTGCAAGTCGCGAAAATAGCACTTAGTCTAAGAATAATGCGAAAATCGCATTATTCTTAGACTACGGTGTACGCACCTCCCGTTTATATAATACCTATATAGGTATATTATATTAGGGGCACGCACGGCAACCTAATAGAAAGTATTTTGCGGTTCTTTTTCTATTTTTTACGAGCGCTTGCCAGTAGATATTGCGACGACATGTGGCCAAGAGGTCGACCTATTATTTTTAAGGGGCGGAGGCGAGCGTTCTGGTTTATTTGGATGTGCTTGTGTGGAATATCAAAGAGATCCGGGTCAACTTCCTATGCATTCTTTTCATTATTCTATTTTCATTGTGTTGACAACGGCTTTTATGTGCCTTACCTACCTACTTTCATCCCAAAACGAATCCTTAAAAAAAAGGTACTTACCTAAGTATATCTATAGAATAAAAGGTTCTGCGACATTTATCAAAATTAAATAACTAACCACGTAGGATTCGTTTTTTTGCCCGGTTCCTGACAAAACTGTAATAACGTGCGTCGTATGCTCTTGTTTACAAAAAATAAAAAATACGGTAAAAAGTTCCCTGATTATCTTACTAGATGCGCCCCGCGGCTTCGCCCGCGAACCAGTTTTTTTTCCATACAAATTTCAGAAATTTATTACACAACCCCGAGGGGTTATTTAAAAGAAATAAAAAATACGTGTTTAGTTATTTATTTCATATTTTATTTATACCGAGTTTTGAGTGAATCAAACCAAGGAAAAATAATTTTTCATACAAACTTTACCACCCCATTTAACCACCCCATTTAACCCCTTCAACGGTTAAAATTTCCAAATTTTAATAGCCTATGTCCTATTCTAAGTCCTAATCTACGTACCAAATTTCATCTAAATAACTTATGTAGTTACGGAGATCACCTATAACAAACATTCACACAGACTTTCCCATTTATTATAATAGTAAGATAAGATTAGTGTGAATAATTCTGAACAGTAAAATACTAACCATGTCAGTGAAATCTTGAGTTAGACTGCCTGACTAACCATGTCAGTGAAATTCAACATCTAATATTCAATGATCATCATAAACCCAATGTTTTTCAACCTACCGACTCATTGAAAGTGTGCATCGAAATAATATTTTTTTACACAACGCCTGTTAAAAACTATGATCCTGGGGATCAAGCTATGTATAACAAGAAGCCCGGCGTCGAACAATGTTACTACCGGCTCTGTTTTCAGCACTGAATTTATAATAATAAAGTATAAAATTTTCCGTTTCGGTTGAATATCGCTTTCTTCTTCCGGGAAAATGGAAACCGGAATAAACGAAGGAGATATTCGTTCAGCTGTAGCTGTAGGTAGGTGTCTGAAATGAGAACACTTTTCGCCAATCTAAAATTAAAACTGAATCCTAGTTCAATACATATTCAGTCGTCTATGAAAAACGGAAAACTGAATTAGCTATTTCAAGGAAAGTGTATTTTTATTCACAAGAATACGAAGAATTTCAGAGGAAACTCACACGCTTGGAGAACAAAAAAAGGAAGATCGTCAATGCTTACAAAATCTAGAAAATATAGTGGAAATGTAATTATCAAGAAATTCCAGCATCGAGATCCGCAACTTTGATCAGTTAAATTGCTTAAAAACAAAGCTGAATCAAAATGACTAATCACACAACTAGGAAGCTCACTGAGTTTAAATGTGAACGATCACGATACAAAGAAAGAGATACAGTTTATATGGCTCCCTCCATCTCGAGGTATATTTTAAAACATAGAGTCCGTAAGAATAGTATATGGCAATATGTGGTGATCCACAGCATTAGATGCACTCAGTAAGTAATTAAACTTGTGTTTACTGAAAGACCTTAATATTGACTGATTAAAATTAACACCAATCACATCGAAAGCGAGAATTTTTGTAAGTTTTCTCATGGTTTTATCTACCAACACGAGGGTTACTGATGAAACAAGTACCTACATTTGATTGACTAGATGATAATAATCTTATCTTACTTCTTGCTATCTTAGTATTATAATTAATGGGAAAGTCTGTGTGATTGTTTGTTATAAGTAGGTAGGTAATCTCCATAACTAGGTACTTACGTTATTTAAATGAAATTTGATACGTAGATAGTTTAGGACCTAGAATAACACATAGGATAATAACATTTGGAAATTTTAACCTGTGGGGGGTTAAATAGGGTGGTAAAGTTTGTATGGAAAATTATTATTCCTGGTTTGATTCACTCCGAACTTTGTATGTAAATAAACTACAAAGCAAATAATAAAAACTAATATTTTTTTTACGAAACTAACTAGGAGAAACTAGGACTAGAAACTGGGAGGAGGCTTGCAAGATATTTTTGAATATAAAAGCATAACATTGAATAAATCATCAACTTCGGTATGTTAGCATGTAGGAAATTGAGCTCTTTTTCCTTATTAGGTAAAAGGCACAAATCGAACCTGAGATAAGGTACGTTCGATTTGTGCATCCAACCAAATTAAACTGTCTAGCATTATTTATTAATTTATTCTAACTCACTTTTATAAATAGGTATAATATTTAAATACCAGTTACCAACTTAGTAGTCATCAGATAACACCATCACTATGCAAAGTTTAACCCCTGAAATGTGCTCGAAAACGTAATGAAAACCAAGCTAACATTTTTATAGGGCTTTCAACAAGTCAGAGCAGACCGTTTTACATTTAAAGGAATCCTCATTGTGTGGCATCGCTTACAACCGTTAGGGGCCTTTTTCCACCAAAGCAAATGTAAACTCAATCATAATGCGACTTGCTTTTTGCTGTATTTTTTTCATTTATATATTTTTTTCATTAAATAAGTTATGTAGTAAAGTAACGGAGATACGTGATAGCAAATATTCACACAGACTTTTAATATATTATTAGGATAATATTTTCTTCTTCAACCTCTCTTTTTCTTAAAAACTTATTTTGTAAACTATACAAATATGTATATTATAGATATAGGTACCAGTAAGAGACTCCGCTTCCTGGTGAATATTTAAATCAATATTGGTATCTATAAACATTTCAGATGGATTGCTCCGCAAACTTCGGAGAAGTAACTTTTTTTATTCTTTCCAATGAATTTCAAAAATATGTAAAACTTAGAACATTGTCAAAACTGTTTCGATATACCTACCTACAAACCGATACCCTCAATTGGTCAGAACACTTGATGAAGTAACTGCCATTTTAAAATTGGTCCCCACGTTTTGACCATTTTTTAAACCGTTGACTTTCGAACCTGATTGAATCGAAACCATTATGGCACATAATGCTAGGTAGGTAACAAGAACCCTATTAGGTACTATAGGCTCTATGCATTCAGAGGTACCTAGGTAGAGAGGGGAGGCTTTTTATCTGATGCGAGTTCAAAAGCTTAAAATAGGGCGTCCCACGGCCATGCCACATGGAGGGAAAGTATCTTAAATATTGTAGATGGAACATTTTACTGAAAGAAGACATTATTTGAATTTAAAAAACAGTTTAAACTGCATTCATAGATATTTAAATAATTATATGGTATCCGGGAATCGAACCCGTTACACGAGAAAAATAATTATCCCGTAGCTTTATCATACCGGTCGAAAGGGTTCATCATAAGGATAATTTTTTGTAAAAAACATAGTGGTCAGAAATAAAAGGAAGACCAGGAATTTTAACATTGATGTGAAATTTAGTTCAGAAAAGCAAACATTATCATAAGTACATGTTACTAATAAATCTACCCACCTGAGAAGTACCTACGCATCATTTCCCTATTATAATTTAAGTGCATGATAAAATGATAAAGAGATACGTAATTAGTAGGTACCTGGTTGTATGCAACAAGGCGAGCCGTATCGCCGACGCGTAAACTATTTTGTCCATCGCAAATATCGCAATGCGGCTGGCTGATTATAAAGAAATAACTCAAACATTTTACATCAAATGCTAAAATTTCAAATGTCTTCCTTTTATTTCTGACCACTATGTTATTGACAAAAAATAATCCTTAGGATGAACCCTTTCGATCTGTATGATAAAGCTACGGGATAATTATTTTTCTCGTGTAACGGGTTCGATTCCCGGTTCAACCATGTAATTATTTAAATATCTATGAATGCAGTTTAATTTTTTTTTCAAATTTAAATAATGTCTTTTAGTAAAATATCCATCTACAATATTTAAGATACTTTACCTCCATGTGGCATGGCCGTGGGACGCCCTGTATACTTAGGTAGGTACTTTTTTTTTGCTTAGGCAGTTTAGTGGACAGTGGATTTAATCCACATAACGGCTTGCTACAGCGGAAACTGTCTTTATTCAACTTCTCATGTTTGTTACTTTGTACCTACTCAATGTTTGCTTGCAGGAAATATTGCCGGTGACGACGGTGAATAGTGGATAAGTAAAATCAAGAGTTTAAAGCTTGCCTATTCAAATAGAAAAGTAACGTGCAGAGTTATTTTATCACATTATTTCTTTAGGTACTTACTAGGTTATTTATATGAATAATTATTAATTTTGTTTGATATACGCGCCTATATAATATAAACGTACCTATACCTGAGACCTATAATATATACCTAACTATTGAATCCTGTGATAGCGAAGTAGGTAGTCCGACTAAAATAGGCTCCTTATAGAAGGCTTTTAACTCCTGAGTGCCGGATTGAAAGATAAGAACAATGATATACTTAGGTACCTACTCTAGCTTCGAACGCATGCATATTGCCTCCTCCTTTTTAGTCTCTCTATTTGTCTCCAAGGAATCCTGTTTAGCCAAATCTGTCCGTCCGTCCGTCGTCGTCTGTTTGTAGGTACAATTTGGATAATTCGTAAGTAATAAAATAGACATGCTTTACACCTTTTATGTTATTTATACTGCGCAGACAGGACACATTAAAGAAAAATATACAAAGTAAGTATAGAGGAAGTATATAGGGCGGCTTTATCGCTATGATCGACCTCTCCTAGGCAAACTTGTATCATGGACAAACGATATCCAGCTTGTATCAAAAATCTGACTGAATTCATCGTCTCTACACCAGATTCAATATAGAAGGAACTAACCCATAATTTTCTTGATCCATATACCTACCTAAAACGTAGAGAAGACCCAAAGAAGGATAATTGGCTATCTATTCACCAAACCCACGTAGCTATTGGGAAAACTAATGGGTTTTCATTTCATCGTTACCTACACATATGTAAGATAAGATAAGATAAGATAATTCTTTATTTGTAGCATAACAATGAAAATAAACTAAAATAATTAATAAAAAATACCAACACCAATATTAACTAAATACTAAATACTATGTATACCTAATCAGGTAGGTAGTAGGTACTAAAGCTATTTAAATTAACAAAAATAACAAATTTACTTACAAAAGACTCAATAACATGTATGACAACAAAGAGCTAGGCAATTAGACCGTAGGGAAGGGGAGGTTGAATTGGCGTGTTTTAAAATCTATAAACTGAACTCAAATCCTTTATACAAGGTGCTATTAAGGCATTTATTATCTAAGAAAATTTTATTTAATTTCTTTATTTTATTGATTTATAGGTACACGATTAGGTACTATTCTCTTACCGCTCTATCAGTGTCTTTAGTAGGTACACTTGGGAAATAGTAGGTACCTACCTACCGATGTGGTACGGTGGGCGAAGGTCCGCATGCGACGCAGGAAGTTGCAGGTTCGATTCCCGCCTCGGAACAAATTTGTCTGAGGTCTGAGTTGGCTTCCCAATCAGAGTCGATTCATCCTTCTTATTTTCCCAGCCACTCCATCACTCCATGATCTCGTTTAGAGAGTCTGTAGGCAACTGAAGCCTGCGAAGATAATCCGGAGTCTCCTCAAAGTAAAAGTAGGTAAAAATACTTACCAAATGCTAAAAAGTTAACACTACTCCACTTTAAGTATAGGTAGTTATACAATAATTATGAAAGTACTCTGCTCTAATATTAAATAAAAATCACCAAGAAAACACCGACAAATGACAACGGCGAAAACACAATACACAACTTTTAAATAAGTCATACTTTAAAATTTAAAAAAAGAACGCCAATCGAACAGAAAAAATATTTTTTCAGTACCTACATTAGCACCAGCCAGTACTATGTAGTTACCTATAGGTACTGTCCGAGCAGATAAGCTTATCAGTTTATGAAACAAATACCTTTTTAGAACGTAGCCGCATCTTCAAGGATGAACATACATAATAATTTAAAGTGGCGATCATTAATGCCTGTCATGGCCGCAGTGATATGAAAGCCTCACTCATCACATCTTTATAACTTAATAATTTATTTTAAAAAAAGGCGGGAAGCATCAACGTCCAGTTTGAATTTCCTGCCTTTTTTCAAAACTGGCATTTGATTGTGATGCCAACGCAATTCGAGTGCTTCCACATCCAGACTGGGAAATGCCACATCTATCATATAAGGAAGTATGGAAAAGCTGAGCCCCGCGGCTTAGCCCGCGTGGAAATTTATTTTGTTATATTAAGAACAATATGGAAATCGAAGACTAAGATTACGTGGTTTGATTATGTGGTGGGGAGGGCATTTTTGGATTTCGATAGTTTATTCGGGTTTTGCATTCTAAAAGACTACGGGAAGCGGATGCGCGCTTTGTTTGTGGGTGATTGGTGACGGGTGACGGGTAATGGGTGTGGTGGTAGTGCGTCTTTGATTATTTATATATGATTAGAATATTGACTGGTTGAAGTGACTTATGCTCTGTTAGGACGTAGGCGTACTATAAAGTTGAGGATTTTATAGATAAAAAGTTGTGATTTATCATTACATTTATGCATATCACCAGGAAAACACCGACAAAAATAATACACAAGTTTTAAATAGATCACACTAAAAAAATTTTTAAAAAGGAACGCCAGTCGAACAGCGTAGTTAGTTCATCTGTTTTTTTTTTTCGTAACCTGCCTAGTAAGTCGTATTCAGTTAGAGACACTAAGCTCAGCAGTTAATAAAAAAAAATAACCCTATATTAACAACGAAAATTACAATAAAGGAATATAAAATTAAACCTAGTATACCTACTAAAATACCATTGAAACCATTGAGCTAACTGCAGACGGTGGCAAAAAGTCTAAAAGTAAATCAATTGATCCATGTCAATAACAGTCGAAAGCGACCCCAAGACACTGGCTGCATTGCAATGCTGTATGGCAATGCTGATGCGCTGAGCCAGATACTTACCAGCTTACGGGTCACGCGTCGCAGGTATCGACCAGACGCTCAGATATTTTTTAAATACCCGGAGTGCCTCGGTACGGGTCTCGACTCCAAGGAGAGCAAATGCGCATGTGATGCGCATAAAATATGCACCTTTTTATGAATGTTGTATCATCAAGTATGAAATGAAGAAAACAACATCACGCAAATAAAAAAAAATAAACAACTGACTTATTTTATAAACTTTTTTCGTTCTAGCTTTTGGAGTTGGCAGCCCACTAATCAAAGACATTTTGGGATTGGGAAACATTTGGTTGGTTGGTTGGTTGGTGCTTTGGGTTGGCTTGCTTCGTCCGTACTCGGTCGGAGCGAAATTCGAGCTTGCGCCAATCGCAACGCAAAGAAAACAAGCAAGAAAGGAAACAACACCACAGACTATGTAGTAGATGTTGATTTACTTTGGATTGGACTTGGATCTTCTACGTAGTCTGTGGTCATCTTGATACTTACAAAACAACCCCAAAAACCTCAAAAAAACAACAAACAAGTGTCTGAATTTGTGAGGATGGACGATGAATAAAGTTCAGAAGATATGGTTTTATGTATGATTTCATGTAAAATAACACTAAATGATGGTCTTTTCTTGATTTTAAAGCAGATTTGTTAAAGCTTAACAGCAATCACAATCAAATGCAATACCTTCAGTGCCGTCTTCATTTGTTTTCATTATGACCAAGCGTCGAAGAATACTTCACGCTGACAAAGTAATACAAAATGCCATTCATTTGTTTTGTTTGTTGATGTTTCTGCAACTGCGAGGTAAGGATCACTTTTTGCTACAGAAGAACATTATGCTAGCATCTGTCTGCAACTTGAAAACATACTACCTTTACCTCAGATCAATTTTAGATAAAGACTGGTAGGACTACTTATATCTAATCCAACAACCTAACATTTTACTGTTTTTTTAGGATACCACTCAATACCCAGCAATCCTATATTACTATACTCAACTGCATCAGATATCCGTGTAGCAAACACATCCAAACTGAGCAAGGTCAATATTGTGGTGAAAAGTTTGGAACAGGGTGCAGCAGTAGACTTTCTGTATCGAAAACAGCTGCTGTGCTGGTCAGATCAGAGTGCTGAGATAATGCAATGTATGAAATATAATGAAACACATATTGGTGAAAGGGTAAGTGCCTAAACTAATATTCCTATCTACTATAATAGTTTAAAAGATTCATTGATTTCCAGTTGATCATTAAAACAAATTGGCTAATTATAGCTAAGTAGTGAGCTTAAATTTATAAGGGTGGTCTAAAACAAGCAAAACATTAAAAACATTATAGGTATACCTACCTGAAGTCTATTTTAAGGTTCATCTTACTATTATAATTAATGGGAATGTCTGTGTGAATGTTTGTTATAAGTAATCTTTGTAACTACTTAAGTTAAACGAAATCTGGTATGTATATAGTTTAGGAACTAGAAAGACATAGGCTATTAAAATTTGAAAGTTTCAACCTCTGAGAGGGTTAAATAGGGTGGTAAAGTTTGTACAGAAAATATTTTTTCCTTGGTTCGATTCATTCTAAACTCAGGATAAATAAACTTTGGAGTGAATAATCAAACATATGTTTTTTATTTTTACACAATAACCCCTAGGAGGAGGGCAATTAATTTCTGAAATTTGTATGAAAAAAACTATGGTTCGCGGGCGAAGCCGCGGGGCGCATCTAGTCACTACATAGTATAAAAACAAAGTCGCTTTTTCTGTCCCTATTTCCCTTTGACTGCTATCTTCTTTAAAACTATGCAAAATGCAAATCTTTAAAACTATGCAACGGATTTTGAAGCGGTTTTTTTTTAATATACAGTAGGGTTTCTTTAGTATAGAGTGACTCAAGAGGAAGGTTTATACATATAATAAAACCGTGCGAAGCCGGGGCGGGTCGCTAGTAATATAATAAATTATTCCTTTCTTCAGATGACCATTGTGTCTGAAGGGCTGATAACTCCTACCGGGATTGCAATAGACTGGTATACAGAGAAAATATATTGGGCAGATGGAGAGACAAATAGAATAGAAGTTATTGACATAGAGCATAAGCACAGAAAGGTGTTATTCTGGTCTGAAGTGGATCTAGCCCGTGCTATTGCTGTAGTTCCTGATAAAGGGTGAGATAAATGATGATTATTTTACACTCTTCGGTAGGGTGTTTGGAAGGTAGGTGCAAAGCTTGGGGAGGCTTATAATGTGGACCAAACTACCATACTATTAGAATATAATCCCCAAGCTTTGGACCCATTTTCATAACACCTGTATAACATATATTATATTTATTATTTAAGTTATTATCTACCATCCAGCGAATAGCACCATCTTAATGTTGGAGTATTTTAGTTCCTTCTGTGGAGTTCAAGAATATGCCATCTCTTGAGACGCTTTATGTGTTCGCTCAACGAGCTATGGAAAGAGCTATGCTCGGAAGGATAGAATTCGTAACGAATACATCGGACAGAGCACCGAAGTTATCGACATAGCTCAAAGAATTAGCAAGCTGAAGTGGCAATGGGCCGGCCATATCTCGCGAAGAACCGACAACCGTTGGGGTAAACGTGTTCTTGAGTGGAGACCGCGACTCGGTAAACATAGTGTAGGACGCCCTCCGACCAGGTGGGATGACGATCTGCGAAAGACTGCTGGCAGATGCTGGATGCGTCAAGCTGAAGACAGGTCGCTATGGCGCTCATTGGGGGAGACCCTATGTCCAGCAGTGGACTAATATAGGTTGATGATGATGATGAGGTCTTTAGCCAGTGTGTTGATGTGGTTGTTGAGTTTGTGCACATAAAAATAAATAAGTTTTTAAATAAGAACATTTTGCAAGTCTATGAATTTCATTGGGTTGGCTCTTATAAAATTTTTTGCTTTCAGTTTGATGTTCTGGACAGATTGGGGTGAGGTGCCGAAAATAGAAAGAGCAGGGATGAATGGAGACCCTACCACCCGTAGAATTATTGTTAAAGATGAGATATTCTGGCCAAATGGCATAACAGTAGATTATTCTACTGATATCATTTATTGGTTAGATGCTAAGCTCTGTTTCATTGATGCTGTAGATTTCAATGGTGGAAAAAGGAAAAGAATTGTTAAAAGTGGACTTGTTTATCCCTATGCATTGACATTCATTGATGACAAATTATTTTGGACTGATTGGAAAACATGGTTTGTATTTTGTTGTTGTTAAGCAATTTTAATGTCTATTGCCTCTTTCTTAACAACATCAGGATAATGATCAGATTTCCAGACAAACTTCAATTTTGATGTGTTACAATAGTTTTCTATATTTACTGATTTGAAACCTTTCTTAAATATTTGCAGGGCCATCCACACATGGGATATATCTACGCATGGCCCAGTTAAGGATCTTTTAAAACAAGCACAAGTAGTTCCTGTAGATGTTAAGGCTTATAGTAGTAGCAGGCAAGCGATGCCACAAAATTACCCATGTAAAGTTAACAATGGAATGTGTTCACATTTGTGCCTTTTGAGTCCTGTAGAACCAGGTAAGCAAGATAAAAAGCAAATTTTCTTCTTATTTATATGAGCATTGGCATAAACTCCATAAATTATTACATCAATGAAGTTAATGCTTGGCTAGATGTCGCTCAGTTCCACCCTGGCAATAATATGTAATTATTTATAAAACAAACATGTATAAGACACATAAGTTATCCTCATGCTAGTGGTTTATTTTTAACTTCTTACACTTGTGGTCAAACAATTTAAGCAAAGAGAAATTAAATTATCACCTTGTTACATATTGTTTTAATAATTATTTATAGTTTAAAATATAACTTGTCTAAGTGCTTATGTTGTACTTAAGTCTGTTATGTGTGATTTTCTTCTTAAATTCATGAAAAAAAATGAGTGAATCATTTTCACCAATAAAAATTTTCGTCAAGTCAATACCTGTTGATATAAGTATCTACAGGTATTGACATGACGATCATAACAGACTTACAACATAAGCAAAATTTGTGAATTAAGATTCACAGAATGAATAATATCTCTCTTTCAGGATACTCTTGTGCCTGCCCAACGGGCGTTAAACTTATTGACGGTAGTAACACAACTTGCTACAACAGCTCCCAGTCTATGCTGATTGTTGCCCAACGTGCCACCATATCCAAAATATCATTGGACTCTCCCGATTTCACTCCGTACGCAATACCTCTCAAAGAATTGAAGCGGGCTTTGACTGTAGATTTCGATCCAGTTACAGAATATATTTATTGGGCTGATAATTTGGTAAGTTTTCATTCAATCGCCCGTGGCGGTCTAATCCTAAGCCGGAAGAAAGGCACCAGCTTTTTTCTGTGTATTTTTAAAACTTAACTGGGATCACCAACCCGCTTCCAAGCTCAGTTCAGATTATGGCAAAACCCCTTGTGTGCTGACGAGGTATAAGACGGTCTGTCTGCCCATTACAACGTTCAGACAGGCAGACGAACGTAAGCTTATTAAAGCGTCCAGCTGTTGGCGATTTTGAAAATATAACCCTGAAAAGGAATCTTTGTTAATCAGTCTTACTTTTTCAGGCAAAAACAATATCAAAAGCACGTTTGGACGGCAGCGAGCAATCTGTGATAATACACAGCTATGGTGTCCCTGACAGCATAGCAATAGACGCGCTCGCGCGCAATATTTATTGGACTGACCCTATGATAGACACCATTAATGTGGCTCGGCTTGATGGCTCTTCTAAAAAGGTAAAAATTAAAGCATGACAACTTATTGACCACCTCAGTGGTATGCCAGTGCGCCTTGGACAAGAACTCAGATTCAGTTTGATTTCTGTTTAATCTTTATATAAATACATAAAGGAGTAACTGACTGACTGACAAAAAACGCAGAACCTAAACCACTGGAGACTTGGAATTTGGAGTCCTTGTTCCTTGATTAGAGTGTAGGGTTGTACCTCTATGTACTAAGAAAGTAATATTGTAAATTCGCAACTTAAACAAACAAGTACCCCAAGTAAAACAAAATAGTTCTGTATTTCAGGAACATTTCGCGTTGGTACTCAAATGAAAAATTTAACATGCTTATTCCCCTCACAAAATAAGCAAACACATGTTAAAAAAACACATTGTAAACACATTGTTCTCTAAAATTCTCCTGAAAAAAGGAATGTCTCCAATGTGTAGCCAAAAATTCACTACGCTTTTTTACGTTTCAACCAAATTTAGAGTATTCTTATAACTTAAAGTTAGTATAAAAGAGTAGATGTTAAGTTTTAGCTATAATTAGTAAATGGTTAAAATGGAGATCCTATTTTTAAAAAACTTAAGTGTGATGTCGTTGTTAAGGTCATTAAAATCCTGACTTAATAGTCTCAGCTACATTAAATTTGGAGGGTGTGTTGAAATATTTTTTTATTTCTAAAAGGAACACACTGTGTTCCTTTTAGAAATAAAAAAATATTTTCTAGCTAAAAATTACGGATTAAAAAAAATCCTTTTAATTTTCAGATATTAGTCCACAGTGATTTATACGACCCTCGCGCCATAGCGGTCCACCCTAAAGCTGGTTGGATGTTCTGGTCCGATTGGAATGAGAAGAAACCTAAGATCGAGCGAGCGAACCTCGACGGTAGTAATCGAGTGCTTCTCGTGTCTGAGAAGTTAGCGTGGCCTAATGGCATTGCACTCGACGTTGTCAGCAACAAACTGTATTGGGGGGATGCTAGAACACATAAAATAGAAGTGAGTATTAGAGCAAAGCTATTTAAATATCCATAGCTTTATCACTACGTAGTATAAAAGAAAGTCGCTTCTCTGTCCCTATATCCCTATGTCCCTTTGTATGCTTAAATCTTTAAAACTACGCAACGGATTTTGATGCGGTTTTTTTTAATAGATAGAGTGATTCAAGAAGGTTTATACGTATAATAAAACCGTGCGAAGCCGGGGCGGGTCGCTAGTATAATGATATAATAAATTATTGATTAAATTTCAATCAAATAAAAGAAACAAATTAAAAATAGTAGTAACTATTGAATGATTAATTGAACTAACTGCAGACGGTTGCAAACAGTGTAGAAGTAACCAGATAGAAATTTGCGTCGCGATTATGGTCGCCATTTTCTACTTCAATAAAATATATACTCAATAGAGAATCCATATAAAAATAAAACCAGCCGGGAGCTACAATGTTGCAAACTGACACAATTACACAAAGAGACACGTAAAAATTTTTCTTTTCGTCGGGGTGATATGGGAATGGAAATTACAACATTTCCTTCATCAACAGTCTATATTTCATCTATTAAAAATGGTAAAAAGCTTTAAACAACGAAAATTACAATCAAGGAATAGAAAAAAATACAATTATAAAAATGTGTTAACTTTATTATATTTGCCTACGCAGATGTGCAATATGGATGGTACAAATAGAAAAGAAATGCAGAGTACAGACATACTTCACATATTTGGACTGACGCTTCTCGGAAGCCATTTGTACTGGACTGATATGCAGAAAAGAACTTTAGACAGAATTAACAAAGACTCAGGTGAGTTGATTTAACCATTTTATCGGCCAAAGAAACTTTTTTAGGGTTCCGTACCTCAAAAGGAAAAAACGGGACCCTTATAGGATCACTCAGTTTTTTTTATTTATGTACTACACATACGAAACATTTAGAAGTTGTAAACTCCAGAGCGTCACATCTAAAGAAGGATTTAACGAAATGGTTATTACTTATTGCACATTAAAGTACTAAGATAAAACGTCTGAATGTGGCGCAGAGGGCCAAGGTTCGCCTGCGACGCCTCCTCCGTCCTTGCGGGTTCGATTCCTGCTTGGACACAATTGTACGTAAAATATTTTATTTACTTCAACTTATAGCATAAAAATCGTACTAAATTATGTAAATAATACATATAAAGAAATCAATGAGCCTTCATATTTAGAAGTAAATAATCAGGTTTTACTCTTCATTGCCTTGAAAGTGCCTAAATATCCCATAACACAAATTCTGCTTAACTTGGGGCTAGATCCTAGCCCCAAGTTGGACAATTCACACAGCTTCATCTAGCCGCTATATGCAGCTGTGTGGATTGTCCAACATTATTTATTTACGAAAACATAACTACCAGGTTCAGAAAGACAGCAAGTCGTTGAGCAGATGGCTAACATGATGGGAGTAAAGGCGTTCCGTATCGGTGAGCCGCCCGGTTGGAATCGATGCACCGACACCAATGGCGGTTGTTCGCATCTCTGCTTTAACCGGCCAGAAGATTACATCTGCGGTTGTCCTTTAGGTATGTTCCTCTTCAGCACACAGTATTCCACTGTTGAACTATTTCAAAATAAAAGGGGCTTTGCTATAGTCAGGTCATTTTGAGGTTTTAAAATACACAGAAGGGAGCTGCCTTTTCTCTGTTTAAGTAAAGTAAAAGTGTTGTCAGGTTCCCTTAGTCGACTCTTACGACATCCAGGGGCTGAATTGGAGGAGTCGATTCTTACGCCGCGATTGCCACCGACTTTAGTAGTACGTACTAACTGTGTGTGTATCTTCACTACATAGTAAAAAAAAAGTCGCTTCTTGTCTGTCTATCCCTATGTTTGCTTAGATCTTTAAAACTACGCAACGGATTTTGAATTGTTTTTTTTTTATATAGATAGAATTTCATGAGGAAGGTTTATATGTATAATACACCCGTGCGAAGCCGGGGCGAGTCGCTAAGTATAAATTATGTAGTATGTATAAGCAGATTTCGTTAACGTTGATTGCTTGCAGGGCAAGCGTCAATGTTTGCTTTCTACCCTTTTTTGCGTTCTATGTTTACTTGCATACCTAAGTTTGGGACCCAAGTTTACGTTTGTAATATAATGTGATAAGTTTGTTTCATTTCTTTATTCATTAGTTGGTTAATATCTGGAACACGAACTAGGACGACCTCTAGTGTACATTGTATGTGATCAATAAAAACAAAAAATTTAGTTGTCAAGCCTTGCTAGGCAAATCAAAGACTGATCGAATTGTCAATTGAATTGAAATAATTGAACTGTTAATTGACGTTAATTTCTGTTTACAGGTTTGGAACTAAGCGGTGATAGGAAATCATGCATTGAGCCTAACGCGTTCTTGCTTTACAGTCGTAAAAACATCATCGGTAGAATGAGCATTGAAAACGAAAAGAATAACGCTATTTTACCCATCAAAGACCTGAAGGAAGTTAGGTAAGAGATAAACAAAAGTTTTGTCGTGTCTAATTTTGAATTTTGTGCAAAGGTTTTTAAAGTTAGATTTTATTTTCCAGTGCTATAGCGGTCCATACTCCTGGATCAAAACTATACTGGTCCGACAGCAAAGCTAAGACAATCAACAGATGTTCAATCAATGGCTTCAATGCCGAAAAGATTTTGGAGTGGATGGGCTTAGTTGAAGGTAAAGATTTTACATGTTTAGTAGTTTTGTTAGCTTTGCCTTATAAACAAACATCCACCGTTACCTACTATTTAGTTCATTAAAAATGCGGGTTTTTTGATATTGACTAAATACTATGTATGGATCAATTGAGCTACCTTTAGACTGTTTGCAACCGTCTGCAGTTAGCTCAATGTAAATACTAGTTGTAATTTTTCTATTTCTTGCTTGTTATTTTCGTTGTTAATAAAGAACTAAGTACTTTCTAAAAGGTATTTAGCTAGAAGACAAGTTTTACGACCATTGTAAGCACTATTTTCCATTCTAAAACAAATCATGAACCAATACCAACTAGTATACTTTATCACGTACACTTAACTTATAATTGAAAAAAAAAATCTTGGATACCTGCCTTACTAATATGATTAGAAAGTCCATTTAATTTTATAATTTAAATGGACTTAAACCACCATTAATATTTTTATAATTTTTTCTGAACAATCCAGACGCGAGCCAGTCATTACCGTTATACATTATATAAGATTATTTATCTTATAATTTGACTTATCAGGTTTGGCAATAGATTGGTCTGGTCAGAATATTTACTGGACCGATTCGGCCACTCAGCGAATAGAAGTAGCGAGATTGGATGGCTCGAGCAGGCGCGCCCTCCTCTGGCAAGGACTCAAGAAACCAAAGAGCATTGTTTTGGATTACAAGAAAGGGTATGTTTCAAATTTATTGTTCACTAGATGCGCCCCGCGGCTTCGCCCCCGAAGCAGTTTTTTTTTCATAAAATTTTTAGAAATTTATTGCACACACCCTAATCTTTATTGATAGTTTATTTACACCGAGTTTTGAGTGAATCGAACCAAGGAATGATTATTTTCCATACAAACTTTACCCGGAGGATAATTTATCAAAAATTTTCTATCCTATATGTTATTCTAGGTCCTCATCTATTTTCGTACCAAATTACATCTAAATAACTTAAGAAGTTACGGAGATTACCTATAACAAACATTCACACAGACTTTCCCATTTATAATAATAGTCAGATTACCATTCTTCGGTCTTTAAGGAAAGGAAATGCTATACCTACTTACTCGCTTGACTTTGTATTTGTTTTTTTTTAACGTTCTTTTTATTTCTGTAAACTGTTACTGTAGGAACACAATGGCCTAAAATTTGGCTAAAAACGAGCTGCACATGACGATTGACAGACCCCAAATTTTGCTACGGTTGAAGCAGAGACGGTTCGCTCGCTCGGCTAACAAGCTCTGCTTAGCTTGGGGCAAGATGATTCTGTGTAAATTGTGCTAATTATTTATTTATTTAAACAACTTTTCAGCTACATGTACTGGTCAGAATTGGGTTCTAAAAGCATCAAATCCGCCGGTATGGACGGCTCTACTCCCTCACTGTTCCTGGATCAAGTTGGTCGAGTGCACGCTATGGCCATCGACTTAGACACTCGAGCGCTATACTGGGCCGCCTTAGAAACCCCTGCGATTGAATACGCGTACCTTAATGGAACTGGGCGGCGCTTGCTGTTTGATAAAGTAACGATGCCCTACGCTCTTGCTCTTCATAATGACAGGGTGTTTTGGGGCGATTGGAATACTGGTAAGTTTTTGTGAACTATGTATAATTCTTATAATTCAAAAGATAATCTCAATGGCGTTCGTGTTAGCACCACGGTTGACGTAAAATTTCCAAAAGCCAACCCCTTGTGCGAAATCGTCTGGAGATAATGTGGCTGAGACGGTCTCAGTATTAGAATCGCCCCCTACAACTCAGCCCGTGGTGACGAAAGAGCCGATTTAAAAACGGCAGATTCCTTCTGTTTATTTTACAAGTGACAAAGCTGAAACTTTTTAACTTGTTTTTTTTTTTTTTTATATCTGAAATGTAAACAATTCAACAGGTGTAGTGGAATCAGCAAATAAAACCGATGGTGCTGACCGTCGCGTGATAAACCACTCGCTAGACTACATATCCGACCTGAAGATCCATGAGAAAGCCTCGAGCGGAGGCTCACAGTGCAGCGTCGACAACGGCGGGTGTGCGCATCTTTGCTTGGCCGTGCCGTCGACGTCACACCGCGACTTTCGATGCGCATGTCCTACGCATTACAAACTGCGGGATGATAACGTATCTTGTGCAGGTATATTCAACTAGCAATGCCCCGCGACTTAGTCCTTCTAGAATTAGAGTTTTAACCTAATATGTTTGTATTTTTTTTACTTTTAAATTTAACGGTGATAAACATCAAATTCAACGCGGTCGAAGTCACGGGTTACTGCTCGTCATATATATTGATCTCATAGACAAATAGGTACCTCTTAATTTTTAATAAAATGAGTTAGGCCCTTCTCCCATTACGATACGCCCGCGCGACTCTAGTCTCGGAGACTAGTCGCCGCGAAGTATCTCACATACATTTATATGGAGACTCTCACACTACGATACTGATATTCTACACGTTCGCGACTAGTCTCCCGAATTCCCGATACCCGCCGTGTTGGTCACTTGTGCGTCGCGTCTCGCGCGTTTCGACAAGATGGCGGCGGAGCAAGAAACAAATATTAAGTTTGTACAAGAAATTTAAAAACATGCTTGTTTATATAACTACAAATTACCTGAATACATGCGAAAAAATATAACAGACAAGACTTGGGCAGAAATTGGGAACAAATTTCAAATAATAATAATAATTTTCTACGCGTTGACGTCTTCTATTTCTATAAAACAGAAAAACTGCAAGAGCTTCTTCGTCACTGGAGTCGCTAGACATAACGTCCGTCTACAAAAAACGAGTTTGCACAAATGATGAATTTATTAGTTTTTCAGTAGCATAATATGCGAGCGTCGCGTAGCGAACATGTTTCCAACTAGTTGGAATATACTTGAGACAATACTTGAGTATCGTACCCTACAAGTATCGTAATGGGAGAAGGGGCTTAGAGGTCTCTTTTAAGCATAAATGTAATTGTATTGGAGAAACCTAATCATTAGGTTACACAAAGAAATTAAATATCTATTTAATTTTGTAGCTTTGACCTATTTCTGATGTATAAGTTTAGAAACTGTGTTTAGTTTAGTCTCGAGGACACTGGTCTCATAAGAGTTCGGGCCACAGAACCATGATGATGGTGATTATTTTTTAAATAATCCAACCGTCCTTCAATATTACTCACTTATCCACTCTAAATTCACATGTGTTTTATTTAAAGACCCGGAAGATTTCCTGCTATTCGCTCAGAAGACCGCGGTGGGACGAGTGTCAGTCATCAGCGGAGACAGCAACGATGCGTACATCCCACTCACTGGACTCAAAAATATTAAGGCTATTGACTATGATCCCATGAAAAAGTAAGTTTTAAGGACTTCGCCTTACTGATTTAATTAGCTTTCCATGATAAGTATATATAATAGCAATAGTTGTTCCGTTTCAATATCCAACATCATATCCAACGGCATACATTTTATTGCTATTGGACGGTGTTACCAATCTGCCCATTAAAGTTTTTGTATAAATGTGTTAAAGTTTAATCTCAAAAAAGAGAGATTAAACATGAAGCTTAGATTTTGAAATTATCATAATCATTATCTTAACTAAGCATTTGTCATTGTAGAGAGCTGTACTGGATGGATGAAGAGTCTCACAACATCAAACGTGTTCCGCTGTCCTACTCTTCCACTTCTGCTGTCACCGATTCTGTAGTCGTTGTATCAGGTAATTTTTTTAAATTAATTTTCAATATACAAGGCAGTTGAAGCTAATATTGGATCACATCATAGGAAATCGTCGTAAAAAAAAGCTTAGGTCTAACTTTAATAACTTTCTGGTGGTGAAAATCTAGACAGGGGTTACTAGTTGTATTATATTATCTGTGACAGATGCCAGAAATTAATCTCAGATAATAATAATAATAAACAATTCCAGACAATCCACACAGCATCATCTAGCCCCAAGCTAAGCAATCTCTGCAAAACAGAAAAAGGATACTGGTCGAACATTTAAATTAAATATTATTTTTGTAATGGCAATAAATTTGATATCAAAGATAGCCAATTTTTCATTGGTCGATTTTCGGCGATCTTTTTAGAAAAGTATAATTTAACAAAATTTCATTTTAATGTGATTTTCTTCTGTTACAGATCTAGTAAAACCATTCGACATCGTATTCGACGTTCTCGGACGTACTTTGTACTGGACTTGCGCTGACACCGACTCGATCAACGCTACGTCCATTATTAACGCTTCTTCTATTGGCGTGGTGCTGAGAGGGGCTAACATGATGCCACGCCATTTAGCTTTCCATCAGACTAAGAGGTAAGATCTAATCTAACTCCTTTCATCATGCGACATCGTAGGTTTTTGATGAACTCAGATCAAATGTACTTTGTCACATCCTTAAGTTTAACAGTTGACATGGACTCGATAAATAAAATACATGTTTGTTCATATAGAAGTAGTCCATAAACTAACACTAAACATTACAAAATCAAAGATAAAATAAAAATAAATAGTCCAAAAGAGTACTAAAGAGTAACCTTTGAAGAGTTAGAACCCTGATGTGATGAATGACTGCATGATGAGCGAAGCAAACAACTGCATGATGGCTGTAAGCGAGTCTGTACGGTGTTGGTAGGAACTGCTCTGCGCATCAGCGAGGCAGTTTTCTTGCATATGAAGTGAAAGTAATCAACGTGGGCATCAGCGAACGGCCAACAATTTGTAATAACGTTTTTTCTATAGAAACGTTTCAAGGCTATTACTATCACATGGGAACTGATTTATGGGATGAAAAGTAGCCTGTGTTATTTCAGGGCTAGAACTACGTCTATTCATAATTTTAGCCCGATCCGTTCAATAGTTTTTGCGTGAAAGTGGAACAAACATCCATATAATCATATATCCATACAAACTTTCACGTTCATAATATTAGTAAGAATGTTTTATATATTGTCCATCGTGATCCAGGTGAATCTAAAGGCACCTTGAGCGACAGCTGACAGAACTTGTATACCTTTCATTTAAAAACTCAAAAACAAAACTAGCACTTAAAAATCAGGGTTCAAAGCGATAATTATCAAGATAAATATATGTTGATAATTATCTTTGATAAATATAATCGGAAATATTTAAATTACCTCTTACATTTTTCGTATTGTACAAACACGAATTCAATCAAAATTATAAATTAAAGCCTTATAAGAGATTTCCTTGATAGTTACATGTGTTTATTTTATTCTTCTAATGTAAATGGTGATCGGTAGATAGCCAAAATACCAGAAGTATGAACTGAAAAGTTTACTTACATTTGATAATTTATCTCATAATTATCTTGATAATTTCAAACCCTGTTAAAAATACCCACATTCTAAATTCTAAAATGTATCCTTTGATAATCGAACCATATTTAAATAAAATGTATTATCCCCCAGATATCTAATATGGAACGATATCGGCCTGGGCGCGATACTTCGCAGCAACGTCGACGGGACAGACCGCGTGGAGCTGGCGCGAGCTGCCAACGCCTCTGCCGTCACCGTGGACCAAACCAGCGGGACTGTGTACTACGCGCTCAGCAGACAGATTCATGCGGTCGAAATTGACGGAACTAACAGGTAACAACGTCGCTTTAAGACAAGATTATCTAACTCAATTTATTGGCCGGACCATGGAGAAAGCTATGTTATAATATAATAATAATAACATAACATCTCAAGAGACTCTCGCTAGGAAGTTGGATCAAGGGCCAGATCCAAAAAGCGGTTCTCCTGGATTCGGCGCGTATCGTCAGGAACTTCCTCTGTCTGCAATTCTAGTCACCGGCTGCTTGAGCCTAGCTTCGAGGCCGGTGATTCACCGTTTTGATATATTTTTTACTGTAGATTAGTTTTATGTTTGTATTTTCAAACATATAAAAAAATGTATTTTTTAACGAGTATTAAAATAAATAAAGTGAAAAAATAATAATAACATAACATCTCAAGAGACTCTCGCTAGGAAGTTGGATCAAGGGCCAGATCCAAAAAGCGGTTCTCCTGGATTCGGCGCGTATCGTCAGGAACTTCCTCTGTCTGCAATTCTAGTCACCGGCTGCTTGAGCCTAGCTTCGAGGCCGGTGATTCACCGTTTTGATATATTTTTTACTGTAGATTAGTTTTATGTTTGTATTTTCAAACATATAAAAAAATGTATTTTTTAACGAGTATTAAAATAAATAAAGTGAAAAAATAATAATAACATAACATCTCAAGAGACTCTCGCTAGGAAGTTGGATCAAGGGCCAGATCCAAAAAGAGTCCGACTGCGACGCAAGAGGTTGCGTGTTCGATCCCAGCCTCGGAACAAATTTGTGATTTGCAGATTGTTCCGTTAGTCTGGGTGTTTTCTATGTATATGTAGATATGTATTAAATATATCAGTTATTTAGTACCCATAACTCGAGCTTTGATTAGCTTCCTTTGGGGCTAGCTGTGTGGATTGTCCAGCATTATTTATTAATGTTTGAATTCCAGACGCATGCAATGGCAAGGCGGCTGGGCCGGAACGCTAGCGGCGCACGGCGGCTGGCTGTACCTGAGCGGCGGCGAGCGCACGCTGATGCGCGTCCCTCTGCACCGCAAGGACGCGCCCGCCGCGCCCGTCCCGCACCTCGCGCGCGTCCACCACACACGCGCTGTTCATAAAGTAACACTATATTTTTCGCTTTTGCTATGTTCATTATGATCGCAGTCTCAATACCTAGTGTATATCAGTAGAGGTGAAGGTGGAATTCCCCCAAATGGTTACAGGGGAAGATCTTCCCTGTACCGGGTCAGTCCAACTGGCCCACATACAGGGATGATTGATATCGGATAGTTTTGAGACCAGCGTTTGCGTGATCTTGGATATGGGTCACGTGATCTACTTTTAGCACTCAAAATTGTTAGTGTCATCTCTGGTTCAGCTCACGTCATGCTAGAGGTCGCTACATCCAGTTATAAATGCAACGCTCGTATTTTATAACAGGTGGCCCGCGATCACCCGTGCTTCGGCGGCGGCGCTTGCGGGGACGGGGCGGCGGCGTGCGGCGCGGGCGGCGCATGCGGCTGCGGCCTGCGCTGCGCCCGCGCGCCGCCCGCCTGCGACCTGCACCACTTCCTCTGCGACGCGCAACACTCGCCCAAGTGCATCCCTCTGCATTGGAAGTGAGTTCACACTCCTCTCTCCTACATACGGCTGCGGCCTGCGCTGCGCCCGCGTTTTATACACACGATTCATCGACGACGATTACCATTGTCATAAAAAACGATTCGATTATGAAAAAGAATTTGATAGACGTAGTTACTTTCTTTCTACTACATAAACTAGGTTCGTAGTTAACCCGCTTAGGGCTTGTTTCACTACCTATCGAAAAGTTAGTTCCTGTAAATTTACTTGATAGATAACAATATTTTCGTCGCCTCCTGACAACTTTAATACGAAAGAGACAGCTATAGGTACCTGTCGGTTAATTTAACGGGAACTTACTTGACTATTAATAATAATAAATAATAATAATCGTTTATTTGGTGTTGTGAAACAGGCCCTTAGAGTCATACCTAATGAGTTATAATTCGTGTTTAGATGTGACGGCCAACACGACTGCTCGGACGGCGCGGACGAGGCGGGGTGCGGCGCGTGCGCGGGCGGGCTGCGGTGCGCCGACGGCAGCTGCGGCGCCGCGCTCGGGGCTTGCGACGCCGGCGCTTACTGCGCGCACGCACCGCTGCCGCACGCCTTCAGGTATCTGACACTACTTGTATCTACCATTTATTTATTTATTTCAAGGTAAAACAGACTTACTAAATAAATAAGACAATGAACATAATGTGACTAGTCTTCATGCTTCATCTATTTTTCAGTTACAAAATTTTATTTATCGTTAACATCACAAAAAATCACCTTCTGGCCGAGCACTATTTAAGTTGTTAAAATTAATAACAGTGAGGAACTTATTCATATATAATCATACTGAACCATTCCACGGCGCCATTTATAATTAATATATTTTTTATTATTTGTAATGTTGCAGATGCGACGAACGTTTATGCTTAGCGCCATCTCTACTATGCGACGGACGGCAGCACTGCGACGACGGGACGGACGAAGCGCCCGCAGCCTGCGGGTATACTTCTAAAGAAACGGAGCCAGCCATTCGACAATCAAACGCACTGCTGGTATGCTGCGGCGTGGCCAGCGCGGTGGGCGCGTTCGGCGGTGCCTGGGTGCTTCTGCGACGGTGGCGCCGCATGCGACGACGCCCGCCACCGCCCGCGGCGTTGCCGCTCTGTGCTACTAAACCGCCGCCGTTGCAGCCTTGCTCAGAGTGAGTATAATATTATTATAATATTATTAGGTTTTTGTTAATTTTAATATTTTTATTGAGTGTTTTTTCAACTTGCTTTAAGATTTAAGGGTTACAGTTGTCCAATACTTGTGTCGAATGTAGCTGGGGAAATAAAGCCATGAAGCCTTTTTCTATCGCGATCGTCGTGGGGCAATGCATCATAGAGCGTACACCTTGCGTTGACTTATTTACACTTTGTTAAGTATCACTTGATACTTAACAAAGTGAAAACCCATCACGTGCTCTGCGACGCTTATAGGCGACAGTAAACATACACATTACCGCTTTTTCCGCTATATTAATATACTTAATAGTTTATAATCAAACTAAATGTATTTTGTGTATAAGCAGCACATCAACAACAACGGAGAGCACACTGGGGCGCTACCCGCGTCCGACGGTGAACCCGCCGCCGAGCCCGGCCACGGCCAGCACGGGCTCGGCCGCGCTGCCCCGGCGCCGCGCCTACCGCCACTACCGCGCCATCAACCGCCCGCCGCCGCCGACGCCCGCCTCCACCGACGCCTGCGAGTCCGAACCCGAGCACCGCGCGCCGCCGCCCTCGCCCATGCCACACCTATACTAGACATCACCTTAAGTAAAAACACCACCTAAAGTGGCGCCCTACTTATTTTAGTAGTTTCATCTGTCTTGTTTAGGAAGAGATACGAAGTTGCCTTTGGTGGCCACCAAACTCTGTTTTCGTATGTCTTCCTAAAGTAGACAAAATGAAACTACTACAGATGTATTAAAAAATAGCTTATGATAGGTTTAACAAATTACGTGTGAATTTTGGAAATTCCTTTATTTAACGGAATTACATCATAAATTAAGTGGGGGCGCCACTTAAGGAGCTGTTTTCGCCTTAAGTAAAACCAGGCTGACATGTCGGGTCGCCGCCCAGAGCAATGATGTGACTTATATTTCGTCATGGACTTAATATAAGAGAACCGGACAACCGGTTGGATAAGACGTGGTCAAGAAAAGCGATCGCTATTCATCGGCGTTCAAATGTTTTGACATTTGAACGCCGATGATACTTTTTTTTTTTGCAAATTACTCAATTGTGCTCGCTCACGGTCAGGAAATTGATTGCGTTAATGATCGATAAACTTTTAATTTAGATGCTAACGGAATTGAAAATTAAAATAAAGAAGCAATACCTACTAAAATGATTTTAAAAGTTTATAATTAAGGACAAATAAGAAATTAAAGCTACCCATAGAACCTACCCATAGAATGCGATGATAAAAGAATTGTGATCTCTTGGCATCTGACAAACAACATTATTTTCTTATACATTAAATGTGGTGCTATATCACTGTTTGTGCCTCAGTATTTTTATAAGTATAGACTTATTTTATTGTAAATATAGATTTTAAGGCCTTTTAAATATAGGTTATGTACATTCTTGATTAAATGTTATTATTAAATAATGATTAACATTTTATCAGAGCCAAAGGACGTTTTGAAACTTATTCAAATATTTTAACAAAATGAAATTGACTGGTAGCTATGCTGTGTATTACGTTAATTCGTAAAAATATTATATCTAATGGGAATGCCAATAGACTGTCACTTATCTTATTTACATACATAGCTTTATTTGTAAGTAAGTTCATTAATTTTAAACAGAATTGTATAATGTAATTACGTTAGGAAGCTATTAACTATGCAGCACCATCAATCAAAGTATTAGCCTAATATAGTAAAACCTTGATCAATGTGCAGTTCCGTTATGTTCTGAAAATATCTTTTTAACTTAACTTAATTTGTGCCATAAATACGCAGCAATCTTAAAACAATGTGATTTTATTTTAAACACTTGTTATTATAAACAATGAAAAAGTGGCCGCTATATTTAATACCTATTTGTTTAATCATATTAAATGTAAAAATATTATGGAAAAAGTTCGATAACTATGCAGCTGTTAAGAACCCTTATTATTTTTCGAACAGCTTTGAACAGAAGACAATCCCATTTTTTTTTCTTTGGATAGGTAATAATGATTAAGCTTTTTTATTGTGTATCTGTCACTGTGACGTAGTTAGATCCATAAAATTATAAAAGTCGTACACACACTTACAATCTTAAACATTTTTAAATTATTTTAGTGAATTTAATAGTTTGTTCCATAGTAAAGTTGTAATTTAATGTTTAGAAGGAGTGGAAAAGTGGCTTATCTGTTCGATAGATTTAATAGTTCTTATTTGTCCACAAAGGTAGCTTATTATGGCCTTTCACCATTATAATAAATAAATAAATAATATTTTATTTATGATTATAATTAAGGTAGGTTAACCTAACTACCTTCATTAAATTTAGATGACAAATGTTGGGAACATTTTGTCATCTAAATTAAATGAAGGTAAGTATGTATGTAGTTTCGGATTTTCTAAGTAATGTACTATATAATGTGTATATTAAAAACTGTTTATGTCGGTAAGGCAATATGTAGGTAAATCGGTTATCTAAATCTATAACATAAGCTCAGCTTAGCTTGGTTCAGATGATGCTGTGTGGTTAACCATCATTACCTTTTTTATATTTATTTTTGCATAAGCTGCCCATCCACTTGAGCTGTAAGTAGGTAAATTTATCTCTGGACTGCATTTCACAGAAAACTTGACTGAAACTTGAATGTGTAATAAATTTTGTACCTACTTGTTTATTTTTTGTTTTATTTAGTGCACACTTGGCGATTCATCTGTACCGAATAGGTGCCAAAAGAAGATAGGTAAGGTCGACTGAGGCAAGTGTGACATAGATAAGTTCAAAAGTTTGTTATAAAACATTTATATGCTGTAATGGTTTAACACAAAAAATAGGTACTATTGTGTCAATACCTACATGAATTAATTAGGTATATTGACTTAGGTAGTGTATGTTTGATCAAGTATCTAAATATCTCATAGAAAAACTACATTTTGCTCGACTTAGCAAGTAAATCAAATCATTCACCAAAAGCACAGATTACCCCCAATAGATGCCGCATTACGGGACTGTGGTTCGGATCCAAACGCACAAAAATTGGAGGAAGGCGCGGGTTGCGGGGACTGGAACAAAGGCGTTGTGATTGGCTATTTCAAGGTCACACTAAAAATGTACTAATGGTGTACTCACCCTAGGGTTGGGAAAGTTGCACAACAAATAAAATTGGTAGATAATTTCGATTTTAATTTCGATAACATGTTAAAAAAATACATGTATATAAATGTTTTGTAGTGAGGCCTTAGTTCCTCATATTAAAAACGTTTAATTTGTACATTTCAAATTATATTACACTGTTATTAGTATAGGGAACGATCCGTCGTCGGTCGTGTCTTAATGTGTCTTTCCATTTTGTGTCTTCCGGGGCATGCATGAAACCTTAAACAAGATAATTTACACGGTTAAAACTAAAAAAGCTTCAAAAAATATCCAATTAATATTTTTTTTTTATGATCCAGTGCTCATTAAATATCATTTCCATTTTGTTTTTCCTATCATCAGCAATTTTTTTTATAACCTTCAAGAAAATTAAACAATGTTATTGGGCAATTTCGTCAGGTTTATGGATAACTAATT
The DNA here is from genome assembly GCA_944547425.1 of Eupithecia centaureata. Classification (NCBI taxonomy): domain Eukaryota; kingdom Metazoa; phylum Arthropoda; class Insecta; order Lepidoptera; family Geometridae; genus Eupithecia; species Eupithecia centaureata. Next base: position 9,775,914 of record OX155676.1, on the reverse strand, counting down.
TTAGTGCTTTCCATACAAAAATTCCGAGATTCCCACTTATCTACGTCATCCAACATTTAAATCGATGTCGACTAGAAAGAAGTGAAATTCACAACACTAGCGTAACACGTGCTTTCGCCGATAAGGGACAACTAGTGCAATAACAGCAATGAGGAAAAGAAACAAGTGACTGCCTAACGTATCATCAACCATTACAAGATGACCTCTTCTAAAAGTAGTAAAAATGTAATTAATTTACTTACCGATGAAATTTTATTCAGTCCTTTTGGTAATTTTAATTTCTAGATGACTTTCCACACCATTTCACTGCTTATGTAGTCATTTTATCCTTTTTACTTACAAAAAAACAATTTTCACTAGCGTTAGAACACAAAAACGTAAAGGAGCTCGTATCTGAAGGCGTCATTTGAAGTGGCGATTTGTATCAGTGCATTTGCACATAATATGTGTTGTGCGCGGTTGTTGTCTTTCATGCGGTATCTATTGGGGGTAATCTGTGACCAAAAGAGATCTTAACCCTTTAGCGCATCCTGTGACGAATTTGGAACATTCAGCTTAAGGTAATATTACTGACTGCGGCATCTGTTTTTCTCATGGGATTATTTCGTGAGCAGGGAGTGTAACTCAACGAAATATATGCCAGTGGCTCCTCTACAGAACCCTTAAATATTAGGAACTACAATCGACGGTTTCATCAGTCAATTGCCCAAATTCGTCTGCTTGGCAATTGGCAGACTTTCAATTCGATTTTTATGGTGTATTTCTATAAAAATCTGGCTAATAAAATTGATTATCTGATAGAACAATGTATCCACAAGCGTTTTACGGTAAAAGAAGTACCTAAGTTTAAACTTTAATATGTACTTAATTATTATTTAAATTTCAAAAATGTTCCCAATTTGGAACATCGTGCATTTGTGAGGTTTTTTGTAGTGCCAAATATGGAACATTATGCACTAACGTCAATAACTTACAAGTTCCAAATTCGGAACATTATGCAGTGTGAGATATTTTTATACTGTTTGATTGATACTTGAGTAAAGTTACTTTTCGCATAGGGGAGAAGGAGGTAGCTTAGGACAGGGGCACCTTTAGACATTGGAGATTACTCCAAAACCATCGACATATTTTTGGAAGAAAATGCATTTTAGTATTCAACACTACTACTACAAACCATGACATATCATTCACCACGCTGTCAGCTGTAAAACTGATTTTATTAGCAGGTCGGGTTTTCCGTTGGCTGGAGTAAATTATTCATCTGAACTCCGTAAGGGTTTATTTGGTGACTTTGAGAATAAATTATATGTTTTTTTATAGTTTCTATTAAGTTTGGGTATCCATGCATGGATAGAGCCTACCGTATTAGTTTCTAAAGTAATAAAAAAAAATTTGTGACACAAAGTTTTTTAAATGACCCCTTGGGGTAGGTTAGGACTAGATATAAGGGGCACTTTAGGACATGTCATAATGTGTGTGATTGGTAATATAAAAAGTTTTCATTTGTTTTAAGTTGCTTATCGCCGAAGCAAATATAAGAAAAATATAGCATCAATCAGTTATTTACAAAAGAAGAAGTTATGATGGAAAAATATAAGTATTTTAAAATCATCAAAGATAAATTATGGTTTAATATCAATACAACCAGTTTGTTGGCGTACCAATGTACTAAGGATTTAAAAAATACACAGAGGCTTGGGAAATGAATAAAATTGCTGGTATTGAATGGTAGAAAAGAAAAGAAGATGAGTTAGATATTAATATTGGATCATCCTGACAAAGCTCCCATCACCCAATGAATGAAAGCCCTTCCAGAACTGCTGCGATACTCTTAGATTAGATTTTTCAAGATTTAAACTGTGTGTGTTATTTATCCTAATAATAAATGACGCATAATAATCTACATATTTAAAGATTTCATGTTTGAGTAACTGCATTTTCATAGTTTCTAAGTTTGGTTGATGTCATGTACGAATTTAATTGTGATAATTGAAGAATTTATAGTTTTTAACTAAAACATTTCATAATAATGAAATAATTACTCAAATATTTAATTTTAAAGATTTTATTACTATCATATTATCATACCCAGTAGCGTCCCAAACTACCCCCCAAGGGGGGCAGTTTTGGACATTGTCAGTGTCTTACTAAAATGAAAATTTTGCATAATCTACTCAATAAACATGTTTATTTTATTATTGATTTGTAAAGGTAAAATACGAATTTAGGTTTTACCGTATAAAACATACAAAAATTTTAAAAACAAAAAAATCTATGACCTATTCCTTAAAAAGTGTCCTAATGTGCCTCCTTCTCCTAGGTACATAAAGTTTATTTGAATAATTGTATCTCAAAAGTATAAACTACGATTTCACGCAAACGAGGACGACCACTGTATCAATATGTTGAGGCAATTAAAAAGGAGCACGCCTCTAGAACTACCTTTATTGGAAGCAGCTGAGTTTACACACTGGCCCGATTGGAGAACTGATCGCCAAAGATGTAAAATGGCAGGATGCAAGCAGAAATCTCAAATGATATGCGAAAAGGTAACAGAAGATCGCAACTATTTTACACGAAATTTTTAAAAAATCTGGCCACTATTAAAAAACTTTCATAAGTCATTAGGTATTTGTAATTAAAAACGCTTTCAAAGTTTCATGCCGAGTCCAGAAAAAAAAGGTTCATGTTTTTTCATTTAGTTTGCAAATTCCTGTATTTCAATCAAACATAATTTGTAGATATAGCATGTAGTGCCAAATATGGAACGTCTGAATTTTAGCACTTGAATGCATGTCGTTCCATATTTGGAACAATTACTAAAATGTAAATATATTTTTAAATGGTGTTCTTTATTTTTTTCAATATTCTTCTGTGGCCCTATGTACCTACACTCTTTATTAACATACTTTTTTCCAAAAGATTTAAAAAATCCATGCTTTGGTAAAGGGTTAAATATGTTAGCAGAGTAACTTGCTAGGGTGCGTGTTGGCCAGGTGGATTGAAATAAAATACACTCACATTTTATATCTTCGTTTATATTCACATTATTTATGCAGATATATCGGTATCACATCCTAGGATTCATTGTCTATATGTGGATTAATTATTACAGAGTTATGAGGACATTGCCTCGTCAAAATGTAGGAGGACAGACGTTACATGAACGACAGCGGAAGTAGAAACTGTCATTAAAGACAAGATGATATTCACATGACAGCTGTCACTGTTTGACAGTAAAGAATACATTATTCTAACACTTCCCCTTATTCTTTACAATGTCATAACATACAGACTAAAACAAGTGACCTCATAATACATAATTTCCATCTAAAGCACTATCTAACCAACATGCTTATAATATTACATTTGCTTTACATTATGCAAACAAGTCATAAATTCTACATTGTCACATCTATATGTCTATAACATTACATTTATTTTGCTCTATGTTAAACAAACTAGTCAATAAGTTAAAATAACAAGGTATCAATTCAGATTCAAATCATTCATAAAATTATTATGCTTTGCTGAACAAAGTGGTTTAGTGAATATATCGGCTATCATATTATTAGTTGGCATGTATCTGACATTAAAGTTATATTTCTGAATTAAATCTTTAACAAAATGATATCTTAGATCTATATGTTTTGTACGTTTATGAGAGTACTCCTTAGCCAATAACAATTTTTGTGCACTTTGATTATCATTGAATATGATAATATTAATGTGTTTACAGATAATTTCATACATGAAATTCCTAATAAAGCACAACTCTTTTGCGACATCACAAATGGCCAAGTATTCAGCCTCTGTACTGGATAAGGCAACGCAACGCTGTTTTCTGGATTCCCAGCTGATAACGTCCTTGCCCAGTTTAACAACAAAACCTGTATAAGATTTCCTATCTTCCATATCATTAGCCCAGTCAGCATCAGCATAAGCTACAATATTTAATGCTGTATTTTTATAAAAACAAAGACCATGATCAATAGTGCCTGCTAAATATCTGAGAACTCTTTTAGCAGCAACCCAATGGCTTTTATCAAAATTTGTTAAGTATTGACTCAACTGACTGCAGCTAAATGTTATGTCAGGCCTAGTACAAACTGATAGATACATTAAACAGCCGATCAATTGTCTAAATTGATAAACATTATCATCTAACTCTGAATTTAATTTTGATTTACATAATTTTTCATTAACAATCATAGGCGTAGAAACACTCTTACAATCAAGCATATTAAATCGTTTTAACAATCGCTTAATATATTCACTTTGGTCCAATTTTAAAATATTCTTATCTCTAGTAATTCTCATTCCTAGACAACTTCTAAGTGGACCCAAATGTTTCACAGAAAAATTATCTTTTAGTAATTGATACAAATCATTAGTATTATTGTTACTCATAATATAAAAATCATCAACATAAAGAGCAATAATTGTCAAATTGTTATTAATATTTTTACATAAACACATGGCTCACATTTATTTTGTATATAATCATTTTCAGTTAATAATTTATGTACTTTCAAATTCCACATACGACTCGCTTGTTTTAACCCATAAATACATTTTGATAACAAACAAACCTTACTTTCATCTGAGGCAAAACCTTGTGGTTGTTCCATATAAATAGTTTCATTTAAGTCACCATGCAAAAATGCTGTTGTTACATCAATATGTTCTATTTTCATATCATAGTGGTGTGCAAGAGAAAACAAAACACGCATTGTTGAATGACGTACAACAGGAGAAAAAGTATCATAAAAATCAATACCTTCTTTTTGACTAAAGCCGCGAGCAACTAAGCGAGCTTTATATCTATCGAGTTTCCCTGATGTATCATGCTTTATCTTATACACCCACTTACATTTGACAATATTTATATTTATAGGTCTGTCTACTAATTGCCAAACATTATTTTTCAAAAGCGACTCATACTCCAACCTCATAGCATTCACCCATTCACTGCTATCAGAAGATGTTAGTGCCTCACTGTAAGTTTGTGGTTCATCAAACAGAGTACTAGCATACATACTTAGTTCATAATCATCATACCTTAATGGTGGCTTACCACGATTATTACGCACGGGGCGACTGCCTACAGTCATAGGTAATTCTACCGTATTAGTGGCGTCTTCCCCTCCTTCTGTAGTCTCTCCGGAGAAAACCGGCTGTGCCTCCAGCATCTCCGCCGAGAGATGATCATTTATATCACTGCCGCCGCCTGATTCAGCGTCTGTAAATTCATAAGAAAAATCATAAGTCTGATTTGTTTCATTTATTGAATTATTATCACTACTTTCATTTGGAATATCCTCAGCAGTCTCATTATTAATGAATAAATTATTATAACTAGGAATAATATCCTGACTAGATTGTTTTGAATTTAATTCATTATGATATTCAATTAAAGTGATCAATTCATTATTAAAATTTACATTGTCAATGTCATTGCATTTAAAATTCTTATAAAATTTATCCTCCATAAAATCCACATTTCTAGACAAAATAACCCTTTTTGGATTGGATGGCTCTACCAGTCGGTATCCTTTGGTAGTTTCGGAATAACCGACAAAAATACACATTTTAGCCCTAGCGTTCAACTTACTTGTACGAGTCGGCTCCTCAACCAGAGCATAAGCTATGCAACCAAATACACGAAGATGGTCCAAAGTCACACTGTGACCAGACCACATCTCCTCAGGCAACTGTCCTGCTAAAGCCGTCGTGGGGCTACGATTCTTCAAATAAATGGCAGACATCACTGCCTCACCCCAAAAACGCTTGCAGAGACCTGCCTGCAAAAGAATGCACCTAGCTTTCTCCATAATTACCCGATTAAGACGTTCAGCCACGCCATTTTGAGGAGCACAATACGGTACCGTCAATTGGTGAAGTATTCCTTCATTCTGTAAGAAGGACTTAAATTCTTTATTACAATACTCACCACCATTGTCAGAACGCAGGCCTTTCACACGAAGTCCAGTCTGCTTTTCTACAAAGTTCTTAAAAATGACAAAATAAGAAAATACCTCAGATTTCTTCTTAAGTAAATATCCAAAGGTCTTTCGTGTATAGTCATCCGTAAAGGTTAGTAGGTATTTAGCACCTCCCCAGCTGTCATCACTCAACGGGCCCAGGACATCAGAATGGATTAGTTCAAGTTTCTCACCAGCACGCCTTGCCTGTCCAATAGGATAAGCCTTGGCCACAGGCTTACCCTCAAGACAAGCAGTACATTGCTGAAGCTCTTCTTTCTGAAAGCGAACACTGCGTGAAATGTGATCATTAAGAACATTCATTCCATTCAAACTCAGATGTCCTAACCTCCTATGCCACAATTCGGCATCATTTGATGCAGCAACCTTTGCAGTCTGTGTTCCCTGCACCTGATGTAGGGTAGCCATCGACTGCTCCTGTATGCATGTACCTTTCATCCTATACACACCTTTATCTAACTCAGCAGACATAATGTGACTTCCATCAATGGAACATCCATCTTCATATATAAAACAGCCATCCTTTTTAAAAACAACCAAATAACCTTTCTCACACATTTTACCTACCGACAACAAGTTTTCTGATAAATGCGGAACATACAAAACATCTTTCATAATTTTATCACTATCATTGATTTTTATGTTGATACTTCCTATTCCAGAACATTTCAATTTTGATTTCTTATCAGCACAGTTTATCATAATATTGTTTTTCTTTAAATCCACAAACATGATTTCATTGTTACACATGTGTGATGTGGAACCACTGTCCACAATAAAATCTGTAGTCGCTGAAGTGAAAAATGTTGAAGCTGTCATTGTTTGATGTTGTTGTTGCTCTCTAGTCGATCCATCTTCTTTCTTCATCCGCTTCAACTTGTAGCATTTTGACTTTATGTGTCCAGGCTTCTTACAATAATTACAAATAACTTTTGATCTGGAAGTAACATTCCCTCTTGCTGCATAAGCATTGTTCAAGCCGCTTGTTTCAGAATTAGTTTTACGATATTCTTCTTGTATAAGCCTTGCACGAACCAGTTCTGAGGACAGTATATTAGTGATAGATGCCGTCTCCAAGGCTGACACCAATGTATCAAAATCCTGAGGGAGTCCACTCAAAAGAATTTCCGCAATTTCAGCATCTTCTATTACTTTACCAATATCGGCCAACTGCTGTACCAATGTAAATACATTATCTATATAAGCAGTCATATTTGGAAAGGTCGTGAAATCTACTCTGTGCAGCTGCCGAAGCAAGCTCACCCTTCGAAATAATCCTTTGTCTTCATAAACTTTTGACAGTTTTTCCCACGCCTGTTTGGCCGAAGTGACATCATACAGTAATTGATATAATGAGGGCTTCACACATAAAGAAATTCTTGCCAAAGCCCTTTGTGATTTACAATAGTCCGAATCTTCGCCAGTAACACTGTTCCATAGGCCTTCAAGGATCAAAGAATTTTTCATTGAAAATTTCCATGTCTGGAAATTAGACACGCCGTCCAATTTCTCAAAGCCAACGTATGTAGAAGATGGGCCCATTGGCATTCCACCCGGCACGGCATTCCCGCCCGCCGTAGATGGCGCCAAATCATCGCCCGCCATAATGTTGTCGATAGTTCGTGAGACTTGATGTAACCGATTCTGATTCTATATGTTCTCCGTAAGTGTAAACTCACCTTCTTGGCTTTCTAAGTCACAGGGCACAGGTCTGTGCTTACATCAGTATTCAATCCACACTGGCTGATCTTGATAAATCTATTCTGGGCCAGATAACCTGTTAGCAGAGTAACTTGCTAGGGTGCGTGTTGGCCAGGTGGATTGAAATAAAATACACTCACATTTTATATCTTCGTTTATATTCACATTATTTATGCAGATATATCGGTATCACATCCTAGGATTCATTGTCTATATGTGGATTAATTATTACAGAGTTATGAGGACATTGCCTCGTCAAAATGTAGGAGGACAGACGTTACATGAACGACAGCGGAAGTAGAAACTGTCATTAAAGACAAGATGATATTCACATGACAGCTGTCACTGTTTGACAGTAAAGAATACATTATTCTAACAAAATACATTACATATTGGCGTTTTGTTTATGTATAAAATAAAAACCTCCATTATAAAAATTAATTAATTTTAGTCCTAGATCCAAAGAACATATTATGTTCTTTGTATCTTTCTCTTTTTATTTTATATTATCATCATCAGCCTATTGTGGGTCAGAAGCTAGTCAGAAAAAGAATTCTGGGTTGAATGACGAGCTGATGATGATGATGAAAATTGTGTATTCAAACCTTAAACGCCGCCATCTTGCCGACTTCGCAAGGCAGAGCGAGATTCATTCATGAATGTGGAGAGGTGGATTGTTTTCGTTTATTCTGGTAATTATTGTAAGAGAAGGTAGTGACTGATTGATATCAAAAAATAGCTTGTATCTTTTAGTTTATTTATTTATTTATTTACTAATGGTTCACCAACAGTATACATATTCATCTTATATAATAAAAGAGATACATGACAAATTCTAATATATATATCTACTTATTACAGGTGGACACAACATTCAATAAATAAGGTTTATACCTATATTACTAATTAACAATTGAGATCAGTAATTACTTAAATCTTATCTATAAATACCTATATAAAATATGTTAGGTAATAACAGACAGGGTGTCTGTAGTTTAATAATATATATGCAGGATTAGGTAGAAGTGCAAATTAAAGTACCTATAAGCAAGTTAGAAATAAATTTTTTATGAATTTCGACTAATTTCTCAAGTTTAGGCATCTTTTTGAGACCATTTGATTATTTCTAAGACTTAAGTCAATAGATATATCGATTCCGTATAGTTTTAGCTTTTTTATGGTATCTTTTTTTCGAGCGTAGCTGTAGTAGTTAGCAAGATATAACCATTTATGTTAAAAATGGGACGCACTCGCGGCGCCGTGAATCGCTGCCGCGCGACACGGACGTTAGACCCATGTTTTTGCGGCTCGGCTGACCTGTGTGAAGTTGGCCCCCCGACTTTATTATTTTAATGATTTGATAATGCTAATCGTTTGAGAGGATTTTAGAGAAAAGAAAAATCGTTTTAGAGTAATTAGTTTTTGTGTAAAAACGATTTCATTTTTTTGTGTGAAGTTGGCCCCTTTTTCCTTAAAAAGAGACTAAGACGTTTGATTTTTTTTTGAATCGTTTGAGAATCGTTTGAGAGGATTTTAGAGAAAAGAAAAATTAATTTAGAGTAATTAGTTTTCTTGTAAAAAATATTTTAAGTTTTTCCTGTTTAATGTGAAGTTAGCCTCCAATTTCCTCAAAAATGGACTAAGACGTTTGATTTTTTTACTAATCGTTTGAGAATCGTTAGAGAGAATTATGGAGAAAAGAAAAATTGATTTAGAGTAATTAGTTTTTTTGTAATAAATATTTTAAGTTTTAAATTTTTAGTGTGAAGTTAGCCTCCAATTTCCGCAAAAATGGACTAAGACGTTTGATTTATTTTTTAATCGTTTGAGAATCGTTTGAGAGGATTTTAGAGAAAAGAAAGTTTTATTTAGAGTAATTAGTTTTTAAGTAAAAAATATTTAAAGTTTTCGATTTGTAGGTGCAAGAAGCGGTTTTCGTGATGTAGTGCCATCTAGGATAGATGAACTGCACTTATTTGAGTTTTGGTAGTTGGTGTTGCTGTAAGCAAAATAAATGTTTTCCTTAATGTTGCTAGTTATTACAATATTTGTGAAAAAAATGAATGATTTGACGATTTGACATTGACACTTTACACTTTTGACATTGATTACTTAAAAGGTCTATCATCAGAGCAATTGAAAAAAAAATACTAATAACTTTTCCAAGATGTTTGTTTGTTTTGATAGTTCTCTTGCTCTAGAAAATTATTTATTTTATTTGATTTGCTCTGTTTTAAAGTAAAAAGTCTTTGTATGCCGTCATGCAACGGCCCTCCGCACGAAATCTTCAGCAAACTTCGCCTAAAGGACCTCCTTTTCGCAAGATTACATGCAAACAAGGAAATGAAATGGAAAAACTGAGCGAGGGCCAGATCCGGCAAGCGAGCGAGGGCGAGATGGACCTGCAGGGCCAGACCTTAGTCACGAGGACAGGACAACAAAGTCCAAAGAGAATAAAACCACTCCAAGAGATCATTGGGTTGGCCTCTGTATCTGTTTTTTGCAACTGAGAGTCGGTAAGTTGTTTCATCTAATAGTAACTTACATTTGTATTTATTTATTTAGCAAAAAATCTGAAAAATATTCTTATTAATAAAACACTTTAAACCAGAGAAGGTTTGTCCAGTGTCCACAGTCTCAGTGCGGTGTCACACATTTGGTAAACTTAATACATAAATAAGAACTTCTAATAGTTCAGTCAAACTTATGTCTAGGATAATATAGTCACTATAAAATCCAATACCTACTAACCACATTTCTTATCAGTACAAGGTGACTAGCGGTCACCATCTGATATACATCACACATTAAAAGTTACATTACATTTACATTTTAAAAGTTACATTTTACTTATATATATATATTTAAATTATTACAAATTATCTAGGAAGTATTTCTTAAACACATAGTATAGTACAAAGAAAGATGAACACTTGTAATTAAAAGTAAAGTCAATTTATTTGAAATACATTTTGTTTACCTAATACCATGACAAATACAACACAAGGACATTCATAAACGACAGGATGATTTTACCCTAAATTTATCAAAATAGAGCATAACTCAAGAATTGTGAACATGATCTCATGATAATTACCTTTTCTTGTTCTTACACTCCTGCATTTTACAGGGTCTGGTCTTCTACTAAATCATAATAGAAAGGACATGCATATCCTGGTGGGAACACTAACAGGACACTGCCCACTAAATAAACATCTATACACCATCAAAACGATGGACAGGCTCATCTGCAGAGGATGTCTCAGCAAGAACAAAACAACTGCTCACATAGTCCTGGAATGCGAGGAGTACAATGAACAGAAATCCCAAGATCACTCTGCAAAGCCTGCTAAGATCCCTGATAGATTCTGCGCTTCTGAATGGAATAAGGCTGGCTATGCTAGCAAAATGTGGATATAAGAATACTTCAACTATAAACCATCCTGAAATACTGTGGCAGAGTGCCTCTCTGTGGAAGTGTTTTGTATGGAGGATGAATGAAGGAACCTATTTCCTTGATTGATTATCTTCGGCATTTTTGTTCTTCTATTCAACTCTGTGCCTAGTAGTTGTTGTTTTATAAGTGTTATTATTTTAACTTATTTTATTGTTGTAACTCAAAAATTAACCCATTGTCTGAAATAAAGCATTTGTATTTTTATTTTATTTATATAAACAATCTACCAAATGAGCCGAGCCATAGCCGTTCCCTAAGAAGACCACCTAGCTGGAGGGAATCCACCACATACCATATGCTGCTTCATCAGGGCTTCTCGAACCTCCAGTCAATCAAAGTCTGATTGAAAGTTCAAGCGAGAATGACAGGCAGATAGGCTGCTGAAATTATAGCAGCAACAATTGCTACTGCTGATCTGCTAGTATTTATTATTATCTGTTTTTGTGTAAATCTAAACCTATTCCGATTGGTTTTAAGTTGATGACCATTCTTTTATAGTTTACTTGATGCGCCCCGCGGCTTCGCCCGCGAACCAGTTTTTTTTCGTACAAATTTCAGAAATTTATTGCACACCCCCTGGGGGTTATTGTGTAAAAATAAAAGATACGTGTTTAATTATTCTCTCCATTGTATATTTAAAAACTTGGATGGTAGGTATAATATTTGATAAAAACAACATTTAAAATCTTAATTCTAGTTTTATTTCTTTAATTCAAGTGATATCAAACAACGTTACTTACTAGGTAGATAGGTTTTAAACTTTAACAGTTCTAAGTACCTACTACTAGGCATATTTAAATACCAAATTTACTTGTCATGTCGTATACATACGTACACGACAATGACCTTTGTTATGGGTGGATGGATGGACGGATGTAGGTAGGTATGTATTTATATGGTAGGTTGGTTGGTGATGCTGAGTGAGAGAAACACTGATAACTCCACAACAACTTTGCATTGCACAGCGCAGTTCATACAGAAGAGAGAGTCAAGCACATAGCAGGGATCTAAAGGTGTATAAGTAGGTATATGCTCAAATAGGTAAAGGTAGGAATATCGTTAACTATCTCAAAATTCAAAGTGCTTTATTTCGTTTAGACCTATATGACACGTCATAAATCTATCTACCTACCTATATTATAAACTAGCGACCCGCCCCGGCTTCGCACTTCGGTTTTATTATACGTATAAACCTTCCTCTTGAATCACTCTATCTATTAAAAAAACCGCATCAAAATCCGTTGCGTAATTTTAAAGATTTAAGCATTCAAAGGGACATAGGGATTAGGGACATAAAGACTGAGCGTAAAGGTAAGTAAGAATCTACCTACCTCGGTCGGTAGCTGTTTGTTTTGATATGTAAATAATAGAGGTACCTATACTGTGCCTATACCTACTCATCGTTTATGAGTAGGTACATTACGAAGGTACTTAGGTAAGTACCTAACCTACCTAAGATACTTAATATATTTTACATTTCGATGGTTAACATAACACATTCGACACCACCATACTTTTCTCTCTGCTCTATCGAGATACCTCCACACATTTGAAAACAGAACCCACCATGAGGGTCATTGGTATTTCACATGCGCCTTAGAGGTAGACCCACGTAGCGGCATATGGTATGCGGTTGTGACATAAAATATCATTTTTCTCTACCCGCTGGTGCGGCTGACCGCACGTAAAAAAACGACTTTGTTTGCCTTGCGTCACACGTGGCGCGCGCGCAGAACAAAGGGTCACTGTCAACACAATTTAGTTAGAGTAATAAATAATGCTCGTAGCTATTTGAGCTCTTCTGAGAACTTACATAATTGTTTACTAAAATCACCGAGCGCAGACAGAAAAAAATTGCGCGCGAAATGCTAGCGTCTGACTTTACACTTAACTTATTAATGACTGTGTACCTACCTCTATTTTTTGATTATCTGTGTGACATTTACTACTCTAATCTATGGATCTTTGTGTCTGAATCAATAATTTAATTTAGTTTAATAACAGAATAACCTAACATAGGTAGGTACAATGAAACCAATAACCTTCAACCATCATAAAAAAACGTTTGATAATTCGAAAAGATGACCCACGACGTGGGCCCATAGCATGCCAGATGAAGTTAAAATAAAATTAAAATATAACCATTCTAAACCTTGAAACCAACACTCGTATATGGAAGTGACTCATAGAAATAGTTAGTTCATATTTTTCATGTTAAACTATGGCATATCGGGAAAGAAAAAACTGGTTAAAATTTAGATTTATTTATCAGTGCTGCCGTTTTAGCATTTTTAGTGCTAAATTTAGCATATTTCATGACCCTTTAGCATGTTAATTTTGCATTTAGCATATTGCATATTTTGGCATTTCAAATCAAAAAGTCAATGTCAATAGATTATTTACATATAGAGACCATAGACAATATTTTTTACCTATGGTTTTCATTGAGGTATGGCAACTCTCTGGATCAGGGACTTCCCTGAAATTAGTTTCTGATTGTTTTTACGTAACGTTTTGTCCGACCCCCACTTGACTCTTGAATAAATTCACTCAATGTGATTTGTGAATGTGAAGTGAAAGTATGCCTCCTAAATATGAGCAACATTATCGCGAAGAATGGGAGAAGATAAGCGAGTTTAAGGATTGGCTGTCATCAGATAAAGGAGATTCGACCAAAGCTTATTGCAAATACTGTAAGTGTACCATACTGGCTAAATTATACTGCCTAAAGCAACACATTTCCACAACGAAACATGTAAAATGTGCTGGGCCGATGAAAAGTCAAAGAAAAATTGATTTTCCTGCGATGCAAATTAATCTTGATGTCCAAAGAGCGGAGTCTTCACTCGCGAATAGCAAAAGTGCAGAAATCAAATTACATAGAACGAAATGTACCAACATCATTAAATACGCCTTGGCACCACACTTTACATCGCAATTGGTAGCAGACATAGGAGATAATAAGTACAGTATATTGATTGATGAGTCAACAGATATTTCGGTCACAAAGGTTCTCGGTACATCAATCCGATATTATAGTAGTTCATACCGAAAAATTATTACCACATTTTTGGGATTGGTTGAAATTGAAAACGGAACAGCAAACGCTATAGTCAACGGGATCAAGTTTCTATTTACAGAGCTAAATATAAATATCAAAAATTTAATAGGGATAGGCACTGACAATGCAAGTTCTATGACTGGAGTCAACAACGGAGTCCATGCTCTTCTAAAAACTGAAACGGGCAATGAAAATCTTGTTTTGGTGCGTTGCCTATGCCACTCGCTCCAATTGGCTATAACACACGCTTCAGAGGAGTCCCTACCACGAAACATAGAATTTTTAATTCGTGAAACTTACAATTGGTTTAGCCACTCCACAAACCGACAGCTGTTATACAAAGAACTTTACAAAACCATAAACTGTGGAAAAGAACCCTTAAAAATTACTCAGATGTGCAATACGAGGTGGTTATCAATTGAACCTGCTGTTCGCCGGATTATTGACCAATGGTTAGAACTGAAAACGCACTTTGAAATTGTAAAACAAAATGAAAATTGCTATACCGCCGAAATGCTCTACTCCATGTATAACGATCCTGCCAATCATCTGTACTTACTGTATTTATTACCAATTTTAGATGAAGTACAAAGAGTAAATAAGAACTTTGAAAGCAATGACCGAGACCCGACCAAACTGCTGAAAGATCTGGTAGATCTAGTTGAGTCTGTAGCTAGACGAATCTTAATGCCAACAGCTCGGATAGATATTTTGACAGCTACAAATATCGAAAGTTATTTGGACCCCTCTCCATACATGGGCTATCGTGTAGAACTAAAATTAGCTGAATATCACTTATTGCCAGAAACAGAACATAACCTTCGGCATCGCTGTTAACAGTTTACACTGAAGTTGGTTCAAGAAATGCGATCAAGATTTCCAGTCAATGTTGAGACACTCCAAACTATTAACATGTTTTCAGTACGAGAAGCTTTAAAAACCACTAAACCATCAATAATTGAACTCGCACAAAATTTTGGCTGCCAGGACGATGACATAGAACGTATTGTTGTACAGTGGAGAAATATTGTACACATCGATTGGAAAAATAAATCATCAACGGTTGAATTTTGGACGGAGGTGAACGATTACAAAGATTCAGCGGATAACAATCCATTTTCTGAATTGGCCAATTTGGTTATGTCTATTCTGTCTTTGCCACACTCGAATGCAGAAATAGAAAGAGTTTTCAGCCAAATGAAAGTAGTTAAGACGAAATTGAGAAATCGAATGGCACTACGAACTCTCAACTCTATCCTTCATATAAGATATGGTCTTAAAAGATCCGGTAAATCTTGTTATTCTTATAACGTACCTGAAGAAGTACTAAGGCATATTCGAGGAGTAAAAGATTCAATTATGGCACCGATGAGTGTGGATGTTGAAAGTGGCCCATCGACATCACAAGCCCAAACCGACGAACATGACGATGATTTAGGAATATTGTTTGATTCTGATTAAAATGATTAAAACGACCAAAATGTTCTTTAAAATTAACCTGTCCTTTTTCCTGTCCTTCTTATCCTGTTAACATCAGAAATGTGGCAAATTGTGTAGATACCTAGAGTATTTTCGTTACCTACCACTGAATGCTGAATCGGATAAATGATGGATTTTGCTAACATTTGTTGCGTAACGATACTTTAGAGCCTAGAATAACATGTTAGGCTACCACAAAATTGTGCACAGAAAGGTTATAACAAAATTAGGACTTTAGCATGTTTTTTAGCGTTTTTGAATATAAAAATAGCATTTTTTAGCATTATTTGGAGCAAGTTCTAGCATTTTCTCAAAATAAAAAACGGCAACACTGTTATTTATTAATATTTTAAACAGTTTGTAATCAACCTACCTTTGTGTGTAATCTACCACATTGCATCTACCTACTCTATTTTTGTGTGTTTTTTGTTGCTATAGTACCTACGAGTCATTTTCGAGTAGGTACGGTCATGTGTACCTTGTACCTACACGCTAGCTACGAGTAGCTTGATTACCTATGCTAGCGTACCCACGGACACAGCGTCAGCGTTTTAGTTCCTCTGCGCGCTGAGTTGTACTTTGTTGCGTCGTCCAGCAAGAGTGCGTGTACCTACTGCGTGTACCTTACGTAATGCGATAGCTTGTACAGTACATATTTTTAAACCTATACTTGTATCTATTCTGTGGTCCCGTAAACTAGGTACCTGAACATTTTGCCGAGGTATACGAAAACGTTATTCTATTAGATATAATAATATGTACCTAAGTTTGGATGGATGGGTGTTTCTTACTCAATCACCCCATTCATGTTTCTTACTCAATCACGCCATTCACGCCAGAACGGCTGAAAGGATCGGGATGAAATTTGGAACTGAGATAGATAGCGCATATTATAGTCTGGAATAGCACATAGGCTACTTATATAATACCTACCTTCTGATTTACTCGTGCGAAGCTGGGACGGGTTGCTAGTATTATAAATGTGAAGGTTTAGTTAGATGGATGGATTGATAGATGGATGTTTGTTGCTCAATCGCGCCAGAACAGCTGAACGGATCTGGATGAAATGAGGCACAGAGATAGATTATAGTCTGATTTAGGCTATATTTTATTCCGGAATTCCCACGGAAACGGGAACTACGCGGGTACCTACTAATATTATAAACGCAATAGCTAATAATATTATAAACGCAATAGTTGTTATTGTACATAATAATATATTTGGTACTCTTTCACGCAAAAACTACTGAACGGATTTGGATGAAATTTGGCACAGAGATAAATGTGTACCTACCTTAGTAAAAAGAAACTCGTGAGATCTGATTTTTTTTTTTTTTGTTTGATAAATGTGTACCTACCTAAGTAAAAAGAAACTCGTGAGATCTGATTTTTTATTTTTTTTTGTTTGATAAATGTGTACCTACCTAAGTACAAAGAAACTCGTGAGATCTGATTTTTTATTTTTTTATCTATACTTATAATAAAACTGTAACAGGTCCAATTCTGTACATTGAAGATATTTTGAAAATTTTTTTTGGAGGGCACTCTATTATCGATACTCATGCCAAAACTGTAATATTTTTCATTCATGTCTGTCTGTCTGTCTGTATCGTAAACGCGCATCACGCCGAAACTACTTGATGGATTGAAATGAAACTCGGCATGATTATAGGTCATACTTCGAGGAAGGACATAGGATACTTTTTATCCCGGAATTCAGTAAGGTTCCCATGGGAGAGGGTATGAAAATACAATTCCTTTACCGCGCATCACGCCGAAACTGCTGAATGAGTTGGAATGAAACTCGGGACGATTTGAGTTCATAGTACAAGAAAGGACATGGGATACTTTTAATCCCGGAATTCGGTAAGGTTCCCCTGGGAGAGAGGATGAAAGAAAAATTCTTTAACCATGTATCACGACGGAATTGAATGAATTCGAATGGAACTCGGAACGATTGGACATAGATACATTTTATCCCGGAATTCAGTTTGGTTCCCCTGGGCTATACGGGTTTTCAAAAATTTCTCACGCGTCGTTCAGATGCTGTGAGAAATTTTTGAAAACCCGTATAGACCAGGGGAACCAAACTGAATTGAACTGATAAACGTGAAAGTTTGTAAGTATGAATGGATAGATGGATGGATAGATTGATACGCAAAAACTGCTGAACGGATCTGGATGAAATTTGGCACAGATATTTATTTTATCCCGAAAATCCCACGGGAAAGGGAATTACGCAAGTAAAATCGCGAGTGCTCCAAATACTAATCATGCGCAGACGAATTCGCGGGCACCAGCTAGTGTTTGATAAATGTGTACCTACCTACCTTAGTACAAAGAAACTCGTGAGATGAGATTTTTTTAATGTTTCATCTTTAAATCTAAGGTTTATCAGTTAAGAATTATGTAAGTACCAAGTACCAGTATATCAATAAGTTTAAATAATTATCAAAATAAAATATTAATATTTGACATGTTGACTATTTTGTAAGCCTAAATAAATAAATTTATTGATTTCTATAAATTCTATTACCAATCCGAAGTGCATTGAAAAATGACAAAAAAAAATATACAAAATATACTTACCTAACAGATTACCAACGTAGCATATTTCAAGTGGTTTTTCCTATGTGGTGCCTCCTAGTGTTCTCAGAGACCTAAAGAAATGAAGTTATTGATTTTTTGCAGCCTATCTGCCTGTCATTCTCGCTTGAACTTTCAATCAGACTTTGATTGACTGGAGGTTCGAGAAGCCCTGATGAAGCAGCATATGGTATGTGGTGGATTCCCTCCAGCTAGGTGGTCTTCTTAGGGAACGGCTATGGCTCGGCTCATTTGGTAGATTGTTTATAATAATAAATAAAATAAAAATACAAATGCTTTATTTCAGACAATGGGTTAATTTTTGAGTTACAACAATAAAATAAGTTAAAATAATAACACTTATAAAACAACAACTACTAGGCACAGAGTTGAATAGAAGAACAAAAATGCCGAAGATAATCAATCAAGGAAATAGGTTCCTTCATTCATCCTCCATACAAAACACTTCCACAGAGAGGCACTCTGCCACAGTATTTCAGGATGGTTTATAGTTGAAGTATTCTTATATCCACATTTTGCTAGCATAGCCAGCCTTATTCCATCCAGAAGCGCAGAATCTATCAGGGATCTTAGCAGGCTTTGCAGAGTGATCTTGGGATTTCTGTTCATTGTACTCCTCGCATTCCAGGACTATGTGAGCAGTTGTTTTGTTCTTGCTGAGACATCCTCTGCAGATGAGCCTGTCCATCGTTTTGATGGTGTATAGATGTTTATTTAGTGGGCAGTGTCCTGTTAGTGTTCCCACCAGGATATGCATGTCCTTTCTATTATGATTTAGTAGAAGACCAGACCCTGTAAATTGCAGGAGTGTAAGAACAAGAAAAGGTAATTATCATGAGATCATGTTCACAATTCTTGAGTTATGCTCTATTTTGATAAATTTAGGGTAAAATCATCCTGTCGTTTATGAATGTCCTTGTGTTGTATTTGTCATGGTATTAGGTAAACAAAATGTATTTCAAATAAATTGACTTTACTTTTAATTACAAGTGTTCATCTTTCTTTGTACTATACTATGTGTTTAAGAAATACTTCCTAGATAATTTGTAATAATTTAAATATATATATATAAGTAAAATGTAACTTTTAAAATGTAAATGTAATGTAACTTTTAATGTGTGATGTATATCAGATGGTGACCGCTAGTCACCTTGTACTGATAAGAAATGTGGTTAGTAGGTATTGGATTTTATAGTGACTATATTATCCTAGACATAAGTTTGACTGAACTATTAGAAGTTCTTATTTATGTATTAAGTTTACCAAATGTGTGACACCGCACTGAGACTGTGGACACTGGACAAACCTTCTCTGGTTTAAAGTGTTTTATTATTAAGAATATTTTTCAGATTTTTTGCTAAATAAATAAATACAAATGTAAGTTACTATTAGATGAAACAACTTACCGACTCTCAGTTGCAAAAAACAGATACAGAGGCCAACCCAATGATCTCTTGGAGTGGTTTTATTCTCTTTGGACTTTGTTGTCCTGTCCTCGTGACTAAGGTCTGGCCCTGCAGGTCCATCTCGCCCTCGCTCGCTTGCCGGATCTGGCCCTCGCTCAGTTTTTCCATTTCATTTCCTTGTTTGCATGTAATCTTGCGAAAAGGAGGTCCTTTAGGCGAAGTTTGCTGAAGATTTTGTGCGGAGGGCCGTTGCATGACGGCATACAAAGACTTTTTACTTTAAAACAGAGCAAATCAAATAAAATAAATAATTTTCTAGAGCAAGAGAACTATCAAAACAAACAAACATCTTGGAAAAGTTATTAGTATTTTTTTTTCAATTGCTCTGATGATAGACCTTTTAAGTAATCAATGTCAAAAGTGTAAAGTGTCAATGTCAAATCGTCAAATCATTCATTTTTTTCACAAATATTGTAATAACTAGCTACATTAAGGAAAACATTTATTTTGCTTACAGCAACACCAACTACCAAAACTCAAATAAGTGCGGTTCATCTATCCTAGATGGCACTACATCACGAAAACCGCTTCTTGCACCTACAAATCGAAAACTTTAAATATTTTTTACTTAAAAACTAATTACTCTAAATAAAACTTTCTTTTCTCTAAAATCCTCTCAAACGATTCTCAAACGATTAAAAAATTAAATCAAACGTCTTAGTCCATTTTTGCGGAAATTGGAGGCTAACTTCACACTAAAAATTTAAAACTTAAAATATTTATTACAAAAGAACTAATTACTCTAAATCAATTTTTCTTTTCTCTATAATTCTCTCTAACGATTCTCAAACGATTAGTAAAAAAATCAAACGTCTTAGTCCATTTTTGAGGAAATTGGAGGCTAACTTCACATTAAACAGGAAAAACTTAAAATATTTTTTACAAGAAAACTAATTACTCTAAATTAATTTTTCTTTTCTCTAAAATCCTCTCAAACGATTCTCAAACGATTCAAAAAAAAAATCAAACGTCTTAGTCTCTTTTTAAGGAAAAAGGGGCCAACTTCACACAAAAAAATGAAATCGTTTTTACACAAAAACTAATTACTCTAAAACGGTTTTTCTTTTCTCTAAAATCCTCTCAAACGATTCTCAAACGACTAGCATTATCAAATCATTAAAATAATAAAGTCGGGGGGCCAACTTCACAGAGGTGCTCGGCTGGACGTGTGAGTGGATAAAAGAAGTTGAAGACTTGAAGTTGACAGTGAAAGACGGAATAAGAGGGTTTGTTTTTGTGTTGTGTTGGCTCCGAATTCCGATTCTCTTAAGTTATCAAAAAGATTTTTACCGGCCTTATATTCTTTATAATAGATTATTCTAGTAAAAACGCTGCGGGCATGGAAATCGACCTCACATTATGGAGTTTAGGGACTCTTCTTTTGTACGCTGTATTTGGTGCGATAACATTTTTAATGGTGGTAAGTTACTGTTTATTTATTTTGTCTACTTGTAATAAAACCATTACTGAGTTTATTCCTTGCAGGATCAGATCTTTGTAGGTACCCTGTCCACTGTCCTTCATAGTCAAGGCTGTAACAGTGTAGGTACCGTCAAGCTAGGCTAGCGGTCAAACTATTTTGTTCCATTTTTTAGAGTCCCTACAGTAGGTAACTTACAAACCAGAATGCTTTAAAAATAAAATTAATTTACCTTTAATTTACCAAAAACTTACTATTACACACCTACTTAATTAACTAACTGACTAATGTCTATTGTTTACAGTTTTCTGCTGTGCTGTACAAAATTACCTATCCATATCCTATAATCGAAAAATTTGATGAAGAAGAGATGTTTATGGACCCCAAAACAAAGACGAAGCACAGATTTCCTTGTATCAAAGATGCTGCTACAATCAACTTAACTGTAGTTGTTCCTGCATATAATGAAGAAGAGAGATGTTCGCAACATTTTGTTTCTTTGATTCATTTAAGTCATACACAGGCAGTGTTTCCCCGGAACTGCGCTGCTCAAAATGAGTAAAACTTGATGAAGTCACTTATTATATACTTATATTCATAAGAAAATGTTGAAAAATAACTAGAACCTGTTCTTCATCAAAAATTACTACATACCTATTTGAAGTTAAGCTTGTTGAATTTGACGTTTATACTAATCCATCAATGCCAAATGTCATGTCTGTGTTATTGAACTTCTGTCATGGTGGAGGTTCCGATTCTCTATTCGCTTCTCGTCTCCCCGCTGTGTGCAAAGAACTGTTATGAATATGTTATTGTTTTTCCCGTGATAACTATACCAATTTATATCGAGGCAATCTGAGCATTGCATGTGTTTATTATGTTAATAAATGCATTGACTATTGAAACCCAAGAAGATCCTGTGTTTATTTCTCTGATGCCCACTGCCACGAGGTGTCTACACTTCTCCCACAATTAGGACTGGTACAACCTTGATCCACGAGCCTTTCTACAGGTTATGCGCCCAGGCATTTGCAATTTGAAGAAATTACCAGTCCAAGTAAAAATTGTGGTGAGCACGTTTGGATTCATCATAACCTCAGTGTGTCGACATGGCCGATACCGATACGGAACAGCAGCGGTCGACAGCCCTTTTTGGAGGAATGAACGTGGACAAATTGGAAGGTGTATCCAATTACACATCGTGGAAATTTCAGATTAAAATGATTCTCACTTTGGAAAATTTATGGGATTATGTAGTAGCCGAGAGTGTGACTAATGAATCGATGGATCAGCGAGCTTTGGCGAGGATTTGCCTAAGCGTAAGATCATCATGTTTTCAACACGTGAGAGATTGTGTTACTGCCAAACAAGCATGGCAGAGATTGGCGAATGTTTTTGAAGACAGAGGACTATATCGAAGAGTCTTGTTGCTAAGGCAACTTCACCACACTGAGTACAGTATGTATAGTAGCATGACTAATTACATAGATAGTGTTATGACCAAGGTCCAACAACTGGCAGACATTGGTAAAGTTATAGAAGATGCAGAAGTAGCAGAGCTACTGTTGAGTGGCTTACCGCAGGAGTTTGATGCTCTTGTGTCCAATTTGGAGACAGCGTGTATAACAAATTCTCTCTCAAGTGAGTTAGTACGAACAAGACTACTACAGGAAGACTGTCGCAAGAATCATTTTGAGAATAGTGCAGATACTACAGCATATGTCACAAAGAACAAAAAGGCAACAAAAAGCAAAATTATCTGTCACTACTGTAAGAAGGCGGGTCACATTAAGTCGAGGTGTTTCAAGCTCAAGAGAGAAAAGGAACAAGAAAAATCGAAGACTGAAGAAACATCGCTGGTTGCCACTGCATTTTTGGCCAATACGGACCCTGGATGGCTTGTAGACTCTGGGTGCACAGCTCATATGTGCTGTGACTTATCCTTGTTTTCAGATTTTGTTAAATGTAAAAATTATGTAAACATTGCCAATGATGACAAACTCGAGTGTTTGGGAAAAGGTACCATAATTATTGAGAATGGAAATATGGTAAGGAAACTTTTAAATGTTTTATATGTTCCCAAACTGTCACATAATTTGCTCTCGGTAAGTTGCCTCACACGGGAAAATGTAACTGTTTCTTTTGATAAAGGGGGATGTTTTGTTTGTGACAAAAGCTCTGGCAATCCAATAATGTTTGCTTCAAGTAATAATGGCCTTTTTAGGGTTCATTTTAGGGTGCGTAGGTCTAGTAAGAAGTATTCGCAAGGAGTGTATTCTTCTCTCCTGTGTGATAGACAGGAACCTAAGAGTGCACAGGTGGCTGTTCATTCATTGCCTATAGATGTATGGCATAGGAGGCTCGGACATTTAGGTATGCAAGGTTTGTGTACATTAAAGAATGGTGGTGCAACTGGTATTCTGTTTCAGGCTGATAATGAACAGGTTTTGAAGGAATGCGTAGCATGTTTGGAGGGAAAGATGTCAGCCAAGCAGTTTCCGATTGGAGAGGCAAGGCGGGCTACCCAGTCCCTCGAATTGATACATTCTGATGTCTGCGGGCCATTACAAGAGAGCAGCTGGAGTGGTGCGAGATACTTGGTAACGTTTACTGACGACTACACCAGGAAGTCATTTGGATATATGATGAAGCACAAATCAGAGGTATTGTCACATTTTATAAATTTTAAAGTACTTGTGGAGAAGCAAGTAGGATTGCCTATTAAGGTTTTGAGGACTGATGGAGGAGGTGAGTATATTAATCATGATTTTATGAAATATTTGCAAGAGCAAGGTATTATTCACCAGCGGACCGTACCATATTGTCCTAGCCAGAATGGGGTAAGTGAGCGTCTCAATAGGACTTTAATGGAAAAGGCTCGGTGTATGCTGCAAGGTGCTGGTCTCTGTGGGCGCTATTGGGGCGAGGCGGTTATGACCGCAATTTATTTAAAGAACAGGAGTCCCACAGCTGCTCTTTCAGGACTCACGCCAGAGGAGATTTGGACCGGATCTAAACCTGATCTTCGTCATCTCCATGTTTTTGGTTGCATAGCATACTCTTTGGTCCCCGAGCAAAAACGACGTAAGTTAGACCCAAAAAGCAAGAAGTATATATTTGTGGGTTATTCGGAAACGTCTAAAGGGTACAGGTTGTCCGATCCATCAGATCCTACTAAGGTTATTTTATCTAGAAATGTTGCATTTATAGAAAATTTATTTTATGATATGAAGAAAATTAATGAAACAAAGAATACAATATTTTATGAATTTATGACATGTAATGATAATAATAATGGTAATGATTTGCCTAATGATGAAAATATACAAGAAATTGTGGGTTCGTCTGAACATTTGGTATGTGAAAATACAGGTAACAATTCCCATGTTTCAGATGGCGATGAGTACTGCACAGGCAGTGAGTACGAGGGAGTCCCTGCTGCATCCCCGGCTCGAGGCGGCGTCCGTCAGGACTGCTTGATGCCCGCGCGCGAGGTGGCGGCTGAGGGCGGAGACAGTCAGCTGTCCCCGGTACCCCTTGTGTCTCAGCAACGTCCCGTGCGTAGTACCAGATCTCAGTTACCGGTAAAGTACACAGATTACGAAATAGACTTCTCGTTATTAACGCAAGGTTATCCACTTGCTGAACCTCAATCGTTTGAGGAAGCTGTAAATTCACCTGATAATCATGAGTGGAAGGTTGCTATGAAAAATGAATTTGAATCAATGATTTCCAATAATGTGTGGAAACTGGTACATAGGCCACCTAATGTAAATGTTGTTAAATGTAAGTGGGTCTATAAATTAAAATACGATGCAAAAGGCGTTTTTCAGAAATATAAGGCTAGATTGGTTGCCAGGGGTTTTACTCAGGTTAGAGGGGTAGATTATAATGATACCTTTTCCCCTGTAGTGCGTCATAGTACTTTAAGAATATTGTTTGTAATAGCTAACCAACTAGATTTAAACATTGACCATATTGATGTAGCAACTGCCTTTTTAAATGGTGAGCTTGAGGAAACCATATACATGGAACAGCCTCCTGGCTTTACTTGTAAAGATAATGATAAGGTTTGTTTATTGTTAAAAGGAATTTATGGCCTTAAACAGGCAAGTAGAAATTGGAATGCTAAAGTTCACAAATTGTTAACTAGTAATGGTTATTCGCAAAGTAAATGTGAACCCTGTGTATATTTTAAATGTTCTGACAAAGAAATTATTATAACTGCATTATATGTTGATGACTTTTATGTATTTTACAGTACTAAAGATAATGCATTGTTTCCATTGTTAGAAAGTAATTTCAATGTTTGTAATTTAGGTATTTTAAAAAATTGTTTGGGTATGAACATTGAAAGAGATAGAGAAAATGGAATTCTTAAAATAAATCAGTCAGAATACATAAAATTGTTATTGAAACGTTTTGGAATGGAAAACTGTAAAGTAGCCAAAACACCCATGCCTACCAATTGTAAATTAGTCAAAGGTGACACTAATTTATGTGATGATCAGTATAACTATAGGCAGCTTATGGGATGTCTCATGTATTTATCAGTATGTAGTAGACCTGACATCTCATATGCTTGTAGTCAGTTAAGCCAGTTTAACAACTGCTTTGATGTAACTCATTGGCAGGCAGCTAAGAGGATTCTGCGTTATTTAGCGGGTACAATTAACTATTCTTTATATTGTTATAAAAGTAGTAAATTGAATTTAATTGCTTATGCAGATGCTGATTGGGCCAATGACCCAACTGATAGAAGATCTTATTCTGGGTTTATTGTAAAACTGGGGAATAATGTAATAAATTGGGAATCACGTAAACAGAAATGTGTAGCTCTTTCTAGTACTGAAGCTGAGTATCTTGCTATAACAGATGTATGTAAAGATATATGTTTTCTAAGAAGTTTTCTTTCTGAGATTTTTCCCAATGAGTATCATGTAACAATATTTAATGATAACCAGTCTGCTCATAAATTGTTACAAACTAAAGAGTATAATCATAAACGTACTAAGCATATTGATGTAAGGTACCATTTTGTAAAAGACTTAGTTGTAAATAATGTTGTGACAATTAAATATTTGCAGACAGATTGTATGACGGCTGATATACTGACCAAGGCTTTGGGTACTGTAAAACATGATAAATTTGTAAGTGATATGAACCTAGGAGTCTGATACTTAATTTTATTGATAAGACTGGATAATGACTAGTATTTGTTAAGTATTTTGTAATATGTGTTGACTCCAATAATTATTGATTTCTTTGTGTAAAGATATCTTACTTGATTTTGCTATGCTATTATATAAAATGTATAACTGCATGGTTTGCTATTGTTTGTATGTAGGTATGTACTTTGACTGAATGTTTTGTTTGTAAAGTGTATACCTTATATTATTAATGTTCTTGTGTGGCATTGTATGGATTAAGGGGTAGTGTTGAATTTGACGTTTATACTAATCCATCAATGCCAAATGTCATGTCTGTGTTATTGAACTTCTGTCATGGTGGAGGTTCCGATTCTCTATTCGCTTCTCGTCTCCCCGCTGTGTGCAAAGAACTGTTATGAATATGTTATTGTTTTTCCCGTGATAACTATACCAATTTATATCGAGGCAATCTGAGCATTGCATGTGTTTATTATGTTAATAAATGCATTGACTATTGAAACCCAAGAAGATCCTGTGTTTATTTCTCTGATGCCCACTGCCACGAGGTGTCTACACTTCTCCCACAATTAGGACTGGTACAACCTTGATCCACGAGCCTTTCTACAAAGCTTCTCTAATATTGGTGCAGTGTTCTTTCTGATGGTACAGAGCTTACATCTTTTCACTTTGAAATGAGGAAATATTATGCTTATTTTGTAAGCCATATTAAATTAAGTTGTTGATATCTGATTTCTGTTTCAAAGTGGCAAATTTTAGCCTTTTTTGTGATGATTATTATACAAAAATATACTGCCTCAATTTTGCAGTAGAGTCGTAGAATATAAAAAAAATATAGAAGTGTAATTTTCTAGTTCGGGGTATTTTTGACATTTTAACAAAGTAATTTTCACAGTTCTCTTTGTTGGTAATTGAAAGATAATATTTCCAAGAGTGAAATTGGGTATGTTGACTAAATAAATAGTATTATTATTGTAAATAGTATTAAGTAAGTATGTACAAGCATAACCACTTATGAAAATTTTGGCAAAATTTCAAATGGCTGGCGAGAAAGAAGTCTGACCATTCTTTCAAATGTTAATTTAATAATAATTTTAGATCATTAGTTTCACCTTTTTGCAGATATTCACACCCAGGATAATTTATCCCCTTGTAGTTTAAATCAAATTAGTTATCTTCTATTAATTGTTGTTCGTAAATATGCTTTAGTTCACGAAATCGTTGAACATTCTTATCTAAGGTTAAGCTTATCATGTTTTTGTTTCAGTGCCACCAATGCTTGATGAAGCTATAGATTATTTAGAAGAACGAATAAAAGTAAATCCTAAATATACGTATGAGATCATAGTAGCAAGTGATGGCAGTAAAGATAACACAGTTAAAGTAGTGGAGTCATATGTGGAGCGTTATGGTACAGAGAAAGTGAGGTGTCTTGAACTGGTCAAGAATAGAGGGAAAGGTGGTGCTGTGCGTATGGTAAGCTATAGCCTTAAAGTTACATCTTTTAATAATAAGCCTAAGCATATTTTTTTTATGAGTCACGTACTTGAAATAAACAATTTTTTATTTTTATAATAAGCCTATGCCCAATAACCAATCGTCTTGCACATCATTCTGGGGTTCTAATAAGTTAAGTTATTTATTTTTTGCTTTTCAGGGTATAGAAAGAGCTAGAGGTGCCACTATTTTATTTGCGGATGCAGATGGTGCTTCTAAATTTGAAGATTTATCCAAACTGGAAGAGGCTTTGAAAGTGCTAGTAAAGTTTGATCTAACAACACAACCAAAAGAAGTCAGTGATCAGTCAGCTGTGGCCATAGGCTCCAGAGCCCACCTGGAACAGGAATCTCTGGCTACAAGAAGTGTTTTTAGGTGTGCAAATTATTTTACTAGAAAAAATGAAGTTCCTTTTAAATATAAGTAACTAATTTTATAAATAAAGTTTTTTGTTGCTTCTGTTACAGAAATATACTTATGTATGGATTCCATTTCCTTGTGTGGTTGTTCACTGTAAAGGGTATTAAAGATACACAATGTGGATTTAAACTGTTCACAAGAAAGGCTGCACTCCTCTGTTTTCAAAGTCTCCATGTCAACCGATGGTATGTACAATTATGATCAGTGTCATTTTTTTAGTAAGTATGCAGATTTGTACTACCTATAAGAAAACCAATATAAGTAATGTGAGTTTTTTTGATTGGATCAATATTGCCAAGATACAGATATTTTACTGTAAGTACCTGATACTTAAATAAATATCACGCTAGATACACCGCCAGCGCATGTGACGTATTGCAGAGACGTCGGGCCTGTGACGATCAACCCATCTTCACGCAAAAAATACTTACACCCTTAAGGTCGCCTTCCGTTCCTAGCGACCGCGACGCGCGACCGCGACCGGTGGGCGTGGCTCCATATAAATTCATACAAAACCGGTCGCGGTAGCCTTCCGTTCCTAGCGACCGCGACGCGCGACCGAAATCGGGTCGCGCGACCCACTGCTTTGTATGAATTTGTATGGAGCACTAAACACAAGGCATGACCGCGGTCGCGCGACCGGTGGGCGTGGCCAGCGACCCAAGGGTCGCAGCGACCCGGTCGCGTCAGAGGCAGTGGCGCCGCGCGACGCAGGCGAGAAGCCTTTCAAATGGCGCCGTTTTCATCACACGAGGACATGATAATAATAGAATAAGTCAATAAAAACCCTTTTTTCGGAGGCATAGATAATAACATGGGTAAGTATGTTATTATCTATAAGCATATAATTTTTTGAAATTATATGCTGATTTTTTAAATTAATAATTGATTGATACTACTATGTTTGGAAATTATATATGTTGCGTATATCGCTCTCGTGTTAGTGCACGTGACCTTAAACAGCTGAGTGAGTTGAGGTTGATCACTTTGCGCTGTACTTTTGGTGCAAAATACATGGCTTTGTTTTTGTAATTTATTTATTTTTGCTTTTAAAAATGATTTATTCGAGTTGATATGTTTTCCTTTGGCAGCATTTGGGAAACTACGTCAAGTCTTCTCGTCATCCATACCGCAATGTTTGAAAACGAAAGTTTTCAATCAGCGCTATAAATCCGGCACTGGTCCTACCCGTAATGACCTATGGAGCAGAGACGTGGACACTCACGGTAGGGCTGGTCCACCAGTTCAAAGTCGCCCAGCGAGCTATGGAAAGAGCTATGCTCGGAGTCTCTCTGAAGGATAGAATTCGTAACGAATACATCCGACAGAGAACCAAAGTTATCGACATAGCTCAAAAAATTAGCAAGCTGAAGTGGCAATGGGCCGGCCATATCTCGCGAAGAACCGACAACCGTTGGGGTAAACGTGTTCTTGAGTGGAGACCGCGACTCGGTAAACGTAGTGTAGGACGCCCTCCGGCCAGGTGGGATGACGATCTGCGAAAGACTGCTGGCAGATGCTGGATGCGTCAAGCTGAAGACAGGGCGCTATGGCGCTCATTGGGGGAGGCCTATGTCCAGCAATGGACTAATATAGGTTGATGATGATGATGATGTTGATGTTTTCCTAGTGTTGTACTATGGGTGTGTAACTAGATAAAAAATAAAAAATTTAAAAAGGTTAATTTTTTTTTCGCTTTTTTTTCGATAAATATGTTCAGAATAATGGTCTGATTGCTATCCTTCATTTTTCGATAGTTGTCTTTTTACATCCTGAATAATATATTTTTTAAGTTTGGTCCTTCATTTTTGTTACACCCTGTACAGGCGACCATGGTCGCACGGTCGCGCGGTCGCGGTCGCGCGTCGCGGTCGCAGGTAGCCTTCCGTTCCTAGCGACCGCGACCGCGCGACCATGGTCGCCTGTACAGGTGTAACAAAATTAAAGGACCAAACTTAAAAAATATATTATTATACAGGGTGTAAAAAGACTACTATCGAAAAATGAAGGGTAGCAAGCAGACCATTATTCTGAACATATTTATCGAAAAAAAAAGCGAAAAAAAAAATAACCTTTCTTGAAATTTTTATTTTTTTATCTAGTTACACACCCATAGTACAACACTAGGAAAACAAATCAACTCGAATAATTCTTTTTTAAAAGAAAAAATAAATAAATTACAAAAACAAAGCCATGTATTTTGCACCAGAAGTACAGCGCAAAGCAGAGTTCAAAGCGATAATTATCAAGATAAATAAATGTTGATAATTGTCTTTGATAAATATAATCGGAAATATTTAAATTGCCCCTTAAATTTTTCGTATTGTATTGGTGTATCAAAATACAAAAATTCAAAATTATAAATTAAAGCTTAGGGCTCCCACACAAAACTGCGATTTGGTGCGATGTGATGCGATGTCACACGAACTTGATTTGCGAATTTCTGCGATGCGAATTTGTGCGGCGAACCGTTTTGTAGGGTAACCATACCTTCAAGTTTAGTCAGCCGTATTGGACGTGTTTTTAGGAAGCGTAAGATGGATCCCAAAAAGATAATTGAACCGATTTAAGCAAAAATGATCCAACCCACACAAACCTCATTTCGAGATAATCGATATTTAAGTTTGTGGCGGTATTTCTCTAGCTTTGTAATACAAAATGTTGTTATTTTAATTTAATTTAATGCTATGTAAACTCAACTTTTTTGCTATAAATAATATAAAGAATAAATTGAAGGCGGCTCAGGCGCCGCGCATCTTTCGCTAAAGTTGTCTCAGAGCAGACTAAAAGGGGGGTCACCAAGTATGACGTAATATGACAGGAATGCGCGATGCAAATGAGATCGGACGTTATCGTGCGAGCTCGCAGATATTTGCGATGCGATGCGAGCTCGCAGTTTTGTGTTTGAGCCCTTAATAAGAGATTTCCTTGATTGTTACATGTGTTTATTTTATTCTTCTAATGTAAATGGTGATAGGTAGATAGCCAAATTACCAGATAAATGAACTGAAAAGTTTACTTACATTTGATAATTATCAAGAAAGATATTTATCTTGATAATTTCAAACCCTGACGCAAAGTGATCGACCTCAACTCACTCAGCTGTTTAAGGTCACGTGCACTAACACGAGAGCGATATACGCAACATATATAATTTCCAAACAATCAATTATTAATTTAAAAACCAGCATATAATTTCGAAAAATTATATGCTTATTAAGTATGTTATTATCTATGCCTCCGAAAAAAGGGTTTTTATTCACTAATTCTATTAATATCATGTCCTGGTGTGATGAAAACGGCGCCATTTTGAAAGGTTTCTCGCCTGCGTCGCGCGACGGCACTGCCTCCGACGCGACCGGGTCGCTGGCCACGCCCACCGGTCGCGCCTTGTGTTTAGTGCTCCATACAAATTCATACAAAGCAGTGGGTCGCGCGACCCGATTTCGGTCGCGCCGAAGGCTACCTTTAGGCTGATTTACACTTCAATAAGTACAGTAGCGAGTTAACCTGCGTCATGTGCGAGTTAAGCTGATAATGTCGTTTGAACGGCATAAGCGAGTTAAGTAGCAAGTTGTTGATTAAGTTGAGTTGAATAGATAGCGATCCTATTTTCCGGCGAGTGCAAGTGCGAAGAAGCCCCGCCCTCGCGTCTCCCGCACCCCTCCAACTTATGACTAGACTTAATCCCGTTTGGACGCTACTTAGATACTACATACTTACAACTTCTTACTTAACTGACTGATTTTTTAACTCGCTACTGTACTTATTGAAATGTAAATCGGCCTATAGCGATCCTATTTTCCGGCGAGTGCAAGTTCGAAGAAGCCCCGTATGATGGTCGTATGGGATCATTTATATACCTATCTAATACTAGTTTCTGCATGGTTTAGCATGTGATGTTTAATCGAAAAGAGGTTATTGTTTTCCCATGGGAACTGATTTATGGGATCAAAGTACAACAACAAACACTACATTTGGTCAACAACAAGCATCATCCGTCAATCTATACTTATACTTAACAAATTCCACATTTTTAATAGTGTGATAGAATCTGAGAATAAATTATATTAATTAATAATTATAAATTATGAAAAAACTTAATGTACTTAATTCATAAATTAAGCTTAGCATTTTAAAAGCTGTCAAATAGTTTGGTTTTGATGGCATTTTTTAATTTGTTTTAGGGCATTTGATGTAGAGCTGTTGTATATAGCACAAACTCTTAACATTCCAATAGCTGAGATACCAGTGAGGTGGACTGAAATAGAAGGCTCCAAAGTAACCCCTGTTCTATCATGGATACAAATGGGATGTGACTTGGGACTCATATGGCTTAAATATACTATTGGAGCGTGGAAAATCAAGAGTGATAAGTTGGAATGAGCACAACACAATAATAAACATATTATTATTTAAGTATATTGTTTTTTATTTATTGTACATATATTTTAAAATATATTAACCTTTATAAACAACGAAAGTTACGAATAGAAACAAAGTAAAACTGTATATACAATTGAGCTAACTGCAGACAGCGAACAGTCTAGAGGTAGCTCAACTGATCCATATCAATACCAGTCGGAAGGCTCCCCAAGGCACTGGCTGAATTACCATGCTGTATGGCAATGCTGATGCGGTACAATATTATACATATAGGTCATAGATGGTTAAATGAAATATATATACTGTAACATTAAACTTTCATTCGACCTTTATTAATTTTTATTACATAAATAGTAAAAAGTGAAGAAGCACATTATCATTAATTTTGAAAAGTTTGATAAACTTCATTTGATTTTGTGCTTTTTGTTTTTAGTGTAAAAAAATACGACCTTGGAGAAGAATAGTGAACTATAAACTTTTATATTTAAATTTATAGCTTATAATAATAATAAGGCTACAGTAAACATTAAGTATAAAGCTTATATGTAAATACAAGATTCATTTTTTCTCTTAAAAAAATGTTAATTAAATACCACAAAACCATGTGGATGGCTACAACCTGATTTTTTGGTATTTATTTAAATTACAGTTATAAATGTATAATATAAATGACGTCAGTTTGACACGAGAAAATAATACTTAATATAAGATGCTAAACACGCATAACATAGTTACAATTACTGAACTATTTTCAGGTTCAACACCATTCAACAAAAACCAAACCAAAAAATACTGAGCAATTTAATAAACTAAGAAGATTTTAACCCTTTGGCTTTTATGGCCATTACGTTATTTTTCATATTAGAGATAAAGTGCAAAAAAAATGTCTCTGCCCAACCATTATTTTTCGGATTGGTTTATCCAGCTCTTGTAGTAAATTCCATAATGAGCAAAGAAGAATCAATTATTTGGCATAGTGAGAAAAGTTCAACAATGTAGGTACTTATGGTAAGACAACAAGAAGCTATGGCCTTTTTATACCTATTGTGCTGGTACTCTTTATTAATCAAATGTCCTCATTCATGTTTAATTTTACTCTAAAGAAGCTTTCGTAATATGTCGATGTATACGACATAGGTGCATACGAGACCGTGCGGGTTGGTTGCGAAATTTTAGTGTAGTTACCCATGAGATTGTCGGCAGCCAACTGCGTTTTGTCAAATTATCGGTGACTTTAATATAAATTTCTTGTCTAAGTTTCTCTACATAATCTTGAAATCTTAAGTGATATATGTACTTGGACTTTCATGCTTATTTCTGTCTATAGTGATATGATCAATTAATTATTATATGTATTGATTAAAGTAATAGGCCAGTCTTTCATGCTAAGCTTTAACAGTCCATAGCCCAAAAAAGTAGTTAACTAGTAGTAGTAGGAAATCCGAGATTTAAAATGCATGCTTTAATTAAATTACCGATTTTCTTCAGATTCAGGCCAATGGTTGCGTCGATTACGGCCAACACTAGGTAGGTACATGAAAACAAATGTTGTAAATTACCTAAATACATCAAATATCTTTGCAGTTTCACAAATTAAATAGATTATTTAATGTCTAATACAAGGCACGAAAAAGTAAGCAGTAAAAAACCACAATTTCAACTCATTCCTCAATGGTGACATGTCAATTCAAAAGGCTTTACTGAACTGATCTAATTTCAAAGAGTAAAAATGAGGCCACATTTTAGTGCTATCAAATTACCTATTTGTGGAAGTAGTTGTGAAAGTAGAGTGAGAACAATGCCACCGATTTAAAGCTCGCAAGACTTAGTGTCAGTGTTCATCCTTAGATTAAGATGAAAAGGGGCGCAGAGGTAAAGATTTTTGTCTAGCTAGATCATTTGTATGGAGAGAAACCCTATCTGTTCCAATTTCGTTTAACGCTATACTGGCCTCTATGGCGGATGCTGCCTACGGCAGCAGCAAAGCAGGACTGTATCAACTTAATACAGTAGGTACTGTGATTATAACCTTCAGTATTATAAACAAAATCAGTCATAAAACAACGAAATACATTTTTAAATCTATGTCACGAAAAGGAATGATGATGGATTTGGGTATGTTGCTCTGCCCGTCTCATCAAAAAGATTCAATAATCAAAGAGTGTGTTTAATACATAACAATAACCATTTGCCAAATACATCTTATTTGCTTATTTATATTGGTATATATTGCAAGAAATATATAAATGTTCAGTTGACACTTGACAGTGCCACATTAGTTATTTACTGTTTTTCCATTGTGAAAGTGGGTGAATTTATAGATATGTCAATTAAAGAAATAGTGAAAAGAAGGACGCAAATTAGATAACGAAAGCCTCACTATAATATTGTGACAAAAGGCCCCACGTCCTTTTTTCAAAAGATTATACCTTGAGCCCGAAAACCATTTTGAGGAATTGTTCATAGTGAATAGTGATGACTCCATCTTGGTCTGTATCAAACTGCCGGAATGCTGATGTTAGAGTCTGAAAATAATGAATAAAGTTTGGTTTAAAGATAGGAAATAGGATAATCGGTAAAAATAAGTGGTGATGTGAGTTATTTAAATTTAAAGTGACGTGTCTAATGGTTATACTATCGTCATAGTAGAAGCCTATGGTAAAAAGGTAGGTAGTGAGTCACACTTAAGTTCGAAACACACAGAAACCGGAGGCGGAGCGGAGGCGAAGGCGTGCGAGTTGTATTCTATGGAATCCTATGAAAGCCTACACACACACCGCAGGCCGTGGCGACGCGGTGCCATAAGAAAAACCGCCACGCCTCCGCTCCGCCTCCGGCTTCAGTGTGTTTCAAACTTTATTGAGAAAAAAAGCATAGAATGTTCTTTGACAGCATGATACACAGGGCTTTACATGTAGGTTTATTTTGGATGTTTGGTGGTGATTCATTCATAACATTGTAATTTATGTCCTAATTCAGAGGCAGGATCAGGGATTACAATTATTTTAAAGAGTAGCTATGTGCCTATGCACATCCTGTTCAGTTGCTATTGTTTACCAATGCAAAACATGTCATGTGATCGAAGTTTACTTACATACAAAGTCACGCAACACTGAATGAAATCATCGAATAGAATAGTGCCACGGCCAAATCGATCAAACTTCTGCACCATCACATTCAAAATATCGTCAGATAGGCGATACCCAAACGCTGTCAGTGCATTCTTCAGTTCACCCTTATCAATGTTCCCAGAATTGTCTTGATCAAATGAGCGGAAACAGCTTTGCCAGTCGGTCACATACTTCCAGAGAGCACCAAAGTCTTCAAATGAAATGACACCTCGGTTCTGCTTATCAAACATACCTAAAAATTATATTATTTGTTGTATTTGGGGCTTGTTCACAAAAAAATACTTAAGCTTAAATTATTGACTTAAGTAGTTGGGTCATCTCACACATCACATTAAAAGCATTTACCACAGCTCAACATTACTTCCTAATAGCACCTTATTGGCTCATTTAATTAGAATGTAATCCCATAATCTCTTTGCTAAGCATGCAACATGTAGATTGTTGGTATTTGTATATACTAGTTAGGTACCCACCTGTAGCATCACACTTATCAAATCAATCAAATTATTAAAGGGAAAGTTTGGATGGATGTGTTTGTTACCTATTCATGCCAAAGCTAGGAATAAATCAAGCTGATATTTAGAATAAAATAAATAAATAAATAAATAATTCCGGACAGTCCACACAGCATCATCTAGCCCCAAGCTAAGCAGAGCTTGTGTTATGGGTACTAGATGACTGATATACTTAATACAATACATTACATAGATAGATATTTTTTATTACACATAGAAAACACCCAGACCAACGGAACAAATTTCTGCAGATCGTACACAAATTTGTTCCGAGGCGGGAATCGAACCCGCAACCTCCCGCGTCGCAGGCGGACTTTAGCCCACTGCGCCACATCGGTCGTCATCAATAGACTAAGTTCTAGTTTTGGAATAACATAGGCTACTTTTCATAAATGTTCATGAGGGTTAAACCGAAGATGGAGTACAACCAATAAGTAAATCAAATTTGTAAATGATTTTTTTATTGGTTTTTTGAATACAAGGTAAAACTGTAGTGTTTATTATTCAGATACTCACCTATCATGAGCCTCACTGTTTCTGGATTAAATGCATTCCATGTACCATTTGATAGTGCTTGTTGTAATTCATCAGCAGATATGTATCCACTTCTGTCTTTATCAACCCTGTAAACCAGACAAAAAGAAACATCAACTGGTTTGTTTTACTCAATGCTAAACTAGTTTGATAGGTTAATTGATTTATGATTTTCAGACCATCAGGAGAAAGGATTTTGATTTCCATATTTATTCAGACCATGCATGAGGAGATTACAATTTCTTACCTTCTAAATATGTCCCACAAAAACTCTCTGCTAGGCATTGGTGATTGGAATGCCATTTTCCTGTAAAATTATTACCTATTTCAATGTTTTATCGAATCGAAAGTAAGAAACATTGGAATCACGAAATAGTACCATAAAACAACACAAACCACGGTTGTCCGCTCTCTGTGCACTAATTTAAAATCACAACGCTAAATTAGATGATATTTCATGGAGGTAGCTGGTAGATAGGTATATAATTTTGTTTGATTTCGTCAGCGAGCGATGTTAAAAATGATGTTTTTATCTATTCTAATGTGAGAAACTGAAAATTGTTTCCTTCAACTTCTTGAACTTCTTGATTATGGCTCTGCGTCTGGTTTGTCGCAATTTTGCCAATGAAAATTGTTTCCGATTCTGTCTGCAGCTGGGCCTCTCTCAACATTGACAAGTTGTTAATGTCAAGTATAGCTGCCGTCTAGACCTCTCAAGTGTCTAGACACAAGTTGCCATCAACAAAGAAGTCAAGTCAATGCGATTTGATCAGCGTTCTAGAAACCGGCTGTAAAGCCGCGTACGTAGCACACTACGCGCACGAACAGAGCATTTCAACTCGTGCGCGCCGCGATCCGTCATTTGTCGGTTTTTTCGCCGAAACAAAGGGGCGCGCAGTGTGGACGGGTTTGTGTCTGTACTGCGGAACGCGCGCGAACCATGGAAGAAAACACAGCTACGGCAGACTGAGCTATGTTCGCCGCGCGCATGCCGGACGTGCTCAGTTCGTGTGCGCGCTACGTCCACACTTATCAAATGCTCCGTGCATGTTACATTGCATTTTACGTTACAGCAGTCTGTAGGCGGCTTTGTAGTCTCTTGGTCCCATCAGAAATCTCTTTCGCCCCAACGGCAAAGGGACTTATCATAATAGCTAGTTATTATCATAATAGCTACTACTAGGTACCTAATAATATCTTTGGCTAGCTCGGCGGGTCGCGCCTGTCACCTAGCCGTTTCGAAATTCGAAATGCTTATATGCCAGTGCATTATGTACCTTCTGCTGTCGAACAGCTTGGTCATCACGGATTATCGTGTGTGTACTAAATAGGGCCGACACGGTCGGATACCTCGTCATGTACTTAAGCCTTACCAGCTATTTTTGAACCGGATGGTCTGTTCCGTAACAATGGTTTCTCACCATCTCGTTGCGACGATGGTATGATTATAGCAGTAGTCCCATGGGAGCTGGAAAGCCCATTTTGTGGGACGGACGCTACATGCGTCAACCAACACACTTGCACCTTCCCATCTTCCAAGGACATCCATGAGGGCTGGTGCGGCGGCAGGTTTGGCTAAGGATCTCAAGAGAATCTACGCATTTACCTGCATTATGGATATGTATCGAAGACCGAGATTTAGAATTTTAGATCTTTGTTTCTGTGGTGGGGAGGGCACAATTTGGAGCGTCGTCGCGTCGTCACGGCAGCGTAGGTATATCTACGTCATGTAAGGGTCCATTGCTGGCTAGCAAAATAATTAAAATTTAAACATTTTCATCTTCATCTTCGGCTAGCTGATTTATTTTTGTTTCAGGGGTGCTACGCCAACTCACTTTTATTTTCGGTAGTCGCCTTATGTACCCTAACCCGCCTTTTTACACCCTGTACCTATGAGTACTTTCTTACGTGTGTTCTTACATAATTATGGTTCGATAATACTTTAAAATTAAAATAAATTAAATTACCTGAAAGTTAAAATGCCTTGCAGGATTTTATTAAAAAGGTTCTTATAGAAATTAATAGATACTTACCAACATTTGTTACTTATCATGTTTTATGCAAATAAATGATTCTTCTTCTTACTTAATTATTTGAATCAACAGACTTAGGTACGTAAGACAATATAGTAGGTATAGGTACCTTGTAGAAACATCTAGCACTTTCTCAAACATGTCCCAAACTGTACCTATCTACGTACGTAAGTACCTATGTACTACCTATAAGCTAAGCGTAATTATTCTAAGCCTAAGCCTATAAGTATTTATTTGATAACAAAATATTTTGATCTGAAATGTATGTTGCAAAATGCAGTGACGCTAATTTTTCCGTACCATACCTGAAAATAGTTTACTTTTGACCTTCAGTTGAAAATACGACATGATCGCAATCTAAAATGTGAAACTAAAAATTACAAATTATACTCATCTTTAGGCTTTAGGCTTTTTATTACTCACGCACGCTCGACAAATGATTTTATACCAGAATGGTTTATTCAAAAAAATAACCGATGTTTCGATAGAAAGTATAACCGTTCATGTACATAAAATAGGTAAAGATGCCCCAAACTCTAGAAAAATCTCTATTATATATATTTTTAGCTCTTTAAATCTCTTCTATTTAAAGTCTATATTTTAAATTACGTTTAACGCTTTCTAAAGTGCTAGAAGCCCATAAATTCTGTTATTAAGTTCTATGTAGTGCCCATAAAAATAGTGTAGGTAATCTAGGTCGGTACATTTATAAAATATTTTATGACGATGAAACTGGGTCTTTTGACAATATCTTTATAATTTCTGGAACATTACATTCCTGCAACACTGTTTTTAATTTCTCAACCGTGTCAGCACT
This sequence comes from Eupithecia centaureata, assembly GCA_944547425.1. Lineage (NCBI taxonomy): Eukaryota > Metazoa > Arthropoda > Insecta > Lepidoptera > Geometridae > Eupithecia > Eupithecia centaureata. The sequence continues at coordinate 9,736,217 of OX155676.1, read as the reverse complement.
GTCTCCTTTCAAAGATAGCCTGTGCCAGTCAATATTCCATTGGTACACAATATCTGCAATAAAAAATTAAAGCTTTACACGGTCCAAAAGAAATGGCTTAGATGACATACATAGATGTTGAGTTAATTTTCTTTTAGGATTCTAACCATACCTTACTGGGTAAAAAGTCATCTACTTGCAAAACAAAGCTTTAAAATTTATTTTGTAATACTTACCCACTAGTTCTATAAAGTGATTATTTTCAGACTCGTTTTCCTTTGCGTTAATAATATTCATATATTCATTGCAAAGCAGTTTTCCACCTTCACTGTTCAAGGTGTTGTTTTCCAGATCCAGTGCACTGAAATTATGTTTGGTTTAAGTTTATCTATAGTTTTAGAGACAGAGAGGGTTAGCTGCCGTGAAACAGATGAATAAAACTATTAATTTACCCAATAGCCTTCCCCAAGTCAATGTTTATTTTTTTCTGATATTCTGTTTTGGTAATATACTCAAGGAGCATGAAAGACTTCAGGAGATAATTTTGCGGAACATCTGAAAAAAATATAGTGTAGGTAAATGTACAATCACTATTACAATGTAGATGGAATTTGTTTTTATATAGAAGTTGACACTTAAGAAAAATTAAAGTAGCACTAACCGCAGACTATATCAAGGCGAATACTCTTCTTCGTAGAGCAGTTGGTAATAACGCTTCTCAATACAGCTATAGTAGAAACATCATCTGATTTAAAAATAGCTACACCACGTCTGTAATCGAAATCCAAGTATAAATTTTAAACAAAATATCTATTATTTGTTTTTATTAATTATGGATAATTAAACACAACATTATGAAACATTAAAGAGAGCACAATATAATGGATATCCCTTCACTTAGATTCCTTAAGTTTAAAAACTCACTGGTATATAAGACTCGAGGCGTACCTACGTACCCAAGTTAAAATTATTACTTAGAAATAAAGTCTAACTCACTGATAATGGCATACGAGCAATGTTCCTACAAGAGCATGTGATCGAGCAAAACTAACTGTAGTAGCTGGTCTGGGTATATCTCCAGGTAAGGCATCAGTAAGCCATGAAGTTATTTCAGCTACGGAAAATTTTCCAGTAACCCGTAATTCACACCAAGGTCTGAAATATAACTGAATAAGATTAATAAGTACTTAGGTACTTGGTAGGTACATGCACGGATAGGAGTGAGTACTGCCTGATATAAAATTTACCCCCGATAGTTGAAAAGACGCATCCGCCTGACCATTTCCTGTGTCATTGCGCAGTGCCCCCATCACGCCAGAGCTCTGAGCCGTACTGCGGACGTATGGGATGTATTGCGCAGATGAAAAATATTTTTTTTCGTGTTTTGATTTATCACAACTCACAAAGTACCTAAGCATCCTGTTTTTATTGCACTATGTTTTCTGATATACTAGCTGCGCCACGTGGCTTTGCCGCGTGGAAATTTATTTGTCAAATGGAGAACAATGTGGGTAAGTATTGAAGACAGAGAATAATACTTTTGATTGTGGCGCACGTTTTGGATTCCGAAAGTAAGTTCAGTCCGGTTTTTGCATTTTAGAGCCGGAGCCTACCCTCTCCCCTTCCTTCCCCATAACGAAAAATATGTTTAACGTAGACCTTCGTAGCATATTATGTGCTACTATGCTACGATGGATCCACTTATCAGTTTTACAAATAAAAAAGTGATTCGTCCACTCGAACAAGTGACCGAAATCATCACCAACTTAAATAAATCCTTTGTTTATCCTTTGGTTCTCGGAGATAGGCAGATAATGGAGAACTTCGTAGCACGTGCTACGATGCTACGAAGGTCTACGAAATACCATATTTATTAATCTACTAGGAAAGAAAGGTGAAGGCTAAGAAAAAGCATGTTCATTTAAAATAAAGGGCAAAAGCTTTTATTTTTCTTACTGAAAAGCGTAACTCTTCAGGTTTTGGTATTTTCGAGGCTACGAGAAATTATATTGTGTAGTAAGAAAAGTGGGGTCGCGTTGAAGTCTTTTGTATGCTACGCGGCGCCATCGTAGCACCGTAGCACGTGCTACGAAGATCTACCGACGTTAAATATAATTTTCTCGATAAAAGGTACGAAGGGGAGGGGAATAGGAAATCAATAAATGTATGTGTAAAGTTTTTCGAAATTCCTCATTTTATATATTTATGTAAATTTTATAGGGGATGAAAGTTTTTATGGACCGTCTGTCATTTTTGTAGCTAGAAGCTTGAAACTTATTTTTTTGATTAGATATAAGTACCTAAATATGACATTCAATGTTCATGATGCTGTGAGGGCTTTCCAGCAATATTTCTTTAGATATTTATTATTTTAATGTTTGTAAAAAATTTACTCTTAGGGGGTAAAATAAAAAAGGTGCAGATAGTTTGCATGGAAATATGTACCTAAGGTTTATGTGACTGCCCGAATTTTTTATTCTCCGCGGATGAAGTCGCGGGCACAGCTAGTTATGCATAGGTAAAGGCGGATAATAAACCAAGTGCCCCCATTTTTTAAGATACGCTTTTTTACATATAACTAGCTCCTGTATCCCTAGTTAGGGAACTAGAGATACAGGTGATAGATATATTTCTAAGTACTTATGTATACTTAGAAAAAAGTACTGCAATAAGCGGTCTAGATTTATGGGTGCATCTGGCCTTCATCTGGCTATTTCCGTGTATGGGAGACGTATTATTATTTCCCATTTTTTTACATAAGATGAAACAGATTTTTTGTTATTTTCAATTAAATAATTTTAAATTATAAACGCGAATGTTTGTATTTATGGATGTTTGTTACTCTATTACGCAAAAACTACGGATGAGATGCCATGATCGGGCTAAAATTTTGGAAAGACGTAGGTAGATCTAGTTTTGGTATAAAACATAGGCTACCTACTTTTCATCCCATAAATTAGTTCCCATAGGATAAAAATAGCCTTTAAACATTTCCATAGCAACAAAGCTTGCGAAACCGCGGGTCGATACTAGCCTGTAATAATTTATAGTTACTAATACTATCTACCTACCTCAATCGCCTTTGAATAGGTACAAACATGTGATTTATTTACCTTGTCTGGTTTTTACAGGTTAAATCTTCATGTTGTGAATAGTAAACCAAAACTGGCACTATTACTTCAATAAAACGTGACACTCTTGGAGCTCCTGAAGGAAGTACGTAAATGTATACCGAAACAGATTCAGCTTCAGGCAGCTCTTTACGCATACGAACCCAAAGTCGTTTCGTACCTGCTTGGCATCTAACGGTCGCTAAAAGGTCCTTACATTTTTCCTGAAAACAAACATCTTGAGCGGTATCGCTATGTTTTGCACGTTGTTCATTGTTCCATCTAGTTACATTAAATTTTAAGTTCCGTATACCTTTGCAAACAACCTCTGGAGTTTAAATTACCTGTGAAGGACAGACACTTATAACCGCTAAGCTGTCAGTTTGTAATATTAGCTTCTTTTCGCAATAGATAAAAAGCATATCCAAAGGCACTGCTGAGACCAATCTGATTTCTAAAAAACCATCTTTTGTTGCTCCAATTATCTGAAAAGTATGTTTTTTATTCCAAAAAACTATACGTACTGACTGATATCTCATGGGACAAAAATATTGTGCTTAAGTAGGTACCTCGTATTGTATGTCCAACAACGGTGGTGTCGAAAGGGTTGAGGTAAGAGAATGAGTGCTACGTTGATACTTTTCACGGTCATTTGCTGTCTGTTTTTCTAAACGAGCTATTTCGAGCCTGAAAATGTTTGGCAAATAAATAGTTTTAAAGCTGACAACGTTTACCTACACTGGATATATAAAACAGGGTAATTATAATAATTGTACTATGTGGTAGAGATACGCACTCAAGCTTATTGCGTCTTGCAGTTAGAGCATCTCGAGGCAATTTTGACAAAGCAGCTGTAGTCGATTGGTGGCCAGGGCGAAGTGAAAATATTCTACCAGAAAAGGACACAACTAGTAGTTCTTGTTCTTCTGTTCCAATACATCCACCACATATTGAAGTTATTGGTTCACCGCAGAACTGAAAAAAAGCGCTACTGTATTTTTATTATGTTACCATTATTTACCTACCTACTATTTATTCCGTTGCATGCGATAATAATTTATTAATAGTAGAGCAAAGTCATTACATAATTATCAATATTAGATTATTACATACATAAGTGAATTTCAGTCGTGGCTTCTCTTTCAAGTTTTCGTTATCGATTTGGTAAAGTTGTACTGAACCATCTTGGCGTCCCACAGCTAGATGGTTGTTACCGTTGGTAGTGTACCAGCCGAGGCATATCACCGAGCCAAGGCTTTGTCCTTCATATAGGGATTGACTTGAAAGCGTCTGCCTAAAAGAAAAATAAATTAGGGTAGGTAGGTAGGTTAGGACGCTCAGCGAGCTATGGAAAGATCGGAGATCGGAGTTTCTCTGAAGGATAGGATTCGTAATGAATACATCCGACAGAGAACCAAAGTTATTGACATAGCTCAAAGACTTAGCAAGCTGAAGTGGCAGTGGGCCGGCCACATCTCGCGCAGAACCGACAACCGTTGGGTAAACGAGTTCTTGAGTGGAGACCGCGACTTGGCAAACGTAGTGTAGGTAGGACGCTCTCCAGCCAGATCGATGATCTGCGAAAGACTGATGACAGATGTTGGATGCGGCAAGCTGAAGACAGGGCGCTCTTCTAAAATATGTACAGTAGCGTTCACTATTTGCTATACCCCTTATTTCTAAAATATTCGCCAACAATAATGTTGAAGAACTTCAAGCAATCTTAAACTAAGTGCAAAAACTTAACCATAGTTGAGATTCGAACCACGGCTTATCGCAGCGCAGTCAACCGTTCTTTCAATTCTGCTACCCGGTATGTTGACTCACAGTTCGAATTTTTAAGCTAGTAGTTTTTATCTTAACGGTGGATGTTGAATCAGTTGAATGCATTTATTAATTTTGTTCAAATAAATGAGGGTACCTAGTTATAATTTTATGTAACAAATGACAGTCAAGTAAGCGTTTCACCACCGCTGGAGAATAATGATTAGTAAACTATGTTTACGTGTTAAAAAGTTTAAAGTATTATATAAAAAATGAATAGCCATTTAAGCAATTTTGTAAGAACAAAAACTATAAAAATTCACGAACAAAACGTTCCTCATAAAGCTATGCAAGTCAGCTTGGGATAAGCTTAAGTTTATTTATTTATTTATTTTTTGTATTAATTCTTCGTATTTATGTAGTAAAAAACAGATTATAGACAATTATTATGCTATAAAGTCATAGGTGAAAAAAAGCAAAAATAACATCGGTATAAAGAATCGAACATCCTACTCTAGAACACAAGCCCTACCCTTGAACCACTCATCCAAATTGTGATTGCAATTTTAGTCGAAATTAAAGATAGCTTTTATTTTAGTTAGCGCAACTGTTTTAAAGTGTATCATTTTCATTATATTTACCAGGTTATTTTTTTCTTTTACAAAGTAGTAATTTTCTTTGTTATTTTAGTTAGTTACTAGTGCTTTGTCAAAAAAAAACAAAAAATTGTTTAAGTAAACCAGCAGGATTCGATCCTGGTATGTCTATTAGGGGGGGTAAGCAAATAATGAACGCCTCTGTACTTATGTATACCTACTTAGTTAAAGCATGCCCTATGTTTTATTTATTGTTATACGACGATCGATGTGGCGCGGTGGGCGAAGATCTGCCTTGGGACAAATGTTTATGAGATCTCAAATATTTGTTCCAGAGTTCTGGGTCTTTTCTTTGTACTTATACGTAATTAAAAATATCTATTTAATAATTTTTTGTATTAAATATATCAGTCATTTAGTACCCACAATAAAAAATAAATTAAGGCGCAAACAGCACCTAAAGTGGCGCCCCACTTATTTTATCTTATAAATACGATAAATAAAAGAATTTTCAAAATTCATTCGTACAGTTTATTAAACTATCGCTATTTTTTAATGCATCTGTACCAAGTAGTTTTATTTTGTGTAGTATAGGAAGAGATACGAAGTTGCCTTTGGTGGCCACCAAACTCTGTTTTCGTTGAGCATTAAAAGATGCATTAAAGCATAGCTTATAAACAAACTGTACGAGTGAATTTTAAAAATTCCTTTTTTTAACGGAATTATAAGATAAAATAAGTGGGGGCGCCACTTTAGGTGCTGTTTGCGCCTTAAGCTCCATAATATCCATAAAGCTCCATAATATGGAGCTTAATGAAATTTTCGTCTTCTCCGAAATAAATGAATTTTAATCAAGCTCTGCTGGACTTTTTTATAAACAACGAAAATTACAAGCAAGGAATAGAAAAATTAAAACTAGTATTTACAATTGAAACCATTGAGCTAACTGCAGACGGTTGCAAACAGTCTAAAGGTAGCTCAATTGATCCATGTCAATACCAGTCGGAAGCGTCCCCAAGACACTGGCAGCATTACCACGCTGTATGGCAATGCTGATGCGCTGAGCCAGATATTCACCAGCTCTCGGGTCACGCGTCGCATCGACCAGACGCTCAGATAATTTTTTAAAAACCCGTAGAACCTCGGTACCCCACGGACGTAGGGTCTCGAATCCAAGGGGAGCAAATGCGTAGGTTCTGTCGAGACCTGCATATTTGCGCCTCTTGAGATCCTCGGCCAGATCTGCCGCCGCACCAGCCCTAGTGGTTGTCCTTGAAAGATGGGAAGGTGCAAGTGTGTCGACGCATGTAGCGTCCCACACAATGGGCCTCCCCAACTCCCATGGGACTAGTGTCATACCGTCGGGCCTCTTGCCATCGTCACGGAACAGACCATTCGGTTCGAGAATAGCTGGTACGTTAGCGCTGACAAAGGCCCGCCGGATGATGTCATTAAGGCTGGCATGACGAGATATCCGACCAGCGGCCCTAGTACACGATAATCCGTGATGACCAAGCTGTTCGATTGCAGTACCGCACTGGCATTGATGAGGCGCACAACACCTTGCACCCAACCGAATACATGTTGCGATACTGAAAGTAGCGGGATCCAATAAATTGCCAGTGTTATAAGAAGGATTTTTAGCTTTACATTTAGCTCTGCTTAGCTTCGAGCTAAATGATGTTGTGTGGATTGTTAATCATTATTCATTTGCTTTTTTTTCACTTACTTTTCGTATGTGATTATGCCAATTGATCCATCATTTGCTCCGTAATATGAAAATACTTCAGTATTATGACTGGTATTCAACCCAGCTAAACGGCAGGGCCCGGATGATATCGTAATACGAGACAAAAGTTGACCATTTTCAAGTAATGCAGTCCCTTTATTTGCGATCAAAATAAGGAGGCGAAGTTTCGAACTCTGAAAAAGATTTATTTAATGCCATTTTAGTCACACCCATACCTACCTAATCCTACTGTTAAAGAGAATCATTTGGAATCAGAAATTTAGAGAGTGACGCTAGGTAAGTAGAGAGTTTAGTACCTACCTACATATGTCATGAAAACAGTTTAGGTACCTACAGGTTATATAATATTCATATTATTTTTATAATGAAATCTTACATTAGGAGTTTCAAATGCAGCAATGTCCAATACTCTATCCTCACAAGTGTATGCGTGACTTTCTTGCATATCACTGTAGAATGATATGGTTTTTCCGCTACAAAGGATTAATTCACTTCCAACAATGGACCTAGAAGAAAATAAACTAGCATGAAACGAGTTTGTTAACAGAAAAACAAATAACATTAATACTTACATAGACGTAATGGTTTCAATAAAGGCAGTTTCAATAGTGAAAAATAATTTTCCTTTCCTGGTGTAGCCTTTTACTTCATTTCCGGATGCGGCAAATATTTTTTCTCCATGAACACCTTCAAATTTTTAGTAGTTAGATAGGTAATCTCAAAATATACTTACATACTTACATTCGAGTTTTTTAGTCAAAGTTAGTCCCTATACCTAGATGAATAGGTAGGATGTGAATGTACTCATTTAGGTACCTACCTAGGTAAAAGTAGTATTAAAGCGAAGAGAAGTCAATTACACTTTATTTATATTTTGGTTATTTTGATTAATCATGCATAGTTTAAATTTGATTTGTCTAAGTGCTTATTAAAAAGCCTAAATAAATAAAGTTCCCTATTGATTTAGGTAGGTACTGATTTCGTGTTTCGTACATTCACTGGTACTTACCTACTATATTTGTATACTTAGGTAGGTACTTATACTAACTACCTACCTGTAGGTAATTGGGAAAGTTACTCACCACTTGTTAATAGGACAGATGTTATTGGTTTTCCTGGGAGTGTTTTAAATTGTACAATCGGTTCTTCATCTTTAATACCTATACATTGCAAAACTCCATTTTTGTCACCTATGACAAACTGAAAAACACGTCTCTAAGTAAGCACCTACTTGGTTTTACAAAGGTTAGTTACGTTGGTGTTAAACAATAACCACAAGACGCCGTTTATTGGAAAGGCAGAAGGTATGTAGGTACCTACCTTTTGTTCACTTTTTGAACCAGATGATGGGAAAATTTTTAGCGTATGTGGGTATGTAATCCCACAAATCATATAATCCACACGGTGAAATTCGTAGTCCATGATATTTTTGAATTTAGAAGTCTATCAAAGTAAAATATTTGCAATTTTTCTTTTGTTTTGGTTCAGCCTAACTCTCGTTGTCTAGGTGATGACGTACCTACTATCGTTGGAAAAAAATAACCAAGTGCAAATCAGAATAGCGCACGAAGGGTTCCTTACGTGGTACTTACATCTATAAAATGTCAATCATTTATAAAATTGCAAAAAAAATAATGTAATATATTTTATAATATTATTCTGTTTTTAGTAGGTATTTGTTGTTATAGCAGCAACAGAAACATATCATCCGTCAAAATTTATACTGAGATACAGGCTGGTGACGGACGGACGGACAGCGGAGTCTTAGGTAATAGGGTCCCGCTTTATCCTTTCGGAACGGAACTCTAATAATTATGGCCTATGCTATAATGTACCTACTTAAATAAAGGTACAGTTTTATAGGTATAAGGCTCGGATCAAATCATTGACGTATATAGGGGGTGTCCGGGTGAAGACCATGGGCGTAAAGTGGGGTAGGTTTGCTAGATCGAAACTTATCCACGTCCGGGACAATTACAACTAAAAAAGGTCGCCAGCGAAATGCGAGTTATCCGTTAATGAGCCGGGGCGTCTCCTAAAATAAACAAGGTCTGCCAATGCGAGTGATCTAATATCCAGGTCTTTATGAGCCGGGGCCTCAGGTCTGCCTGTCCTAAAAATATATATTTCTTAGGATTTAGAAATCCGGCCGGATGGCCAGTAGACAAGGCCATACTAGGAGGCTCTTTATTAGTTAGATTTTTAGGAGGCAAAATCTCTGGATAGTGGATCTCTCGCAGTTTTTCCTTTTTCTGTAAAATAAATCACTTGCTTCTGGTTCTGCTGGAACTGGGTTTGGGGTTGGATCTGAAGAACGTTGTCCTCTAAGCCAACAAAGCCAGGACAACGTTTTCCACTTCTAAACGAATATCATTGCTTATTTCCATAGTAGCATTTGACAGGGCAATTGGAGAAGTAAAGTGGGAGAGACGCTTGAACCGAGGACCTTCTAATTAAATCTTCTTTAACAGTCTTGCCTCTCTTATGTCTTCAGTGGCTTCTTTGAAAGGGTCGAGAAGCGGAATAAGGTCTTGTAGGTACATTTACTGCGAAGTTACAACGATGCCACAGACGACAAAAAGCAAAAAGTCAATTACCTACTTATAAGTAGGTACTTACAGTTATATGACGCGGACGCGGTCACCCATCCAGCCGATTGATTGGTGGCAACTTTGTATAATATTGACCCTCTTTATTATTTACTTACCTATTTTATTTTTACCACTTACCCCTAAAGCAAGAAAAGCTATAAGTACATGTACCTATACCGCGATTAGGAAAAAATGATATTTTTTGTAAACGATAGAGTTAAAAAACCAAAGGTATATTGATCAGATCATCAATTTATGCTGCAGAAGCTCAACAGAACAATTCGTGGTTTTGACAGTTTTCATTCATCATTCCATTGTAGGTATTAAATTCTGAAGACATTTCAATTAGGTAAGTACCTACCTATTGGGTATATAACCTACCGTTCAAAACAGAAATTAGGCAAATTGTGTGAGCAGGACACACTCCCTAACCGAGGTTGACCAATTTCCATTTGGTTAGTAAGTACCTACCTAGGTATGACCTGAATTTTTATATTGCATGATTTCACTGAATTATTATTACTAGCATGATTTTAGTTTAATTGACTATCCTTAGGTATATGTAATTTTTTTGTGTTTAGGTAGGTACTACCTACATTTGTTCTTTTTTAATCTTGTTATACCTATTTACAATTACTTAGTTATATGATAATAATAAACACGTGTATATAATAGGTACGTTGACGATATCGATTGACATTGACAAATTCAATTCAACATCCATTAAAAATTGTGTCGACATGCAGGTCTATTCAGACCATAGAATTATTATCTCCTAGAAGATGCGCACATGCTATCTCATTCACACACGAAAGAGAACAATCATAGGCAAATTGCCTGAGAAGAAAAGAGAAAGAAATACTTGGATTCTCTCTCATGCTATGTGCTGGTTTTGTCTATTGCTGCGCACTTAGATGTGCGAAACAAATTGACGGACTTTGACGCAATTTCGTTTTTTCCAGACCTTAAATCAAGTTTTCATTCAAGAAAATGTGGTAGAGTGACTTAGAAAACATAACTGCACCTCATAGAGATAAAATTCTTATAAAAAAATGTTTCTGAGCGGTGTTATAAAGTGTTAAAGCGACAGTGAAAAAAATGAGCCAGATTTGTCATTCCACTCGTAGGTACAAGTTATTTTGACTATAGCAAGGTTTAAAATTAACAGTTTCTTAGATTCACACAGAGACAGTGCTCTAAACTTGGGTTTTTTAGTAAATTTAAATAATTATAACCTAAACTTACGAAAGTTTAGGGTTGCCTGCAATCGATAATAAAATTCCCAAAAGTACGCATTAACGTATATTATTAATACCTAATTTACAAACACACTTTTTATTTTGTTACAGATTTCCTCTTAAACAATTATTTGCCTCTGGTTCGGATGAAAGTCAAGAACAATAAAGATTAAGAACCTAACATCTTTTTATGGATATATAGCCAACGTTTTGTCTCGATGAAAAATTAGCAGGCGAATTTTCACCTCTCTCATGCAGTTTCCAATAAGATTTATGATTCAAATATATCGCTCATTTTAATAAAATACACTTTTATGCATACAATGCATACAGCATCATCCAACCCCAAGCTTAGCAGAGCTTGTGTTATGGGTACTAGATGACTGATATACATAATACAATACATTACATAATTAGTTAATTATTATTATACATAGAAAACACCCAGTATACCCTAGAACAAAAATTTGTTGATCGTACAAAACTTGTTCCAAGGCGGGCATCGAACCCGCAACCTCCTGCGTCGCAAGCAGATCTTCGCCCACCGCGGTTTATCGGTCGTCATATATTGATAATTGTGTTACCTTAAGTGTTGTTTTATTTCTTACATTACCTTACCTTATTTATAAGTTTGCTTATTATCATAAATATACTATCATGTCGTAAGTGTTCAAACTAGGATATAACTAGGTATTCGCTACGGGACAGAGGTAGTAATTTATATTTAGATAAGTATATTTCATTATAGTGCATCACATTTATAAGAAACTTTTTTTCATGGTGTTCACTTATTTGTGTTATGATAAAAGTAATAAGATTCATTTATGGTCACTGATGTCCATATAACAGACCTTGAGACTAAAATGAGAAAATTAGTCTGGGTAAAAAATTTGCACGGCAACACCTCCCCTCGTATCGGTCTATCTCACCGGCGGCCACGCTATGTAGTCATCTATATTTTATACATCTATGATTCAGACTCTCCGCTACCGAATCATCGATTCGGAATCTGACGCAGATTCGCGCGAAATTCAAATATTTAAACAGTTTTTAATATTTTATGCATTCTACACGGAATATAAATAATGAAAAGTAATTTACCGTAATAAATAAAACATTTACTATAAACCCATGTTATTAACTAATTTCGATTTAGAGTTTATTTCGGAGAAATTAATAATATAAGAGACTGATAACTAAAAATATTGCCGAAAGGTCCATAAGTTGAATTTTTTTTTTAACATAGGGTGATAGAAAATGATCTACGTTTTGTGGATAACTATTTTGCTGGTACTTTTATTCCTTGCAAAATGCAGAATGTTATAAAAACTGCTAGTATATTTGAATTTCGCGCGAATCTGCGTCAGATTCCGAATCGATTACTCGGTAGGGGAAAGTCTGAATAGCCCTGATGTATCGGTCGACCCTCTTGTCTTATAATATCTATTTTTAATAATGTATATAGTATGTTTATGAATGTAATTTATTTAGTTAAATAGTAATTTTCAAAGAAAGTCCCCTGTAAATACTGGTCTAAACTTCTAAAAACCTTGTGATGCTATCCAAAAACGGTCATTGGCAAAATTCCGTCTAACCAGACGCAGAGCCATAATCAAGAAGTCGAAGTGGACCAGACGCAGAGCCGATGCCCATTTACCACCAAATTTACCACATCCCTAGTACATTTGTGCCCAATAAATAGATATACATGCAACAAACAAAAGGTGAAATAACTTTAGCCACAACTCGTAGACAATATTTATAAAAACCTGTGAAACTGAAAGAGCTGAGTTTGACTACAAAATCTTCGTCACGTAGGTACCTACATATCTTCCAAACTCACCATACACACGCAATGGCTTCAGAAAAAGACCCACTTGTTAGTGAGAGATCTGGAACGGTCCGAGAAGTTGGAAACCACGCCATTTGGAGTCTCTCTTCATGTAAACCAGGTAGGCATGATTCCTAATTACTTCCACCCTAAGTCTGAGCTTCCACCTACAAACATGTTGTTTGTTTTGCATTCATTTCGTTTATTTGAAGGTATATATCGATATTGCGTTGTATTCCTTTTGTATTGTATGTGTATTTTATTATTAAATAGGTATTACAGTTTCATTTCATACCTATGTGCAGGTTTTGGCATTGACCAGCTGAGAGATGATTGTATGGAAACTTACTGGCAGTCAGATGGGCAGCTTCCACATCTAGTTAACATTCAGTTTCAACGCAAAACCATGGTATCCCATATTTACATCTACTCGGACTACAAACTTGATGAGAGTTATACACCTAGCAGAATATCTATACGAGCAGGCACACACTTCAATGATTTACAAGAGATAGAAGTTGTTGAATTAATTGAACCTAGTGGTAAGTAGAAGTATGCAGCTAGATATTATTTACATGTAAAAAATAAGTAAGTATAACTTGCATGCACATTTGGTTCACGAGTGTGTAGTTGGTACTGAACTAAATAAGCACATTTATATTTTGCAGGCTGGGAAATGATACCAATAAAAGATATACATGACAGACCAATAAGAACATACATGATACAAATAGCTGTGCTGAGCAATCACCAGAATGGAAGAGACACTCACATGAGGCAGATCAAAGTGCACTCACCTTGTGAACCAACAACATTTGACATAAACAAATTTAGAAATTTCTCTACTGTACAGTTTCAGCAATATGCAACAATTCGCTAAGATAAAATAGAAGTTAATAAAATATTGTCACTGAATATTTATAAATTTTTATTCATTTATTTATTCTATAGTAAGTAAAAGATCATTAATTACATCATGGAATAATTCACTCTTCCTGTAATTATTTACCATTATAGGTATATTGTATAGGAGAAGATTATTATCTTAATCAGAATCATCATCACTCTCTTCATCAGCTTTTTGTAACCATTCAAAGAACATTCTAACAGAATTGAGCTGCAGTAGAGGGCTACAGTTCTCTTTCAGGTCTTCATAGAACTCCAGCAATGTATCCTCATCAATAATTTCTATGTCATATAGCATGTGCAACACATGACCGCTGTTCCCTTGCAGCCATTCACATTGGATGGATGTTTCCTGTAATATGATTAAACTTTGTTTTAACCATCAATTACTTTAAATTCTAAAATAGAGTAGTGAGCATAAAAAATTACCTCAATCGCTTTCAGACAATCCATTATAGAGGTTTTGCTCTTGATATAGTTTACAAAAATAGGATGGAAAAACTTTACAACATCCCTGAATGCAAGCATGAAACTTTTTGCTTTTTGTAGATGTGGCAGACTGAGCAAAGCTTTCACAACATAAAAGTTAACTTCATGTAATTGTATGTTATAGGCATATCTTGAAGAATTGATTTCCAAAATCAAATAATCACATTTGAGTTTGTCTTCATACCCTCTTGTAAGACTGTCAATCACTTCATTCAGGAACACTGCAATCAAACAAGGCATAAATTACATATAAGTTTTTATTCTTAAGAAAAAGGTAAGATTTTTTAAATTTTTGGTATATTTGCTACTAGCGACCCGCCCCGGCTTCGCACGGTTTTATTATATGTATAAACCTTCCTTTTGAATCACTCTATCTATTTAAAAAACCGCATCAAAATCCGTTGCGTAGATTTAAGAATACAAAGGGATGTAGAGACAAAGAAAGCGACTTTGTTTTATACTATGTAGTGATACGCATCATTTTAATTTTTCTTTACTTATGTTTTTATATACTAAAAAAAAAATTATAGCCTCCTTTAAGTAAGTGTGTTGTTTGGTAGCTAAAGTAGGGCCAATTTAATAGATCACATTTGACAATTCATCAAAATTAAACAACTTTGTTTTTCAAAGTTAGAAATGCACAATTAGTTAAGGCGTAAACAGGAGCTAAACTAGCGCTTCCACATATTTTATCATAATTAATTACGTTAAACAAAGGATTTTAAAATTGATACCTACGACTTAACATAAGCTTTTTTTAATGCATCTGTAGTAGTTTTTAATTCCTTTGTTTAACGTAATTATTAAAATAAGTGGTGGCGCCACTTTAGCTCCTGGTTGCGCCTTAATACCTACCTACATCTTTATTGCAATTACTAGATGTGACTGCGATTGCGTACGCGTAGAATGGTGACTTGGCAGTCGCATAAACCCTATAGGTAAGTACCCATATTTCCATATAAAATTTCATTCTTATACCTATTACCCCAAAGTAAAATTTTAACTTTGAATGTCATATTTATTTATATCTACCAAATCAAAAGCCTTGAAAATAAGATAGGTACAAGTTTTTAGCTTTAAAAATGATGTAATTAATTTCCATACAAACTTTCAAGCCCGACCTACAACGCTTCTTTGGTATTAAAAAGCTCTAGGCTATCTCTGTACCAATTTCATGTTAATCGGTTCTGTAGTTTAGGCTTGAAAGCGTAACAGACAGAGTTACTTTCGCATTTATAATATTATAAGTAGGGATTTCATTTGATTTTTCGTTTATTTAGGCGCAAACATAGATAGAGTTATTTATACACCAATCAAGATGCCGCTAATAGACATATTATAAAAGAATTTCAAAAGTTAAAGGCGCAAAAATTTAGACAAATAAAAATATTTTACCACATTAAGTATAATAAAAGACAAATAAAGAAGTGTACAATATCAACATAAAAGAGAAGCTTGTATATATCACATTTAGAAAACTTATTACGCAATCTTCTCTAGGTATAGAATAATTAATTGCTTAGTAGTAGTAGTTTTTTCTAATTAAGTATTTGAGGAGATTTTTTTTGTATTACGGATATTTTATATTATGTTTGAAGTCCATATCAATTAATTGAATTTTTATGAATGTTTTTAAGCACCTATGAAGCTAAGACTGACAGATGTAATCTATTAAAATTAGCCCTACTTATAGAAGACCTAATCTAATCTAAAACCTACCCATGGAATAGCACTGACTGAATAATAATTTATTTTAATATACATAGTGCAATACTTACAGTTGGTATCATCAAGAATAGATGTCTGGTCAGAAGAATCATCACTGACATCTGAAGAGTAGCATGATTCACTGTCAATCCATGTTTTATCAAAACCTACAAACTCATCCTGACTGCTTCCAACTGAATCATTCTCCCATTCTGTCCCTGACTCCGATGCTGAAAGTTTTAGCTCTGAAAATAATTGATCAGCTTGAACAAGTTTGGTTCTTGCTTTAGTTAGAACTTCAATTTTTAACTTAAACAAGTCCTCTTTAAAGACAAACATACAAACCTTTGTCATTTTCTACTTCTGCCTTAATTATGCCACTAAGATTTGTATTAGGCTGAACAGTAATATTTTTTGCAATTATAGTGCCTTCAATATAACAATTTTCGTTTACTATGCAATCTTCATCAATATAAGATTTAACTATTTTGGAATTGTCCTTTACCACAACCCTATTCGAAATGTAGCTTTTCTCTATTGTGACATTATTGCCTAGATTAACATTGTCTCCAAGAAAGGATTCAGAAACTGTTGAATTACTGCCCAACTGTGAACAGTCACCAATCAGAACATCTTCCACGAGATTGCATGATCTGAAAAGTAATTAACTTTGATAATGTGCATTTTAAAACAACTTTTTACTAGAAGTCTTGCAATGAAACTAACCTGTTAAGTGTAGCTGTCTTGTTCCTATAAATGTGTTTTCCTGTATAGACAAACTCCTTGTATGCACCAGATTCAATGGATAGAGGATATGCCCAGTTATGAAAAATGTCTCGGCTGAAACAAAAATGATTTGTGGATAACACTAACTAAATTAAATGATTTACTACTGACTGACTGACTAGATTATGCAAGTAGGTATTGTATAATAAAAAATATCTTTGTAATATATATATTGTATATAATACATATGTATTGTATTAAATATATCAGTCATCTAGTACCCATAATACAAGCTCTGCTTAGCTTGAGGCTAGATGATACTGTGTGGCGCCATATGGCGCTCATTAGGAGAGGCATATGTGCCTATGGCCAGCTGTGGACTCATATAGGCAGATGATGATGATGATGACTCAAAGGGAGTTCCCTGTGCTACCCTTATGGTACTGAACCCTCAAAAAAGCCATGGTTTTTCGAGTCTCTGTTTCTATTGGAAGAACCACCAACATTAAGTTAGTGTGGAACACTCAGTTTGCGAGCCCTACAGGCACTTGGCCAAAATCAGCATCAGCATCCACTGATGTCAAGATCAAAAATCAGGAATAACCCTTTTACGAAATGCTAGAGTGCTCACCAGACTGTTTGAAATGTCTTCCAATTAGTAATAGCAGCTGCATACTTGTTCGACTTCACAAATGTGTAGTACAAGGAATCAGTTAAAATATCCTCCTGGATAAGCAATCCATGTATGAAGTCATCACGGCTTTGAAAGTCAAAATTATCAGCAAAAAGTGGTGGCACAGACGGGGAGCAGACAGCAATATTTGGATCCACTAAATTCTGATGCAACTTTACATCTGCATGGCTTAAAAGGTGTTTCTGAAATGTTTTTCTTGCATTAATATCACTATTTATAGCAAACTAGATGTGCCTGTGTCTTCGTCCATGTAGATTAGTGACTATAGGTAGTTGCATAAACCTTATATATGGGTATATTTCTTTGACAGCTAATTTTGTTTATAAAAGTAACCTACTTCAACATACATTTATAAAATGTAACATTTGAAGGTAGATGAATAAAAGTTAGTTTTGGTACCTATTGAACTCAATCATGGTGTTATCTTTTATCCATACAAACTTTCAACCCCTTTTTTTATTTGACATAAGGGTAAAATTTTTATTAACTTTAAATAAAATATTTATTTATAGTTAATCTAAAGCCTTTAAAAAGTTTCAAGCTTCTAGCTTTAAAAATGAAGAAACTTTCATACAAACCTACAACCCTTTTTCACATTAAAAATTAGCCTATGGCTTTTCTCAGGCTCAGGCTATCGCTGTACCAAATTTTATATTATTATTATTTTATATATTATTTTTCCTTTTTCCTAGCGTGAAGACTAATCTAGAAGCTTGCTATGAGAAAAGAAATAGTGATTCTGGAGATTAAAATACATACAGTAGGCAAGGCAATAGCACTTTCAGCTGAGTTTGCTTTGAATTTTTGATGAAACAAGACTTTTTGGTTTTTGCCATCTGCAGCTATAAATATTGATTTGTCTGCCTTTATCAATGGATGCTTGTGGGGTAGTTCTTTATAAACCAATGTCATAGCAACTCCTTTATCTTTTTTAGTAATTTGCCTGCAAAAAAAAAAGTTGTGAATAACAAATTAAATAATACTTATCATAAAATTGCCAAAATATTACCCAGCATGTGAGGGTGTACACACTATAATTACATAATCCTTAATTATTTTATTATTAGATTAAGTTACAACATGATTTTAATAGGTAATATCTTTGCTGATCCCACTCACTTGTGTTGATCCAACAGCTGAGCAAAATCAATGTTTGTTACAGTGTTGATGCCAAGAAGAATAAAATCCCCTTTCACTAAAGAAGCAGCATCAATCTCCCTCATGACATCTCCTACAGACTGGCAGGTGTCTGATGACACAACCTGGACATCCATTGTGCACTTCCACAGGCCTGAGCTTTCCCTGTAAATGAGTGAATAAGTAGCAGTAGCAGAACTATTCATCACAATGAATTGTTGATCTAAACTAGCAGTACCATGCAACTTTGTTGATGCATAATTAATTATATTTTTTCAACTAAAAATTTTCCATAAATTTCTTAACACACCTCTCCATCCAACCCCTTTTTATACCAAAAATCCTAAAATATTATTATTATTTCAGTGTAGATTTTCATCTTCTCGGCTATAAAAATATACCAGTTTACTGGAGTGCACGGGCCTAAGCCAAGTGCACACCAATGGTTGCTGTAGAAACATTATTTACCATTAGTGATTTAAATTTGGTGTAAGCGAGTGCCAGAGGGTTCCTCGGTTTGTAAAAACTTTCGTACAATTCTGCATGTATTAAGTACGACCGCTTTCTGTACCCCGGTAGAAGAAAGTACTATGGGAATAATGGTTACTCTACTTAACCCCCACATTCAGCCTATTTCATTCTTTAAATCAACATATTTTGTGAGTTTTTCAGCTATATTGTTTTGTAGATTATGCGTGTTTGGAATTGCTATATCTATGAGGAGTCCTATTTTATTTTATTTATCTATAAGTGTTAAGTCTGGTCTATTATAATGAATAGTTTTATCTGTAAGGATGGCTGTTATTATTGTGCGTCTTTAGTATTCCTACAATAACAATAAAATTTCATGACACACTAAAATTTCACATACAAAGTTTAGTACAACGTAGTCAGTAAGAAAGAAGAGACAGGAGGTAGAATGTTTTCAGTCTTACTTAACATATTCCTTGACCAGATGTGCATCCTGACAGCAAAATAATACTGCTTCAGTAATTCCGCCAACAGCCAAGGATTGTAGGGTATATTCAATAAGTGGGACTCCAGCAACTGGTATAAATCCCTGCAATTTAATGGCTATTAGAGTACAATTTTCGGATTATTTCATCATCTCACATTAAGCCACAACTGGCCAAATACCTGGTACCTCCTTGTCATATTTATTTTCATATACAGTATTCTCACTTTAGAAACTTGAGGAAAACGAATGCAGAACTTACCATAGGCTTATTTTTAGTTATAGGAGAAAAATTGTTGTTAAATGTATCCATCACCACAATTGCTTGAAACACATCTTCTTTATTTAGTTCCATTGCTAGTTTATTGCACAGACTTATTCGGTCGATCTGTATTAAGTTCTGAATACAAAATGATGGAATTTTCTAAGTAAGAAAGAATTTGGGCAAAAGGAACAATTTATTTACGAACTTTTGAGGTTGGTTGACTTGTTGAAACCTGGAATTCAACTTCTTGATACCACTGTTTAGTTGGTACTGCAGGACATTTCTTGTTAAAATGCCTACTGCTTTTAAAGTAGGTAGGTAGTACCTACCTACTTTTTTACTTTACAAAGATGAAACTATAATAACTAGGTACCTAGTTATTATAGTTTCATCTTTGATGTTATTATTATGATAGTTATTATGGTTTCATTTAATGTTATACATACTTACAGGAGATGTTAAATTCGAATCGGATTCGGAAGAATCTGAATCACAATCAATTTTGGCGCCGCCTTTAAAGCGTAAAAGAGCAAGGACTTGTAAAGAAAGCACTGGTAGGTAAGAGTTGGTACCCTACCTATTAACTATAAAATAGAAGGTGATGATGATTTACCATACCTAGATAGGTATGTGGTTGGAATATGACCCTCCCTTCCTATTTTATTGATTTTTTTTAAATTTATTTATTTCACACCTTGGATTCATTAGTGAATACTAAGTCAAGAATTATCTATAATTATGAAATTATTAACTTGGTATTGACATGGATCAGTTGAGCTATCTCTAGACTGTTTGCAACCGCCTGCAGTTATCTCAAACTGGTTTTAATTTATTTCTATTACTTGATTGAAATTTTCGTTCCTAACCGATTCAAACTTCAACTTCTTGATTATGGCTCTGCGTCTGGTTTGACGCAATTTTGCAGATGACCGTCTTTGAAAACATCACAAGCTTTTATTTAATAAATAATGAGATTACATTACACGACAGGCGTGTCATCAATGAATTACTTTACTGTAATATTTATAATGAAGGGTTTCTCCAAATTACTTCTTACTATGTAGGGTACCTAACATAATAATAATGTAAGTAATTCTAATAACTTTTTTTATTATTTCAGATATTGCCCCGAAATTTTTCATCGGCGTCATCGGCGTCAAAACTCAAATAATATTCTAGATTAAATAAACCACTTTATTTAACAATATTACTATATTTTTTTATTTCAAAAAGTAGTATTTTTTATTTCGCAATCTGGGCACACCGGTTGACTATTTACATCGGTGCCTGCCTGCATACGAAGCGCGCCGCGCGATCACCGCATGCGCGTTGCCGCTCTTCTTTACCTAGCCCTTGTGCTTAGAGCAGAGCGGCAACGTGCATTTTTAACGAAATTATGTACCGGTAAATAATGGGAATTACCTGTTTAGATATAACGTTATAAAGTTTTTCGTTACCTGGGTAACGATACCACCTTTTGGTATCGTTAAATAGGTAACTATATAATTGTAACGTTACTTACCGGTATTTTTATTGGGAAGTGGTAACGTTATAAAGCCCTGGTGGTAGGTAAGGGACATTAACAGATTGTAATTTCCAAGCATTTTTACTTATATGATAGCTTGTAGCTTGGAATGATTCCTAGCTCAAATACGTAGGTAGGTAGGTACTTCTATCGCAAAAATAAATGCCTAACTTGCAATATGCTACAAACACTATATAAAGTTGAACTTTGACTTATTACTGACATAAGAGTAGGACACGAGATAACTTACCGTTATTTCCAAATTTAAAATCCCACTGACCCAATTACAATCTAATATACAGGTCAACTTTTTAAACTGGCACCAACCGGCCACCGCCAACTGCTCGAACGAAACCACAAAAAAAAAGAAAGAGATAGAAAACTGTTTTTGTAACATTTACTTTATAACGTTAAGTAACGGTAAGTTTACCGATAAAAGCAAAAGTATCGTTACATTGATTTACCGGTATCTCGTCACAAAATTACCGGTATATCATATACCGGTACCTATTTTAGTAACGTTACCTAGTGTTGGGCCGATGTAACGTTACCACCTTTTTACCGGTATATGAAGCCCTGCTTCTTGTACAATGGAAATTAATTTGTAGAAAGGTGTCCGTCAACAAGTTAGCAGCCACACCATGGAATTTTGAGTTTAGAAATATGTCAATTAACTGTGCCATCAATGCTGTATTCGATGCCGTAAAGCATATAAATAGTGCTCCAGTACTATATGAGATATTGAGGGATTTCACTGTGGCTGCTATCTTGACGTCAAGCTGGCAGCTCCGCTGATTGTGAAGAAACCATAGCTAGATTTTAGGAGTGTGTCGTTATTTCACAAGATGGTTAAATAAACCGTTAACAGGATTCCACAACGATAACGTTATGCCTCGATTCAATAACTGTATATAAATTCCTTAACGATCTTCACGCACGACGACGATAACGAATTTCAACGAAATGGCGACGTGCGTGCACCGCAACGTTCGCGAAGACGCTAAACGGATCGTGAAATCAAAACCAGTGAAATAGCGAGAATATAAGCTATCGTTAAATTTTGGTTTGTGAGCGAATGAGTAAGTGAACCAAACACGTGAATTTAGTTTAGTTTGTTTGTTGTTTCTTGCTCGAGTCGCCGGACGGAACAGCTGACCCCGTTTCGCAGAGGCGGTAGCTCCAGTTACTCCAGTCATCCCGTGACCACGGCAGTGTGTAAGCCTGTCGAAACGTCGGGAAAAATAGGTAAATGAACGCGATAAATACCCGTACATAAATATTTATAATAGTTTGTAAACCATTGTTGATTCGTTGATTGACTTTGAATTTGATTGTTGAGTGAAAAATAAATACCTGCCTAAAAATGTAAAAACAGGACAGGAAAAAACAAATAATAAGTTGTACAATGGGTGGCCTTATCGCTATGAGCGATTTCTTCCAGGCAACCTTTGGATGGACATGGAGTGGAAGCGTAAAGTGAATGTTAACGTTAGCTTATCGTCAAAATCTCGTTTTATAAAGTTTTTTAACGTTGCCTTAACGTCAACATTCTCGCGTTCAGCTACATCTCTCGTGAAATTCTCAACATCCTAGTTTTTAACGATTCTTAACGATATATAGTTATTTTAACGGTTATCGTTCACCATTAGATAGTTTCGTTAAGTGAATGGAATATCTATTAACGACCCACTCCTACTAGATTTGAATTGTGAACTATACCCATAAACTGTTCCCATAAATATCTAGTTGTGCTGTAAAGCTCAGAAATAGAGACCCTGTGGTATTTAAGATATTAGGATCTAAACATCTACATACATTCGAAAGTACAGATGAGTACAAAAGTGTTTAGATAACGATTGCAATCAATCGCTAGATGGCGTTTATTGCAGCCGAAGCGTTTACTCGCCTAGAAATAACAATAGACGTTTATTTTTATTTCTGGACAAGAAAGTGCTGCTGAAGCCACGAAAGACGATAATATACCTACTATGGACAAACATACAAATCTTATTTGGATTTTATTCTTAATGATTGACACATTCTTCATAAGAAAAACTGTAGGTAAGCCACCATAGACACTGGAATGGAAAATAAACAATCAGAAAACGTATTAATTTAGTTATTTTATTTGTATCTATGCGAAATAAGCTTTACGAGTAATCTTAAAAATTTCACCTCAAGTTGCACCGTTTGGGAAAGTGCGGCTACCATGCCTGGGGGAAGTGCGGCACTATGCCGCACTTACCCCAAGTCAGCGGTTTTCAACCTTTTCAACCTTATGTTTTGGGAGTAAATGTATTGGTACCTACCTATTTATTTTAAATATTTGGTCAGCCGGAGGAATCGTAAGATAGACTGAATGTCGTTATAATAATAAGCAAAATTAAGTTTTTAAACCGCCTTAATATTTCGAACTTATGAAAGGCTGAATCTAGAAAATATTAGGCGAGATTTATTTTTGAAACGTTTATTTTCTATGGCAACTTAATAAATTAAGTTTTCTAAAAAATAATAATACATATAGTCACTAAATTAGTTTAGGAACTTATGAGAAACTGAATATTATTAAGTTGCTTAATATTCTAAGAAAACCACGAATGCTAAAATTATGCATAATTTTCTGATAAATATAAAACAATATGAAACTTAATTTATTAAATTAATAATTTTATAATATAAGTTTATTTTGATACTGCCTTTTCTACCTGTTTCTTAATTTTTGTGAATTGTTTGATTTTCGTAATCTCAATAAGTTATATTAATAAAAAATAATAACTTAAACACTATTTTTCATTTTAAGAAGCTTTTTAATCAATAAATTACACATGAAAAATGATAGATTTTTTAAAGTGTACATAAACATCATCATTTTGAGCATTGTTGTCAAAAAAACATAGTTCATACATCCCATTACCTTTATCTTCCTTCTTGGGCAGTCAGGTATACTAGGTAGGTAAGGTACTAATGTTTAGAACCACTGGATAGCTTGTTCCTTAGAAATTATGCCGCACTTCCCCCATTTCACAATTTTCTATTTTTTTTCGGTGAACCTTATTTCTAGGATCCAAGAGTCGAATATAGACTTCTATTTGAACGTTCCTCTTTCTGATATTCACGTTGAAATTACAAAAAAGAGTCATTTACTGGCATTTGTAGACCCCTGCCGCACTTACCCCATTTCGATGGGAAAGTGCGGCCATGGACATGCTGTTAAAAATCCAGTGAAATACATAGAAAACTAAATCAGAACTCTAAAATTGCAGGTTCCATACGTAGATAATTCATCAGGGAATGTGGTACTGAAATAAATTATTTAAAAATGTTCACTGTATCACGACGCCCTTCCCCCAACTGACCTTACGTCCACGTCATCTCTAGCTAACTAGCTAGACTGACGCCTCGGTATATTATGGGCGCATATTCCAAGTACTAAATCATGGAGAATGAAAGCCTTCCTTCTAGGTATCTATAATATCAGAGCAGGAGTAGATACCACAAGGCTTAGTCTTGGGATCAGTAGTCAACGTTAACAATATCTACTGCAGACCTAGGTACCAGAATCCTCAACCGCAGTCAGCGCCACGATTGCCGATGACACAGCGATCTTGTCCTGCGACCTCTCCCCGTCTAACGCTTCAAAAACTCTCCATAACTATTTGAGGCAAACTGAACGGTGGGGACGGTGGCTACACAAATGGCGAATCCAGCGTGGCTAAATCTAATCAAATCTTATAATAATATAATTACCCTACGAAAGGGTAACTGTCCAGCCAGTCCACCAGTACCTACCTGTAGCTTGGTGATGAGGAACTTCCACATAGGTACCTTGGATTCACCCTAGATAGACGACTTGAAAGATCACGTCAAGGCCAAAAGATCGGAATTGTACAGGAGGTTTTAGAGCCTTTTTTGGCTGCTTGGGCCCCAGTCTCGTTTATCGATACAAACGACTCGTGTAGGTAGGTAGGTACAACTTTATTCTGACACCTGTATGGACAGACCTGTATGGGGTGCAGATTTGTGACCGTCTGAAGCACCACTCCAATCCTATTGCAAGACCTCTTATTGCCGCGATTTTCAAGCACGTCTTGTATCGCGCGCGCGATATCCTGTGATATTTGTTTGCAGTAGGTAGGTAATATACCTACTTAGACGCGTACAATTTTACACATAGGTATAGCTGCGATATCATCGAAGCGATTGGAATTGTCCGTCCGATACGTTTCTGCGTCCAGCGATTTGCAAGATTGCGATAATTGTTTACGGAACATTTTGTACTATTTCGCATGCCATCTTTCACACAGCTGCGTCTTGCGCTTTGACCCTTCGAGGCTTTAACATGCTGAGCTTGTAATGATAGGCGTTTCATTTGACACTTTAAATTTAGTGATTTCTTTACAAAACCTAACAACCGAGTTCTTGAAATAACATCCACGGGATTGACCTTAAATCTAAATATTCGTAGATTTAGGT
Source organism: Eupithecia centaureata (assembly GCA_944547425.1). Classification (NCBI taxonomy): domain Eukaryota; kingdom Metazoa; phylum Arthropoda; class Insecta; order Lepidoptera; family Geometridae; genus Eupithecia; species Eupithecia centaureata. Next base: position 9,710,481 of record OX155676.1, on the reverse strand, counting down.
AGGTACCTACCTAACATAATATATATGAGTCAACTGTTATTAGGTAGGTAAGTTTATGCGATTGACAAATTGATAAAATACTTAGGTAGGTAGGTACCTTATCTAATAATAATTAATGAGCGGTTTGCGGCTTCATAATTCGAGAATAGCATGTGGCAAGCGGACAGCCGGGCGCGATGGGAACTGCCTACTCTGAGACTCCCAGACGATACGTTTTGGTGATGACTGGTGTTATGTGTAGGTACCTACCTACTGCACACGTATACCTTGCTACATATTATAAACTAGATACGCACCGCGGCTTCGCCCGCGTACCTACAGAGTCTTTTTTCAAACAAATTTCAGAAATTTATCACACAACCCCTAGGTGTTATTTCGTGAAAATAAAAAATACTTGTTAAATTATTTATTTCATACTTTACTTTACTTTGTGTCTGAAAATAAATGAATTTATTATTATTTATTTATTATTTACTTATACCGAGTTTTCAGTACTAAAACGGAAAAAAAAATCCATATAAACATTATCTATTTAACCCCCTCAGAGGTTAAATTTTGAAAATTTTATTAGCCTAAGGCGGCGTCCTAATTGGGAGTGATCGTACGATGGCCCGATGCGTTCTTCATCTCACGATCAAAGTGGTCGTGCGATGACCTAATAGGTGTCCTAATAGATCGCGCGATGTCCATCGTGTGATGCCGTCAACGATGATGACGCCCCTCGCGCGTCAACGCATCGCGTAGGTAACCGATTAGGACACTCAAAAGAGATCTGTTACTTTGATTACATGATCGCACGATCAAAGGCGTCGTACGATCGTTATTAAGCATTTTATGTGCTCGCACGATTACTTGCGAGGTTCAAATAGGACACTCTGATGAAATCTGTATGTTTGAACTCATCGCACGACGAGAACGCATCGTGTCATCGTACGATCGCTCCCAATTAGGACGGCGCCTAAGTGTTATTCTAGGTCCTAAACTATCTACGCACTAAATTTAATCTAAATAACGAAATAAATAAGTAATTAATCGACGACCGATGTGGCGCGGTGGGCGAAGGACCGCCTGCGACGCAGGAGGTTGCGGGTTCGATTCCCGGCACGGAACAAATTTGTTCCATTGGTCTAGGTGTTTTCTGTGTATAATAAAAAATATCTATCAAAGTATATAATGTATTAAATATATCAGTTATCTAGTACCCATAACACAAGCTTTGAGTAGTTTACTTTGGGGCTAGAGCTAGTTGGTGCTGTGTGGATTGTCCAGCATTTTTAAAATTATGGAGATTACTTATAACAAACATTCACACAGACTTTCCCATTTCCTATTATAATAGTAAGATGTGAAAGTTTGCATTTTGGATGGATATTTGGATTATTTATTTGTACTCTTCACGCCAAAGCTCGTTATTATACTTATGTAGATATTAAGAGGATCGGGTTGAAATACAAACTTTACTTTGCAAATACCTAGTAGCCTGGAATATTTTTGACCCTATAAATCAGTTCATCATCAGCATGGAATAGTAGACATACCTAACCTTTAAACGTTCTATGGAAACAACACGGGCGAAGCCACGGGCAGAAACTAGTTGTTTCAAGATAAGAAGTACCTAATAGGTTTCCGAACTTTGGGGTGAATTAATTTTATCAGTTGATTTATAAGTATAAGTAAATACTTTAACACATTAACATTACACATCTAAAGATTGTAAAATTTTTACCCTTACTAAGGGGTAATATAAAATAGCCCTAAATTATCTGCCCATAATTTCATCTAGGTGTTATGGGCACGGATATTATGTTGTTACGGAGATACATTATAATTAGGTAGGTAGTTATATAATATAATCTTCACACATACTTCCACATTTATTAAATTAGTACTTATTAGGATAGAAGGTTGATGTTGAATTTAGATGGGCCTTTTTGATCACTTTTTGATGGTAAGTTGAAAAAACTAACAAAAACCAATGTCAAACTCTGATGTCATCTTACAAAATTTACATCCAACCAAATCATAGTTTTAATTTCTATTGTAAAAGTGAAATATACCTGTTCACTTTTTGGAGAAAATATTACCACCAGTTTGTCTACAATGTTAAATATTGGAAAAAAGCAATTAGAACAGCTGTCCAGATTCACAAAAACTGCAATATGTTATAGCGTGGCTAACGTCCTGTTCCTCTTTTATATCACGGACTGGAAGGCTGTTGTAACTTTCATACCCTACTACAACTTAGGGTTCAAGAAAGATATCAGGTGGGGATCCTGCCCCTCCACTAAGAAAGATTAGTACCTACTAATATATTATAAGACGCCAAAAGCCACGTTAAAACAAGACTATATTGTCATCGGTTGTGGTGACAACCCGCTTATTGGTTCTTATGTCTTAATGTGATTCTAAATGAAATTGAAATTAAGGCAGGTGAGAGTTACAAAGAAAAGAATCGAGAAGGTAAGCGGACGAATCATGGGTCGAAATTATGATCCTGCCCATCCCCTAAGAAAAATTCTTACCTACGAATAAATTATAAGTCGCTAAAAGCCACGTTAAAACAAGACAATATTGTCATCGATTGTGGTGACAACCCGCTTAATGGTTCTGATGAGTAGCTTAATGTGATCCTAACGAAATTGAAAATGAGGCAGGTGAAATATAATCGGTAGGGTAAGAGGACGGATCACGCGTCGAAATTATACGAGTTGTCCAAGAGAAAGAAATGTATAATAATGACGGGGTTTGACTGGTCCAAGATCAGGTGTGCGGGATTTGTGTTATAGAATGTCAAGCCCTGCAGCCGTCGCGTCGACGCGTGCGCAGCTGCCTCCGCCCTCCGGCCAGCGCCCTCCGGACAAACAAGACCTCTGTATTGTTATGTTTATTGTATTACATTTGTACGAATTACTTTTTTGTGTAAAAATTTAACCATTAAAGCGTGAATGTGCACCTGGTTTTCGAGATTATTGTAATTTAAAATGTAGACTTAATATTAATCATCATCTTGTTAGACGAGTTTGACAGGACAAACATTTATTCATAGAGTTCAATTCATAGGTTAGTAGAAACAGTTACCAAAATCTGACTCATTAGCTGACTTTAACCGAACTAGGATTAGGAACCTAGTGTACCTACCTACATTATTAAGCCAACGTGAATATTGTTGTCGTGGACGTCGCGTCGTCGTCGTGGAGAACTAATTAAAACTTAATCTATTCTTTACTAATATCTGCCGGCGGGTTCGCACGCTTTATTACTATGGAAACAATCTCCAAGGCTATTTCTATCCCAAGGTAACTGATTTATAGAATGAACCCAGGGCAAGACGTCTATTCAAAATTTCAGCCCGATCCATTCAATACTTTTAGCATTCTCTTCGGCCTGACATCTTCACAACATGGAACAAACTTCTCGCCTTTACATTTTAGGATTGTTAGTTTACTGATCTCTCTCATAATTTTGATAGATACCTACTTATTTATTCAATAATAGTAGGTAGGTAGTACCTACCTACTATTATTGAACTTATTTACCATTATTAAATCCCTAGGGATTATAAGCTTATAATTAGTCCAATATTTTAAGATACTCGTTGTCTACTAAACATATTCAACTTATCTACCTACTCTTTACTCGAAACAAAATAAAATACCCATGCACGATGAATGGGGTCTTTGCAACCCACTGTCATAGCATACGAGACAGTTACCATAGGATCGAGGGTACAATGGGGACCGAGGGGCGAGGGACGTGCCGATGCAGGGTACATGCGCAAGCGCCGAACTTGACTGACACTTATCTTTGAGCCGCTCGCAAGGCGGTTGTGTGTTGCGCTACCTTCGAACGTAAACAAACGAATTGCGCGAACAAATACGAACTTATTATAGCGAAGTGTTACGATACGAACTCAGTGATAGTGGCAATGGATTTGTCTTGTGAAGAGAACATGCAGAGCCCAGGGAGCAGCGGGAACAGCCGTCAGGTGGACATGTGCGTCGCGGGGCCGGACAGGGCGCTCGACACAGACCCCAGGGTCATCCTGAACCTGCTGACCCTCGAGCGGTCCCATGCTCTCCACACAGACTACTTCCAGAACGTCCAGATTGATATACAGCCCTTTATGAGGAAGGTCGTCACTACTTGGATGCTAGAGGTAAGATTTTCTGGATTTTTATAAAAGCGGGTTTATTGTGATAGGTAGGTAATAGTCTTGTTTTTCCAGTCTGCAACCTATGGTATTATAAAATATTCTAAATTGTTCATATCAAGTACGCACTCATTTATTTAGATTCTTTTAGAAATGTTAATTAATGCAAAATACTAAAGTTGCAGTAGGTAAGTCGATGATTGCAAACAATTTGTAAAATCAGCTGATTTGTAAACTACCTACAATTTATTATCCTCTGCGTGCATTGTAAATACGTGCTTGCGTTTACGGAAATTGGAAAATTGCGTTGAAATTTAAATCGCCAGGTTTACCTACAGTTGTTGAGAGCCTACCTTTTTATTTTATTGAACTTTGCTATATTCTAAATAACTATTTATGTAGGTTTAACTCAGTTATGTGATACCAGCACCAGATGTTATGGAAGATGTCATTAGATTACCTACGATCAATTATCAGCCTGTCCCTCAATCTGTAAATAAACCTTCTCTAATTAGTTTCTTATCCTATCTGTTCTGTTAGTCAAACTGAAAACCTAAAGAAGAGTGGGTTGTTTTTTAATATAAGTATACCATTCGCTTTGATGACCAGCGTGTGATTCAGGGGTTATTATAACACACCTAATTACCAAAACCTTTACATTCTCATTAAACATCAGAGCATTTAACTTATTTAGAAAGTTTCTTGCGCCTCAATGACAATGACCCCACTGCATCGCTTCACAATGACGCAACGGAACCTCATCTCCTCGACTACGGTCACATAGAAAGCAGGCTGCTTACCAGTACCGATGAACCTGTTACCTGGATCTCGATTTACACCACTCATAAAAACCAATAGTCCTCTTGTAGGCCAAAGCCAATCGTATATAATTCTATATCTCGCGTATGTTCTGTTAGCTTACGTTAGGTATTTGTATTTTCAAGATGTAGTTAAACCAACCAATCGCAATAGTTTCCTCGAAATAATATATAATATATAATAATAGTTTCCTTTTGGCTGTATGTATGCTTTTCTGGTAGACTTCAGAATAAAGTGTATACTACTAATTATGAATAAACTTTTGAGCCATCGATCGAGGGTGGGATTCGCCTTAGGTTCTGAGATTGTGGGGCTGTAAGAATTCTCCAAGTATATGCTCTGGTTAGCCTGACTCTACCTGCTTACTGCGTAAGTCAGTTCTTAACTACAATTTCTGTTTTCCATCGGTGAGCATGGGAATCATAAAAGGCACAGAATAAGTTGTAATGCCACGTAGTACTCTCTGTACTACAATCTATTACATAATCTGTGTTAACAAATGCTGCGTTTTTTATGAATTCGTCTTGGTCGATTATTTCTCGTAGTTCCATACAATATAATCAAACTTGAGATTAGATGTAGGTTAAATTACCCATTTCCTTGAGATTTTGTGTTGTCGTAGGTTATTTGAGTTGTACGTACCGTAGAAGTGCTACGGCGGCGGTGCTACGAAACTTTGCCGCTTACTTGCAAAGCTCGTATTTTATAACTCGTCGACCTATGCAATAACAATTTGTAGAAATATATACGTATAATATATATCTAACTATAGTACAATACCTACATACTATCTTATAATATTGTGTCTTGACGCTGCAAACTACAAAACGCAATCCTAACATCGCTACTTTTCAGGTGTGCGAAGAACAGCAATGCGAGGAGCAGGTGTTTCCCCTCGCAGTCAGCTACATGGACCAGTTCCTGGCTCAGCGCGCCATCTCGCGGCAGCAGCTGCAACTCCTGGCGGTCACAGCCATGCTGCTCGCCTCCAAGTTCCGCCAGTGCCATCCGCTGTCTGTGGAACTCCTCTGCGCGTATACCGACAACTCTGTGTCCCCACCCGAAGTTAGGGTAAGTGAAGACTAAAATACTTTATGATACAAGGTGGACGTGTATGTTAACGATGCTATACGACAACCGAATATACAATATTATGTCGATTGTACATATGCAGTTACGTCTAGGTCTCCGCTACTGATAGGTCAGATTATTAGCACATGTGAAAGCTTTTTGCACATCTCGAACGAACTAGGGCACAAACCAAATACTGCGGTGAGATTTGCTGAGGTTTCTGTGCCTTGTAAGGCTTGTTTAACAAAAACCCTGTTAATTGCCTATTAACCCGCTAATCACTCGATACCCCTGAGCAGCCGCACAACTCACATCCTGTGTCGACCGCAAGTTATTCATTGTTTTGATTTCACTGCGAATGAACCCGATTGGCCGAGTCAAATGTCACTCCTTCACCCCAAACACTCGTTTCCTACAAGTGAGTTTCCGGCAATTATTCGTTCTTTGAGTCCAAGAGGGCAAGAAAGATGTCACCCTCATGAAGCACAACGTGTGACGAAGTAAGTCACAAAATTACAAGACATCCTTCCGACGGAAACGTGAGTAACCCGGACGATATGATAGCCATCGTCTATTAGTAACTTACATTACAATTGAGTCAGTGTTTTAGTGAGAGTGCCGGCAATAACTTAAATCGAGAGTAACGGCCTCGGAAGCGTTCGCCGTCCTCATTTAGGGAAATCTACATAATTACCGTGACATGTCCGATGGATGGTACTATGTGGTCGGACTAGCGTTACCCTTTCCCATAGTTAGGTAGGTAGGACTAATGATAACAAAATTGTGAGTGCGGTAAGCGCGGGCAGGTGTGATTCGTTCAATTGCGCTTGCCCATGAATTGTGACTTTGTCCCCAAAGTCCCCATAATTCACACGCTGCGTCACACGTCACATCAGGTGACGGGCTGACGGCGGCGCTTTACTAATTGCATTTTGTAATGTCGCATCGGCTCTGTTATTCCACACATCAGTTGATCTGATAAGTTCACGATAGTGCTGCTTTAAATACACATAAAGACCGTGAGAACGTTCCGGCGTTCCTTTCCGTATGGCATCGTATTATACTTCCTTGCCATTAATTCGGGCGATGATCGCGATATGCGTGCACTACGCATACCTAATGATGTCATATGGTTCGGGGACGGAGACTTTCTCATACCTTGACATTTTGTAATTCTACCCCATATAGTATACATTCCAGGGCATGCTATCAATTACAAGTTCTTCTCACACTTTGAAATACAGTCTGGTCTTTTCATGCCAACAAATTGGCATCAAGTGCCTAGGTATGGTTTAGTACGAATTCACTGTCGTCTTTATCATAATGACCATAATATCGGAAAACCAATAATTAAATGTCTAAATTAAAGCATATTAGCTTAGCCACGATTTAAAAAACCAAATAGACCAAAGAATCAAGCAAGCTTATCTTTGTAGGCACATTGACCTTACAGATTAACTTTTGTTATTATTTAGAAAGGCAATGAATTTGATAACATTTTTATTTTTTCATTTTATGTTTAGTGATAGGCAAACAAAGACTACCTTTGATTTCATCCAGTAGGTATTTTAGAATCAGTTCAAATTATTTCTAAGTGAACAAGTAATTTGTAAGAAGGTGAAGGTGAACACTTTGTCCCCTTACGCCCAGTCGCGATTCAGATTTTCAGCTTTAATTTTAATTTGCCACTTTTTGCGGTTTCCGCCAGAGTCCATCGGGTATGACGGTTACGATCCTTAACTGCTAAGAATATGCACTACTTCTCCCTTCTAACCTAAGTCGCTGTGAATACGGCAATTATTATTTCAAACATGCAATTGTGTCATATTCACACGGGTTCGTTAGGGGATGAGACATTTTGTGAAGGGACTCATAGGTTTTTTTTGTTGTTGTAGCAATGGGAAATGCTACTTCTTCAAAGACTGAACTGGCAGCTGTCGATCGCGACCGCCTTCGACTTCGTGGAGCCTTTCCTCGCGAGAGTGCCCTGGGGCCGCGGGAACCCCCTTGTGAGAGCCCACGCACTGACCTTGACGTCAGTCTGCTATACTGGTAAGTAATGCTAATAATATTATAAATGCGAAACTTTGTATGGATGGATGTTTAAACCTCTTTCATGCAAAAACTACTGAAAGGATTGCGAGGAAATTTTTAATAGACATATTAAGTAGTTCTCTCCCTGGGTAAGGCACATAGGCTTTTTAATATCATAAATCAGTTTCCATGGCATATAAATAGCCTTGAAAAGTTTCCATAGAAACAACGCGTGCAACTGCGAACATTACACTAGTTTTAAATATTTGCAAACGTTTCTAGCAGTGTCTGTGCGTATGCGGGCCGAATCGGCTTCCTGCTAATTACCATTAGGTACCATACTAATCGATAAGTACTACTAGCAGTGTATAGGCTTTCATTATCACTTTCCGTGTTCTAAATTTAGTTTAGCTTCCCTTTGTTTAGTTGTGCGTGCGGTCAGTCAGCGGGACATGTGAGCTTTTAGTTTAGGGTGTGAGGGCCGGCATGTGTCGGCACGCACATGCCTACGCACTGATATCGCGCACACCTTGCTCGTGTCACCCCATTTACAAACCTCCCATTGTTACCAAGTAATCTCCTCTAAATACGCTCAAGCCTATACAGCATATAACTATATTGAAAAACTAGCACCACCGTATTATCATGACAATAGTAGGTAAACCCGTTTCGCAAGTACCTACCAGACTTATGCTAATAGTTCTGTCCTGTTCACTCGTAAAACTAAGACACGTGCTCGTTTGAAGGACAAAATTCGTGATAATATATAAAATCAAAGGCAGGTCTGATTTCGACTACCTTTCCACTTATTTTTACTTAGGTAGGTTACATGTCGTAAGATTAGTGCCGGATTGTTAGCGCCGGTTAGTTCCGAAAATTATATGAGCCCTTTGTAACTTTCACACTTTAACTAACTTTGATAGTTAAACAGCGGTAATTATATTCTTACCTTTTTAAAATTCTAGTTATTGTGATAATTTTATAGTACCTACCCTTCCGTACTACTCCGTTGAAAGTTTCGTCACACAGTAGAATTGATGTAACATAAATTATAATAAAGCTATCTGAAATGTAATATTGTAAAGCTCAAATAAATATTAAAACACGGAAAAAATATAGTACGCACCACAAATAGAAGACGTATAAGTTCTACCATCGGTATCGGTTGAAAGTTGACCAACGATGACCCTTGGTATTACCACCCTGGAAGGACGCGCATGCGCGATCACCAGGCGCATAAAAGAAAAAATAACTAATTCATAACAGACTCGCCGGTCTTGTATGACCTTTTAAAAATGTTAGATAGCTTGCATGTCGACCAAATCGTTTCTAGTCGTTTTTATACATGACACAAATGGTACAGTGTAACCCAGTACTTCTGTACAATAACAAAGGTCAAGTATTTACTTAATGTTTGTATTACTCCTCTATTTAAAACTTTCATGGCACACCATGTACAGCTCACGATTAAGGTACCTCACGATCGTATAGATTATGAATACCTAAAAGCTAGTACCTGTCTACTATTTTCCTCTTCTGTGCCCAAGTAGTAATAAAGTCGACGATCTTTTAATTTCCATGACGTAATCAATACAAAATGTGATGGTATTTAACCCATGCTGCCCGTATGGCTCACAGATCCCGATAAGAATTATTTATGTCCGAATGCCGCAGCAACCCTCAGTTAATTGGTCCATTGGAAATAGATTTAAAGCTCTCGTGAGCATATGGCATTACTGATAAAATGTATGATCACTAAACAACAAGCGTAGTATAGCCACCGAAGCTCGAATTGTTTCAAGCTGGGCAAGTTGCTGTGAAATTGAAGGCGAAATCACGTCATAAAAATAAGTGGAACGAATCTTCAGGTACACGAGTGCATACGCATGAAAGATCTATTAAATATTTTTTGTTTGTTTAATAGTTCTATCTCTAAGTCGGAAGAAACATATAAAAGCATTTGGGAGTCAAGTTCTGTCGGTTTTGGTCGCCGGAAGTAGGATAATTGCCGGTAACCGATCGTGCATTACTGAGGTGTGAAGGGTTAACAACCATTGCTTGACCCTAAGCTTATTCACGGCTTTTACAGTTAATTGAGGGGTTCATTTACATCCTTAAGCACCCACTATAAACAAAAAAGGAGAAAAACAAGCAAAAAGCAAATCATAAAAAATTGCTTTAACTCTGAAAATAATTATCAAGCGTACTAAAACTGAAGGGCGATTTCCAAAACGTAACGGCAGTGACTTGCTAAGGCGAATAATGTCTGGCCTATTTTGTCGCGTTTGATTGAATCCTTACTACCATGCGGTCTGGGTCGCGACACTGGTATAAGGGGCCGACAGCTGACTGGGAACAATGCACGAAGACGTCCCGCCGCCTTTGTGCGCTCAATCCCTGTCTCAACTCACGACAAAAACCCTCGATGTAGAAAACGTACCGTGCACCTGGCCAACGGGACTTGGGAGTCGCGACCCTATCTAACCCGAAACTGCGCTACTTCTCAAATCGAACCACTTATTATACTCAAATATCTCAAAAGACCTTCGCATTTCCGCTTTTAACATCCGATTGTTCGAACATAAATCCTGTTTAGTGAACGTTACTTGGTGATCCCATAGATTTTAAATTTCACTAGATACTTTGGGCATGAAAAAGATGAACATGTTTTACGAAAGTAAAATCTTTTAATAAGGCTAAAGTCATTGAATTCGGGATATTTACCATGATTTAATTTCGGTTGAGTTTTTCGATATTTCGGAACCGTTTCAAGTGCCAGTTTCAGTTCTTTCGTGATCATGGCTTGAAACCACAGAAGTAGGAATAATATGGTACCATAATATTATTCCTACTTCTATGCTTGAAACGGTGCGGAAATATCGAAAAACTCAAAATAATTCAAATCATGGTAAATATCCCGTATTCAATGACTTTAGTGTTAAAAACCATGATACTTTTAAAAAGGGTTTGGAATTTGATAAGAAAGGAAAGCTTTGTAGACTTTTTGTTAGCATACTTAAAAATGTTTGGCAATGAAGAGAGAGAGAGAAAATAAATTTTATTTTCCTAAATCTACCTACTCCAGAACAACTTAAGACTAATTAAAATATTAACCAAACATTAAACAGGATTTTGTGCGTAGCAGAATATAAGGCAAATAAAGGGCAACCGTTTGTGGAAATAAAAAGAAAACTATAAAATCCAAAATTATTTTTGCAAAATAAGACATCAAACGTGATGTGAATAGTTCATAAAATATTATAGCGTAAAATTTTCGCACGATTAGACGTTGACTATTTGCAACCCCTGCATTTTGCATGTTTACAATGGAGATTCACTATTTGGGGTGTGGTAGACAGGTTTCCCGAACGGATCTTAACGGTCTTTGATGACTGTTGATCGTCATTACTTGTGTAATTAAGGAGCGAAGGGAAAGACGCGTGGGTGTAAGCGTGGTGCACGTCTTACGTTGGCTCTAGGGTCTCGTCGTGGCAGATGTCGGTGCCAACTGACAGGCAACCTGTTGCGCAACGGAACGCGACGCTCCGCTGCCCAAGCCGAGATCGCCGCTGATATCAAACCCGCGATACTATTTGATTTTTAATAAGCCCACATTTCCTATTCAACCTCATTTCCAGAACTCGGAGAACAGTCTGTCGCTGTGATTAGCCGCCGTTATTCCAACGAGCTTTATAAACATTTGCAAGGGATCTAAATCAAGTGCACCCCATCTTAGCGGTTCCATTGACCTGCAGTTACGAGCTGCTAGCTATAAAGTACGTTAATTAAAGTGTGGGCACTTTTTCTGATTAAAGCTGTTATGACGCGCTCGCGTGTAGCATCGTTGTTTTTCTTGGAGGACTTATAAGGGCACCGAACTTAAGTAAAGCGTTTGTAGGTGGCAGTGACCCTTGTGGGCGTAGGTAGGTTCAAGTAGGTGCGAGCGGAAGGGTCGTGCCAGGTGTCCTGACATCTGCCGTCTTAGCTGCGCCCGCGCCGACCTACCTCAGCCACGATACACCCAAGAAGCTCTTATGCCAGTTTCGCTTCACTACCTTCACCGTTAGATGTATACAAGGGAAATAATTTCGTCATTAAACATTGCGATGGTTATTATCATTTTATCGTTGCTACGTTTCTTTGAACATTATTTCCATTTAAATGCTTGAAACCTAGAGATATACATATATCCGTGCGGAAGTTCGTTTACTTACACGAGAATAAGAGCGCTGCTAAGGAAGTTGATCTAATTTTATTCGATTACTAGCGACCCGCCCCGGCTTCGCACGGTTTTATTATTCGTTTAAACCTTCCTCTAGAATCATTCTATCTATTAAAAAAACCGCATTAAAATCCGTTGCGTTGTTTTAAAGATTTAGGGAAACAAACTTTCGGGCCGCCCCGGCCGGCGGCGGCGGCCGGCCGGTACCGCCGCAAACGCTACGCCCCGCAATTTTTTAATCTGTAATATCTTCGAAAATATTCATTTAAATTATATGCTGTAAAGGGCATTATAGATCTATAATAAATCAACAATTTATTTATGGTATTTAACTGGATAAGGATTAATACTGTATTGGCTAAAATCGCTTCGAAAATTAGCCATTATTTGTCGTAAAAAGTAAATGACAAAAAAATGTTACTGTGGGATATCCATAAGAGATAGACATATACCATCGTGGAGTTTTCTGTAGACCTTTTCAATGTGTACAATACTTAGTACATTATTTTGATAAATCTCGTAGGGTTCAGCCTGCGTTTGCAATGTAAGCAGAAAAAAATTAACTATTTACGACATCACATTAGAAACCTCAAAAATAACAGTATTTTTCCACTATTTTATGGATGTTGTTATACATATAAACCTTCGTCTGGAATTACTCTATCTATTAAAAAAAACCGCATCAAAATCCGTTTCGTAGTTTAAAGATTTAAGCAGTCAAAGGGACATGATGAGACAGAAAACTAACTAGAGACAGAAACTAACTAGAGACAGAAAACTAACTAGAGACAGAAAAAGCGACTTTGTTTTATACTATATAGTGATATTGTGCATGAGCAATAAATAAGTAGAGTCCGCAACCACGTGTTACAAATATCTCAAAGAAGTGCAAAAAATAACGGATTTCTATAGTATTGATTAGTTGACTTGTGATCGAAGGTTAGTCAGCCAACAATGGGGATCTTGGCGAAACGCAGCTGCACCCTTAGGTAGACGACTTAAGATGTAAATTAGCGTTATTTCGTGGCCATTGTAAGGGTGGGTCCACAAAGATGCAGACGGGGACGAAATGCAAGGCAGCTGCGAGGTTTCGAACAATGAGCGACTCGTATTGTGCAAATGTAACATAGTGTTTTTGCGCAGACCCTTTTCTCGGTTGAGCGAAACTACTATTTACGTCTATAATGTTCTTATAGCGATTGGTTTTAAATGTCTATAATACGACAGAGTATGGTAGGTACTAGGTACGTGTATCTTGCTTCATAAAACACAAACTATGTAAATGGTCACCGGCATTCGTCATTTATATTTTTGATCTGTGCTTTTCTAGAATCATCTTCAACGGATATTTTTCATTAAGATATTCCTAATTTAATTGCAATATTGCTTAACTAGGATGGGTTAGTTAAATAAAAGTTAGTTCCTATTTATCTAAAAACCAAATAACCAGGGATACTATGAAAACTTAAAAAAACCCGCATCGGTGTTCTTATATTCTTCAAATTCAAAGATTTAAAATACGAATACGCTGAGTAAAGAATTTGAGATACAACTTGCGTAGGATGCAAGGTGTCCAAGCCACCTGTCCGTTCAATTATCTCAACAGATGCGACCTACCTGCAGCCTGCATCTGTAGGTATAAACAAAACTTGAATCCATTCTACAAAAAACGTAAACAACCATATTGAAGTTCTTTGTCGACATAATAATATGTAGGTGAATATAAAATCATTATAATGGTTCGGTATGTACTAAAACATGTTTGCTACAATTGCGACGTTAAGAATACCTAGGTTGTGTATTTACTTACAAATTTGTATATATTTCCATACCTATCGATAATTTTCACTTTCTTAAATAGATTACAGGATAGGTACCTATTTACATCCCATAGATATTTGAGTTATTAGTCTTGAGTTTACTAGTTTGAGTTTTTAAGTAAGTGTTGAAACATTTTCATAACAATTGTTATCTTTGTTAACAGAAACCGGGTTCCATATTTGAGCGTATTAGCCAAATGTTGAGTTATTTTCCTAACAATTGTAATCATGTCTACAAAAACCGAGTTCCATAGGTATTTGAGTCTATTAGCCAAATGTCGAATTATTTTCCTAACAATTGTTATCTTTGTTAACAGAAACCGAGTTCCTCCTCGTGCCTCCGTCGATCATCGCGGCCGCGTGCATCACCGCAGCGGCCCGAGGGCTGCGCGTGCGCATGGCCGTCAACGACCTCTGCACCCTCACGAGTACCCCCGCAGCCGCTGCCGAGCTGGTCGCTAGACACGTTGAACGGGTCCTGGCAAGGGAAACTCAACCTCAAGAACCTAGGACACGACACACATTGCCTCAAAAGCAAACCACCCCGGAACAAACCCAGTTAGCAAGTACGCCTACCGATGTTCAGGATGTTTTGTTCTGAACGTATTAAACTAGCAACAGATAGTTGCTACAGTTTTTGCTCAAAATAAAGGAGCGAGACTGTAAAATCTTGCCAAATAGATCTCATAATGTCAAAGCATATATAGAGCTAAATCTCCTAATGCTTGTTTCACCATCGCAGTACCCAATGATTACTAGAAATCATAAATAGGTAGGTAATTTGTCCATTACTTTTGTAAAACTTGAATTTTACGGAGTATAGGTAGTCTTGAGACTACATGGAGATGGTGAAATAAGACCTAATCATCAAAATCCAGAAAATAATGTTGGGATCGAAAGCAGTTTAGTCGATCTCACAATTGAAATGGATTTCATTGTTATGATTTTGAACTTATTTTTTGCTCTACGCACCTGGGTAAGTACAAAAAATCTATTCAAAAGTAAAGAAAAAGCCTTCAGTATAATAAATAACACATCGGATGTTTATCACGTTTAAACTTTAAAGTAAGAAAAATAATGTTTTGTTGAATGATCTCAAATTATTTAATATGTAAAATACGTAAAAAATATAATTATCAGTTTTAGATTTATGAATCATCCCACTGAAGCGACAGCTAGTTTCATTTAGATTTTAGAATAAGCAGTTGATAAAGTTGATCTCCTAGAAATCCAAAATATTTAAGACTGAAGCCAAAATACGTGAGTCATATAATTCCGTCTTTTTGGTCGTGCGTTTCACACCACATCCTGATGAGAGCACCTAACCGTAATGTATTTTGTCAAAACTTATATTATTAATTTTACAGCATCATGCATTTGGTAGGTAGCATTTTGTAGTTTTAGTTATTGTTGTTTACTCGTAATTTATGATCTGGTAATGTTTGTGTGTGGATCTCAATGTAGCAAATTCCAAATATGCTTGTACTGTAAATAAGGGGTTGGTCCATTAATTATGTAAGGCTTTTAGGAGGAGAGAATCCAGCCAAATCTAACCCGATGGGGTTGTGGGCAAATATCACGTTGTATTTTGACTAAATTAGAGTCGTTCCTTGATTTTGCCACTGAGATTCTAGACTACGTAATCTATGGATGCCCCCTAAGTTTGTTTACTTAGATGATATCGAGTGAAAATGTTATCTAATTTAAGTAATATTTATTAGGTCGAATGTTAAGTTTAGTAAATTCTAGTCACGCGTTTTACACATTCCTGTTTTCGACCAAACTTTTAAGATTAATGATAAGTTTAGTTTACCTGGACTTTTTGTCGAATTTTATTTAAGTTAGTTTTAATCGAGTTAATTAGCATCACTAGTAACAAGAAAAAGAGTATTGAAAATCTTATGAAGTTATGTTAATGCTTCTACGATTGCTAAATAGGTTGAGTTTTACTAAAACAATTTTTTGTTGCTATTAATTGCTAAAAGTGATTGTTATCCGTGTGGTAATTATTTAAAGAAGAGAATTGATGGTGAAGTATCACAGATTATAATTTCAGTTTGCACTGCATTTGGAAGGGAGAGGTTGAGAGGCAGAGACCGTTACGTAATGATAATTAAACTAATTAAAGTACAGTTCAATCTGAGGGAGCTCCTTACTTGAAGCTTTTACTTAACGCAGTTTTTTATGTTATGATCAATGCTGCGTATTATTTTTTCAATTATGGTTTTACTAAAGTTCAGGTATAGGTAGCATCCAGTAAAAAAGCCTTTTATTAATAAACTGGATAATGTTAAGAAAAACTATTACATCTTGAATCTGTAAGTTGGTACCTACGCGAGTAAAGTGTTTTGTGTTTTTTAATTGATTGAGCGACAGTGTCTAGATTGTATTTGAACTCGTTATTTAGTTAACCAGTAGTGTTACATAAACTTACAAGCAGAAGAAATCAAAGTTATATTGTAATTTAGTTGTACCTAGGTACAAAATAAGTATAAAAGTAAGAATTAACATTCTGAAGTAGTTTATATATTTATTTATGTACTTACAGTATTTTTCTCAATAAAAGATAGAAGCCATTTTATAAACTTTCATTTAACTTGCCTTGTACGTACGTATGTAGGTACCTACATATGTGACATATCGAGCGACTGAATTTTTTGACCACCATCAACCGATTCAGCTGGACACACTTACCTACTTTGGTGACAGACAATGCACTGTTATTGTACCTACCATCGAGAGTGTCTGATGGTGGATATATAAGAACTCCTACTAAACGAAACGTCGCAACCCCGTCGTATTTGGGTTCGTTGCATTTGTCCGAATATACCTACATGTACCTAGGTATGTAGCTAAGTAGTACTATGGAATGTGATAAAAGCCAAAGCAATACAAAAATCACAAAACTGTTAATATCTCTGGAAATAGACGTCGTAGAGAGCTGCTGATTTCGCCATTATGTAGATAATTTTGCTTTCTTTGATCTGACGTATATAAATTTACCATACCCCTTCCCCTTTTTACCCCATAACCAGAAACATATTTCAACGTAGACCTTCGTAGCATGTGCTACGGTGCTACGATGGCGCCGCGTAGCATACAAAAGACCAACGAGACCCCATATTTCTTACTACACACACTATAATTCCTCGTGGCTTTGAAACTATCAAAACCTGAAGAGTTAAGCTTTTCAGTATGAGTAATTATGAAGCTTTTACCCTATATTTTAAATGAACTGACTGATTCTTACCCCTAACTAGAAATATATTTTGACGTAGACCTTCGTAGCACTTCATGCTACGGTGCTACGGTGGCGCCACGTAGCAAACAAAAGACATCAACGCGACCCCACTTTTCTTACTACACTTTAAAGTTCCTTCTAGCTGTGTCTTTCGCGCAAATGTCCTGATACCGTGAGATTTCACTTTGTAGTGAATGCACAGAGTGAATGCATGCAAGCTTTTTTTGTAGCGCCATCTCTACAATTCCTTTGAAACTTAAATGAAAGCTGAGCTTGTAATGTACGCATGACAGTTTTTTTAGCGCCATCTCTATATCTCCTTGGAAACTAAAATGAAAGCTGAGCTTGTAATAGTCTCATGAAAGCTTTCTAGTAGCGCCATCTCTATTACTCTTTTGAAACTAAAATGAAAGCTGAGCTTAAAATGGGCGCCTTCCTGAAAGCTATTTTAGCGCCATCTCTATAACTACTTTGAAACTAAAATGATAGCTGAGCTTGTAATGTATGCATGAAAGTTTTTTTAGCGCCATCTCTATATCTCCTTGGAAACTAAAATGAAAGCTGAGCTTGTAGTAGTCTCATGAAAGCTTTATAGTAGCGCCATCTCTATAACTCCTTTGAAACTAAAATGCAAATTGAGCTTTTGAACCTTTTGAAGAGTACCAAAAATTTAACAAAAGTGCCATCTTCTCTATGCGATCGGACAATTTTTCACATCACGAACACTCCTCATTCTCAAAAAAGCAGATGTAGCAGGAGAATACTTTTCATAATTACATAATTTTTGTGCCATTGACGCGTTGAAATGATTGAATATCCTAATATTTTTATAGATCAAAATGTACAGACTGATGTTAAGTTTTAGATGTACAGGCAGACGTGCGAAATCCTCGAATATTTTTAATCCTGATAAAATGCGTGCGAAGCCGAGGGCAGAAGCTAGTGAGAACTAAATTTGACATGATTTTAGATGTTTTTGGTAAATATCATTGAGCTAAGGGCTCCCACACAAAACTGCGATTTGATGCGATGCGATGTCACACGAACTTGAGATGCGAATTTCTGCGATGCGATTTTGTGCGGCGAACCGTTTGGTAGGGTAACCATAACTTCAAGTTTAGTCATCCGTATTGGACGTGTTTTTAGGAAGCGTAAGATGGATCGCAAAAAGACTATTGCACTGCTGTTATTGTTAAATAGATATAAAAGAAAAAGAAGGTTCTGGGTTCATCCATTTATTACTATTATGAACTCTGATGCGAACTATTTTACTCGAAGTACTATGGGTTGAGAACTGAAGAAGATAATTTTTTT